>OZ014521.1:88172045-89372045 GCA_963966055.1 Lathyrus aphaca | reverse complement strand
AGCTCCCTGGCCCGCAGACTGGATATCCTGGAGCACGAAACCATTACTAAGTCATTGCTCCTTCGCACGAGCAACGACTTGGGGGGCTCTGTTCTGGGCAGGCCCAATTCCCACAATTGGGCCAGGAAAACCAGCTCCACGGAGCGCTCGATGTCGAGCAACATTGAGAATCATGCCCTCTACCGTCCAAAGTCATACCGACCAAGACGAAGCCTTCCAACGACTAGTTTTGACCGTTACCTATCTTTAGGGATTCCGCGATCCGCGCCCAACGGTGTGGACCAATAATCTTCCACTTGGTCCATTATATAAACCCTCTCAGTTGAGAGGGTCAGGTATTCAATTCTCTGACCTTAATTCCTGTACTTGCTCACTCTTTGCTCAGTATCTTACTTCAGCATCGGAGTGCCTTGCAGGTACACCCCCTCCTCTCTTCATCAACCGTCTTTCAACAACACTCGAAACCAGCCGTATCAGATCCTGATCTCCAGGTACGATCAATAAGTATCTGAATGCTGAAGGAATGAGAAAGCTCAGAGTATTTATGAAGAATGGTAAAACTACACTGATTTAGGATGTGTGGTATGTTCTTGGCATGAAGAACAATCTGATGAGTGTAGGTCAGTTGATTGAAAAATATTTTTTAATAACCATGAAGGAAAATATTTTGAAGATACATGAGTATAATCATAAGTTGATTATGAATTCTGAACAGGGAAGGAATAAGACATTCAAGGTGAATGTGAAAACTGCATACTCTCAATGCCTTAGTGCAACAAGTGTTGTAAAGGAAAGTGAGTTATGACACAAGAGATTGGGGCATCCGAACTTCAGAAGCTTAGAGCATCTGAGTTCAAACAAGCTGGTTCATAGAGTTCCTAAAATTGCGGCACTAGAGAAATCATGTGATGTATGCATGAGAGGAAAATAACCAAGATTGTCTTTCTCATCAGAATTACATCCAAGAGCAAAACATGCTTTAAGTGTGGTGCATTATGATGTATGTGGGTCATTTACTTTGGGTAGCCCCCATAAAGTTCAAATGCGAGGTGTTTGCTGAATTCAAGAAGTTCAAAGTCAAGGCTAATAATTAGAATGGATAGAGTTTGAAGATTCTCAAAATTGTTGGTGGAGGTGAGTTTGACTCTACAGAGTTTAAGGAGTACTGTAAGGAGAATGGAATTGAGCATGAGGCTACTGATCCATACACTTCCCCAACATAATGGACTTGCTAAAAGAAGAAACATAACTTTGCTTGATATGATAAGGAACACGCTGAAAGTGAAGAGTTTGCCTCATACATTGTGGAGGTGAGTGGACTGGAAGCAAGCAAAGTGTGAGCCATTTGAAGGTGTTTGGTTCTGTTTGTTACAAACATGTTCTAGATGCTAAGATAAGGAAGTTGAATGACAGAAGAAGAGCCATGCTACTCATAAGTTACCACAACACATGATTATAAGCTCTACTGTCTAGTCACCAACAAAGTTGAATTCAATAGAGATGTTGTTATGAAAGAATCAGAAGTGTGGGATTGGATCAAGTCTCAATCCAACTCAGGTGCTGTAATAACACCTGAGTTACGTTCTGAAGGTATTTTTGTCTCTAAAGGAGAATCTCCCTTTGAAGATGAGTCAGAGTCTGAAGGTGGCTATGAAGCTGAAGTTGAGTATGAAGGTGAGTCTGAATCTGAAGGAGACTATAAAGGTGAGTATGAGTCTGAAGACGAGTTTGACTATGATGATAATTCATATTCTGATGTTGATCCATACTTTGGTGGTAATTCAACCCCTTATCATGGTCCTATATCTGGAAGTGGACTTTTTGAAGGTGGTCCTGCCTCTGAAACTATGCCACATAGAATTCGAAAAATTCCAAGAAGGCTTGCGGATTTTGAATTGCTTCAAGATACTGAGATTAATTCTAAAGGGAAAGTTATTTAGTGTGCCATGATGGTGGACTCCGAGCCTATAAATATAAATGGAGCACTTAAGAAGAAAGTGTGGCTGAAGGCTATGAAAGAAGAACTTGAGACAATTGAAAGAAACTAGGCATGGCAGTTAACTATGTTGTCAAAGGACAAGAAAACCATCAGTATCAGATGGTTATACAAGAAAAAGATGAAACCAGATGGGTCAATTTCTAAGTAAAAAACATGTTTAGTAGCTCGAGGATTTTTGCAGAAATCTGAATTAAACTACTTTGAAGTGTTTGCTCATGTAGCTAGACATGAAATAATCAAAATGGTGATTGCTATAATTGCAAATAAGAATTGGCTTATGATGCATTTATATGTAAAGCCAGCTTTTTTGAATGGTCGTTTACCAGAGGAAGTTTATGTGTCACAACCTTTCGGATTTGTGAAAAAGAATCAGGAAGGGATGGTGTACAAGTTGTATAAATCCTTGTATGGACTGAAATAAGCTCCAAGAGCTTGTAATTTGAAAGTTGATTCATTTTCACGCTTCAAGGATTCATAAAATGAGAGGTGGAGTATGGTGTATATGCTCAACATACCTCTGATGACAATACGATTCTTGTGTGTCTTTATGTTGATGACATATTGTTGACAGGGAGCTGTATTTCTGAAATAAACAAGTTCAAGAAGGTGCTGATAAATGAATTTGAGACGAGTGACCTTGGAAATATGGTATATTTTCTAGGGATGAAGATTTTTCACTCTGAAAAGGGAATCATTATGCACCAACTAAAATATGAACTTGAGCCTCTGCAGAGTATTGAGTTGATGAATTACAAATACGTAGTTACATCTTCTGAGACAAACCATAAGCTGGATTATAATTCTGATGGTGAGGAGGTAGATGATACAACCTTCAAACAATTAGTTGGAGGTCTGAGATATCAGTGTAACACCAGACCTAACATTTGTTATGTAGTTGGAATGGTGAGTAGGTTTATGAATAAACCAAAAAGGTCACATTACTAAGATGCAATATGGATTCTGAGGTGTGTAAAAGGAACTCTGAGGCATGGAATTTTGTTTCCATCTAGAGTGTCAGATGTTGATGAGTTGAAATGCTACTCAGACTCTGACTAATGTGGTGAAAGAGTAGATATAAGAATTACTACATGATACATGTTTATGAATCTGAGAGCCCATATTTCTTAGTATTCTAAGAAGAAACCAGTGGTTGCATTGTCAACGTGTGAAGCTGAATACATAGTTGGTGCTTTGTCAGATTGTCAGACTATCTGGCTAATGAATTTGCTGCAGGGACTAAAGTTCAAGGTGAGAAAACAAGTAGAGTTGATGATTGACAACAAATCTGCCATAAGTATTACTAAGAATCTAGTGTTGCATGGAAGAAGCAAGCACATTTATACCAAGTATCATTTTCTGTGCAATCAGGTTCAAAATGGAGTACTTGAGTTTGTTCATGTAACACTCAGAAGAAACTTGCAGATGTGATTACCAAGGCAATCAAGACTGAAAACTTCATCAATTTGAGAGATGGAATTGGTGTTGTTGACTTTAACTTGAATATGAATTAAGGTATGATGTTGAGTAATAATTCAAATTCAAGTTGTAATTGATTTGAATTTAGATTGCATTTAAGTTTCATTTGGTTGGCATTTTCATTTGAAGTTATGTATATAAACTGAAGTTGCAATTCAGTTTCAATATGTTGTATCTGATTTTCATATTGAGTAAAGTTAGTTACAATCTTATCTTTTCTCTCTATCTTTCTCTCCTCCATCTTCATCTTCTTCAAGCTTCTTGTGCATCAATAAAGGTGTAACTCCAACAATAAGTTTCTTAGAAGACAACTTAAAATTCATAGAGTTTATAGAAGATCTCATAACATTCATAACCGACATCGAATCCAACTTATTTTAACCAGATTATTAGTAGTTTAAGGTGAATCAACTTACAATCTCATTATTGAAAGGTTTATAGTGAACACACTTGGAGTCATGATGTCAATGCATCCATTCCACTTTTCTTTGACGAAAAGAAATCTTGCCACTATGAAAGCATATCAACAAATGCCTAGGATAAGTCAAAAATTGAAAATACTCTAGCCATGTTGGGAAATCTATTTAATCAAGAAACAAGAAGAAGAATGAAAGTTCATAGAACTAAATTCAAGAGAGGAAAACATGTTATAAAATTAATTATAAGTTAAATAGATCAAAGTCGGAATCATGAACGGATTATTTTTCTTATAATATTTCAAGCATTCTCAAATAGTCTTAGAGTCAACGCGCAAGAATACTCAAGATAATTAAGTCTATTTTGAGTTTGTATAAAAATGATGAAAACTCGAATGTAGGAAAGGTGAAATATAAAATTTGTAGTGAAGAAGATGTACTTTTGTTATGTGGTTTTCTGAATTCAAAATTATTAATTTATAGGCAAAATAGTGTTGTTTTACAAGGTTGCGACCTTGATAAAACACACACTTTCAACAATATTTTTTTTACTAAGTGTTGCAACTTTTCGCCTATTAGAACACTTCTCAAGCATTGTCTATTTTGATTGCTTACTGCAACACTTCACGAAGCGTTGTCTAGTTTTGAATAAAGAAAAATTTGTTTACGTTACAAAGCAATTTTTTTGAGCTCAAGAAAAAATTTCATAATGCAACATTTCATAAGTGTTGACTATTTCTAAATTCAAAAAATAAATTTCACTCGCATATTTTCTTGTCATTTTAAAATGCACCCATGATCACGATCATTAATTTTCTATTATTAATTACATCAAAACAAACACATGCTACAACCTATGGAGAAAGTAAAAGAACTAGAGATAACATGCCAAATAAAAATGACTAAGATTGGTACTTATTTGATAATTGAGGAGGAATCAAATCTATTATCTAACGACCTAGTTCTTCATATAGCATTGGTGTGTGGAATTTATTTGCTAGATCTGTTTACTGTGGAATTTGGTAAACAAAAATAAATTTTATTTCACTTAAGGGATTAAACTAAAAAAGATCCCTAAACATATTTGTGTGAAAATCATAAATTTTAAATAAGTTTGACATCAAAACTGAAATGAAAAGGGACTGAAAATAATGACTGAAATATATTCAGTGCAATAAATGATTTGAAAGTAAAGAATTTAAAATATGACATGGAATGCATATGCATACATTCTTATGATTCTTTTCTCTCAAAGACACATATACTTTGAGTATTTATAGAATTTGTACACATGCAGACCCCTAAACCTATAAGTGAATGCAACTTATATACTGATCCTAACTTAACCGCATGAAACAGTCAACTAAGCAAAATATGCCTCGTCTTCGTCTCCATGAAACCTTCGTCTTCGACAAGCTTCCAAGTGTCTTAAAATAATTTTCTGATCTTATCCACTTACACCTCATTCGACTGTGTGGAGTAAACATCTTAAGTACTCTAAACTCTACTAAGTCCCAAAATCAATAAACTCTCTGGTGTTCGACTGATTGCAAATTAGACCGAAGTTAATACTACCTCTCGACAAATCAACTTCATCGAGATTTCCATGGTCGTAACTGGCCACTTTGATATTTTGCAATAAACCCATCATCAAACAAGAAAACTTATTTGATCTTTATAATCAATGTTTGTGTCGAAAATCTGAGGTAACAAGATCACACAAATGAAACCTGTTTATTAAAGTTTTTTTTAAAATTATGTGTGTAATATTAGTTTGGATGATTGGTTTTGGTTGAATGTACAAAACCCTAATTGATTGATATATTAAATTAACTTACTATATGTTTGAGATTATTGTTTCAATATATGTGGTCTGTATTTGTTTCATGTGGATTTTAAATTATATTTGTCCAATAACACATGATCAAAAATATTTTAAAACATATTCCGCCTGTTATCTTTTATAAGAAAATTTTGATTTTTAAATTTATTGAATAAATAATATATTTGGACTATATATACATCATATACATCAATTATTCAATAAATCTAAAATTTAAAAATTATTTATAAACGATATTGGAGAAAGTATATTTGCTATACAAAATTGTCCAATTTATACAATTTTCATGCTAGATTCAGTAGGTCGTAAATACTAACACACCCCGACATAAAAGGATATGATAAAATGTGATATAATCATCTTTGAGATCATTATTCTAAAATTTAATACATAAGTCGAACACTTAGAAATTGACATACTCCCAATGTTTTGTGCTTTGTAGAATACATTTAAACACATCTATCATACTGTCAGTTACAATTAAAAGTATGTTGATGTGTTAACAATCTCAATGATTACAACAGTGAAAATAAAAACTACACGGAGTGCACTTGAGCCTAGACACAATGTAAATAAGAGATTTACTCCTCATGTATTTTTCACACCTAGTCCTTTAGGTGTGATTATTTTTTCCTTAATCTGTAATCACTATACAAATTTATAATATAAGTTATAAATTGAATAATTTTACTGGGCCTAAAAAGAGAATAATCCATGATGGAATGTCCCAAACTAAGTAATGTGAGGGGAGCACCCTAAGGAAGATTGGTCACCCAAAGCGTCATAAGTAGAGCAAATTTTCCAAAACAAAAAGCTAGGTAGCCATCCGAAGCGCATTGTAGGTCACACAATAAGGCTTGAGTTTGAAATCCATGATCTATCTCATCTTATATAACACACATGGCTTTTAAGGTAACTCGGGAATAACGGTCCATGAATGTCAATCAATGAGAAAAACTGTTGATTCCATAATTTAAAAGAGAATGAATCTAGCCACCCCCACTCCACATTTTTTATCATGGAATGAAGGGGAACCACTTCATGAATTTATAACCCCGACTAAAGGGATATCCTATAAATGTCTCAATTCTAGAATTGAAGAATCCATATATTTTGTAGAGAAATATACATAGTTTCTCACAAAAGAGAAGATAGTTCCTAAAAAATATTTATTAAGTAAAATCCGAACCATACATTAAAAAGACAAAAAATATTGAGAATTTCTCAATCCACCCCATGACTCTCTTAGCCACCTGAAAAAATTCCTAAAATGTCCCTAGCTTCCGCAAGTATATCCCTAGACACACCATTTATGTTTAAAATTTAGGGGGTTTCCGTAGATGTACATGCATAAGTTTCTGCTATAATTTTAAACTGCATGATCACTCCCCCCATTGTAGCTTTCTTCCTATTCTCCAACCTTCAACAACTAGAAAACCCTATATCATCCACTCCATTTTTTACTCCAAAACTCAATCTTTTCTAGTGCAACAAATCAAAGAGAGTAGGTGAAAAACGAATTTCAGGTAAAAATATAACTTTGTCCGCTACATTATTCACATTGATCATCAAACTTTTATAAAAAGAATTTACGTTACTTCCGCAAGTACATAAGCAGAACGTGTTCATGAAGAATAGTTCTACAAGTACATCTGCAGAACATTCGTTGTTACTTCTGTTTTTATTGTCTGCGGCAATTTTGTGAGTTTTGTTAATTTTTCTTATTCTTTAAAATAGATATGGTGCACCCGGATAACATATCAAAAGAATTAGTTTCTTTAAACGTTGGTGCTCCAAATGTACCGGGGGTTATTGTGAAGACGAAAGAAGTCGACGATAACTTTAATCACAAGCAAGACTTTGATGATCGTGAAAGCATTATCAAATGGATTCG
This sequence comes from Lathyrus aphaca, assembly GCA_963966055.1. Taxonomy (NCBI): domain Eukaryota; kingdom Viridiplantae; phylum Streptophyta; class Magnoliopsida; order Fabales; family Fabaceae; genus Lathyrus; species Lathyrus aphaca. Next base: position 89,364,417 of record OZ014521.1, on the reverse strand, counting down.
TAGGATGACAACTACACTTGGTTTTGGTGTGGTTATTGGAAGATTAGATAATAGATCGGAAAGAAGAAAAACATTTGTAAAAACTAATTCTTTTGTTGCGAGTGTAACTAAATCTTCAACAAGTTCCACTGCAGATAACATCTCTACTACCCGGATAACATCATATTTCTACTACCTGGATAACATCTCAAAATAATTAGTTCACAAAAGATATATACGCATATTATGTCATTGATTTTAGGAAGGTAAGTGAGAAGTATCCGAATTTGTTGAAATATGTTGAATCCACCATTCTTCATCAGGGGAAATAAAAGATTGTTTGTGTGTGGACCGATAATGTACGATATCTTGGAAACACTACAACCAATATAGTTGAGTTGACACATTCGAAGAAGGTGAAGCCTACACCGGATGCTAACTCAACTACCCGATCTCCCTCATATTTTGAGCACGTCGACAAACTCATTCCGGACTCACCGACTTCAAAATCTCAAAGAAGTTCCATGAAAGGAGCTCGCATATCCAAACCCCATCCGACACTGATTCCACGGGTTTCAACACCTCTTGCTCTGGTTCCAACACCGATTGCTCCGGTTCCAACACCGATTGCTCCGATGAAGCTTACACCAATTCTACCTACAATTTCCTTTATCGAAGAGACGCCATTCTTTATGCACAAACATATCGACAATATCATCAATGTTAAAGGAGATGGTAATTACGGTTATCGAGCAGTTTCGACTGTACTTGGTAAAGTAGAGGAAGGTCATGAGGTTACCCGTCATCAACTAATCCTAGAGTTGGACACATAAATAATTATACATGTGTTTGTATGGAAATAAGGAAAATACAACGAGGTTTACGAATCACTTGTCCATGCTTAAGTGGTCCGGCCCCGCGGTCTAAATGGATGAGCTTTCCCAAGGTGGGTCATCTTATCACATGTGTGTATGATATGGTATTGATTGACTTGATGCAGTACGGTTTTTCGGAAATCGTTTTTCCACTCTGCACCACACCACCGTCCAATCCAAATGACCACATCATGTGTATCAGATGGCTTGCGAAATCAAGTCATTTTATATAAGTTTTTTTGAAATCGGGATGCCCAATACCACCTAAAACCCCGTAATGGGAGACTTATGCAACCGACAAAGCCAAGTCATGGCCGAATAGTTTTGTTGAAAGGATGTTCGAATTCGAAAGATTGAACGAAATTGAAAAGACATCAAATGACTAATAATAAGGTCAAGCACCAATAGATTTAGCCGGAGACATTTGTTTTAACTCTTTTGTATAATCGAACAATTCAATGTAATTTTTTGAAGTGATATATAATAGTCAATTTTGGTTCATATCTATTATTTACGCATCTCCCATACACTTATGTGTGTGTGTGTGTGTCTCTCTCTCTCTCTCTCTCTCTCTCTCTCTCTCTCTCTCTATATATATATATATATATATATATATATATATATATATATATATATATATATATATATATATATATATATATATATATATATGTATATATTCTAATGCAAAATTACTCATTCACACAAAATGCTATAATGCCGCTGGAATACTGTCAAACTGTATCATCAAAAATTCTACTGGTATATCCGTAGAAGCATCAAACATTGACATGTTCCTTAGATATACCTACAAAGGGATCTCATTAAGGCTCATTCCGCAGCTACATCTCCGGAAGTAGATAACAGAAAAATGCTTGAACCATATTCATCTAGGTTTTCTATAAAATTGGTGTTTCAGTCTTTATCTTTCTTACAAACACAAACACTAACCCAAACCCAAAAATGTCTCAATTGTATGATGTCCAGATTCGTTTGTATGAAGTAAGTATATCCTACACCGAAGACAAAACATGCAGACAAACTGTTAAAGTCACCCGCGACTCCTTGTTCGGTTGTATCATCAACGAAATCGAGTATCTCCTACCTTACAATGATTGAAGGAAGGTTAAGAAACTTGAATATCGTTCGCCTTTGGTTGACAACGAAGGAAACGTCGTGTTGAACAAACACCAACTTAAGAATTCAAACAATTTTAGGGCGATGTGGCAAACATATTTTGGATTAGGAGAGAAATACCCACTCGAATTGGTGGCGACGATAGGAAGAACGGTCGATGAAATCTTGAAGACGTGCCAACGTCCACCGGGTTATTGAAATGTATTATTTTTTATGTCAAAATCATCAATGTATTATCTATTTTATTTTATGAATGTTGAACTTATGATTTCTATGTTGAATGTATGAAGTTTCTGTCTCTGGGTTTTTCCGCATCTATACGTATGGAAAACTCCGTAAATACATCTACGAAACTAATTAAAAAACGTGAAAAAGATGCGTCCGAAGATACATCAGCGAAAACAGGAAGGGTATTTTAGGAAGAACACATGGTGCCTGAGAAACACATAGAGTGACCTAAGAATTTCTCAAAATTTAAGCACAAAGATAAAGAGTTTTAAGGGTTGGGATCTTTACGAATTTACACCATAGACAATCTATGCCTCTCATTGAAGGGAAATTTGCGATATAAACGCAGCGGAAAACAAAAATTTCCCTTTAGAGCTCCTTACAAAAGGTCATGATCCGTGATAGAAAAGTTACCTCTTGTGGGGATGAAACCTTTTAATCCGAATCGATGGATGATCACGAGCGTTGTACGATGAACAACGCCTCTACTCAGTCCACACGAACAACTTCCTTCAGTCACAGTGCTAGCTGTTTAGATTGAAGGTTTAAAGTGAGAGAAAGGAAAATTAGAATACAACCAAGGTTTCAACAACAACATTTGAGCTTTTGCACAAGAGTTCTATTTATAAAACTACTTGTGTGGGCTTCAAGCTAAAAGTCCAACTCAATAATAATATTATTATATTATTATAATAACTATTATTATAATAAACATAATTTTATTATTATTATTATTATATTTTATAACTATTATAAAATTAATAATAACTATTATTAATGTTAATTAAGCACATGGTACCTTACCATATTTCGTATTCCGTTCTAGCGCATCATACCTTACGGTGTACCTTATTTATTCTATCCATTCTCTAAATGTCCTTATGTGTATGACCCTGTAAGATTTCGCGACGTTGACAATTATATTAAATCGTGTATTTAACATAATAAACAGTGAGCGATATCTAGCAACACATCACTGCTACCCAAGTCACAAAATTGTCATGTGATATGACAAAACCTTTTGTGATAGTATTTGTGTGTAAAATTACCCTTTTGCCCTTATGTCTGAATTGAACACAAGACATATACCGTGTCATTCTTGTCCAGTTCAATATTGGGCCCTTAGACATTTATCATGTTACGCATGATGAGCAAATTCCATCTAGGCTACTCATGTCCCTCAACATGCTTTGTGAAGTACCATTCAACTGTCTTTATGATTATCCAGTTACGAACAACGTTTGATCAACAATAAAGTACTTGACTCTACATCTAGGATCCATAGTAGTTTTAGGTCGAAGAGTGGTATACACCACTATCACCATGTGAGTAACTTATAACACTTTGCATAACATTCTATGTAGTACTCTCATAGTGGATCAATCCAGTATAAATATTACTCCTAATATTCATACCTATGTCAAGACTTGATAACTCCTTATTCATGATCCATGAGATGTGATCATCAGTCTATCTACATAATAGTCTTAATACTTTAAGGCTATCCCATTTTACATTAAAGCTCGACTATAGATGCTTTAAGAATAATGTCCTTATGTTTAATGAAATTTCATGATTAAGTCACACTTAATATTTCATTAAACGAACTAGCTATTCTAGGGACTTTATCATTTTGAAAAAACAAACATAATAAAAAAATGTCTTTTATTATTAATAAATAATTCGATATAAATAAAAAAAAATATTGATCTTTGGGTGTACACCAATACTGACAACAATCACATGATCAAAATTTTCTTTTCTCATTATTGTACTTTTAGGAAGTACTAATGACATTTTTTTTGTTACCCATTAACTACTGATATTTCATTTCATTTTATAATATTTAATAATTTAAAAATTGAAAAGTTTCAATACACTTTGTTTTGTTATTTTATGAATAACTATATCGAATTATTAAAGGTGGATAAATTAGAATTCTGTTAAAAGCTAGAGATTCAATTAGTTTCCTCTATTCATTTGGCATGCTTCACTATCTTGTTTAACCTATCAAACTTTAATGATTAGATTAGCTTAAAGTGAAGAGTTATTTTTTATAAATTTAAATCGAATTATTAACTTTATTTATAGGACTGTGTTCTATTCCACGACGTACTGATATTCGTTAAAATGATGGGCAAGTTGCAAGCAAATAGCATGGTGGTAAAAGAAAAGGGCATACATTTCCCATTACCAATAGTTACAAATCAATGAATCTATATTATCCTTTGTAAAAGTTTGAAATAGTGGAAAAGTAAGTCAACTTGAATTTAATCAATAATTGAAGAAGCATAAAGTTATAAATAAATAAAGTATGATGAGTCTTACACGCCAAGGGAATAAATATTTGTATGATATGAAAAGGCTATTCATGGTTACATTGTAGAGAGAATGATATGAATGGGGATTGAAGAGACAAAAGAGGATATGTCTCTTGGGTCACATCACAAATGATTTGGATTCTGTAAACAAAATAGTGGGAAGCAGCGTGCCATAGACGACAATTTGGTCAAAATCTAACACTTCCTTATTTGCATCAAAAGTCCCACCCCTTTGGGACCCTTCCATTGCCCTTACAAACAAGGCTAAATGCTCTCTCATAGATTCCTGTTAGATGGTCTATCCTATTTCTTTCAAACATAATTTTAACAGTGGGTGGAATAGTTCTACATATATTATAAGTTTATTTACTGTGAACTATTCTAAACAAATGCTATTTTTATTTATTTATTGAAGGTTACTTAAAGATCGATTAGATAGAATAATGTTATATATTTTGTGTAGAAAAAATGGAGGATTTCAACTTGATTAAAATCTTTGAAAAAAAAGTAGATCGTTGGAAATGCAAATGATTTCGATAATGTTAAGAGATTTTTTATTTATTTATTTATAAAAGTGAATGTAAAGTGACAATGAAATTAATAAATGAATGAAAGCAAATTTGAAAAATAAAATAAAATAAAGTAAAGACTTGGTATTTGAATAGAAATTTTGTTTCAAAATTTATACATTTTACTCCGTGAAACTCATTTCTCTCTATATTGGAAACTTTAAGTTTTTTGAGTTTTGTAGTGAAATAAAAAGAACATCTCGAATCCTAATGCTAGAACTTCTATTTATACAAGCGTAAAATAATTGTTTCATATAATTTCTCTTCTCAACATTCGTCTGCATGTTTTTTCGCTTCTAAAGTATCTTCCACATGTCCCTTTAGATGAAACTGAGAAACAATTACTCGCTTTGAACTAACATTTCTTCGTAACAAAACAACTATTGGTTGACATTGTTGAAAATATAATTCCTTGAGTCGAAGCAGCATAGCTCGATAGAAACAAGAGTGTGCCAAATCATGTAGTGTGTTCGAATTGTGTTAGTGTGTCGAAGCAGGTTGCTTCACACAAGATTTTGACTTAGGCCTATTTTAGTAGTGTTAACTATTTTGAGTTTTTATAATTTTGAGTTTTGCCTTGGGGAGTAAGCTAACCTAAATCTATAAATAGGGAGTAACCTTTATTTTGTAAAGAACTCGTAACATTGTATTCATAGAATTTGCAGTTGCAACTGAATAAGAAATTCCACAATTTGCGGGCAGAGAGAACTCTGCAGAAAATATTCATCTTCTTATCCAACGTTCTTCTTCTTTCTTTCTTAAATTTTCTTTCTTTTCACTGTTATTGTGTGATTGATAACAAACTCGTTCATCAAGATTTAGTGAAATTATCCATAGGTTGTGGTTGATTTTCCAACATTTGGTATCTAAAGTTCCGGTTGTGTGATTTAAGGGCAAGAAATCACGATGACAATGAATCATCCAAACAAGCATTTTCCGGCGAATCTTTCAATTCTAAAAAACAATGGTTATGAGAATTGGTGCCAGCAGATGAACATTGTGTTTTGTTATCAAGATCTTTGGGATCTTTTGAAGGAAAGAGTAATAACGCTTGCCAAAAATACGACAGATCAAGAAAAGGCGACACACAAAGAATTAAAGAAGAAAGATTATAAATCTCTCTTTATAATTCATCAATGTCTTGATCCAGATAATTTTGAAAAGGTTAGTGATGTAGAATCAACGAAAGAAGCCTAAGAGATTCTTGAAAAATCGTTTGGAGATGCAAAGAAGGTGAAAGAGACGAGGTTACAAACTCACAAAAGAACGTATGAATTGCTTCAGATGGCAGAAAAATAGAGCATAACAGATTGCTTCACAAGAGTTACGAAACTTGTGAATCAAATAAAAGTATGTTGAGAAGAGCTGACGACAAAAGCATTTGCCTCAAAGATTTTGAGATCGTTGGCTCCAAAGTTCGACCACCTAGTAGTAGCCATAGAAAAGTTGAAATACTTGTCAACATTGACAAAGGAAGAGCTTCAAGGGACGCTTGAATCTAATGAACAAAGAATGGATGAAAGAGCTGCAGGAAAGTTGAAGAGTGATGTGGCTCTATAGGCTCAATCAACAAGAGATAAAAAAAAAGGCAAAGGAAAGTGGTTCGGCAATAAAGGAGGCTAGTCGAATAAGAGAAAATCATAGAACAAGGGCAACCAAAGAGGTGGTGTTGCAATTAGAGGAAAATGTGTTGGTCGAAAACCTGTCAAAAGTCACATTCAGTGTTACAATTGTCAGAAGTATTTATTCTAGTGATTGTCCTGAAAAGTAGAAGAAACAAGAAATTGTTGCAAAGCTGGTAAAACATGAAGAAGAAGAAGAGATGTTGTCGATGGTTACAATGAGAGATGAAGAAAAATTTCAGTACCAATGGTACTTAGACTCATGATGTTCATCACACATGTTTGGAAGAAAAGATTGGTTTATCAACATAAGGCATTCAACGAAGAACATGGTGAAATTTGCAAGTGACAATACTCTAACAACTGAAGGTATTGGTGATGTTCTGATTAAGAGGAAAAATGGAAAGAGGTCAGTAATTTCCAATGTATTGTACATATCAGGCATGAAGAGTAATTTTCTTAGTATATAGAAGTTGGTCGAAAAGAACTACAAGGTGTCAATTGAAGATAAGATGATGATAGTTCTCAACGTAGGTGGTAGGTTAATATTTAAGGCTTCAATGTCTTAGAATAAAACCTTCAAGATTGAACTTAATGTGATGGAACTTAAGTACTTTGCAACTACAACAAATAGAGATGAGTGGATATGGCATTATAGACTTGGCCATCTTAACTTCAAAGACATCAAAGATTTGAAGAGAAGAAATATGGTTTCAAGATTATCAGACATCGACATTCCAAAAAAGGATGTGAAGAATGTGTGCAGGCGAAGCAACATAAGAGCAACTCTAGTAAGGATACAAGAAGCAGGTCAAAGGAAAATCTTGAAGTTGTATACTATGATGTATGTGGTCATATCCAGGTAGATTCGATTGGAGGTAACATATACTTTGTCACATTCATAGATGTTTTCATTCGAAAATTATGGACTTACCTGATCAAGAAGAAAAGTTAAGTGATCGAGGTATTTTCCAAGTTTAAATCTATGGTCGAAGACAGAGTGGTCGAAAGCTCAAGATCGGAGGACTAATGGTAATGAAGAATATGTGTCGAAAGACTTCGATAAATTATGTGAGAAAGAATGGATTGTGCATGAGGTGGTGCCACCCTACAATCTACATCAAAATGGAATTAAAGAAAAGAAGAATTGAACCATCATGAATATGGTGAGAAGTATGTTGAATGGTAAACATCTACCCAAAGAATTATGGGGAGTGGCTATGATGAATGCAACATATATTTTGAACAGATATCCGATGAAGAAGCTAGAAAGAATCACACTAGAAGAATATTGGTTTGGTGTCCAGCCTAGCTTGAGTCATATAAAGCTATTTGGATCTATAGCACATAGTGTAATACCTCAAAATTTTCCCTCACATTTCCTCAACATTTTGCATAGCATTTATCATACATAAGTGCATGAAATAATCAAAAACATTGCATCATATTCATCATGGTTGAGGCATAGGTATGTGATCAATGATTGGAGCAACTGAAGGCTATACAAAGGCAATCAAAGGGTCACAAAGCTTCTCAACATCATGCTAAGGGTCCACAACATCCCTCAAGTTCTCATTTGAAGCTACAAGTCAGGAAAAGAATTGAATGGCTCCAAGGAAGCAAGCAGTGCAACATCTCCTAAGGAAATGGCCCAAATTAGGGTTTCATGTGTGAAGGACTTCTCCATGAATTTTGGAACAAAAGGGGATTCTATTGTGTTCTATATGACAACAAGTGTATAAGGTTCAAATTTCATCCACAAATTCATCTTGGAAGAGGTTCAATTGGTCAGATGAATGAAAATCAGGAATTTGGGGAAAAGTCAACCATGCTGAAGAAAAAGTCAACTCCTGACTTTTTGAGATCAAAATCATGAAATTAGGGTTACAAGGGTCCTATGTTTCAAATTTGATCAAGAAATGATGGAGGAATCAAGAGAAATCAAGAAAACCAAAACTTACCATTTTTGGAAAATTAGGGTTTCCAAAAATGGCAAGTTTTGGCTATTTTTGCAGCTACTTTGAACGAGGCCTTCTCCCAAAATATGAGAGCTATGAAAATTCTACTTGGAGCCAATTAAAGAGGGCATCTGGAGCTTCAAATCCATAGGTGGAACTCTTCCATAGCATACAAAATGAGAAAGTTATGATCATGTAAAGTTGAGGAAAATCAACGCAAAACTAGGTCATGGGCGAGGCAGCTTACAGGCCAGCGCGCGTGCCCTACCTGTCAATTCATCAAACAGGTGGTGGGTCACAAGGCAAGCCTTTTTTATCCATGTTAGAGGCCTTAAATGAATTTTATTTGAACTACAAAGTTGTTCATTTCCATGTTTCCAACAACTTTGATGTTCAAAGATTTTTCATCTGATCAAAGGATTGAGAGTTATGGGAAGGCAAAGAGAGGGTGTTCAAACTGAAAATGAGCAGGCCATCTGGCCAGGCCAAGGGCAGGCCATGCAGGCCCATAATGCAGTGTTGATTTATGATGTTCAAAATGATGTTTGAGGTATCTAGAGTCATTATTTCATGATTGCTTGAACATCAAACATGTAGTGTGAAACATCTCCTTCAATTTGAGTCCAAGGATCACCTCATTTGATGACTTGTGCATGAAGAAACATTCAGAGGAGGATCACAATAGGACATTCACTTGCTTGTGCAGCAAGGCAATATGTTTCATGTTGGAATCAACTCAGATCAATTGTGTATGCTTTATCCAAGTTGGCAAGGTTCATAAAATGCATTTGGAATACATGATCACCTGGATGCTGGTTCACATCACATGTCATGCACCCATTTTGCATTTCATGCCAAGGGATTCCATTTCACATATTGCCCTACAAGCTGCAACTTTGATCCAATAAGCTTCATGCTGCAATCACATTGTATTAAGCCTTACCATAACAAGCATGAACTTCAATGTACTTGATTGAATCCAACCAACTTCAACTCGAGCTCCAACTAACTTAACTCACCATAACCAATTCACAACTAACTTGACTCAATTAACTCAAGCTTTAACTGTTAACTGAGCCAGTTTAAAGGCTAACTCATGCTATATAAGGAATCAACCCTAGCCGAACCACACATCATCATTTTTCTCTGAAATTTCACCTTGCATCCACAGTTTTCTCTCTGAATTTCCTTCTGCATTTTTCTTCGAGGAAGCTCCATTCTCCATCAATCTTCTTCATTCTTCCTCAATTCATTACCATCATGGCATTTAGCATAAGATCCATGGATTCCATGGCTTGATTCTCCAAGGACCAGGCATTGCATCTTCTGGTATTACACTGCATTTTGGATCAGATCATCATCAACTTCATCAATTCAGGATTGAGGTTCATCCAATCATCTTCATCATCAAATGTTGCACAATTTTCATGGATCTCACAGCTTGAAGCATCAAAGATCCACCACTGCATAATATTCCATTGCACTGCCCCAGATCCAATTCCTCAAGCATTCCAGGGTACAAAGTGTTTATTTCACTCTCATTGCTCAAGATCAAGTCAAAGAAAGAGCTCAGGATTCTCATCTCTGGTTTTCCTCAACTTGTGGTAGCTCTGCAATTTAGGTGCACTCTGAAATTCTACTTGCTTGCTTTCATCAATTGTTGTTGTTTTCATGTTGCTTGAAGCTCAATAAGAGCATTGGAGTATCTGGTTAGTTGATAGACACCCTAGGTGTGTAGTTTCAGTTTCGTAGGTCATTTTGTTTGTCTTCGACTTGGCTATTTTAGGAACCCTAAGTGAATTGTGAGGGTGGATTTATGATCAGTAATGAAAGGCGAATCTTTCCATGGTTTTAGATTTCATTTAAGTGATGATTTGAGAAAGCCCTAGCAGAGTTATGACCGGAGACTAGCTCCGACCGTCGGAACAGTAACCCTAATTTAATCCCAGTTTTAAGTCATAACCATTGGATGAGTCTGATCCAAGTGTTCACAAGCTGCCATCGCATTAATGAGTCTGTGCCTTGCACATGTCACAAAGTCAACATAAAAAGTATCCAGTTCCTATTGGCACCCCCTGGCTTGTGCGCTTCAGCCTAGTTCAGTTTGTTTTGATGCTTCTTGCACCCCCCAGACCCAATGTCCTTTATTTCTTTTCATTTCTTTTTAATTCCTTTTATCCTTTTATTCATTTTAGTTTCATATTTGTAAACATACCAAAAAGCTTCTAAAAATTCCCAATTAATTCATGGACATTCCTAATATTTTTCTTTAATTTTCCATAATCTTAGATTTTATTTTTGTTCATTTTTTAGGTCAGAATTAATTTCTCCTTTAATTGTTTTCTTATTTTCTCATTTTTGGTATGTCATCTTGTACATTTTTTTCTCTCAAACCATGTATGATAAATGCATCATTCTTCTTGTGTTGTCTTCTTATTCCATCAATCTTCATCAAAATATTTTTCTCTGAATTTTTAGGTCTTTGTTTAGGTCTTTTGAGTCCATGGTTTCCACATTGATCATATAAACCCTAATTGTGTTCCAATGGACCTTTCACCACTCAAAAATAGGAATTTTAATGATATTTTTTTGCATATAACCTACTCTCTGGATTTTGTATTGATTTGTCAAGTTCCATAATTTTTCAAGGTCATTTAATATTTTTTCAAGTTGTTTGGTTCACAAGTCATATTTTTGATCCTTTTATTCCCTTCCTTTGATCCCATTAGCATAAGGCATTCATGCCATTAGTTTAAGGTCTTGATTTTGAGCCTTCTAGGTCATATTATATGTCTTCTAACATTGAAATCCATCATTGGGTCCTTACCTTTTATTTTTAGGGTTTACTTGAGTTCTAAGTCATACATGCTCCATTTTAACCTAATCTTCCTTCTCTTTCCATCTTAAGCACTTCAAAATCAATTGGTACATAAACCAACTTCATTCTATCTTTGTTTTGAGTCTTATAAGTGTTTTGTGATCATCTCACATGTTAATCTAAATTGTAGAACCTTTTTGCATCTTTTTGAACTTCACTTGTCACTTAGAGGATCTTAGAAACCCTAATTTGAGATACCTAACCCTAGCATACTTCATGCCACTTCATTTACCATTGTTTGTGAGATTAATTTCCATCTTGAATTCCTATTAAGCCCCTGGTTTTTGTATGGGGAAGTCAAGTCCCTTTGGTCATTTCTTGAATTTTTTCTAAGTCTTTTTGTTGCACCTTTCATAACCATGCATCTATGTGTTTCTTCTCACCTTTCAATCTCATATTTGATTAGCCTTAATTTGAATCCCTTCTTTCTCATTTGATCCTTTCATTTCCTTCACTTCCCTATAGTGTTAAGTTCTGACTTTTTCATTTACCTTTGAGTTTAAGGGATTTTAGCAATAGTAATCACTTAGGTTATCTTTCTAACTTCATCCTTAGGGTTTAGTGGTGCCTTAGGGCATAGTTTGACTTTAATTCAATCAATTTCTTTAGAAACCTTTGAATTGGTTTAGCTACTGACTTTTTAGGTATGTTACCTTATAAGATGCTTTAGGCTTGAGTATTAACCATAGGAGTTCATTAACATCTTTCCTAGGTTAGTGTGAGTTCTTGTGTGAAGTTTGCCATTTGTTTATGCTTTCAATATGAAGTGTCATGCTAACTCTTGTTTTGTAGGGGGGAAGATGAGGTAATCACTTCATTCTTTATCTCTTATGCATTTATTTGCCTTGCCTTGGCACTTTGTGCATTGTTCATAGGTTCCCTTTTTCTCTCTTTAGATTCAACTTAACTTCCTTAGGAAGTAAGTTGAATTCTAACTTGTTCTTTCTTCTCATTAGGTTATAAAACCTCATTAACTATAGGATCACACATGTACATAATAAGATGACTTAGGGTTGTGTCTTAGTCCCCCATTAGCTTTGACCTTTTCCTTTTGAGTCTTCTCTCCTCATTTTCAAACAAATCCAAAAAGACTTAACAAATGCATGAAATGATCCCTTGTGTATAACCTTATTCCATGAGGCACTTGCACTCATTCCATCTTAGAGTGGTGTAAGCTTGTCTAGTATGATGCACAAGTCTTATCAAGGGGTTGTTTCACAAAGAAAAACATAAAAGATAATTCTTCACAAAAGTCACAAAAATATTTAATAAGTTCAACAAGCTAGTGAACTTAGACTCTAATTCATGGAAACCAGTCTTGGATAAATTCTCCTTGCTGGGTGTTCTTGTTCTATAATTCCATCTTGGAATATAGTAGCAAGTACACATTCCATGGAAAAGAGTTTGAATTCACTTCCTTGTGCCAAATTCATACAAAACTCTTAAAAAGCAAAAAACAAATAATAAGCGACTATCCTGCGGGAACTTCTTTTCTCATCTCATTCATTCTGAACGTGAACTTGCGATGACTTGTCTCACATGCAAGACGGTAAACGCACTCGTACCAGAAGAGCCTGCAACACCTGAGCATAGACATACACAGTTCAAGCCATAAAAAACACAAACAAATAGTTCCCGCCTTAGTTAGGCGAACTACGTCGACTCTGATCCTCATAATCCCGATGAGGTACGTAGGCAGTGGGGTAGGGACCGTTCGAGCACATTCTTTATTTTCCCTACATTTTCCCCTTTCTTTCCATTTTCTCTTCAATTCCCTCTTTCAGTTCCATTATCATTCCAGTTAGCAGTTCATTGGTTCAGCAGCAGTTATATTCTTTTACCCTTTGAAACAAAACAAGCAAGCGTGGATCCCGTCGGGTATGACGGACGATCTGGGATGCTAATACCTTCCCAAGTCGTAACCGACTCCCAAACCCAGATCTTTGGTTCGTAGGACCTTGTCATTTCCTTCTTCCTCAGGTTTGTGCAGCATTACCTTTCCCATTCCTTCGGGATAAAAATGCCTGGCTAGCGACTCTACCTTTTCCGCGCCACTTTCGCGTTTGTACTAGGATGAAAATCCCGGGAGCGACAGCTGGCGACTCTAATGGGGATCGAACCCAGAATATCTGGTTTCCCTAGTAGAGTCAATTCTAGCGCTTGTTTGTTGTTGTTTCCTTTGGGTGTTTATATGTTGTGTTGTGTGTTGCTGTGTTTATTTACTGTTTTTGTTTACAACTTTATTTACTGCTTTTAGTATTTATTTCACATGCATCATATTGGACTGTGATGGTTTCATTTTTTCTGTGGGATGGTTTTTTTTACTGTGAGATAAGCCAAATACCCGGCTTGAGTGCACCTAGGATTTAGAGTGGTTCCACTTTGGCTTCATGGCATCTTGCTATGTTGGTATTAGTGAGTCCCACGCCTTGACTTTCGACCTTCTCGGAAATGTATTGACACCGAAATCTTTCTGGGGCAATACACTACCTTGATAGTTATGTGCAGTCAGGGGACCGATCATTGAGAACTTTTATGGAAACATCCCTCTCCAGTGATGACAGGGGCATACCACATTTGTTGTCAAACCCACTCGCATACGAGGGCCCACTAGGAACTCGCATAGGATGGTCTGGTTCTCTCATAGGAATCCAGTTAAGGCGATGGTATTGTACCCTTCGGGATGAATATACTATTGTTTCTCGATTCAGTGCTTGAAGCTGGGGACTTATGAGGGATGCTTGTTTCCTTGGACTCAGCTGAGACCTCCCTGAGTAGTACATAATGCCAAACCGATTCCCTGATTTGGTCATGAGCCATGTCTCAAAAATGGTGAACGTATTATTACTATTCGGCTTTGAGAGTCTGTGATGTTAACCCGAGTAGCACACCCGTGATATTGTGAGGGGTTTATAGGTTTGCAGGAGCCCAAAACTTCAACATACCCATGTATGCCAGTACACTTCAGTGATATGATCTTGTTCTGTTAATTATGGGTTCTGAAATCATGAACTCCTGATCAGAAAGATACTTGTGATGATGTTGTGGCCTTGCACAGACACTTAATTACCTGATTCACTACACAGACACATCATTGATCACAGGCCTTGCCTTGCATAACATTATAACATCATTAATCATTTTGTGTTCTTTTTACTCTCAGGGTTCATTACCTCCTATTCTAGTCATATTTGCTGTTTCAACATGGAGATACCAAGGAAGAGAAATGTCCATTATACTTTCCCACATCCAAAGACAAATGGTATTCAAAAGTTAATTAGCTTGATGGGTAACAAAGTGTTTGATGATTTCAAAAAAGAGTTTGGAAAGATCCTAGACTATGTGAATAAGCCAACCACTGATCAGAGGGATAGCTTGCATTATCTACTACAGTTCTATGATCCACAACTGAGGGTTTTTGTTTTCTCTGACTACATCTTGGCTCCCACATTAGAAGAGATATCCAGCATCCTCAGAATCCCCATAAAAAATGGTGCTCCTTACTATGGCTTAGAGAAGATGCCTTCATCCAAAGATATAGTTGAGTCTTTTCTTCTGGATTTATCCAAAGTTAGCAGAGAAGTGGATGCCACCAAAGGTAAAGGACTTTTCTTAGATTTTCTTATCAAGAAAGCTCAGGACCTGGCCTCTGAGAACAAATGGGCTAAGTTCAGCACCTTGCTTGCTTTGATAGTGTATGTGACTAGTTTGTTTCCAGGAGAGAAGGGTTTAATTAACATGAAAGCTATCACTATATTTGCCAGAAGAAATCCAGTACCCACTTTGCTAGGTGACTTTCATTATGGGGTTCACCATAGGAATGAAAAGAGGAAGGGACATGTAAATTGTTATGCTCCCCTATTTGCTGATTGGTTTGTAAGGAAACTCCCTAAATCAGGGCCTTTTCAAGATTTGAAACAATCTTGGAAGTGGTCCAAAAGATTAATGGGCTTAACCTCAACTGACATTTCATGAGGATGCAACAGAGACCTTGTGGGCAAAGAAATACTAGTCAGTTGTGGTAGTTTCCCAAGTATTCCTTTGATAGGAAGGAAAGGTGGGATCAGTTACAATCCTATCTTGTCCAGGAAGCAGTTTGGTTATCTATTAAGAGATGTGCCTGTGATTGAAGAGGCAAATGAATCTTTGTACTTTCCAGCAGAAGGAAATCTTAAGAAGAGCATACTAGTATCCCAACCTTGGGAAGTTAGAGTGATGAAAGGGAAGAAAGACTTTGAGAGAGTGGATCCCAACACTTATGATCCTTTTGCCAGCTGGTTGGAGGATCGTGTGAAGACCCTGTTACTCCCATTTTCTAGAGAAACACCTCTCTACACTAAGGACGTAGCACCCACAACTTCAGTGCCTCTTCAAGATTATCAAAAGTTGGAAGCCTTGGTTCAACAACTCAGGTTGGAGAATCAAGAAGCTTAAAATTCATGCCAGAAAATGAAGATGCAAAATCAAAAGTTGGAGGAAAGAGCTCACAAAGCTGAAGAGATGGTTAGGCTCAAGCAGCAAGATTTTCAAGAGAGAGAGCTTTACTTCAAAAAAAGGGGATTATCTAAAACTCACAAGGAAGACCAACGTCGAAAGGGGATGAAGGATTTGAATGAAGCCAATGAAGTTGTCACCTTATGGTAAGAGAAGTGGGAAGACAATTTGAGGAAGCAGAAGGAGCTAGAGATCAAGCACAAGCTAGAAGTCAAGAGTCTTCAAGATTCTTTGGATGGACAGAGGGAACTCCTTCAGAAGGCTTATCACCAAGAGAAGAGTCGTCTCCAAAATTTAGCAGAAAGACAACAAGCAGTAAAGGTAGCTCAGAAAGAAATAGAAGATTTGAAATTGAAAGCTGATGTCAAGAGGGACAAAAATGATTCCATTACAAGCTAAGAAAGTGAAAAGGTGTTCCTACAACAAATAGAGGAATTGCATGCCTCCTTTGACCTTAGGGATATCCTAATTCAGAAGCTCGTACAGAAGCCTATGCATCCGGGTATAGCTCAGATGTTGCAAAATGTCAAGCGCCTCAGTTGGAGATTACAGGATGTAGACTTTCCTAAGCTTTAGTTGTATATGCATATGACTTGGATTACCCACAAACTTGTTGTGGGAATTCCCTCTTTCTTGATGTACTTTTTCTTTCTTGGCTTATTGAATTTGTACCTTGTAAGGATATTTTGTTATCCCAATTGTCTTCCGATTTACCTGAAGTCTCTGGTTATATCTGTTGCACAGACACAAAATAAATGCCACCACTTCAAGTTTGAATGTCACACAGGATTTTCTTGCAAGGGATCTTTTTCTCAGCACCAGAATGGGAAGTAGTGGAAGCCTTGGGAATAAAAGGAACACATTGCATTGCATACACATCATTTGCATTTTTCTTTGTTTTGCAGGTCTTCTACAGGTTGCTTAACTTATTTGTGTTACAGGAAAAGATTACGTGGGCCTCCAAGACCCGTCATCCTCGACAAAATATCCCGCATCATTACACAACTCGCAACAACCAGAGGACAGACATGGATGTTATGCAAACTGAGCTTAATGAATTTCGCACCAGAATAGGAGAGTTCATGGTCATGATGCAATCCAGGGCTTAACCCTCCTCAGATTAATGTCCCTGTAACTACTCCTGACGTCCAAGTGACTCCTCCTAACACCAACAATGGCCCAGGTGGACCTCAAGTTCCAGAACAGGGAGCATCAACTTTCATTCCAGTACAAGACAGGCAGGAGGATTAGTTTCCTTCTTTCAACAATGACATGGGGTTCGGCGGAGAAGGAAATCTTCAAGACTTTTTGATGCTTGCTGAGAAAGTCAAAGCCCTCGAGTGTAAAGACACTTTGGGGATAGATGTGTATGACATGTGTCTAGTCCCCGGGGTGGTTATTCCTCACAAATTCAGGCCACCTACTTTTGACAAATATAATGGTAGTTCCTACCCCAAAACTCACTTGCAGACATTCTACCGGAAGATTGCTGCCCATACTAGGGATGAAAAGCTCTGGATGTACTACTTCCAGGATAGTCTCTCCGGAGGATCCTTGGAATGGTATATGAAGCTAGAGAGAAGCTCTGTGAGAAGCTGGAAGGAATTGGGAGAAGCATTCCTCAAGCAGTATCAATATAATATTGACATGGCGCCCAGTCGCACTCAACTTAAAAGTTTGACTCAGAAGAATTTCGAGAGCTTCAAAGATTATGCTCAAAGGTGGCTGAAGTGGCCTCTAGAGTGCAACCACCTTTGCTGGAGAAAGAAATGGTAGACCTGTTCCTGGATACCCTCCCTGAGCATTTCATGGAAAGGCTAGCTGGATGTTCCTCAAGTGGATTCTCAGATATCATCTTGACGGGCGAAAAGGTAGAAAGCTGGATCAAGCAAGGGAAGATTCAGAATGGGGGCGCTTCGAGTTCTGGTGTCAAGAAACCCTTCGTGAAGAGGAAAGAAGGAGAGACCGGGGCAGTGTACGCACAGAGGGTAGGAAACAACAGAGGGTTTTATCAACAAGTGGCCCCCGTCACTATATCAGCTCAACTTGTTCAACAAGTCCAACCACCGCAGCCTCCACGCCAACAATGGTATCAACAAAGAACTCCTCGTCCATATTACCCCCAGAAGACCAGAGAAAGACATTTCGAAACTCCACCGATGTCCTATTCACAACTTTTGAAGAATCTCCTACAGCTCCAGATGGTTCAACTCCGAACTCTTGAACCCCCGAAGCCGGGCCAAATCCCCGAGGGTTATGATACAAACGCCAGATGCAAATTTCATTCCGGAGCTCCCGGGAATACCACAGAGAACTGCAAAGCGCTGAAGCATGTTGTTCAGGACCTACTGGATTCTAAAGCGATCAACTTCGCTCCTACTCCTAACGTGATACAGAACCCCATGCCTCCTCATGGGGGTACGGTTGGGGCAATTGATGAAGGGGAAAATCTAAACTTGGTGCGTGATGTCAACGACCTACAGACTCTGTTGAGTGTTGTTAAAGTATGTTTGTCAAAGATGGGTGTTTTTCCTGGGTGTGAAGATGATTGTCCAGGGTGTGTTGAAGCTCCAAATGGTTGTGAACAATTGAAAGCAGGGATCCAGAGCATGATTAATGAAGGGGTTCTACAGTTTGACAAAGTTGTAAAAGAAAGCGAAGTCTCTACAATAACCATTTTCTATAATCCATCTCAAGTTCCTCTGCAGGCTAGAGTGGCACCGATAACCATCACCACTGCAGGACCAGTAGTGTATCAGAGCGATAAAGCCATTCCCTGGAATTATGGTGGCGAAGTATACTGTAATGGCCAGAAGCAAGAGTTGGCCACATGTAGTACGACCCCAACTCAAGTAGAAAACGTTGGAGTAGGGGGCTTTACTAGAAGTGGAAGGTTATTCTCACCGGAAACACTAAGAAATAGTGTGATACCACCCATAGACACCACATAAGCCTAGGCTAAGGCAAGAGGGAAGCAGCCAGTGGTTGTCAATGAGCCCGCACCAATAACTGATCCAGACATTACCTTTGATAAAGAAGCTGAAGAATTTTTGAGAATTATCAAAAAGAGAGATTACAAGATTGTGGACCATCTGTAGCCGACTCTGTCGAAGATTTCCATCTTATCCTTGCTAATGTGTTCTGACTCCCACAGGAAGACTCTCTTGAATATTCTGAACAAAGCTTATGTGCCTCAGGATATTTCGGTAAATCAATTAGTAGCGGTGGTATCTAGTGTCAATGCCAGTCACAGATTGGGCTTTATAGACATGGATCTAATATCTGAAGGGCATGCTCATAATCGGGCACTGCATATCTCTTTAGAATGTAAAGGTGCAGTACTTTCTCACGTGTTGGTAGATACCGGATCATTGTTGAATGTTCTGCCTAAGAAGGCATTGATGAAGTTGGATTATGATGGAGTAGTTCTAAAGCCTAGCGACTTGGTTGTTAGAGCATTTGATGGGTCAAGGAGATCAGTGTTCGGGGAGGTGGATTTACCAATTAAAGTAGGTCCACAAATCTTCAATACCACATTCTACGTAATGGATATACAACCTGCATACAGTTGTTTGCTGGGAAGACCTTGGATACATTCAGCAGGAGCAGTATCATCCACACTTCATCAAAAGCTAAAGTTCGTCTGGGAAGGCCAAATTGTAACTGTCAGTGGGGAAGAAGACATTTTTGTTAGTCATCTGGCTTCATTCAAGTATGTGGAGATGGATGGTGAAATAGTTGAAACTCCATGTCAGGCTTTTGAGCCCCTGAAAACTGAACAAGCATCTTCATTGGCAGCTTCTTCTGAAGAACCAAAGAAGGGGGTTTCCATAGCCTCTTATAAGCAAGCTCTTGAAGTGGTAGAATCTGGGATACGAGAAGGTTGGGGCAGTCCAGTAGAAGTGCCAGAAAAGAAAGATATGTTTGGGATTGGTTACCATCCTGGGCAGTCATCATCTGGACCGAGTGCTAGAGGTCGTCAAGGCCCGATTACTTTCACGAGTGCGTGAGTGGTGAATTATGGAAGCATCAGTGCCGTGCAAGACGATACAGTTGATAGTGACTGTGACTTAGATGAGTGGATCAGGCATGCTTTTCCAGGGACTCAACTTAGCAACTGGTCGTCTGAAAGACTTATCTCAGTCACTTCCTTCGAAGAGTAATAATCTTTGTTTTTTGTCTTTCCTGTACTCAAGCACTATGTCTTGCCCTGGGCATAGTAGTTTTTTGTAAGGGTTCTTTTGTTCCTAACACAATTCATAATCATAAATAAAGCTGACGTTTCACATTCATCCATGTTGTTCTTCGCCTTTCATTTTTGCTTTTGTTTTTCAAAAAGAAAGAAAAGTTTTTAAAATGGCAATGTTTCTCATTTTTCTCAAGCTTTCTCTAAAGCCTTGCATGAATCACCATTCATGCAGGTGCTCGTCACCGGATCTTATCAATGACGACCCTGATATGGCTGAGTATGACTTTGACAATCCAATTTATCAAGCCGATGAGGAAGGTGAAGAAGATTGCGAACTACCTGAAGAATTGGCCAGACTGCTTAAACAGGAGGAGAAGATGATTCAGCCCCATGAAGAGGCCGTCGAAGTGATAAACCTGGGTACCGAAGAAGACAAGAAAGAAGTTAAGATCGGGACCGCATTAGAAGAATCTATCAAGACTCGTCTAATTGCCATGCTTAGGGTGAGTCTTAGTTTCCCATAGTTTTGTCCTTTTAGCGATTTGAGTCTCTTTCTCATCTACATTTAACAATAAAATTCCTAATAAAGGTCAAGCTTTCTTGTGCGCCAGGAGACTTTTCCATGGGGTATTTGCACCAATTCCATATCGGGATGAGGTGTAGGATATCTATCATGATTAATAAATCTTAGCATGAGGATGTCTCACAAACAACAAAATCAAAACACTTCTTCTAAAAGACGGTAGTCAAACAACAAAGCATCTTTCATGCAGGAATTCTCTTCTCATCTCATTCACTCATAGCGCTAACTCGCTACGACTTGTCTCTTTTCAAGACGGTAATGCACTCGTCGAGGCGAGTCTGCAACACCTGAGCATAAGCATAAGCAGTTCAGTCATAAAGAACACAAACAAGTTTCCGCCTTAGTTAGGCGAACTACGTCGACTCTGATTCTCATTTCCCATGAGATACGTAGGCGGTGGGGTATGGCCCATTGTCGCTCTCGAAAATTTGCATCTCGGTGCAGACGCGAATGGTCGACAAAGAGAGGACATGAAATGAACTGAATAGAGTCGCCAGCTATGCATTTTTATCCCGAAGGAAAGGTAATGCTGCATAAACCTAGGAAAAGATGGATAAGACGATTGCGAACTAGAGAAACTGAGAAAGGGGGTTGGTTACAACCTGGGAAGGTATTAGCACCCAAATTGTCCGTCGTACTCGACAGGATCCACGCTTAAAAGATTGTGTTTAAAGGGGTAGGTGTATGTGTTATCTGTGTGCAAAAAGCTAAGGAATGAATGTACAAGTGTCAGTGCAAAAAGGAGTGAAATGCTCAGGACTGAGGCTTTTAAAGAATGCTGAAAGAGGGGGATGACACAAAGACTTTTGTTCGATAACTGTTAAGTTATGCCTACATATACTCATGTGCAATGAGGAAGTCAGAACACCGTAGTTCGACTCAAAGAGACTGAAAATAAATTTGACTGTGAACTGCTTACTTGCCTATGCTCAAGTGTATGACTCGTCTGGATAGAGTGCTAACCGTCTTGCATTAGATGGAAGAAGCAAGTTCTCGTTTATGAATGAGTGTGATGAGAAAAGAATCCCGAATGAGACGATTATTGTTTGTTTTTGTGTTTTCAATTTTGTTATTGTTTTTGGTGTTTTGCATAAATTAATGAGCTTAAGCCTAAATCAAAGGCTTGTAAACTCATTATATCCTCCCTGATTAGGGATAATGTGCCTACTTAAGTATGAGATAAGCATCTCAACTTAATTACCATGATGATGTATGATTAAGATCATTAACCTACTTGTGATTAATGAGATGTTTTTGGGGTTTTGTTTAGTGTTAAGTAATGAGTTTAATCTCTAATCACAGATTAGTGAACTCATTACACCATCCTAATAGAAGGATAATAGATGAGAACACTTAAGATGAGGAAGATACCTCAACTTAATCCATGGTTAGGGATTAAATTCATTATATAACAAACCTTTATTAAATGGATTTTAATTAAGGGGTGAGATTAAGAAGTGGATTTTATGTTTGTAAGACAACTTGAGGGGGACTTGTCCATTAAACACTAGGGTTAGTCCCTCTTAACCATAAGGAAGAGTTAGAACCCTAATGTAAGGCCCAAGTTACAAGATAAAGTCTTGGTGATTATTAATATTATTTGATTAATAGGTTTAAACAAATTAAAGGTTTAACACTTAGGATTAAAGTTATACACTCCATCCTAAGAGAAGGATGCGGGCATAACCCTAATTCCAAAGTCCTAAAACTTTAAGAGTTTAGTCTCTGATTATTGACATGAGAAGAGAGACTCAAGGAAACTAAAAGGTAAAAGTCTAAGGGGGACTATACACAACCCTAAAAGTTATCATGCTTGGATATCCTATGGTTTGTTAGGCTTAAGAGAAAAGATCTTCAAGGCCACCAATGGAAGAGGCAGATGAAAAGAGAAGGAGAAAGAATAATAAGTTACTTACTTCCTGAAGAAGATAAGTAACTTAAAGAAAGAAAGTAAGACGGATGGAACGTAAGTGAACAAGTTCACTTCAAAGACATGTAAATATGCATATGAATGAGATAAGAAGAAGTGGGAAGTGAAGGAAAATCCACCTCCCAAAATAACTTACCAAATGTTCCTGAAAAGTTAGTATGAATGCACAAGACATAAAGCATAAAGAAATGAATTGAAATGAGATGAAAAGACCAAAGTCAGAAGTGATTATGCAATTCAAAAGGCATATGAGATGATGCAAAGTCATACAATGTACATATGAATGATCATACAAAGATGAGATGTCATGAAAGCATGCTTGGAAGCTTGAAAACACATGGATGTTTATGAAATAAAATGAATGCAAGACATGGAAAATGAATGAATAAATGATCAAGCAATGTTCTAACATGTCCTAAGATGTCTAAGATGACATATGAATGCTTGAAATATCATGGAAAGTTCACATGATGATGAATATGCAAGATGGATGCAAATGAACATATGAGATGCGAATGAACAAAACAGAAGCATACAACATGATAAAAAAATGAAACCAAGCTCAATCAAACCCTAATCCCATATTAGGTCACACCCCAAGGGAGAAGGTCAGAAGCTAATCCTATTGAAAGTTATGAATTTCCTAAGTTTGCTAGGGTTTTTGGGTGATTCTCAAAGGAAAATGCAAATCAATTTGAAGATGCAAGATAAATTCATGAGGAAAATAACCTATAAACTACATGCAATAGGTGAAACAATGGAAAAAGAATCAAGTTCAAACTCTTCATGGTTAGGCAGAAATGAATTTTCCAAATTAGGGTTAGCAAATTTGATTTTAAAGAACCCTAATTCAAAGAAAATTGTGAAATTATGATCAAACCTAAAAGGAAATTTGTATAAAGAGTTTGAAAATGTTCCTAAATATATTGGAATGGTTCATGATTTTTTTTGGTGATTTTTAGAAACCTAAATGCATTTTTAATTAATTAAAATCCATTAATTAATTAAAAATAACATTTAAATATTTTAAAAATACTTTTTAAATGCAAAAAATAAAATAAAAATCATTTTTGGGTTGAGAAAAATATTTGGATCAGAAATGCAAAAGGAAATATGTTTGTGATGTTTTTAACTATTTTAAATAAATTATGCAAAAGAAATGAATTTAAATGAAATAAAAATGAAATTAATGGGAAGTCAACGCATCCAAAGGCCCAGATTCAAACAAAATTGGAGGGAGTTGACTGGCGCGTAAATGGGTGGCTGGGATTCAATCTGAGTAATTTAAATTAATTAATCTAATTAAATGAGATTAGGGTTAAGTGGATCAATCCTGGCCATCCAAACACGCGGCAAGCAAGATCCTACGACCATTATTCAAACTGGCAATTAATTACAGGATTAGGGTTTAATGACTCTTAGGTGACCGGAACAGTGTTCCGATCATCTTCTCCGGCAACCTCAAAACTCAATCTCTCTCCCTAAGCTCACCCAGGCTCTCTAAAGCTCCAGAAACATTCCCCTAAACTTCCTAAACACGAATCCAGGCTCAAAACTCATTTATCATGCATCAAAAAGGGAAATCGAAGAAAAAACATCCTAGGTTAAAAATTTTCAGAAGCTTCATACATGGTCATTTCTCACTCATTTTCGAAACTAAACATATCAGTGTGATCAGGGGAACATGAAGATTGATATTTTAACTTAAATAGCAAGTTCTGGAAAAAATGTTCTTCATGGTTACCTGAGATGGAGCTTTCAATTCCTGAGCTTTTTGGCCTCTTTCTTGGTGCAAATCGAACCCAATGAACTCCCTGATGATGATGAGGAGCTTAGAGAAAGCTTGTGATGGCTATTTTGAAGTGTTTGGTTCTGGTTTTGCAGAAATCGTGTTTTTGATTTGGGAGGTTTCAGGCCATTTTGAGGGTTGCTTTGTGTTCTATGAGTGATGTTGAGATAATTGGTGAAGTTTGTTTTGAAGTTTGATGGCTGGTTTGTGCAATTCGAAGAAGGGAATTTTTTTGGTGATTTTGTGAATTCTGAGTTCTAAGATGTTTCAGGCTTGAATGTTCTATGAAATGAGGTCCTTAGGGTTCACATAAGTCATTGTGATTGGTCAGAGAGTGGGTGGTGGCACAACTTGATTGGTATGGGCCAAGTTGCAAAAATGTCAACTTTGTGTACTTGAGGTATGTGCATGGTGCATAGCTGTTTCAAGGGGTTTCTTGGCTTCAACAGAGTTTGTGGATGGCCCTTGGATCAAAAGATTGCAGCTGGAAGGCTTGGATGAAGTGATGTCATGTGTTTTGCAACTTTCCAACTTTGAAATTTCTTGTGAATCAAGTCATGAAAATGCCAAATTCTTGGGCCAATTATAGTTTAGGCAAGTTGTATTGACATGTTATGAAGTGTTTGTGCACATTAGATGTCACTTAGAATCTTGAAATGCCAATATGCAAAAATCCCTCTTTGACATGAACTTGAAAATTATGTGATTTTTGCCAACTTTGAAAGGTCATATCTTGAGTTCTAGGATGAATCAATATATGTTTTAATACTTTTTGAAAAGGGAAAGACCTAATCTACAACTTTCATGTCCAAGAATTTTTCATTTGAAGCATTTTTGGTCATGAAAGAGGAGGTTGAAAATCTTTCCCAAAATGGAAAGTTTCCATTACAAGTCATTTCCAAAAATGGCAAGTTTGCAATTGGCTCAAAATTCTTCAATCTTTTGAACTTAAAACCACTTCTTAGATTAAATAAAGATCATAGAACTTAAATTTGATGAAAATGATCCTTTGGTACCCTTGTTGGGGGCCTCAGATGCCCTGATTTTGACTTAACTTGCTCAAGAGGTTACCCAATGATCAGATGACTTCCACAATGAATTTATTCATAAAACTTGGTACACATGATCCTTATAACATATTAATAACATTAGAAACAAGAATGACCAAAAAATTTGGAGTTAAGGCCTCTGAAACTAAAACCCTAATTTTGGTCATCTGTGTAGTGAAAACCCTAGCTCTGCTTCCATGTCTTTGCCAATTTTGTGATTCTTTGACTTTCATGAACTTTGGGGAGAAAATATGATCATAGAACACACATGGACCCTCTTGGAAAGCTTCAAGACAATTGGGATGACTCATATTGATTCTTGGATTGCTCAGATCACAAACCCTAGATGCAGATGAAATGGAACTATGCAGATGAAACAAATATGCAATTTGAGATGTAATGCTTATGTTAAAACAAAAATGAAGGATCACATGCCATGGTGTGAGAAAAAGTGAGGGAAAAATTTGGGGTGTTTACAGCTGCCCCTATTCAATCATGAGTTAGCTGTGCAGGATGTAAGCGTCTGGCTTAACAAATAAACAAGATAACTTGTGGTTGAATACCAAAGACAGTCCGAAATTTGCACTCGCTAGGGAGAAGAAGAAAAGGGATATAAATTTCAAAAGGTAGTATAGTATGATTATTAAATGAAGGCGATGAAGGACGACCATCGAGCAGAGGACTACTGGGGATAAAGTGGTAAGCAAAGCAATGACGGGGATGACCGACAAGCTGGGGAAATAAAGAGACCATGACGGGGACGCCCATCGGGTAAGGAAATAAGGCTCTATGGGGATTTAGACAAGCATAGATGGGGACGGCCACCAGGCTTGGAAAGTAGTAAACAACGATGGGGACGGCCATCGGGTAAAAGCTGATGAAGGACGATCATCAGGAAAAGGAAAAGGAAAAGGGACCACGACGGGGACGGCCATCAGGTTAAAGAATAAATGAAATAATCGATGAGGGACGATCATCAAAGGTGAAGGAAAATCACCTAGCAGGGGACAGCTGCTCTTTATCTCAACATAGGACGAATGTCGGATAGAAAAGGTTAACGATGGGGACGGCCATCAGATAAATGATGAGGGACGGTCATCAAAAGGTGAAGGACGATCACCTAGTAGGGGACAAATGCTAAAAATATCATGACATAGGACAAATTCCGGATAGAAGGTTCCAACAATGGGAATTCCGATGGGGAAAAGGATGATGGACGATCATCCGAAGGTGAAGGACGATCACCTGGCAGGGTACGGCTGCCGAAAGTATCACGACATAGGACGAATGTCGGATAGAAGAAAATTGTTTTGTTGGTAACTTACTGGGGAATGGTAAACATGGACGAGTGCTTACACCTTTAGGATAACAAATATAAGTGTTTGACAGTGTGTATAGATTAAAGATGCGGACGAGCATCCTTAGAACCATGATACAGACGAGTATCGGTAGAAGCAAACGCTGACACATGTTTAAGGATGATGATACGGACGAGTATCAATCGGTTAAGCGAGGAACACAGATGAGTGTTTGATCTACTGAGGAGTGATATATACAAGATACGGACGAGTACCAAAGACTTCTGTATAAGTATGTGCAAGTATTGATCTGCTGGTGAAGTATGTGTAAGACACAGACGAATGTCGAAAGATTGGGCAAGGGACACGGACGAGTGTTTGACTTGCTGGGGAAGTATGACACAGGCGAGTGTCAAAAGGAATATGCACAAGTTATGAGCAAATATCTGTATTTTGAGAGTGCGGAAGGTACTCTGGCGACCTGCGGGGGATAAGATGACATGGACGAGTGTCGAAACGAGCATGTAAGAACAGGTATCTGTGTTTGAGAGTGCAAAGGGGACGCTTTGGATTTTGTCTACAGGGGATACGATTTTTGTATATTAGAGGTGAAGTGATGATGGTATTTGCAGGTGACCGGCTCGATCCTAGCTTACAATAATGCAAATGTTTGATTTTTGCCGTAATGCTCCGTATTAGACAGAATGCTACGCTTTTTTCGGTGAGTATGATGCGAATGCTATGATTATGCAAAAGAGAGAAACTGATCCGGGACTCGGATCCTGCGGGGGTAAAGATCTCTGGCCGATCTGTTTGGAGAGATAACCCAGCTGGGGGAAGAGATCATTGATAGATCTGTCCGGAGGGAGGACTCTGCTTGGGGAAATAGATCACTGATAGATCTATCTGGAGGGATAACTCCTTAATGGGGATGTGGAGGTTTTAGCAACTCCGTTGGGGATGTGCTATAGGTATTGCTCTTCTGGGGAGGCATATATGTGGGGAATCAATTCCACCAACTCCGTTGAGGATGAGAGAAATCTGGTATCTCTGGTGGGGGATATAAAGCTCTTTGACCACCTTGCTGTGAAATAGCTGTTAGGCACTGCTCGGGGGATCCTGCTCGGGGAGGATATAGTGTGCTGGGGATTCAATGCTTGATATGTCCCATGTTACGAAAGATTATTTGTCTTGAGTACCTGCAACCTGTTAAGACAAAGGAAAACGCACAAGCGTCCCGAGGTATCCTTAACTGGATTCCGCCATGGGAGTTAGATTTACCTGAAAGTAATATATTTCCTGCAAGCGTTTGTTAAAATGACTCATACGTTTTATGCAAGTGTTGTATTATGAACATTGGACATTTTGCAAACGAAACAAAAATGTACAAAACAAAGTATGACTGAAAACTCTGATTTTATTAATTTGTGTGCCCTGAATTTGCAAGTACAGTCAAAGAAGCGAATCCCCCTGAAAGGAGGAGATTGCTGTAAATTAAGAAAATAAAAGTGTTGGCAATGTTGAAGATGACGCTCCAGCGAGCTTCCTTTGCTATGACCTGTATGACTTTGACGTTCTTCTTATCTCGCTTTCTGAAGAAGGCTGATTTTGACCAGTGCTTTACCCTTTCGGAGCCTGCCATGTTGTGAGTGATACAGACGAATTCAGAATGCAGTTGTTCGCTTATTCCCTGATTTTGCGTAGATCGCCCTTTCGAGTTTTCAATCCACCAGGATACCCATTTTTGCATGAGCTGTCCAATGCGGCTTTTCAACTCAGCAGGTGTACATTTTTTTCAATTTTTCCCTTATTTTTGCCCGAGTCTTTTATTCTATTTTTGACTCGCCGGGATGCCCTATTTTTGCCTGGACTTACATTCTGTTTTTATGTCCAGCGGGTCTTTTTATGCGAAGTATTTTTTAACTGCATCTGAATTCACAGGAGACAGGAAGTCTTCACATCAATGGTTGCGAGCATCAATGCTCCACCCGAGAAGACTTTGGTTATTACATAGGGACCTTCATAGTTTGGTGTCCACTTGCCCATGTGGTCTGTATGAGGAGGAAGGATTCTCTTCAGAACAAGCTCTCCCACATGGTATTCCCGAGGTCTGACTTTCTGATCGAAGGCTTTCTTCATTCGCTTCTGATATAACTGCCCATGACAGATGGTAGCTAATCTCTTCTCTTCAATCAGATTCAGTTGATTGTAACGAGACCGGACCCATTCTGCTTCATCCAGTTTCACATCCATCATTACCCGTAAGGAGGGTAGCTCATCTTCAACAGGTAGGACAACTTCTATACCATACACAAGCTAATAAGGCGTTGCCCCAATAGATGTTATGATTGAGGTTTGGTACCCATGCAAGGCAAATGGTAGCATTTCATGCCAGTCTTTGTAGGTGACTACCATCTTCTAGCAGTGTCCATAGAGAAAACATATGCCGGTCGGTCTAGTCTGGATACCAAAATCCGAGGCACATAATGGGCAGTCTGAACTTTGATCATGGAGGAAATGGTAGCTAAAGAATCTGCAAACTGATTCTCATCTCGAGGGATGTATTCAAGTTTGACTGTTGTGAAGAAAGTCAATAATCTCCTCGTATAATCACGGTATGGAATCAGATGCTCCTGATGAGTGTACCATTTGCCGTTGGTCTGGTTGATTACCAAAGCTGAATCTCCGAATACATTTAAGGTTTTGATCCTGAGGTCAATGGCTTCCTCAAGACCCATGATACAGGCTTCGTATTCTGCTTCGTTGTTAGTGCAGGCAAATGTGAGTTTTGCCGAGAAAGGCATATGAACTCCTTTAGGTGTAATGAGCACTGCACCAACTCCACGACCATTCATATTGACAGCCCCGTCAAACATCATAGTCCATGCCTCTTCTGGATTAGGCCCTTCAGTGTGAACTGGCTCTTCACAATCTTTTGCTTTTAAGTACATGATGTCTTCATCAGGGAAGTCAAATCTCATGGGCTGGTAATCTCCACAACAATAAAATCTCCTACGACACCAACAATTCTCCTTTCAACAGATTCCCCTACAACAACAGCAACAATCATTCCTATTGATTCATCAACATCACCAGCAATTACTCCGTCTATCACTTCAACAAATCAAAATTCAACAACTGTTTCTTCTACAACATCAGCACCCATTTTATCAACATAATCTTCTACAACACCAACAAAAATTAACGAAGATGTCTCAACAGTTACAATCTACTATGACCCAGCCAATGTTCACAGCAATAATTTCCAACAACAAACTGTGGCACCTCCTTCCAGATCTCCGGTCACTATTTACTATGATCCGCACACCATTACAGTACCTTCATCTGCAGCAATTAGCCCAGTTACTATTACGGTACCTGGGCCTGTTCCTTATGAAAGCAGTAATGCCATACCTTGGCACTGCGGCTCTGATCTCTACTGCAATGGGGAGAAAATCACTCTGGATTCATCAACCTCTTCACCACAAATTGACAATGTTGGGGGAGGCAGAGGCTTCACTAGAAGCGGACGCCTTTTTGCCTCACAAACACAAAAACCTAATGCTGAAGCAGAAGCTGCTGCTAAGGCAAAAGGAAAGAATGTGGTATCTGAAGAGCCATCTGCCAAGGACACTCAGAAGACATCTTTTGAACAAGATGTAGACGAGTTCATGAGAATCATAAAGAGGAGTGATTACAAGGTGGTGGACCAGCTTCATCAAACACCCTCCAAAATCTCCATATTATCACTGCTAATGTGTTCCGAAGCTCACAAGAACGCGCTGTTGAAAGTCCTGCATGCAGCATATGTGCCGGAGGAGATTACTGTTAATCAGTTAGAGACCGTGGTTGCAAATGTCAACACCAGTCACAGTCTGGGCTTTACAAACGCTGACTTAATGACGGAGGGACGCAACCATAACAAGGCTTTACATATCACCTTGGAGTGCAAAGGTGTCATTCTGTCTCACGTGCTGGTGGACACCGGGTCTTCCCTCAATGTCCTACCAAAGAAAGCCTTAGTGAAGCTGGAGTACGATGGCTTGGAATTACGCCCGAGTAATTTAGTGGTGAGAGCATTTGATGGCTCTAAAAGATCAGTGCTTGGAGAGATTGATATGCTTGTGTTGATTGGCCCGCAGACCTTCAAAACTACCTTCTTTGTGATGGACATACAGCTGGCCTACAGCTGTCTGTTGGGTAGACCCTGGATCCACGCCGCTGGCGCTGTTACGTCTACCCTTCACCAGAAGTTAAAATTCGAGTGGGAAGGCCAAATCATCACCATCTGTGGGGAGGAGGACATCTTTGTTAGCCAGCTGGCTACGTATAAGTACATAGAAATGGATGGGGAGATCCATGAGACCATGAGTCAAGGGTTCGAAGCCCTTAATATTAATGAAGCATCTTCTGTGTCTGGGACTTCCATCACATCATATCAACAGGCCCGGAGGGTTGTTGAAGAGGGTACCGCTCAAGGCTGGGGCAAGCTGCTGCCAGTAGAAAAGAAAGAAGACTGATTTGGGTTGGGTTACAGACCAACTCAACAAGATCAACCAGAGGCTGCAACGGAGCCCAAGTTTGTTAGCGGGGGAATGCTCACCCCGGATGTTGTGAATAGTTTGGAAGATGAGTCAGAAGACGAGCGCAACATGGAAAACTGGATACGTCCAAGGATCCTGGGGAACCAAGTCTCAAACTGGTCTTCCCAGGAAATTATAAGAGTTACTCCTGCAGAGTAATTATTATTTCCTGTCTTTAAGCATGCATCAAGTCCTGCATCTTGCCCAAGATGTCAGGGCTCATTTTGTAATCGGGCCATCTTGTATTTTGTGCAAACGATCAATTAATGAATATCAGGACATCTTTTGCAAATGAGTCTTTTCTTTTCCGCTCACTGTTTTTCATTCTTTATTTTTTGTACAAAAATAAAACGGCAATGTTTTTCAAAATAATAACTTCATTTTTCACTTTTTTCTAAACAAGATAAAACTAATCACTAAAATGAACAAATCTAAACCCTTGCAGAGAGTGCCCTCTAGACTGCACCGACAACAACACTGCTATGACTTCATATGACTTTGACAATCCGATTAATCAAGTCGATGAAGGGGTTGAAGAAGATTATGAGTTACCTGAAGAACTAGCCAGGTTGTTGAGACAAGAGGAGAAGGTTATCACTCCTAATCAGGAGGAAGTTGAGACGGTTAATCTTGGTACAGAAGAAGACTTGAAAGAGGTTAAAATCGGGGCCCGTCTGCAAGATTCAGTGAAAGAGCAACTTATTGACATGCTTCGGGAGTATGTGGATGTTTTTGCTTGGTCTTATCAGGACATGCCAGGTTTGTATACCGACATTGTTATGCACAAGCTGCCTCTAAAAGAAGATTGTCCGCCAGTAAAACAGAAGTTGCGCTGTACTCGCCCGGATATGGCCATGAAGATAAAAGAAGAGGTGCAAAAACAGTGGGACGCCGACTTCCTTGCTGTAACCAGTTACCCGCCGTGGGTTGCTAACATTGTACCTGTGCCTAAGAAAGACGACAAAGTAAGACTGTGTGTGGACTACTAGGATCTGAACAGAGCCAGCCCGAAAGATGACTTCCCTTTACCTTACATTGATGCATTGGTCGATAATACGGCTCAGTTCTCGGTGTTCTCCTTCATGGATGGATTTTCAGGATATAATCAGATCAAGATGTCACCTGAAGACATGGAGAAGACTACTTTCATCACACCCTGGGGCACCTTTTGTTATAAGGTAATGCCATTCGGACCGAAGAATGCTGGTGCCACTTATCAACGGGCTATGGTAACATTATTCCACGACATGATCCATAAAGAAATTGAATGTTATGTGGATGACATGATTGCCAAGTCCCTCACAGAAGAAGACCACCTGGTAAATCTGTTGAAGATGTTCAAGCGTCTGAGGAAGTACCAATTGAAGTTAAACCCCAACAAGTGTACATTCGGGGCGCGATCCGGTAAGCTGCTGGGATTTATAGTAAGTGAGAAAGGGATTGAAGTTGACCCTGATAAGGTCAAAGCCATTTAAGAAATGCCCGCACCGAAGACTGAAAAAGAAGTTCGAGGGTTCCTAGGTAAATTGAACTACATTTCACGGTTCATATCTCACCTTACAGCAACCTGTGAGCCTTTGTTCAAGTTGTTAAGGAAAGAACAAATGGTCAGGTGGAATGAAGACTGCCAAAGGGCTTTTGACAAAATCAAGGAATACTTACAAGAGCCTCCAATTCTTATGCCTCCAGTTGAAGGAAGACCTCTAATAATGTACTTGACAGTATTAGAAGAGTCAATGGGGTGTGTGCTGGGCCAACATGACGAGTCTGGTCGAAAAGAGTATGCAATATACTACCTAAGCAAAAAGTTTACCGACTATGAACAACGTTATTCACTTCTCGAGAAAACTTGCTATGCTTTAGCGTGGGTTGCTCGCCGACTAAGACAATATATGTTGACCCACACTACCTTGTTGATCTCAAAGATGGATCCAGTTAAGTACATATTCGAGAAGCCAGCACTTACCGGACGGGTTGCAAGATGGCAAATGATTCTCACAGAATATGACATTCAGTACACATCTCAGAAAGCCATCAAAGGCAGTGTATTGTCTGATTATCTTGCTGAGCAACCCATTGATGATTACCAACCTATGAGATTTGACTTCCTTGATGAAGACATCATGTTCATAAAAGCAAAAGATCATGAAGAGCCTATTCACACTGAAGGGCCTGGCCCAGAAGAAGAATGGACTATGATGTTTGATGGGGCTATTAATATGAATGGTCGTGGTGTTGGTGCAATACTCATTACACCTAAGGGAGTTCACATGCCTTTCTCGGAAAAACTCACCTTTAACTGCACTAACAACGAAGCTGAATACGAAGCTTGTATTATGGGTCTTGAGGAAGCCATTAACCTCAGGATCAAGACTTTAACTGTATTCGGATATTCAGCTCTGGTAATCAATCAAACCAACGGAAAATGGTACACTCACCAGGAACATCTGATACCTTACCGGGATTATACGAGGAGATTACTGACTTTCTTCACAACAGTCAAACTTGAGTATATCCCTTGAGATGAAAATCAGTTTGTAGATGCTCTGGCTACCATTTCATCCATGATCAAAGTTCAAGCTGCCAACTTTGTGCCTCGGATTTCAGTGTCCAGACTTGACAGACCAGTATACATATTCTCAGCAGACGTTGTTAAAGATAATAAGCCTTGGTTCTATGACATCAAATGTTTCTTAGAGGATCAAACATACCCACCTGGGGCATCTTCAGATGATAAGAAGACATTAAGAAGGCTAGCTGGTAGTTTCTTCCTGAATGCTGATGGTTCCTTATACAAAAGAAACTTTGATATGGTACTTCTCAGATGTGTTGATAAGACAGAGGCAGACTTGTTGATGCACGAGGTGCACGAGGGATCTTTTAGTACCCATGCTGGAGGGCATGCAATGGCTAAAAAGTTGCTAAGCTCAGGTTACTACTGGATCACAATGGATGCAGACTGTTGTGCTTATGCCAAGAAGTGCCATAAATGCCAGATTTATGCGGATAAAATGCATGTGTCTCCGAATCCTTTGAATGTGATGTCTTCACCTTGGCCCTTTGCCATGTGGGGCATTGATATGATTGGGAAGATTGAACCGACCGCTTCAAATGGCCACAGATTCATCCTGGTAGCCATTGACTATTTTACCAAGTGGGTAGAAGCAGCCTCGTATGCAAATGTCACCAGGCAAGTGGTAGCCAGATTCCTAAAGAGAGACATCATATGTCGGTATGGAGTGCCCGAGCGGATCATTAATGATAATGGTTCCAATCTGAACAACAAAATGATGGCAGAACTGTGTCGGGACTTCAAGATCCAACATCACAATTCTTCTCCTTACAGGCCAAAGATGAATGGCGCTGTTGAGG
The DNA here is from genome assembly GCA_963966055.1 of Lathyrus aphaca. Taxonomy (NCBI): domain Eukaryota; kingdom Viridiplantae; phylum Streptophyta; class Magnoliopsida; order Fabales; family Fabaceae; genus Lathyrus; species Lathyrus aphaca. Next base: position 89,329,563 of record OZ014521.1, on the reverse strand, counting down.
CAGCTAACAAGAATATCAAGAAGATTGTGCAGAAGATGGTAGTCACCTACAAAGACTGGCATGAAATGCTACCATTTGCCTTGCATGGGTATCGTACCTCAATCAGAACATCCACTGGGGCAGCACCGTATTAGCTTGTGTATGGTATGGAGGCAGTCCTACCCGTTGAAGTTGAATTGCCCTCCTTGCGAGTATTGATGGATGTCAAATTGGATGAAGCAGAATGGGTCCGATCCCGGTACGAAAAACTGAGTCTGATCGAAGAGAAGAGATTAGCTGCAATTTATCATGGGCAGCTGTATCAGAAAAGAATGAAGAAAGCCTTCGATCAGAAAGTCAGGCTTCGGGAATACCAAGTAGGGGATCTTGTGCTGAAGAGACTCCTTCCTCCTCATACAGACCACAGGGGCAAGTGGACTCCGAATTACGATGGTCCATTCATAATAAAGAAAGTTTTCTCTGGTGGAGCACTGATGCTCAGTACTATGGATGGTGAAGACTTCCTGTCCCCTGTGAATTCAGATGCAGTTAAAAAATACTTCGCATAAATGACCCGCTGGACACAAAAACAGAATGTAAGTCCAGGCAAAAATAGGGCATCCCGGCGAGTAAAAAATAAAATAAAAGACTCGGGCAAAAATAAGGGAAAAATAAAAAAAATGTACACCCGCTGAGTTGAAAAGCCGCATTGGACAGCTCAGGCAAAAATGGGTATCCCGGTGGATTGAAAACCCGAAAGGGCGATCCACGCAAAATAAGGGAATAAATGAACAACTGCATTCTGAATTCGTGTGTATCAGCCACGACATGGCAAGCTTCGAAAGGTTCAAGCGTCGGTCAAAATCAGCCTCCTTCAAAAAGCAAGATGAGAGGAACGACAATGTCATACGAGTCATGGCAAAAGGGAAGCTCACCGAAGCGTCATCAACATTGCCGGTACCCTTTTTGTTTCTCAATTTGTAACAATCTCCTCATTTCAGGAGATCTGTTTCCTTGACTGTACTTACCAATTCAGGGCACCCAAATTAACAAAATTAGATTTTCGGTCACACTCCGTCTCGTACACTTTATTTGCAAAATGTCCGATATCCTTGATATAATGTTTGCATAAAAACAGATGCGCCTTTCTAATCACGTGCTTGCAAGAAATATATATTTGCTCCCGGGAGTGTCTAAACTCCTATGACGGAATCCAGTAAGGGATGCCTCGGGGTACTTGTGCGTTTATTTGACATAACAGGACTGTAGGTATTCAAAGCGCAACATGGGGCATGAAATCTTCTCCCCAACAAGCTGCCAAATCATTACTTCCTCAACAATACTTCCAAATAGCACCAGAGATGCTTTCTCCCCATCAGAGTTGTCAGGCATCACTTCCCTAACACCTCTTTCAGGGCAGTATCAGAAGGGACTCATTTCCCCAGCTAAGTTCATCATCCTCAGCAGGATCCCCACATAAATCTCTAGGAATATCGTTCGGTGATCATTCCTCCCCAGCCAAGTGCTAGACAGAGAACCATCTCCCCACAGAGCTGCAGCCTCTATCCGGAAGAGCAATGTATGAAGATCTCACGACAAAGTGACGAAAGCTTCCACATGCCCAGCTGGGCTCCTCATCACCAAGGATAGGTCTATCAGTGGCTTGCTTCCCCAAGCAGAATCATATATCAGATCTACCAATGATCTCATGCCCAACTGGGATTTTCCTTCAAGCAGATCAATCAGAGATCTTCACAACAACGGGATCCAAATCCCGGATCGGTATCTTTGCATAATCATAGCATTTACATCATATTTCCCCTCAGAGCGTAGCATTCCGTCTAAAACGGAGCATTACGGCAAAAATCAAACATATTGCATAATCACAAGTCATGTTTCGAATTGAACACCTGTATATACCAACATTCCATCTGCAATATATACGAAGACTCACAGTCCCCGCAGAAAGTCAAAGTGTCCCCTTTTCACTCTCAAAATACAGATACATGCTCCTTTTGGCACTCGTCCGTGTCATCATTCCCCAGTAAAGTCGCCCGAACATTCTCTACAGACATATACATCTATATACACTCCTTCGACACCCGTCCGTGTCACCATTCCTCATCCTGGTCGCCAAAACACTTATTGTAAACCAAACACTTGTTCATAATACACTTCTTTCGACACCCGTCCGTGTCATTTTATCCCCACAGATCACCAGAATATCTTTTACACTCATAAGTTCATAACTTACACACTTCCTCTTATGATACTCGTCTGTATCATACTCTCCCCAGCAAGTTGAACACTCGTCTGTGTCTCACTCATACTTTTTACTCATATAGATACTCGTCCGTATCTTGTATACACCATTTATCTTTTCCCAGATTCAACACTCGTCCGTGTTCTTTGTTAACCAGTTGGTACTCGTCCGTATCATCATCTCTGAACATGCGTCAGCGTTTGTTTCTACCGATACTCGTCTGTATCATAGTCTTAAGGATGCTCGTCCACATCTTTACTTTATACACAGCGTCAAACACTTATCCCTTTCCTTTCTTGAATGTAGACACTCGTCTGTATCTACCATTCCCTGGAAAATTACCCAGCAAATCCCTAGTAAATTATTTCTTTTCTATCTGACATTCGTCCTGTGTCATGATACTTTCGGCAGCCGTACCCTGCCAGGTGATCGTCCTTCACCTTTGGATGACCGTCCCTCATCCTTCTCCCAGCGGAGTCTCCGTTATTGGAACCCTTTCTTATCCGACATTTGTCATATGTCGTGATATTTTAGCAGCCGTCCCCTTCTAGGTGATCGTCCTTCACCTCTTGATGATCGTCCTTCATCATTTTTATCCGATGGCCGCCCCCATCGTTGATCTTGTTATCTGACATTCGTCATATGTCATGATAAACCCCGAGAGTAGCCGTCCCCTGCTAGGTGATCGTCCTTCACCTCTTGATGATCTTCCTTCATCATACATGTCCGATGGCCGTCCCCATCGTCGACCCTTTTCTATCCGGCATTCGCCCTATGTCGTGATACCTTTCGGCAACCGTACCTTTCCAGGTGATCGTCCTTCACCTTGGATGACTGTCCCTCATCCTTATCCCCAACAGAGCAGTTGTCCCCTGCTAGGTGATCGTCCATCACCTTTGATGACCGTCCCTCATCATTTAATCCATTTATTTCTTTAACCCGATGTTCGTTCCTATCATTGCCTTAACCTTTAATCCCCAGAGAATCTTGTTACTTTCCTTGATGGCCGTTCCCATCGTGATCTCTTTATTTCCCCAGCATGTCGGCCCTCCCCGTCATTGCCTTATCCCCAGCGGTCGTCCTCTGCTCGAAGGTCGTCCTCCGTCGCCCGCACTTTATAATCATACTTTATTTCCTTTTTCAATCTATATCCCTTTTCTTCTTCACCCAGCGAGTGCAAATTTTGGACTGTCTTTGGTATTCAACCACAAGTTATTTTGTTTGCCTGTTAAGCCTGTCGCTTACATCCTGCATAGCTAACTCATGTTTGAATAGGGGCAGCTGTAAACACCCCAAATTTGCCCTCACTAAGTTCACCATGGCTTGTGATCTTTTCATTTGCATAAGTTCAATCATATCACATCATGTTGCATTTTTGGTTCACTGCATTGGTTCAAAGCCATCTGCATCTAGGGTTTGTGATATGAGCAATCCATGAGCCATCTGAGCCACTTCAAAGGTCTTCAATCATCTCCAGAGGGTCCATGTATGTTCAATCATCATATTATATCCTCCCAAGATCAAGAAAGTCAGAAAATCACAAGAACTGGCAAAGCATGGAAGCAGAGCCAGGTTTAACTACACAGATGACCTAAAATTAGGGTTTTGGTTTCAGAGGCAATAGCTCCATTTTTTTGGTCATTCTTGTTTCTATTGGTCTTAATATGATATAAGGACTATGCATACCAAGTTTGATGGAAAAATTCATTGTGGAAGTCATCTGATCATGGGATAACTTCATGAGCAAGTCAGAGCCAAATCAGGGCATCTGAGGCCCCCATCATGGAACCAAAGTGGATTTTTCATCAAAGTGAAGTTATATGATCTTTATTTGATCATTGAAGTGATTTGAAGTTCACAAATTTGAAGAAAAATGAGCAAAACCAAAAGTTGCCAAATATGGAAATGACTTGTAATGTAAACTTTCCATTTTGGGAAAGTTTTTAACCTCCTCTTTCTCAACCAAAAATGCTTCAAATGAAAAATTCTTGGTCATGAAAGTTGTAGATTGGATCATTCCCTTTTCAAAAAGTACAAGAACAAGATCTAATTCATTTTGGAACTCAATTTATGGCTTTCCAAAGTTGACAAAAATCATATAATTTCAAGTTTCATGCCTAAGAGGGATTTTTGCAAAACCACATTCCAAGCAAATTTGTGACCTCAAATGGACTTCTAATCACCATACAAACTTTGTGCAATGCCTAAAATTCAGATTTGTGCTTTGAATCATCTCATTTCATGACTTGTACATGAAGAAATCAAGAAAGGGCCAAACTTCATGAAATTTGCAAAACCCACCACAAACTTCAATCCACTTGCTAATTGGCCTCAATCTGAATTCCATGTTTTCCCATGAATCAAGCTGCGCAGGACATGCCCTTGTCCTTGGCCTGAATTTGCCCATACCTCAAAGGACACCTAACCTTGACTTTTTGCAAAATGAACCATACCAATCAACATAGGCCACCAACAACTCTCTGACCTATCAAGACTTGATATGTGTACCAAAGGCAAGCCATTTCACATAAGCTTGGAGACTGAAACATCACACAGCTCAGCAACCACAAAAACTCCCTATTATGCATTTTTCTTCGAAACTGATCACACAAGCCACAAACATCAAAACAAACTCCACAGAACAACTCACCATGAACCACTGATCATTTCCCATCCCTCATCTTGCCCTGAAAACCCCCATATCAAAAACACGATTTCTCTCCCCCTTTGAACTGAACTTCATCAAAATCACAAACCAGCCATAAAAAACTCCATCCAAGCATTGCAAACTCTTCAGGAAGTTCATTAAAGGCATCTTCGACCAAAGAAGCAGCCAAAGAGCTCCAGGGTAGAAAGCTTCACCTCAGGTAGCCATGCAAATTCATTTTTCCAGAAGCTGTATTTTAAGTTCTTAAATGGTTAAGTGTGATCCCCTGAGCATGATGAACTTTGAATTATTGAAAATAGTTGAGAATTGAGGATGTATGGTCTGTCTGAAAGTTTTGCAATTTTTGTTCTTTGATTCAAATCTCGTTTATGGCTGAAAAGAAATGAAGTTTGAGGATGGGGTTGAGTTTAGAATGGAGAGAGGAAGCAATTTGGAGCTTTAGAGCTCCAGAAATGGCCTAGGGAGTGAGTTGCAAAATTTTCAGGGGAGAGGTGGCCGGAGAAGATAACCGGAGGTCATTTCCGGCCACCTGAGAGTGATTAGGCTAATTAAATAGGGTTAGGGTTTGTTTTGAACGTGTCCGTTGGATGATCATTCCCGCGCATGTTTGAGTGGTGAGGATTGAATCATTAGTTTCAATTATAGGATTAGTATTTAATTAAATCAGTTTAAGCAAGTTTGAACCTGGGCCGTCCAGATGCGCGCCCAGTCAACCCTTTCAAGCCCAGAATGAATCTCAGCTCTCCATCCTGCATACTTCCTATTTTATTATTTTTATTTTCATTTTCTTTGTTTTAATTTGCACATTTTATAAAAAATAGTAAAAAGACTTCAAAATTCTGAAAATTTTTATTAAATCTTTTATTAATTTTCAGAACCCCAAAGTATTTTTATTTTTATTTTTTTGCATTTAAAAATATTTTTAAATCATTTAAATGATTATTTTTAATTAGTTAATGGAAACTAATTAATTAAAAATACATTTAGGTATTTAAAAATAAAAAATTCAGAGAGCATTTTCAAACATTTACAAACATTTACAAACTCACAATACAAATTTATTTTTGGTTTTGATCACACTTTGACAATTATCATTTGAATTAGGGTTCTTAAATTTGAATATTTTTAACCCTAACTTAAAAAATTCATAACTTTTGAACCAAAGTGAGTTTGTGAATGATTCTTTTTGCATTGTGTTATGCATGACTTCAAGCTTCTAAAAACATTTTTGTTTCATTTTTATACTGCATTTTCAATTTGTTTGGCATTTTATCTTTAGGATCACCTTTAAAACCTTAGAAACTTAGAAAATTCATAAGTACCTTAGGGTTTAGCTTCTGACCTTCCCCTTTGGGCAGTGAACTTGTATAGGTTTAGGGTCCCTTTGATTCCATTTTCAATTTTTTATCTTACCATTTGCTTCTGATTTTGAATTTTGCATCTCATATGATCATATAACCCTAATTTGCATCTTCATTTGCATCCATCTTGTATAAGCTTGCATTCATGAACTTTCCATGACATTTTGTGCATCCATATGACATATAAGACATCTTAGGACATATTGAAATCATGTTTGATCATTGCACCATCCATTTGCCTTGTTTTGCTTTCATTTCATTGCATAAGCATTCATGAACTTTCATGCTTCTTACATGTCTCATTTGCATTCCCATCCTTTGTATGATCATCCCCATCTCATGACATACATTTATTCCATCTCTTTGCATCATTAGCATCATGAACATGGTTCTAACTTTTGCTTTCATCTTTGCATTCATTTCATTTTCATTTCATTACATTTCACTTCCTTTTGCTAACTTTTCAGGTGGTAAGTGTTTGAGAAGTGAATTTTCCTTCACTTCTCACAATATCTTCTCATCTCTCTTATGCATTCATTGCTACATTTTAATTTTGTATTAGAGTGAGCTTTCTCATTCATATGCTCTCCTCACTTTCTTTCTCCAAGCAACTTATCTTCTTAAGTGAAGTAAGTTGTCTTGCTTTTTTCTGCTTCTCCTCCTTCCATCCTGCTTCTTCCATGGTGGTTCTCTTGAAGATCTCTTGCAAGCCTCATAAACCCTAGGAATACCCAAGTATGATAACAATTAGGGTTTTATTAGTCCCCCAATTATTTTTACCTTTGTGTCATCTTCTGTGTCTTCTCTTCTCATCTCTTAATCAAGGACTAAACGTTAAAAGGTTTTAAGGCTTTGTGATTAAGCTTATGCCTGCATCCTTCTCTTAGGATGGAGTGTATAAATTTAATCCTAAGTGTTAAACCCTTAATGTGTTTAAATCCTTTAATCAATTCACCTAATAATCACTAAGACATCAAGCTTGTAACTTGGGCCTTACATTAGGGTTCTAATTCTTCCTTAATTGGTTAAGAAGGACTAACCCTAGTGTTAATGGACAAGTCCCCCTCAAGTTGTCTTACAAACCATAAAATTCACTTCTTAATCTTACCATTAACCAAAATCCACTTTAATAAAGGCTTTGTTTTGTCATGAGGTTAATCCCTAATCATGGATTAAGTTGAGGAGCCTTTCTCAGCTTAAGTGTTCTCATCTATTATCCTTCTATTAGGATAGTGTAATGAGTCCATTAAATCCTTGATTATGGCTTAAACTCATTACTTAACACTAAACAAAAACTCCAAAAACATCTAAATAATTACAAGTAGGTTGATGATCTTAATCCTACATCATGGTGATTAAGTGTGAGGTGTTTACTTCATTCTTAAGGTATTCCCATTACCCCTAATCAAAGGGAGGATGTGATGAGTTTACTAACCCTTGGTTTAGGCTTAAACTCATTTTCTTATGAGAAACTCAAAAAGCAATAAAAGATTGAAAACTCAAAAACAAACAATAATCGTCTCCTCCGGGATTCTTTTCTCACCTCATTCACTCACAAACGAGAACTTGCTTCTTCCGTCTAATGCAAGACAGTTAGCACCTGAGCCAGACAGGTCATACACTTGAGCATAAACAAGTAAGCAGTTCATCAGTCAATTTATCTTCCAGTCTCTTTGATTCGAACTACGGTGTTCTGACTTCCTCATTGCACGAGAGGATATGTAGGCATAACTTAACAGTTATCGAACAAAAGTCTCTGTTCTTTCCCCCCTCTTCCAGCATTATTCTTTAAGCCTCATAGTCTTGAGCTTCATATTCTTTCTCTGCACTGACACTTTTTCATCTCACTTCACATCTCTTTTGCACTGACACTTGCATTCCTTTCCAGCTTTTGCACACAAAATAGCATTGACACTACCCCTTTAAACACAAACTTTCAAGCGTGGATCCCGTTGAGTACGGCGGACAATCTGGGTGCTAATACCTTCTCAGGTTGTAACCAACCCCCTTTCTCAGTTTCTCTGGTTCGCGACCGTCTTATCCATCATTTTTCCAGGTTTATGCAACATTACCTTTCCTTCGGGATAAAAATGCCTAGCTGGCGACTCTTTTCAGTTCACCCTCGTGTTCTCCCTTTCGCCGACCGTTCGCGTCTGTACCCCTCTTGGCCCTGTGTCATCAGGTGGGAGCGACACTAGGCCTGGCATGTCTTGATAGGACCAAGCAAAGACGTTGACGTATTCCCGAAGCATGCTGATAAGCTGTTCTTTTACTAGAGCTTGCAGATTGGCCCCAATCTTTACTTCCTTCAGATCTTCCTCGGTACCAAGATTAACAGTTTCAATTTCCTCCTGATGAGGAGTAATCACTTTCTCTTCTTGCCTCAACAACCTGGCTAAATCTTCAGGCAACTCATAGTCTTCATCAACCCCTTCATCTGCTTGATTAATTGGACTGTCGAAGTCATACAAGGTCATAGCAGTGCTGTTGTCGGTGCATTCTGGAGGATAATCTCTGCAAGGGTTGAGATTTGTTCTTTTTAGTGATCAATTTTAATCTTGTTCAGAAAAAATGAAGTTATTTATTTTGAAAACATTGCCATTTTATTGTTTTGTGCGAAAAATAACAAAAATGAAAAGTCAGTGAGCGAAAAAAGAAAATTGTTTGCAAAAGATATCCATTGTTCATTGATATTCCATTTGCACAAAATACAAATATGGCCCTATTACAAAATGAGTCCTGACACCTTGGGCAAGATGCAGGACTTGATGCATGCTAAAAGCAGGAAATAATAATTACTCTGCAGGAGTAACTCTTATAATTTCCTGGGAAGACCAATTAAGGACTTGTTGGCCTGGGATCCTTGGACGAATTCAGCTCTCCAGGTTGAGGTCGCTTTCAGCCTCGTCTTCCATGTTATTGACAACATCTGGGGTCATCATTCCACCGCTTATGAACTTGGGCTCCTTAGCATCCTCTGCTTGATCTTGTCGAAATGGTTTGTAACCCAAACTGAATCTATCCTCCTTCTTCTCCACTAGTAGCAGCTTGCTCTAGCCTCGGGCCTTTCCATCTTCAACAACCTTCCGAGCTTGTTGGTAGGAGACAATTGAAGTATCCATCCTATCTTCCTGGGATGTAGTAAATACTTCAGTTGTCACCTCATTGACATTCAGTGCTTCGAAACCTTGGCCCATGGTCTCGTGGATTTCACCATCCATCTCAATATATTTGTAGGTGGCTAGATGGCTAACAAAAATATCCTCTTCGCCACAGATTGTGATAATTTGCCCTTCCCACTCGTATTTTAATTTCTGGTGAAGGGTCCACGTAACTGCGCCAACGGCGTGAATCCATGGTCGACCCAACAAACAACTGTAGGCCGGCTGAATGTCCATCACGTAGAAAGTAGTTTGAAAGACCTGCGGGCCAATTATCATAGGAAGCTCCACTTCTCTAAGAACAGACCTCTTGGAACCATCAAAAGCTCTAACCACCAGATTACTTGGTCGGAGAGCTATACCATTATATTCAAGCTTAACAAGGGCTTTCTTTGGCAAGACATTGAGTGAGGACCCAGTGTCAACAAGAACTTGCGGTTGAACTAACATTTGTTGAAGTGGTAGAGGAGATGGTTGTTGACTTTGTAGACAAGTCTGTTAGAAAAATTGTTTTTGCAGCTGTAGGAGGAGTGTTTGTTGTTGTTGTAGTAGGAATTGCTGATGTTGTAGAAACTGTCGATGTTATATGTAGGATACCTTCTCTGATAAGGCCATTTATGCCATTTCTCAAGCTTGCACAACCATTGACTAACACTTTGCAAGATTCACAACAGGCCTCACAACCTGGGAACACCTGGCATTTTACAACCTGGGCTTTAACCTCTGCCAAAGGTGTTTGAATGCTTGCAGTATCTTCAATTAAGTTCATAGGTTGGTCCTCCTCAATTGCATTTATCCTGGGCCCGCCATGGCTGGGCATAGGATTTTTGTGACATTAGGAGGTGGTGCAAAATTTAAAGCCTTTGAATCAACTAGATCCGGGACCTTCATGTGCAAAGCTCTGCACTTTTCTGTGGTGTGGCCAGGTGCATTAGAATGGAAGGCACATCTGGCATTGACTTCGTAATTTCTCGGAAGATTCTGAGGATCTGGTGGAGCTAGAGTCCTTAATTCCACAAGATTAAGCTTCAAAAGTTGTGGCAACAAAGTGGCATATGGCATTGGTATAGGATCAATTACCCTGTTGACTTGAGATGACCTTTGCTGGAAAGGGCGCTGTTGTTGGTTGTTGTTGTTGTTGTTATAGGACCTTTGTTGAGGAAAATGTTGCTGAGGGAAATGTTGTGGTTGTGGAGTGTATTGTTGTTGAGGTGGTGGATTAGGAATTGTGACATCGGCAATTGATCTTGGCATATACAAAGGCCTTCCTCTGCCCATGTGTACTGAATTGGTTTCACCCGACCTGCGAGGCCCCACAAAAGGCTTCCTTGTGCTGCTAGAGTTGGCGCCGTTATCAGAAATCTTACCCATTTTTAACAAACTCTCAATCCTTTCCCCAACTATGACCACATCTGCAAAGCTAGTGGAAGAGAAAGTAACCAACCTATCAATGTATGTCCCCTGTAGGGTGTTCATAAACATATCTGCCATTTCTCTTTCCGACATTGGAGGTTGAACAGCAGCAGCTAATTGTCTCCATCTCTGAGCATACTCTCTGAAGCTTTTCCTGGAGGATTGTGACATACCCATTAGAAGGGTTTTGTTAGGAGCCATGTCTCGATTGTATTGGTATTGGCGTATGAAAGCCTCGGCCAAATCTTTCCAATTTATGATTGTTGCCCTAGTCAGATGAGAGTACCACTCACGGGATGCCCCTATCGAGCTATCCTCAAAATAAAACATCCATAGCTTTTCATCCATAGTGTAAGCCTTCAGTCTTCCCAGAAAGAATTGAAGATGGGTGCGAGGGCAAGATGTTCCATTGTATCTTTCAAAGCAGGGAGGTTTGAATTTGTGAGGAATTCTAACTCCCTCCACTAGCCCCATATCCATAACATCAAACCCTAAGGAGTTTTGAGACTCCAGAGATCTCAGCTTTTTTGCTATCTCGTCCAAACGACGATCATAAATTTCATCTCCAGTTCCAACTATAGTGAACTGTTCCTCCTGAGGGTCCTCTTGCAAGGCCCGTCTTCCAGTATTACCTTGGGTATTCCTGATAGCATTAACATCAGGGTTGAGATAAGGCCCAAACTCCGGGGGGTCAGTATGAGGCTGTACATGATCATTGTTGCTGGTGCCCCCTGTACCCGGGTGATTTTCTTTAGGAGTTTGCCGCTCGACCAACTCTCTTAATCTTTCTTGGCTTTGGGCCAACCCAGTCATTACTGCCATGAACTGGTTCATATGAGCCCTCATTTCAGTTCTTTCATTAGCCATATGGGTTCTTACGTCGGTCAAATCTTGTTGAACCTGGTCCATCTATAAGCTCAAAAGGTTGTTTCTTGTAGGATACCGGTGAACTCTGTTGATGGGGAAGACCCTCCTACGAGCAATGTTTCCTGAAACCACAGCAAAGTGAGAAAACAACAACAAGAAAACCTACAAAACAAAGAGATGAGGTTAGTATGCAATGCAATATGTCTATTTATCTTCCAAGGGTATCCGGTTTGGTTCTTTGGTTTTGACCTTCCAGACCTCAAGGAATGATGATGCTGAAGAGAAATTAAGCCCACAAAATAACACACAAACCATATATTACAGATGTAAAGGTACATAGTTTTGTGATTACAAACAAGTCCCCATGATGGGTCAAAATACAACAAAATCAACAAAAGCACAAACAAAATGAAATACAAATACAAAGAAATTAGACATCCAGTCCATAGTCATCCTCTCTGAATTCCTTCAGAAGAGCATCAGTCACTGGTCCAACTGGATGCTCTGTGATGGTCCTGATAAGGAGGTTCCTGGTGGCAATAGCATTTGTCAACTTCTTATACTTGTCTTGGTCTTTTGATCACATCAACCCCGCCCTGAGTTTCAACTCGAAGATTTCCTTTTGTGCTGCTAACAAGGCTTTCTGACTCTTCTTCTCATTAGCTTCCAGCTGCTCTATCTTAGCCTGTGTCTTCTGATCTTCTTGTGAACGAGCCTCAGTAATTCTAATCCATCTAGCCTGACTCTCTTCTAAGTAGTGTTCAACTTTGGCTTTCTGAATCTTAGCTTCTTTGCAAGCATTCTTCAATACCAACTCCCCTGCTCAGGCTCTTATGATGTAATCATTTGTCTTCTCAATCTTGGTCATATGTCGATCCGGAGCTTCTCTAACCTTTCATTGTCCAGACGACTATCATTCCTCTCCCAGAGGGTCTTCTTTAGGGCTTCAGAAAGCTGAGCATTCCTCTCTTTCAACTTCTCAAACTCATCTAAACTGAATGTAGCTACAGGCTCTACTGCTGATGGCCCAGGAACATCCTCCAGGGTAAATGGCATGCGGGTGATCTGTCCTCTGATACCTGACCAATCAAGATACTGAGCTGAAGCTATGTTGTTGCACTTTCCAAGAATGGCAGTCCCTTTTGTCTGAATGTTATCCCAAGCCCAGGCTGCTTGCCGGGCAATGGCATGAATATGCTGAATGTCACAATAAAGGGTTTATGATAAGTCCTGCTCTCTTGGTGGATGTACTAATGCATACCCTAGTTGTCTTTTGAACAACAAAGGATTGTAGTTGATGCAACCCTTCACTCCAATCAGAGGTACATTGGGATATTGCCCACATCTGGTGATTATGTCTCTGCCCTTGGTGCTCTGAGTGCACCACCTGATGTCTTCAGAAGTGAGGGCAATCATTCTCTTAGTCCAATTTCTTGACTGATGAGGGTTCAAGAAAGCTTCTGACTTTGGCAAGTGTCTCAATAACCAGCAATAGTAGAGAGGTGCACAACATCTGACTAATCTTCCCCTCTGCTTCTCATTCCTTTGATGCACTGAGTAATATAAATCCCCAAGCAAGGTAGGAACTGGATTCTTCAACAGGAAGAGATGGATAGCACTCTTGCTTACAAACTTAGGCTCGTCTGCAAACAAAACTATTCCATATATGCTAAGGTCCAAAAGAGCACAAACAGTGTCCCACTTTCCTGCTGCAGCATGACTGGTGGCCTGAGTAACTAAAAAGTCCAAGTGAAGGCATGGGATTCTAGCCTTTGTGGTCATATTCTGATCAATGATGGTGGTTTCCAAACACAGAGCCTTAGCTATATCTTCATTCCTGGGAGCAGTCATCTCAGGGTTGAAAGGAATCCCCCTCCTGATGGGGACACCCAACAACATGGAAAACCCTTCTAACAAAGGGCCCAACTGAAAGTCTGGAAAGGTAAAACACCTGAGAGGAGGGTCATAGAACTTAAGGCAAGTGTGGATAATACTCCTCTGTGATGCATCCAAGTCCATGATCATGTCCATAATGCCACCATAATGTTCCTTGAATAAAGGGACATGATCAGGAGTGATGAGTGTCTGAATCTGCCTGATGCCTGCTAAAGAGAGCTCAAAGAAATGGTATGTGATGTTGCTCTTCCTGGATGGGTCCATGTTGACAATGGACGCTGAAGGAAACAATTGAGGAGAACTGTTGAGGAAGATAACTGATGAAGATGCTGAAGAAAAATCTCTGATGAAGATGGCTGGTGTATATATCTGATGAAGAAGATCCCTGAGAACAATATCTGATGAAGGTGGCTGAGTAGAAGAATAGTCAAAACCAAACCAAAGATAAGATGTGGATACCCTGTAAAAAAACAGAAAAATGTTAAAATGATGCAAGATGATGTGTGCAGAATGATATGCAAGGGTTTGTGATCAAGTGTTGGATCTGTTATCTGCCTTGATAAGGTCCATGTGTGTTCATAAGTCCAGATGAAGGCTTAGAGAACCAGTAACCAGGTGGGGGACTCAAATAAAGAGTCACAAGTCCAGGGTTTCATAGGATCAGTCCAAAATGATGTAACCTTAACAATATCAGTAACAGGTTATGATGAGACCAAGGGTTCCTGCAAACCTGTAAACATCCCAACCACCTCACATGTATTGATTTAGAACAAGGATCCTCAGACTTGGATCGTTATGAGAAGTGTAAACACTTCTAACCCAGAGGTACAATGTTTACATTAATAAAAATGATCCTCCTCTAATTCACCTCAGATACTGAAGTTATAAAAAGGTCATCCAAACTTAGAAGGCTTCCCAAATAGCCCTAGTACTACAGGAAATTCGTAGCACAGAGTTCTCAAGAAGAAACCCATGTCTGAACCATGTTTCATATTCCCGCACCAGACCAAAATGGAATAGGAAATAATATGAAGCCACGCTATCCTATGTGTCATTCAGGCTCCCGATATGGAACCTTACTCACTGAATATCCCTCCCACCAAGGCAAACAAGAGATCCAACACATGATATGATGACAGTAATATGGAATGCAATAAAACAGTAAATGAAAGCGATAAATAAAACTATACAGAAAGCAATAAATAAAGCAATAAACAAAAGCACATACATCACATAACACCCCCATAAACACAAATCAAACAAGCACTAGGAGAAACCCACAAAAAGAACCAGAAACCCTGGTTGCAAGATATTTCCCCAGTAGAGTCGCCAAGTTGGTGCTCCCGAAGATTTGCATCCTGGTGCAGACGCGAACGGTCGGTGAAGAGAGAACATGACATGAACTGAATAGAGTCGCCAGCTAGGCATTTTTATCTCGAAGGAAAGGTAATGCTGCATAATCCTAGGAAAATATGGATAAGACAGTTGCGAACTATAGAAACTGAGAAAGGGGGTTGGTTACAACCTGGGAAGGTATTAGCACCCAGATTGTCCGTCGTACTCGACGGGATCCATGCTTACAAGATTATTTTTAAAGGGGTAGGTGTATGTTCTATATGTGTGCAAAAAGCTAAGGAATGAATGTACATGTGTCAGTGCAAAAAGGAGTGAAATGCTCAGGACTTAGGCTTTTAAAGAATGCAGAAAGAGGGGGATGACACAAAGACTTTTGTTCGATAACTGTTAAGTTATGCCCATGTATCCTCGCGTGCAATGAGGAAGTCAGAACACCGTAGTTCGACTCAAAGAGACTGAAAATAAATTTGACTGTGAACTGCTTACTTGCCTATGCTCAAGTGTATGACTCGTCTGGCTCGAGTGCTAACTGTCTTGCATTAGACGGAAGAAGCAAGTTCTCGTTTATGAATGAGTGTGATGAGAAAAGAATCCCGAAGGATACGATTATTGTTTGTTTTTGTGTTTTCAGTTTTGTTATTGTTTTTGGTGTTTTGCATAAATTAATGAGCTTAAGCCTAAATCAAAGGCTTGTAAACTCATTATATCCTCCATGATTAGGGATAATGAGTCTACTTAAGTATGAGATAAGCATCTCAACTTAATTACCATGATGATGTAGGATTACGATCATTAACCTACTTGTGATTAATTCGATGTTTTTGGGTTTTTGTTTAGTGTTAAGTAATGAGTTTAATCTCTAATCACATATTAGTGAACTCATTACACCATCCTAATAGAAGGATAATAGATGAGAATACTTAAGCTGAGGAAGATACCTCAACTTAATCCATGGTTAGGGATTAAATTCATTATATAACAAACCTTTATTAAGTGGATTTTAATTAAGGGGTGAGATTAAGAAGTGGATTTTATGTTTGTAAGACAACTTGAGGGGGACTTGTCCATTAAACACTAGGGTTAGTCCCTCTTAACCATAAGGAAGAGTTAGAACCCTAATGTAAGGCCCAAGTTACAAGATAAAGTCTTGGTGATTATTAATGTGATTTGATTAATAGGTTTAAAAAAATTAAAGGTTTAACACTTAGGATTAAAGTTATACACTCCATCCTAAGAGAAGGATGCAGGCATAACCCTAATTCCAAAGTCCTAAAACTTTAAGAGTTTATTCTCTGATTATTGAGACGAGAAGAGAGACTCAAGGAGACTCAAAGGTAAAAGTCTAAGGGGGACTATACACAACCCTAAACGTTATCATGCTTGGATATCCTATGGTTTGTTAGGCTTAAGAGAAAAGATCTTCAAGGCCACTAATGGAAGAGGCAGATGAAAAGAGAAGGAGAAAGAAGAATAAGTTACTTACTTCCTGAAGAAGATAAGTAACTTAAGGAAAGAAAGTAAGAAGGATGGAACATAAGTGAACAAGTTCACTTCAAAGACATGTAAATATGCATATGAATGAGATAAGAAGAAGTGGGAAGTGAAGGAAAATCCACCTCCCAAAATAACTTACCAAAAGTCCCTGAAATGTTAGTATGAATGCACAAGACATAAAGCATAAAGAAATGAATTGAAATGAGATGCAAAGACCAAAGTCAGAAGTTATTATGCAATGGAAAAGGCATATGAGATGATGCAAAGTCATACAATGTACATATGAATGATCATACATAGATGAGATGTCATGAAAGCATGCTTGGAAGCTTGAAAACACATGGACGTTTATGAAATAAAATGAATGCAAGACATGGCAAATGAATGAAGAAATGATCAAGCAATGTTCTAACATGTCCTAAGATGTCTAAGATGATATATGAATGCTTGAAATATCATGGAAAGTTCACATGATGATGAATATGCAAGGTGGATGCAACCCATGGAGGGTAACTAGTCACAGCGAGAAAGCCGGTGTCCCACTGTTTTTGTACTTCTTCCTTAATCTTCATGGCCATATCTGGGCAAGTACGGCGTAACTTTTGTTTGACTGGAGGACAATCTTCTTTCAAGGGTAACATGTGCATGACAATATTCGTATCTAGACCTGACAGGTCTTTATAGGACCAAGCAAAGACGTTGACGTATTCCCGAAGCATGCTGATAAGCTGTTCTTTTACTGGAGCTTGCAGACTGGCCCCAATCTTCACTTCTTTCAAATCCTCCTCGGTACCAAGATTAACAGTTTCAATTTCCTTCTGATGAGGAGTAATCACTTTCTTTTCTTGCCTCAACAACCTGGCTAACTCTTCAGGCAACTCATAGTCTTCATCAACCCATTCATCTGCTTGATTAATTGGATTGTCGAAGTCATACAGGGTCATAGCAATGCTGTTGTCGGTGCAATCTGGAGGATTATCTCTGCAAGGGTTGAGGTTTGTTCGTTTTAGTGATAAATTTTAATCTTGTTCAGAAAAAATGAAGTTATTTATTTTGAAAACATTGCCATTTTATTGTTTTGTGCGAAAAATAACAAAAATGAAAAGACAGTGAGCGGAAGAGAAAATTGTTTGCAAAAGATGTCCATTGTTCATTGATATTCCATTTGCACAAAATACAAATATGGCCCTATAACAAAATGAGTCATGACACCTTGGGCAAGATGCAGGACTTGATGCATGCTAAAAAGCAGGAAATAATAATTACTCTGCAGGAGTAACTCTTATAATTTCCTACGAAGACCAGTTAAGGACTTGTTGGCCCGGGATCCTTGGACGAATCCAGCTCTCCAGGTTGAGGTCACTTTCAGCCTCGTCTTCCACGTTATTGACAACATCTGGGGTTAGCATCCCCCCACTTATGAACTTGGGCTCCTTAGCAGCCTCTGCTTGATCTTGTCGGAATGGTTTGTAACCCAAACCGAATTTGTCCTCCTTCTTCTCCACCAGTAGCAGCTTGCCCCAGCCTTGGGCGTTTCCATCTTCAACAACCTTCCGAGCTTGTTGATAGGAGACAATTGAAGTACCCATCCTATCCTCCTGGGATGCAACAAATACTTCAGTTGTCGCCTCATTGACATTCAGCGCTTCGAAACCTTGGCTCATGGTCTCGTAGATTTCACCATCCATCTCAATGTATTTGTAGGTGGCCAGATGGCTAACAAAATTGTCCTCTTCACCACAGATTGTGATAATTTTCCCTTCCACTCGTATTTTAATTTCTGGTGAAGGGTCGATGTAACTGCGCCAATGGCGTGAATCCATGGTTGACCCAACAAACAGCTGTAGGCCGGATGAATGTCCATCATGTAGAAAGTAGTTTGAAAGACCTGCGGGCCAATTATCACAGGAAGCTCCACCTCTCCAAGAACAGACCTCTTGGAACCATCAAAAGCTCTAACCACCAGATTTCTTGGTCAGAGAGCTATACCATCATACTCGAGCTTAACAACGGCTTTCTTTGGCAAGACATTGAGTGAAGACCCAGTGTTAACTAGAACATGTGAGAGTACAACCCCTTTACACTCCAGAGTGATGTGTAAGGCTTTGTTATGGTGACGACCTTCCGTTGTCAAATCAGCGTTGGTGAAGCCTAGCCCATGACTAGTATTAACATTAGACACAACTGTCTCTAGCTGATTTACCGTGATCTCCTTGGGCACGTAGGCTGTGTGCTGGACTTTAAGTAATGCATCCCGATGAGCTTCGGAACATAATAGAAATGATTAAATGGATATCTTGGAAGGAGTCTGGTGGAGCTGATCCACAACCTTGTAGTCGTTTCTCTTGATTATCCTCATAAATTCATCCACATCTTGATCAAAGGATGTTTTATGGGCTTCTTTCAAAACTAGTTCTTCCGACACCACATTTTTACCTTTGGCTTTGGCAGCAGACTCTGCCTCAGTATTAACTCTTGGAACTTGTGACGCGAAGAGGCGTCCGCTTAGGGTGAAGCCTCTGCCTCCCCCGACATTATCAACCTGTGGTGTATGAGTTGAAGAATCAAGAACGACTTTGTCCCCGTTGCAGTAGAGGTCCGAACCATAGTGCCATGGTACATCATTATCTTTTTCATATGGAATGGGTCTAGGTACCATGATGGTTACTGGACTAACTGCAGCGAAAGTAGGAACTGTTATTGTCTGTGGATTGTAATATATGGTGACAGGATTTCTGACTGGTGGTGGTGGTGAATGACTGAAGCTGGGTTGTTGTTGAGATTGTTGCTGAAAATTGTTGGAGTCGGGGACCGTTGTCGGGTCGTAATATATGGTGACTGTGGAGACGTCGTTGTTAATGGTTGTTGTAGTTGTAGAAGCGGATGCGGTTGAAATAGTGTTTGTTGAAGTGGTGGAAGAGATGATTGTTGATTTTGTAGACGAGTCTGTCGGAACAATTGTCTTTGAAGTTGTAGGAGGAATGTTTGTTGTTGCTGTAAGAGGAATTACTGATGTTGTAGGAATCGTTGATGTTATCTGCAGGATACCTTCTCTGATAAGGCCATTGATGCCACTTCTTAAGCTTGCACACCCATTGACGGAAACTTTGCAAGATTCACAGCAGGCCTCACAACCTGGGAACACCTGGCATTTTAATAGCTGAGCTTTAACCTCTGCCAGAGGTGTTTGAATGCTTGCAGTATCTTCAATTAAATTCATGGGTTGATCCTCCTCAATTGAATTTATCCTGGGCCCACCATGGATGGGCATAGGATTCTTCGTGACATTAGGAGGTGGTGCAAAATTTAAAGCCTTTGAATCAACTAGATCTTGGACCTTCATGTGCAAAGCTCTGCACTTTTATATTGTATGGCCACGTGCATTAGAATGGAAGGCACATCTTGCATTGACGTCGTAATTCCGTGGAAGGTTCTGAGGATCTGGTGGAGCCAGAGTCCTTAATTCAACAAGATTAAGCTTCAGAAGTTGTGGCAACAAAGTGGCATAGGGCATTGATATAGGCTCAATTACCCTGTTGACTTGAGATAGCCTTTGCTGGAAAGGACGTTGCTGTTGGTTGTTGTTGTTGTTGTTATAGACCCTTTGTTGAGGAAAATGTTGCTGAGGGAATTGTTGTGGTTGTGGAGTGTATTGTTGTTGAGGAGGTGGAGTAGGAATTGTGACAGCGGCAATTGATCTTGGCATATACTGGGGTCTACCTCTGCCCATGTGTACAAAATTGGTTTCGCCCGACCTTCGAGGTCCTGCAAATGGTTTCCTTGTGCTGCTTGAGCTGGCGCCGTTGTCAAAAATCTTTTCCATTTTTAATAAACTCAATCCTTTCTCCAGCTATGACCACATCTGCAAAGCTAGTGGAAGAGAAAGCAGCCAACCTATCAATGTTTGTCCCCTGTAGGGTGTTCATAAACATATCTGCCATTTCTCTTTCCGACATTGGAGGTTGAACAAAAGCAGCTAATTGTCTCCATCTTTGAGCATACTCTCTGAAGCTCTCCCTGGAGGATTGTGACATACCCATTAGAAGTGTTCTGTTAGGAGCCATGTCTAGATTGTATTGGTATTGGCGAATGAAAGCCTCAGCCAAATCTTTCCAATTTATGATTGTTGCCCTAGTCAGATGAGAGTACCACTCACGGGATGCCCCGGTCAAGCTATCCTCGAAATAAAACATCCATAACTTTTCATCCATAGTGTAAGCCTTCAATCTTCCCAGAAAGGATTGAAGATGGGTGCGAGGGCAAGATGTTCCATTATATCTTTCGAAGCAGGGAGGTTTGAATTTGTGAGGAATTCTTACTCCCTCTACTAGCCCCATATCTATAACATGAAACCCTAAGGAGTTTTGAGACTCCAGAGATCTCAGCTTTTTTTCTATCTCGTCCAAACGACGATCATAGATTTCATCTCCAGTTCCAACTACAGTGAACTGTTCCTCCTGAGGGTCCTCTTGCAAGGCCCGTCTTCCAGTATTACCTTGGGTATTCTTGATAGCATTAACATCAGGGTTGAGATAAGGCCCAAACTCCGGGGGGTCAGTACGAGGTTGTACATGATCATTGTTGCTGGTACCCCCTGTTCCTGGGTGGTTTTCTTAGGAGTTTGCCGCTCGACCAACTCTCTTAATCTTTCTTGGCTTTGGGCCAACCCAGTCATTACTGCCATAAACTGGTTCATCTGAGCCCTCATTTCTGTTCTTTCATTAGCCATATTGGTTCTCACATCAGTCAGATCCTGTTGAACCTGGTCCATCTGTAAGCTTGGAAAGTTGTTTCTTGTCGGGTACCGGTGAACTATGTCGATTGGGAAGACTCTCCTACGAGCAATGTTTCCTGAAACCACAACAAAGTGAGAAAACAACAACAAAAATACCTACAAAACAAAGAATGAGGTCAGTATGCAATGCAATATGTCTATTTGTCTTCCAAGGGTATCCGTTTTTTTTTTGGTTTTGACCTTCCAGACCTCGAGGAATGATGATGTTAAAGAGAAATGAAGCCCAAAGGATAACACAAACCATATATTACAAAATGTAAAGATACATAGTTCATGATTATAACAAATTCCCATGATGGGTCAAAATACAAAAAAATCAACAGAAGTACAAATAAAATGAAGTACAAATACAAAGAAATTAGACATCCAGCCCATAATCATCTTCTCTGACTTCCTTTAGGAGAGCATTAGTTACTGGGCCAACTGGATGCTCTATGATGGTCCTGATAAGAAGGTTCCTGGTGGCAATAGCATTTGTCAACTTCTTGTGCTTGTCCTGGTCTTTTGATCTCTTCAACCCTGCTCGGAGTTTTAACGCAGAGATTTCCTTTTGTGCTGCTAACAAGGCTTCTTGACTCTTCCTCTCATTAGCTTCCAGCTGCTCTATCTTAGCCTGTGTCTTCTGATCTTCCTGTGAACGAGCCTCAGTAATTCTGATCCATCTAGCCTGACTCTCTTCCAAGTAGTACTCAGCTCTGGCCTTCTGAATCTTGGCTTCCATGCAAGCATTCTTCAATACCAACTCCCATGCTCGGGCTTTTCTGATGTAATCATCTGTCTTCTCAATCTTGGTCACATGCTCGATCCAGAGCTTCTCTAACCTTTCATTGTCTAGATGAATATCATTCCTATCCCAGAGGGTCTTCTTCAGAGCTTCAGAAAGCTGAGTATTCCTTTCCTTCAACTTTTCAAACTCTTCTAAACTGACTGTAGCTATGGTCTCTACTGCTGATGGTCCAGGCACATCCTCCAAGGTGAATGGCATGCAGGTGATCTGCCCTCTGATACGTAACCAATCAAGATACTGAGCTGAAGCTATATTATTGCACATTCCATGAATGGCAGTCCCATTTGTCTGGATGTTGTCCCAAGCCCAAACCGCTTGTCGGACAATGGCATGGTTATGCTGAATGTCACAGTAAAGGGTTTCTGACAAGTCTTGCTCTCTTGGTGGATGTACCAAGGCATACCCTAATTGCCTTTTGAACAACAAAGGATTGTAGTTGATGCAACCATTCACTCCAATCAGAGGTACATTGGGATACTGCCCACAACTGGTGATTATGTCTCTGCCCTTGGTGCTCTGAGTGCACCACCTGATGTCTTCTAAAGTGAGGGAAATCATTCTCTTTGCCCAATTTTTTGACTGACGAGGATTCAAGAAAGCTTCTGTCTTTGGAAAGTGCCTTAGTAACCAACAGTAGAAGAGAGGGGCACAAAATCTGACTAATCTCCCCCTCTGCTTCTCATTCCTTTGATGCACTGAGTAGTAGAAATCCCCAAGAAAGGTAGGAACTGGATTCTTCAATAGGAAAAAATGGATAGCACTCTTGCATACAAACTTAGGCTCGTCCGCGAACAAGATGATACCATATATGCTAAGGGTCAAGAGAGCACAAACAGTGTCCCACTTCCCTGTTGCAGCATGACTGGTGGCCTGAGTAATCAAGAAGTTCAAATGGAGGTCTGGGATTCCAGCCTTGGTGGTCATATTCTGATCAATGATGGTGGTATCCAAATACAGAGCCTTTGTTATATCCTCATTCCTAGGAGCAGTCATCTCAGGGTTAAAAGGAATCCCTCTCCTGATGGGGACACCCAACAACATGGAAAACTCCTCCAGCAAAGGGCCTAACTGAAAGTCTGGAAAGGTAAAACATCTGAGAGGAGGGTCATAGAACTGAAGGCAAGTGTGGATCATACTCCTCTATGATGCATCCAAGTCCATGATCATGTCCATAATGCCACCATAATGTTCCCTGAATAAAGGGACATGATCAGGAGTGATGAGTGTCTGAATCTACCTGATGCCTGCTAGAGAGGGCTCAAAGAAATGATAATTAATGTTGCTCTTCCTGGATAGGTCCATACTGATAATGGATGCTGATGAAGATAGCTGGTGAAGATGGCTGATGCAGATGAACAGTCAAAACCAAAACCAAATGAGATGTGGATGCCCTGTAAAACAAATAGACATATGTTAGAATGATGCAAAAGGATGTATGCAGAATGATATGCAAGGGTTTGTGATCAAGTGTTGGATCTGTTATCTACCTTGATAAGGTCCATGTGTGTTCATAAGTCCAAATTGAGGCTAGAGAACCAGTAACCGGGTGGGGGACTCAATTAAAGAGTCACAAGTCCAGGGTTTCACAAGAATAGTCCAAAATGATGTAACCTTAAAACAAATCTAATAGCAGAGTATGATGAGGCCAAAGGTTCCTGCAAACCTGCAAATATCCCAACCCCCTCACATGTATTGTTCTAGAATAAGGATCCTCAGATTTGGATCAGTTATGAAAAGTGTAAACACTTCTAACCCGGAGGTACAATGTTTACATTAATCATAAAGGATCCTCCTCTAATTCACCTCAGATGCTGAAGGTCATAAAAAGGTCATTCAGAATTAGCAGGCTTCCCAAATAGCCCTAGTACTACAGAAAATCTGTAGCACAGAGTTCTCAAGAAGAAACCCATGTCTGAACCGTGTTTCATATTCCCGCACCAGACCAAAATGGAATGGGAAAGAATATGAAGCCACTCTATCCTATGGGTCACTCAGGCTCCTGGTATGGAACCTTACTCACTGAGTATCCCTCCCACCAAGGTAAACAAACAGATTCAGCACAATGATGACAGTGAAATAGATGCAATAAAACAGTAAATAAAGCAATAAATAAAGTTGTACATAAAGCAATAAATAAAGCAAATAAACAAAAAAAACACATATAGCACATAACACTCCCATAAACACAAATCAAACAAGCGCTAGGAGAAACCCACAAAAAGAATCAGAAGCCCTGGTTGCAAGATAAGTTTCCCCAGCAGAGTCGCCAAGCTGTCGCTCCCCCGAAAAGACACCAGGGTCCCAGGGTGCAGATGCGAACGGTCGGCGAAAAGAGAAAGTGAAATGAATTAAATAGAGTCTCCAGCTAGGCATTTTTATCCCGAAGGAAAGGTAATGCTGCATAAACCTAGAAAAAGATGGATAAGACGGTTGCGAACGAAGAAACTGAGAAAGGGGGTTGGTTACAACCTGGGAAGGTATTAGCACTTAGATTATCCGTCGTACTCGACGGGATCCACACTTACAAGATTGTGTTAAAAGGGGTAAGTGTATGTGCTATCTGTGTGCAAAAGCTAAAGAATGAATGTACAGGTGTTAGTGTAAAAAGGTGAATTACTTAGGAACCGAGGCTTTGAGAAGAATGCTGAAAAGAGGGGGAAGACACAGAGACTTTTGTTTGATAACTGTTAAGTTATGCCTACGTATCCTCTCGTGCAATGAGGAAGTCATAACACCGTAGTTCGACTCAAAGAGACTGAAAAATGAATTGACTATGAACTGCTTACTTGTCTATGCTCAAGTGTATGACTCGTCTGGCTCGAGTGATAACTGTCTTGCATTAGACGAAAGAAGCAAGTTCTCGTTTATGAGTGAGTGTGATGAGAAAAGAATCTCGTAGGAGACGATTATTGTTTGTTTTTGTGTTTTCAGTCTTGTTATTGTTTTTGGTGTTTTGCATAAGTTAATGAGCTTAAGCCTAAATCAAGGGCTTGTAAACTCATTATATCCTCCCTATTTGGGGATAATGAGCCTACTTAAGTAAGATATAAACATCTCAACTTAATTACCATGATGATGCAAGATTAAGATCATTAACCTACTTGTGATTAATTAGATTTTTTTTTGGGTTTTTGTTTAGTGTTAAGTAATGAGTTTAATCTCTAATCACTGATTAGTGAACTCAATACACCATCCTAATAGAAGGATAATAGATGAGAACACTTAAGCTGAGGAAGATACCTCAACTTAATCCATGGTTAGGGACTAAATTCATTGTATAACAAGCCTTTATTAAATGGATTTTAATTAAGGGATGAGATTAAGAAGTGGATTTATTATTTTTAAGAAAACTTGAGGGGGACTTGTTTATTAAACACTAGGGTTAGTCCCTCTTGACCATAAGGAAGAGATATAACCCTAATGTAAGGCCCAAGTTACAAGATAAAGTCTTGGTGATTATTAATGTGATTTGATTAAGAGGTTTAAACAAATTAAAGGTTTAACACTTAGGATTAAAGTTATACACTCCATCCTAAGAGAAGGATGCAGGCATAACCCTAATTCCAAAGTCCTAAAACTTTAAGAGTTTAGTCTCTGATTATTGAGATGAGAAGAGAGACTCAAGGAGACTCAAAGGTAAAAAGCTAGGGGGGACTATACACAACCCTAGAAGTTATCATGCTTGGATATCCTATGGTTTGTGAGGCTTAAGAGAAAAGATCTTCAAGGCCACCAATGGAAGAAGCAGATGAAAAGAGAAGGAAGCAGAAGAACAAGTTACTTACCTCCCGAAGAAGATAAGTGACTTAAAGAAAGAAAGAAGAAGGGTGGAACATAAGTGAATCAAATGCACTTCAAAGACAAGGTAAAATGCATATGTATAATGAGAAGAGATGGGAAGTGAAGGCAAATCCACCTCCTAAGATAACTTACCAAAAGTTCCTGAAAAGTCAGTATGGATGCGTTAGACATAAAGCATGAAGAAATGAATTGAAATGAGATGAAAAGACCAAAGTAATACGTTTTTATGCAATGAAAATGGCATATGAGATGATGCAAAATCATACAAGATGCATATGAATGATCATACAAAGATGGGATGTCATGAAAGCATGCTTGGAAGCTTGAAAACACATGGATGTTTATGAAATGAAATGAATGCAAGACATGGCAAATGAATGAAGAAATGATCAATCAATGTTCTAACATGTCCTAAGATGTCTAAGATGACATACGAATTCTTGAAATGTCATGGCAAGTTCACATCATGATGCTATGCAAAGGAGAATGCAAATGAACATGAGAAATTAGGGTTTTATGTACATATGAGATGCAAATGAACAAAACAGAAGCATGCAACATGATAAAAAAATGAAACCAAGCTCAATCAAACCCTAAACCTATATTAGGTCACACCCCAAAGGAGAAGGTCAGAAGCTAATCCTATTGAATGTTATGATTTTTCTAAGTTTGCTAGGGTTTTTGGGTGATTCTCAAAGGAAAATGCAAATCAATTTGAAAACTCAAGATAAATTCATGAGGAAAATAACCTAGAAACTACATGCAATATGTGAAACAATGCAAAAAGAATCAAGTCAAAACTCTTCATGGTTAGGCAGAAAAGATTTTTCAAAGTTAGGGTTAAAAAATATGATTTTTAAGAACCCTAATTCAAAGAAAATTGTGAAATTATGTTCAAACCTAAACAGAAATTTGTATGAAGAGTTTGAAAATGTTTCTAAATGTATTGGAATGGTTCATGATTTTTTTTGGTGATTTTTAGAAACCTAAATGCATTTTTAATTAATTAAAATAATTTAATTAATTAAAAATAACATTTAAATATTTTAAAAATACTTTAAAAATGCAAAAAATAAAGTAAAAATCATTTTCAGGTTGAGAAAAATATTTAAAACCAGAATGCAAAGTTTCATATTTTTTGAAAGTGTTTTGGTATTTTTAATAAATTATGTAAAAGAAATGAATTAAAATGAAATAAAATGAATAAAAATGGGAAGTCAATGCATCCAAGGGATGAGATTCAAACTGGGGAGATGGGAGTTGACTGCGCGCGTGTTTGGATGGCTGGGATTGTTTCTGGCTAATTAATATTAATTAAATTAAATAAACAAGATTAGGGTTAAGTGGATTCATCTAGGCCGTCCACACGCTAACTTAAACAAGATCCAAGGGTGGGAATTCAATCTGGGCAACTAACCCTAATTAGGGTTCTAATGATTCTCAGGTGACCGGAGCTAGTTCCGGTTATCTTCTCTGGCCACTCAAAACCTCAACTTCTTCCCTAGGTCAAATTAAACCCTCTAAATCTCCAGAAATGATCTTCCAACCCCCTAAGCAAGAATCCATCATCATATAACATTTATATTTCATCAAAAGCAAGAATCGAAGCAAACAAGATTTTTGGGCAAACTTTCAGAACATCCATACATGCTCATTTCTCAATCATTTTCGAAACTAAACATATCAGTGTGATCTATAGACATATAGAATCATTCTAAAACCTACAAGAGTGTTTCTGGAAAATTTGTTCTTGAGGTATACCTGAGTTGAAGCTTTTCAGTTTGGAGCTCTCTGACCTTTCCTTTGATGAAAATCAACCCCAATGAGCTCCCTGATGATGTTGCAATGCTTAGAACAAGTTTGTGATGGCTATTTTGAAGTGTTTGGTTCTGGTTTTGCAGAAATCGTATTTTTTATTTGGGAGGTTTCAGGTCATTTTAAAGGTTGCTTTGTGTTCTATGAGTGATTTGAAGATGATTGGTGAAGTTTGTTTTGAAGTTTGATGGCTGTGTTTTGAGTTTCGAAGAAGGGAAGGTTTTGACAATTTTTGTGAATTCTGAGAGTGGGTGGTGGCACAGCTTGATTGGTATGGGAGGAAATGCAAAAAGTCAAGATTATGTGTACTTAAGGTATGGGCTTGTGCAACAAGGATTTCTGAGCATAGATTGCCTCAACATGGTTCATGGGGAGCCCTTAGATCATTAGAATGCAGCTGTAATGCTTGGATGAAGAGATGTCAATGTTTATGCAATTTTCCAACTTTGATGTTTCTTGTGAATCAAGCCATGAAATGCTTCAATCCTTGGGCCAATTCTGATCTTGGCAAGTTGTATTAACATGTTGTGACATAATTGAGTGGATTAGAGGTCACTTAGAAGCTTGAAACTCAAAATTGCATAAATCCCTCCTTGACATGAACATGAAAATTATATGATTTTTGCCAACTTTGAAAGGTCATATCTTGAGTTCTAGGATGAATAAAGACATGTTCTAGTACTTTTTGAAAAGGGAAAACCCTAATATACAACTTCCATGTCCAAGAATTTTTCATTTGAAGCATTTTTGGTCATGAAAGAGGAGGTTGAAAATCTTTCCCAAAATGGAAAGTTTCCATTACAAGTCATTTCCAAAAATGGCAAGTTTGCAATTGGCTCAAAATTATTCATTCTTGTGAACTTACAACCACTTATAAGATCAAATAAAGATCATGTAACTTCAATTTGATGATGATGACCCTTTGGTACCCTTGTTGGGGGCCTCAGATGCCCTGATTTTGCCTTAACTTGCTCAAGAAGTTACCCAATGATCAGATGACTTCCACAGTGAATTTCTTCATCAAACTTGGTACACATGATCCTTATAACATACTAAGAACCTTAGAAACAATAATGCCCAAAAAATTTGGGGTTAAGGCCTCTGAAACCAAAACCCTAATTTTGGTCATCTGTGCAGTGAAAACCCTAGCTCTGCTTCCATGCCTTTGCCAATCTTGTGATCCCTTGACTTTCATGAACTTTGGGGAACATAATATGATTATAGTACACACATGGACCCTCTAGGAAAGCTTCAAGACCATTGGGATGGCTCAGATTGATTCTTGGATTGCTCATATCACAAACCCTAGATGCAAATGCAATGAAACTATGCAGATGAAACAAATATGCAATATGAGATGTAGTGCTTATATTAAAACAAAAATGAAAGATCACAAGCCTAGGTGTGAGAAAAAATGAGGGAAAATTTGGGGTGTTTACAAAGAGTTCATGAGAATAATTAAGAAAAGTGACTATAAGGTGGTTGAACAGCTGAATCAGACCCCCTCCAAGATATTCATTTTGTCGCTGCTGATGTGTTCGCAAGCTTAACGGGAGGCCTTACTAAAAGTTTTACAAATGGCGTATGTACCACAAGAGATAACGGTTAACCAGTTAGAGGTCGTGGTAGGCAGTGTGAACGCCAACCATAAGTTGGGATTCACAGATAGAGATCTCACTTCCGAGGGGCGTAATCACAACAAAGCCTTACACATCACCATGGAGTGTAAAGGTGTTGTTCTATCACACGTCCTGGTAGATACAGGCTCTTCTCTCAATGTACTCCCTAAGAAGGCCCACATGAAGCTGAATGTTGATGGCATTGTTTTGCGACCCAGTGATTTGATTGTGAAGGCGTTTGATGGGTCACAAAGATCTGTGTTTGGGGAGGTGGAGCTACCGGTGAAGATTAGGTCTCAGGTAATTAAGAGTACATTCTATGTTATGGATATTCAACCCGTTTATAGTTGTCTGCTGGGAC
Organism: Lathyrus aphaca; assembly: GCA_963966055.1. Classification (NCBI taxonomy): domain Eukaryota; kingdom Viridiplantae; phylum Streptophyta; class Magnoliopsida; order Fabales; family Fabaceae; genus Lathyrus; species Lathyrus aphaca. The sequence goes on along the minus strand of OZ014521.1, from coordinate 89,299,927 downwards.
GTCCTTGGATTCATGTTGCTGGCGCAATGACATCCACGTTTCATCAAAAGTTTAAGTATGTGGTAGACGGCCAGGTTGTTACTGTATGCGGTGAAAAAGATATTTTCGTAAGCCATCTATCGACCTTCAAGTACGTGGAAATGGACAGGGAGATCCATGAGACACTTTGCCAAGCTTTTGAGACGATTAATGTCAGTACTTTGTCTCCAGTTGCTGCAGTTCAAAGCCATGAAAAGGAAGGGACTTCTATCTACTCCTACAAGCAAGCTAAGGAAGTAGTTCAATCTGGAAGCGCCCAGGGCTGGGGCAAGCGGCTAGACGTGGAAAATAAAGATGACAAGTTTGGTCTCAGGTATCAACCTGGTCAGTCCAGCTGGTCTCATGGCAGTAAGCCCATATCATTCATTAGTGCTGGAATGCTCGACTACAACAACGTTTGTGCAACAGATACAGAGGGGGATAGTGATTGCGACTTGGATAACTGGATTCACCCATGCGTACCTGGGGAGGAGCTCCGGAACTGGTCTGCTGAAGATTTTGTTCAAGTTAGTTGGCAGTCAAAGTAATTTCTTTGTTTCCATTTTATCATACTGCATGTCAAATCCTGCACTCTGCCCAAGGTGCATGGATCCATATGTAGGGCCACCATGTTTTAATGCATTTACTTTTTCCATGAAATAAAGGACATTTTTCAAGCAAATTGTGTTCTCTTTCTTTCGTTTTAAAATTTTTCACAAAAAAACAAATAAAATGGCAATGTTTTTCTTTCTAGTGTTTTTGTGTGTTTGTGTCTCCTTTGAACGAACAGATTCTGATATAAGCACATCATTTGTGCAGTGTTGATCATTCGGATTCTTGTGATAACATTCTTGCTATGACTATGCATGACTTCGACAATCCTATCTGTAACACGGTGGGAGAACTGACTTTCTATAATGTTGCAGATAGCAAGAGTCGCCACCGACTTTTATTTTATCCAAAAGGAAAGGGTATAAGAGAATAGGAAAGACCTTAAAAGATTTTGAGTTCGGGGGGTAGGTTATACAAAGAGAAGGTGTTAGCACCCTTTATATCTATGGTTATCCATGAGCTCTTAGTTACTTAGCTCACTTTGTTTGTTTGCAAGAGTGTAGTGTGTGATTAGAAAAAATTTCTTTAAGTACTTGGTAATAACCCTCGTATGGGTGTATACAAAGCCTAGTTTAGAAATTGTGAGGTGTAAAAGTAAGTTTGAAAAGTGTGAGCAAGTAACTATGAGGTACCTACCCTAGATTAAGTCTTTCATGTTCTCGTATGTTCTTTCAATGGTAAGACTATCCCTATTATTAAGGAATAGGTAGCCATTACCTTGGATGTTAAGGGACAAGCATAGGGTCATCGTATGGTCATAGAAAGCAACAAGTAAGGGTGTCTTTAGCAATTTGTAGGGATTTATCATCTTTTATTCGAAGGGACAAGATCATTATCGTAGGCAACCTCGAAGGGACTTGATCTTTAAAACTGTAGGGACTTGATGATATTTATGAAGGGAATTTGCTTAAGACACCCCTATATTTGAGGGACTTGACCATATTTAAGGCAACCAAGAGGGGTAACTTAGGAAGTGCAAGATGGCGATCAAAGATCGACTTACGTGTGTGAGTGTTCATGTTCAAGTATTTATCTTATTTAAATTAATTTTCTAAGTTATTTTAATCACATATAGGTTATACACACCCTAAGATTACTAACCATACAATAAATAATTACAAAAATAAAGCAAAAATAAACCTATTACATGACTTTAGCAATTACATAATAATAAAAATAATCATGATAAATATAATAAGAATAAGAATAATAAATAAACAATAATCACATATTAGTAATAATAATAATAATAATAATAATAAGGGTTAGCAAAATAAATAAACAAAGAAAATAAGAATTTAGCAAGAAAAAATTAATATTAGAGAAATTTAGAAATTAATTAAGAAAATAAGTTTAGTAATAATAAATAAATAAAAAATTATTTACATATTAATAAAAAAAAATTAATGATTTAATTAGGGTTTAGAAAAATTTAGGATAATTCTTAGGGTTAGGATAAAATTAGGGTTGACAAAAATTAGGGTTAATATTTAAGAAAATTAGGCTTCTAAACCATTGGTCCAGCATCACCACCACTAGGCCAGCTGTGCCTGGTGAATATATAATGGGTGTTGATCTTTATATTTTAATCTTGCAAAATATATAAAATCCAAAACAAAATGGCCTGCAGCCAGATTCGAACCCAAGACCATTGCAACTACAACCAAACACTCCAACCAACTGAGCCACATGGGGCGCGTACAACAAACAACCATCACTAATTATTATAAAAGAAAACAAAATTCCCAGTTGGATTTCCGCGCCAAACTTCATCTTCTTCATTTGAATTACCTGCGAAAATTCATACAATATTTCCTGCGAAATTTCCTGCGGGCAAACCAAACCAGAAGAACCTATGTTTTTTTGAAACATCATTCAAACCATAATAATAATGAAAATTCATAACCCAGATCAATTACCCAGTGTTCATACGTCATAACCATGTTTTTAGAGTTCATTTATATTAGGTATTTCGTAAAACCCCAAATGAGAAGCATAAACCCTAGCCATGGCAGTTTTCGATTCAGGTCATGAATCTTCAATCTAATTATCCAGAAAGTATCCTAAGGTCACTACAAACACAAATCAATCATTAGAATCAATTTATAATGCATCAAAATATGAAATCGAAAAAGTCATCGTTCTTGAATAAAAACGATTCGGTTAGGGCATATGATGATGTTTTAGATGATGATAATGATGCAAATAGCTTCAATGAACATACAGGAGTGTATTGCAACCTTTAAAACCTCTTGATATGGCCTCTAGGTCAAAAACCGAATATGACTTTTTGTGTGAAAATTTGAAGTTCAATAGTGTTCTTGGAGGCTCTGAAAATCGTCCATTTGCTATGCTTTATGCTTATGGATATATAGTGAACAAAATTAGGTTAAAACTTTTTGGATTTGTGGGCTTTTGATGGTTGCTTGATCATGAAGTTTCACCACTTTCAAATATCCTCAAAAATCTTATAAAACCTTTCTAAATTGGTTGAGCACGAATTTTAATGATACCAATCAGCTTTGAATATCCTTTAAGAGCTTCTAAAATGAGAATCATATCAAATATTGAGTTTTTCATATTTTATTTTGATTTAAAATGATTTTTAATGTATAAAATCAAAATAAATAAAAATAAACTAATAAAAAATCTGAATAAATGATATTTGATTCGTGCATGATGTCATGGTAGAGATTGGGTCATAAAAATGCAAGCCCATGTGAAAATAATTGGTTCTAAGACCCCATTTGCTCAATAAACCTCTCAAAAATTTCTCAACTTTACAAAGACACAAATCCCTCAATTTTAAGACTATGAAGGTGTTCTTTGACATTTTGGAAAGCTTAAAGAGTACTCTAACCAACCTCTTTGGTCTCATGTCCATATCCTTTACCATTTTCAAATTATGCCCTTTGGAAGATGTTGACTTTTTGTAGACTTTTAAAATGACCTATAATGTCTTAGCTCATACCTTCCAAATGAAGCATTTTTGGGCTTGGCTTGTGAGCCACAAAGTTGTAGAGAATTCAATTTCCTTCAAAATGAGCTTTGAATGGAAATTTTTTGATGAAGCATGTGAAAGTTATGGCTGGTCAAAGTTCAATTGACTTTTCCTGTGAAAACCCTAATTTAGAAACTCCTGATTCTTGATGATCTGAAATCTCCTTGATGAATCATGATCAACCCTTGATAAAATGATGAATTTTACTTCATATACTTGATTTTGGAAAAAAAACATGAAGTTTGACTTTGGTTTGACCACAGTTGACGTTAGTTTGACTTTTTAACTACTTTGACTGATTTTTGCATATATGATCATCTGACTGAGCAAAACTTTTGGGAAAGCCTTGAAACTTGACATAGGGATTCTTGAAGACATATAGGATGCTATGAAGCTCACTTGAGGCCTTGAAAGTCCATTTAGCCTGATGAAATCCAAAACCCTAGTTTAGGGTGCATTACTTAGGAGGAGGCTTTGTCTGAGGGAACTTCCAAGCTTTCTGACTAATTGTGAACCTCTTGGGATACCTTGTGAACCTTGTAAACCTCTTGGGGCACCTTGGTACACAATGCCTTGACTAGGGGAGGGCAAATTTTGGGGTGCAATAGCTGCCCCTGTTCAATTTTCTGAAACCTGAGGAGTTAGATTGGCCTATATGCCATTCGTGACTTGGAAGGTTGAAGGGTATTGAACACAAAAGCCCAAAAATTTGCACTCGCCGATGCGTAAAATAACACTGATGATTGGTGGTATATACTGGAGTGGGCTTAAAGATGCCACTCAGAGGGACTGGAGATTGGCTTATAGATGTCATCCATAATATCAGAAGGTGATAGTATCTTTATGTTGTCACTGGATATCAGTACTAGGTCTTCGTATAGGCCATCTCTGAATCATTTCTGTAACATGGTTTGAGTTGAATGTCAGCACTAGATCTTCGTATTGATCGTCTCTGCATTATCTCTGGGGTAAAATAATATCCTTCATTAGGTGTCAGTACTTAGATCTTCGTATAGATCGGCTCTGAACCATCTTTAGGAACATACTTTAATTTAAGTATCAGAATCAAATCTTCGTGGCGATCTTTTCTGAATTGCTTTTGGTAATATCTTGGGCTAAGTACAAGATCTTGGTATCGATCATTTATGTACCATCCCACAAATAAACTGTTGCATAGACCATTAGAAATAAATCTTCATAGCGATTATCTCTTCTGGAAATATCCCGGATTTGGTAATAGATCTTCGTATAGACCATTTACATACCATCCCAAGGACAAAAAGAATATCAGGATTAAATCTTTGTGGAGATTATCCCTGAACTTCTTCTGAAAGAATCTCTTGGATTAAGTGCTAGATCTTTGTATAGATCATTTACACACTATCCCCAAAGCTAGTTGACCATCAGAAATAAATCTTCGTAACGATTATCTCCTCTGGAAATATCCTGGATTAAGCACTAGATCTTCGTATAGATCATTTACGTACCCTTCCAAGGACAACTTGAGCATTGATCATCAGAAATGAATCTTCGTAACTATTATTTATGAATTAAGTATCAGTACTAGATCTTCGTATAGATCGTCTCTGAACTGTTTCAAGGAATTGATAGTATTTATATGTCTGCAACTATCCTGAAAAGAAAAAGGTTAATTTATGCAAGATTATTTGATGTATGCATGTATGGCATGATGCACTTAAGTAAGAATGTCAAATGGGTTATGGATGAATATGATGTGATATGATGTAAATGATGTATGTATGAATCATGTAGCCTGAAGTGTCTGGGTATCTCTGTATAACAACTGTTGGCTGGGGAAATAAATCCCGGTTCGTTGCTGAGGAAAATGAGGACTTCGTTCCCGTCTTGTTTAATAATATGGTACTCAGAACCTCCCGTCTTCGTTCTTCGTGCTTTTATTGAAGAAATAAGTTCCTGAATATCTTGACTGAGGATAAAAGAGATGGACATAGATCCGGAGGACTTAATTCTTCGAAGGATATGAAACTGCTTGAAGACTTCGTCGAGTGGGAAGTATAAGATATTACTTGAAGAATTCCGTAAGGATATCCGTAAAGATTACTCTGTGGGGATGGACCAGCGAAGCTTTGTTGAATTCCTACCTTCGTTCGTCCTTAGTAAATATTATTACTGCATTTTATGCATTTCTGGTAAACATCAATCATATTCAAAAGCATACATACATTCAAACACAACCAATGGACGTTTTCGTTTAAGTAAACAAGGGAAAAGTAAACTTGAATTCAAAGACGAGACTTTATTTATTTAGAGAATGGCTCATAAACAGACAAGTTTGTACAAGGAGACAGAAATCCTAGTAAGAGGAATTCGTCATAAAAGTTTTACAAAACAAAGAAAAACAGCTATGTGAAAAATAATCCTATTGAGTTTCAATTCCACTATTGCCATTATCTTCAAGTATCTCATCTTTTGCTGTCGAGATGAAAATGATTGGATTGATCTTTATCTGCTTGCACTTGATTTAGGTAGCACAAATAGTTGGATTTACATGGGTGATCCAACGAGACATAGTCATACGCTTTAATCCCTAACTTTTTCCTGGATTGCCTTTTCAGGTTTTCAATCCACCGGGATACCCTTTTTTGCCCAAGTCGCCTTTTCAGGTTTTGGACTTGCCGGGTGTACATTTTTATATATATATCCCTAATTTTTGCCCGAACCTTTTTGGTTCGCCGGGATTCCCTTATTTTTTCCTAGGCCAGTCAACCTAGCGGGTCTCTTTTCATGCGTAGTATTTTTTTAACTATGTCTGCGTTTACGGGTTGTGGGAAATCTTCACCATCCATAGTAGTAAGCATCATGGCACCTCCTGAAAATATCCTCTTAACTACAAATGGTCCTTCATATGTAGGAGTCCACTTGCCCCTAGGATCACCCTGTGGTAATATGATACGTTTGATTACCAAGTCACCAGCCTGATATACCTTTTGCTTAGCCTTCTTATTAAAAGCTTTGATCATTCGTTTCTGGTACATCTGACCGTGACAAACAGCTGCCAGCCTTTTCTCATCAATCAAATTTATCTGGTCAAGTCGAGTCTGAATCCACTCATCTTCATCCAAGCCTGCCTCCTTCATGATTCTCAAGGAGGGAATCTGAACTTCAATGGGTAGAACTGCTTCCATACCATAGACTAAGGAGAATGGGGTTGTGTAGAGGTAAAAACACGAGTGTAAGCTATTAATTAACTTAACTCAAAGTAAACAGAGTCGCCACCGTGATTTTATTTTATTCCAAAAGGAAAAGGAAAAAAGAGCGAATAAATCCTAATGAATCTAAAAGCAAAAAAAAGCTAAAGAAACACAACAGAGAACGGGTAAGGGGATAGGTTACACAATGGGAAGGTTTTACACACCCAAAATGTCCGTGGTACTCCACGGGAGCCCTTTGAAAAATTTACTGCTTTTGGTTTGAAAATGGTTTGTAAAATGTGAGTGGAGGGATGAGAAAAGAATTATTTTTTTAATATTTTTGTGTTTGGAGAGGTTTACCACCTCATGCCTACGTACCCACAAAGTGCAATGCAAGATCAAAACACCGTAGTTCGTGGTACAAATAGTAAAAATGGTGGGTTATGATTGATTTTATTAAGTGAAGAGAATTCGTCATCTTCAAGTGGATAGCCAAACAAATCCACCATGAGAATGAAGGCATGGACTCATACATCATAATGGGGAGGGCGCCAACTCGGATAAAATCAACGAGTATGCCACTAAACCCCCATGAATGACAAGAGACTCAATTACATCAAACTACAACCATGGAGATTGAGAGACTTACACCCGACTAAAGAATAATGACTCGTAATCGGCACTCTTTAAAAGAAAATAAACAAAAGTGCACAAAGGCACAAAACAAATTGAATGAGTTTGATTCATTTTTTTAAGGTAAACATGATTAGATTCATTGATTTTTAAAAAGAAGAGAAAGAGGTAAAAAAACGCTTGACAAAAGTCAAGGTTTTTGATTATTAAAGAGGTGATGATTTAAAAAGAAAGAATCCTTTGAAAAGGGGGGAAGATTTTGAAAATTGAAGAATGGGAGGAGATGAAGGGACTATCCTAAAAAGAAAATAAAGAGATAAGGGAAGAAAGATCTAACCAAACTTGATGACATTCCAACTTATGAGCATAAGAGTTTCATCCTTATAAGCTAGCAAATGGCCAAATAAAGGCTAAATCCAACTTTATGATGATCAAGGCAAAGGAAGTGTCCTAAGAATCTAAGTCCAAATCTTCACTCCAAATGCTAAGGATAGTAACCAATAGTCCACAAATTAAAGTCACAAGTTTTTTAGAGATTTAATCCTTTATTAATGTTTGTGTCCAAATGGACAAGAGGAATATCAACATCAAAATAATAAGAACAAATAATAAACATGATATGGATGAATAAAGCAAAAATATAATAAAGGCAATAAAAGTGCAAGAAATTAAATGTTAGTAACAAAAGAAATAAAAATGCAAGAATCTAAAATATTAATAGTAGTAATAGTATAATAATATTTACATAATAATGGTATGGTGAACTTAATCAACCACAACCAAAAAGGAAAAAGTAACCAAAATCGAAGGCGACTGGATCCGCTTAGCATCTTACACTATAGCGATTAATCAAGGCAAACCGAACCGAATTCAATGAAATTTGAAAGGCGATTGGGAGACCCAAAGCACCTACGCATCAAAAATTCACAAGTCTCGATTCTTGATGTAATATGATTAACCACTTTGGGATTACGCGATCAACAAGAGATCCGGTCCACGAAAGTGTAAGTACCCAATTAGATTTTTATTCCGAAGTCGGGACACATTTAGGTCTATGTTAAGCAATCGCCGAGTAATTTACAAAGTAATTACCCTACAAATGAGGCCGGCCACCACCAATTAAGGTGCATAATGTTAGTGCTAATGCATGCGAGATAAACGATATGTAAATCGTTATCCGGACGCGATACTGCACAAAACTAAATGTGAATACCAAATTGAGCCACACTTATGGTATTCTTCCATCCTTAAGTTCAACCACTCATCTTGGTGGATTCAAGCATGAAAATGTATCACTAATGCAAAGTACCTTAAATGAATTGAATAATCCACTTTAAGGTAGTTTTGAATTAATGAACATTAACTACTCTAATCTACACCCAAAGTCCATTGAAATTAAAGAGAAATCACTTCCAAAAGTGCTTCCCAAGGTAAAAATAAAAAGGAGGAAGAAGAAGAAGAAAGTGGAACCAAAAAGAGGCTTGAAACAAGCCAAAAACACCATTCTGGCTTGTGTTAACCGGTTAACCAATTGGTTAACCGGTTAACGCAAGCAGATTTTGGACAATTTGTGCTGTTTTTAAACTGGTTAACCGGTTAACCAAATGGTTAAGGTTAACCGGTTAACGCTGTACCAGATGCTAAAAAAAATGCAGAAAATTCAGCATGATCAATTTTGAAACCTTTTCTTAAACATTGGATGCTCATGATCTGAATTTTCACGAATTTTAAAACCAAAACACAGTGGAATCCCTGCAATCAAACAACAAATAAAGATCCAAAGGATCTAGAAACAAAAGCACCAAAGATCTACATCTTGAATGTTGATGGTGAATATGGGTTTATGGAGGAAGATGAATTACCAAAAGCTTTTCTTCAAATTGAACCAACACAAGCTTAGATCTACTGAAATTGATGAGCAAGAGAATGAAAGAATGAAGGTCTAGCTCAAGTTAATCAAGAATTCAATGTGAATTCTTGATAACTTCAAAAGAAAGAAAGATGAGCTTTGGAGAATTTTGGTGTTGGGGGAGTAATTTGCAAGAGGTTTTGTGGTTATCAAAAGCTTCTGGAATGAACGAAATTGTGGTCCTATTTAAAGGCCTTAGGTATGGAAATTTGGTGGAATGGAGCTTGCTTTGGTAATTTGAATTTAGGTTTGGTAATTGGAATTTTGGTGGAAAATGGAAAAGAGTGGTGATTAGTGATGGTTTATGGTAGGAAATGATCAAAGTGATGTAGAGAAATCAGAAACCAATGGATCTAGAACATTCCAATTAAATCAATAATCTAAGGGTGTTGAATTTGAATAAAAAATTCAAATTTCGCACTGGTTAACCGGTTAACCATTTGGTTAACCGGTTAACCATTTGGTTAACCGGTTAACCAAGCTGAAATTTGAATTTTTTATTCAATCATGGTTGCTTGGTTATTTCGGCCCGATTTTTTTTTGTACGTCGAATAAATGAACACATGAACCTTGGAAATCCTTTGAATGAATCAATTAACTTGGGAAATCTTTGATCTGATAATTTTGAATTATTTGCGAATCGTCTTCGACTTTTGTCTGTGAAATTTACTCGAGCTGCGGGACTGCCTTTTTTTTGGCATTTTTATATGGTTCCTCTTCCTGGAAAAGTTTAGCAAAAGGAAACAAAAAAATTTTGGATTTTAATTAATGGTTAGTAAACACAAACAAATAAAGCAATTAAAAACAACAATGATCCCCTGCGAGGCATAAACCTAACCCGAGAGGAACCGTGCAACCAGTGCGATCTTGTTTGTATGCAAGATGCAGATGAGAATGCAAAGAACACTTAGGTAAAACATTAGGGTGCAACAACTGCCCCTATTTAAGTTTCTTCAATCTGGAGATATGAAGATTGACATCTTTGTCTCTACAAGATGGGAGAGACTTAAATACAGAAAAACCCAATTTTTTTCCTAAGAGACCATGATATGATATGGAATGCAAACTCAAAATCTCTGTGGGGAAAATATGACCACCAGAGGAAAGCAAAAGCTTAGGGACACAAAAGAAAATCCCGCCGGGGAAAACAATACACCAAAAGAGTTACCAGGAAAATAAATCACTGGATAACCGACTCCACATGGAGAAAAGATATGATATATAATCAAAGTAAAGGGTTCAACAAGGAATAGCGAACGCTCTGCCGGGGAATATCAAATAAACAAGGTGTTCGAGTCCAAAAATGGAGGAATACCGAGTTGGAACAGAAATCATAAACTACCGGTTTACTGGATAGGAAAACAAGGGACTCGACTATCAATTTACTGGATAGGAGCAAAACAAAGAGGGATAACCTCCGCTACCTTTTTACTGGGTAGAAAAACTCTCAACTACCTGATTTACTGGGTAGGAGCTCAAGCAAAGGGAAACAACTTCTATTACCTTTTTACTGGGTAGGAAGAAGAAATCTCGACTACCGAATTTACTGGGTAGGAGTACAAGCAAAAGAGCTTGATTAATTTGGTAAAATTACCCACTATCGAAAAAAAATTGATAGCTTAATTCCAAAGTAATATACTAAAACCAAAGAAAATGTTGCCCACTATCAAACAACGATAGCTTAATTCCAAAGCAAACATTACTCACAAAGGGGGGCCAAAATTCAATCCAAGAACAAATTGGAGAGAAACGGTCAAACAAGACTCATCCCGAGGAGGAAATATCTCAACTGGGGAAGTTCCATCCAGATAATAAACTGGGGAGGAAACTGAATTAACATCATCCACGAGAAGCAAACTCAGTGGGGAAATAGAAAGAATAAACATTTTCTGCTTAAGGGTTGACACTCTAAACTTGAGAGGAAAACCACACACACACCCTGTAGGGAAAGACCACACCAAAGAGCGGGGAACAAAGACAAATGCAAGAATGCAAGCAAAAGATGCTATGCTCATGCATATGAATATGCTGACAAAACATACATAAAGATCAGCAACAGATGACATAAAAACCACAACAACCGGATACTCGGCACCATGCCGGAGATTCGATTTGAAATCCTGCAAGGGAAAAATCAAAAGCCATCAAATGAAAAAAATCCTACTACAAGGCAAAATTCAGACTGGGGAAACAACTGCTAGGAATTCAATCCACAAAGCATTCTTCCAAAATCCATAAAAGGATATCATCAGAAAATTCCACTCTGAGAAGATAACATATCGAAGATATCTCAACAACTCAAAATCTTCCATACTATAGGGGAGAAGGGAAATATCCCTGTTAAACTTTGTTGGGTACAAATATCTCTACAACTTTGTTTGGGGAAACCAAATAAATTTTTTCCAGTGATGCAAATAAAGCATAATCTACTGGAGCATTAAACATCAACTCTGCATAAAGGATATCACCCTGCTGAGGAAAGGTAAAAAAATCTGCCGAAGGTGAGAAGAACTTCCACGTTCCATGCTGGGGACATAAATGTTCTTAATCAAACTCCTGCAGGAACAACCATCATACTATTTCTGCTTTATTGGGGAAAGAGTTATACTACTCTCACACTGCTTGGGGAAAGAGTGCAAAACTTGCCAAAGATAGAAATCTGCTGGGAATCATCACATGCAGACTTACTGAGGATCTATGAAGATCTTTCATCACTGAACGTTTGGGACTTTTCGACCCATGGGGGATACCAGAAGTTAACATCAAAATAAATCACGATTACGAGGGATCAATAATCACCAACAGGTGAAAGAAAACCTCTAAACCGATTGATATACCAATACTTCTGCTGAGGGATGCAACCAACTTAAGCTGAGGGGCAAAGGCTCGTCCAGGGGCTTCCAAGACTTTTCAAGCCAATGGTAAACTGTTGAGGAAGAGATCAAACTCAGTTGGGGATTTTCCAGGATATACCTTCCAACAACTCTTCTGGGGAAAAGGAACATAATTAAGAGTATTTACAATCCTTGCTCATGCTGGTTGCTGGGGAACAAAACAGCATTAACATCGTCATGCCAGGACCAATCAGGAATTCCATAAGGACACAAGCGGATCAAACCCTGCTTTGGGAGAGACAAGTTACAAACATCCAGACTTTACCATCCCTGGAATCACTATTGATATCCTTTCTTTGTTAACGAATCAAGAGAAAAGGTTTTTATAATCTTCAAAGATTAAATTTATTAAATTTGTTTCAAAAATCATCATCAACAATAAAATTGAAATTTTGTAAACAAAAACAATATAAAGAGTTGCAAACAATTGGATAAAAGCTCAAATTCATTGATAGAATGGTAGTCAGCAAATGGCATGACTCCATGGATCATTACAAGTTTGAAAAATGGTAAATACATGGAAAAGGGCTACATTGAAATACAATGATCACTATTCTCCCTATCAACTTTGAACTCCACTGTGCCCGAAACTTCAGTCAAGGATGAGTGAATAAGAATCTTTGATGGGAAATTCTTCTGAGGGATAGAATCTAAAATCTTTGGCTGCTTCAAGTGATCTAGTTTGTAGACACAGTTACTTGCCATGATCCCTAACTTTTTCCTAGATCACCCTTTCGGGTTTTCAATCTACCGGGATAATTCTTTCTGTTTATGTCTCTAATTTTTGCCTAGACCGCCTGTTGCACCCCAAAATTTGCCCTCACAAGACAAGACTTTGTGTACTAAGAGGTTCACAAGGTTCACAAGACATCTCATGAGGTTCACAAGGTTCACAAGACATCTCATGAGATTCACAAGGTTCACAAAGTTCACAATCAGTCAGAAGATTTGACATTTCCCTCAAACAATGCATCCTCCTAAGCAATGCATCCTAAACTAGGGTTTCGACTTTAATCAGGCTAAATGGACTTCCAAGACTTCAAGTGAGCTTCATAACATCTTATATGTGTTTAAGAATCCCCATGACAAGTTTCAAGACTTTTCTCAAAGGTTTGCTCAGTCAGACGATCAGATAGGCTAAAATCAGTCAAAGTAGTTAAAAAGTCAAACTGAGGTCAACTGTGGTGAAACCAAAGTCAAACTTCATGATTTTTTTGCCAACATCAAGTATATGAAGTAAAATTCATCATTTGATCAAGGGTTGATCATGATTCATCAAGGAGATTTCAGATCATCAAGAATCAGGAGTTTCTAAATTAGGGTTTTCATAGGAAAAGTCAACTAAACTTTGACCAGCCATAACTTTAACATGCTTCATCAAATTTTTTCCATCCAAAGTTCATTTTAAAGGAAATTGAATTCTCTACAACTTTGTGTCTCACAAGCCAAGCCCAAAAATGCTTCATTTGGAAGGTATGAGCTAAGACATTATAGGTCATTTCAAAAGTCAACAAAAAGTCAACATCTTCCAAAGAGCATAACTTGATAATGGTAAAAGATATGGATATGAGACCAAAGAGGTTTGTTAGAGGACTCTTTAAGATTTCCAAAATGTACAATAACACCTTCATAGCCTTAAAATTGAGGGACTTATGTCCTTGCAAATTTGGGAAAGTTTTGAGAGGTTTATGAAGCAAATGGGGTCTTAAAACCATAATTCACCAAATGGGCTTGCTTTTTTATGATCCAAACACTTCCATGACATCATGCACGAATTAAAAATTATTTATTCATATTTTTATTCATTTTATTTTATTTATTATGATTTTTTACATTAAAAATCATTTTAAATCAAAATAAAATATAAAAGTGTGAATATTTGATTTGATTTTGGTTCTAGAAGGTCTTAATGATTATTTAGAAGTGATTGAAACTATATAAAATCAGATCAATAAAAAATAGTAAGAAGATATCAATTTTTTTTCTCAATATTTGATTTGATCTTTGTTCTAGAAATTCTTAAAGGCCATTTAGAGATGATTGAAATCATATAAGATCATATCAATCAAAAATAGTAAGAAGATATCAATTTTTTTTCTCAATATTTGATTTGATCTTTGTTCTAGAAATTCTTAAAGGCCATTTAGAGATGATTGAAATCATATAAGATCATATCAACCAAAAATAGTAAGAAGAAATCAATTTTTTTTTCAATATTTGAAAGCATATCTTTTTCAATCTCAAGTGATCCAAAAGTCCAAAGTAGGATATGATTTTTTGATCTAATTACACTCACTATATATACATGAAGAGATCACAACACAAAGGGAGGAATTTGACTGCTTCCAAGAGTAAGAACAATACTTTAAATTTTCATAAAAAATTCATAATTCGGATTCTATTTTGCAGGCTATATCAAAGTGTTTTGAAGGCTGCAATCTCTTCCTTGATCATCCTTGATGCTATCCCAATGCATTACATCATCCAAAACTCATTAAAATGCATAAACCGATTTCATCTTTAGCTTAAAATTTGATTTTTCGATTTCAATGATACAAGCAATATAAATGAAATTTGATTGTATATTATTGTTCATGATGATGTTTGTAATGTTTCTGGATATTTTGATTTAATGTTTGATGCAGAAACAACTAAGTGTCATTGCTAGAGCTTGGGTTCGAATCCCAACCCCAGGTAATTTTTGTTTTTTCATTCAATTTCTCATTATTTTCTTTATTGTTTTGTTTTATATTTAATATAAATTATATTTCTTATAAGAAAATATATTTAAATAATCATATGTAAATATATATATATATATATATATATATATATATATATATATATATATATATATATATATATATATATATATATATATATATATATATATATATATATATATATATATATATATATATATATATATATATATATATATATATATATATATATATATATATATATATATATATATATATATATATATATATATATATATTAACTTCATATTTTTCTAAAAGGGATCACTAACTTATTTTCTAAATTTTTTTTTATTAAAATATGTATATATTATTATTATATATTTAATTTTGTAAATAGTTAAATTAATATTGTAATTTAAATTATAAACCCTAATTCTATTTTCTTTAAAATTCCTAACCCTAATCTTTAAATATTAAAATTAATTAAACTTTTCTAATATCTAATTAAAATAATTAATAATATTTTCTTTGTAAATAATTATTATATGGTTTATTATTATTATTATTCATACCATCTTATTTTCATCTCAAAAATTATTTAAAGTTATTTATTTAAATCTAAAAATACTTAATTAAATTATATATATATTTTGTATATTATTACTAACCTTTTCTTCTTATAATTATCACTAACCTTTTTTATTGTTTATACTTATCATTTTATTATATAATTATTATTTAAATTGTTTTTATTATAATGTAACTGTAAAAGCCATGTAATAGTTGTAGCTCTTATTGTTTATTTTTAAATATATTGCTATGATTAGTAAAATAGGGAGTGATAACATGTTTGCTTTAAAATTAACTTAGATCACTAATTATAAGATAAATATTTGAATTTGTACACGCACACACATAAGTCGATCTTGGATCGCCATCTCACATTCTTAAGGATACCTCTCATGTTGCCTAAAGAAAAATGTCAAGTAAGGTGTAAAGCAAAGTCCCTTCTCTCATATCATCTAGTCCCTTAAAAGATAATAAGATCAAGTCCCTTTATGGTTGCCTTCGTAAATGATCTTGTCCCTTTCGAATAAAGATGATAAGTCCCTTCGAATTGCTAAATACACCTTACAGTTGCCTAATCATAGTTTGTCCCTTCATTTGTCCCTAACATCCAAGGTAATGACTACCTATTCCTTAATAATAGGGATAGTTTTACAATTGAAAGAACATTCAAGAACAGTAAAGATTTAATCATAGGGTAGGTTCCTCTTAAGTACTTGCTCACTTATTCAAAAACATTTCATAAACACTTCACATTTTCAAACAATTTTCAAAACAAAGTCTTTATATATATCCGTACAAGGATCATTATAAAGTACTTAACAAAAATTTTAATCACACACTACACTTCTCAAAAACAGTTTAAAGTGAGCTAAGTAACTAAGAGCCCATGGATAACCATGGATGTAAAGGGTGATAACACCTTCCCTTTACATAACCTACCCCCCGAACCCAAAAATCTTTTAAGGTCTTTCCTGTTCTTTTATGCCCTTTCCTTTGGATAAAATAAAAGTCGATGGAGACTCTTGCTATCCGCAACATTTAACTAAAGTCAGTTCTCCCACCGTGTTACACCGCCCTTTCAGGTTTTCAATCCACCGAGACGCTCATTTTTTTGCCTAAGCCGCCCTTTCGGGTTTTCAACTTAGCAAGCTGTTCTTTTATTATTTTTTAGGCGAAGTATTTCTTGACTGCATCCGTATTTACAGGGCGAGTGATCTCCTCACCACCCATAGTTGCAAGAATTAATGAACCGCCAAAGAAGGCTTTCTTGACAACATATGGGCCATCATAGTTCGGAGTCCACTTGCCCCGAGAATCTTTAATGAAAGACTGAATATTTTTGAGCACGAGGTCTCCTTCTCTGAATACACGAGATTTGACCTTCTTGTCAAAAGCTTTCTTCATTCTTTGCTGGTACAACCGACCATGACACAAAGCTGTTATTCTCTTTTCCTCAATCAAATTCAACTGATCAAATCTACTCTGACACCATTTAGTCTCAGTCAACTTGGCTTCCATCAGAACTCTCATTGATGGGATCTCAACCTCGACGGGGAGCACTGCTTCTGTACCATAAACAAGTGAGAAAGGGGTTGCCCCTGTTGAAGTGCATACATATGTTCGATACCCATGCAAGGCAAAAGGGAGCATCTCATGCCAGTCCTTGTATGTCACAACCATCTTCTGAATGATCTTCTTAATGTTCTTATTCACAGCTTCAACAGCCCTATTCATCTTCGGTCTATAATGAGAGGAATTATGGTGCTGAATCTTGAATTCTTCACAAAGTTCTTTCATCATCTTATTATTCAAGTTCGAACCATTATCAGTAATGATTCTATTCAGAACATCATATCTACAGATAATGTTATTCTTGATAAACCGAACCACAACTTGCTTGGTCACATTAGCATACGATGCCGCTTCCACCCACTTGGTGAAGTAGTCAAATGCCACAAGAATAAAACGATGTCCATTCGAAGCCTTGGGTTCAATCATACCAATCATATAAATTCCCCACATAGAAAAAGGCCATGGGGAAGAAATCACATTGAGATGAGTTGGTGGCACGTGAATCTTATCAGCATACACTTGACACTTATGGCACTTTTTCACATACTTTCAACAATCAGATTCCATTGTCAGCCAATAGTAACCTACTCTCAACATCTTTTTAGCCATTGCATGCCCATTAGCATGAGTACCAAAAGATCCTTCATGAATTTCTTTCATTAACATGTCTGCTTCGTGTCTATCCATGCATCTGAGCAAGACCATGTCAAAATTTCTCTTATAAAGCACATTTCCATTCAGGAAGAAATTGCCTGCCAATCTCCTCAAAGTCCTCTTATCTTTATCGGATGCCCCAAGTGGGTATTCCTGACTCTGGAGGAAACATTTAATATCATGATACTAAGGCTTGTCGTCATGGACCTCTTCAACTGCAAACACATGAGCTGGTCTTTCAAGTCGTATCACTCTGATCATGGGAACATCATTCCACTGGTGCACCTTTATCAAAAAAGCTATAGTTGCTAAAGCATCTGCCATCTGATTCTCATCACGAGGAACATAATGAAACTCAACTTTAGTGAAGAAAGATGATATCTTCCTGGCATAATCTCTATAAGGGATCAAGTGGGGTTGATGAGTTACCCACTTACCCTGGATCTGATTGATTACCAAGGCAGAATCTCCATACACGTCAAGATGCTTAATCCTCAGATCAATAGCTTCCTCAAGACCCATAATACAGGCTTCATACTCAGCTTCATTATTGGTACAAGGAAAATTCAACCTCGCAGCAAAAGGAATATTTGAACCATGGGGAGTAATGATCATTGCCCCAATTCCTCTTCCACGTGCATTCACAACACCATCAAAAACTAAACCCCATCGAGATCCAGGCTCCGGCCCTTCCTCAATCAAAGGTTCATCACAATCTTTCATTTTCAAGTACATCACATCCTCATCTGGAAAATCAAACTTGATAGGCTGGTAATCATCAATCGGTTGATGTGCCAAATGGTCAGCCAAGATACTACCTTTTATAGCTTTTTGAGCTCGGTACTCGATATCATATTCTGATAACAACATTTGCCAACGAGCAATCCTCCCAGTCAAAGCAGGCTTTTCAAATATATACTTGATCGGATCCATTTTAGAGATCAACCAAGTTGTATGATTCAGCATATACTGGCGAAGACGCTTTGCAGCCCAGGTTAAGGCACAACAAGTTTTTTCAAGCATGGAGTACCGAGACTCACAATCAGTGAATTTCTTACTCAAGTAATAAATTGCATATTCTTTTCTTCCAGATTCATCTTGCTGACCAAGCACACAACCCATAGAATCTTCCAACACAGTCAAGTACATGATCAACGGTCTACCTTCCACCAGAGGAGACAAGATAGGAGGTTCAAGCGGATATTCTTTGATACTTTCAAACGCATTCTGACAATCATCTGTCCAGACACAACCTTTGTCTTTCCGAAGCAACTTGAAGATCGGAGCATATGTGGCAGTCATGTGAGAGATAAACCTTGAAATATAATTCAAACGGCCCAAGAATCCTCTTACTTGCTTTTCAGTTCTTGGAGCAGGCATTTCCTGAATAGCTTTCACTTTATCTGGATAAACTTCAATGCCTCTTTGGCTGACAATGAAACCTAACAACTTTCCAGAACGTACACCAAATGTGCACTTGTTCGGATTCAAACGAAGCTTAAAATTCCTTAACCTCTGAAACAACTTCAACAAATGTTCAACATGATCCTCTTCAATCCTCGACTTAGCAATCATATCATCAACATATACCTCAATTTCTTTGTGCATCATATCATGGAAAAGTGTGGTCATAGCTCTTTGGTATGTCGCACCAGCATTCTTCAATCCAAAGGGCATCACTCTGTAGCAAAATGTTCCCCATGGTGTAATAAATGTGGTTTTTTCCATGTCCTCGGGTGCCATCTTTATTTGATTATAACCGGAAAATTTGTCCATAAAAGAGAACACATCAAACTTAGCTGTATTATCTACCAACATATCAATGTGTGGCAATGGAAAATCATCTTTTGGACTGGCTTTGTTCAAATCTCTGTAATCAACGCACATTCGGACTTTTCTGTCTTTCTTTGGAACAGGCACAATATTGGCCACCCATTGAGGATAATTAGATGTCACAAGAAAATCTGCATCAATCTGCTTTTGAACCTCCTCCTGGATCTTTACTTCCATATCAGGATGAGTTCTTCTCAACTTTTGCTTTACAGGTGGACACTCGGGCTTCAACGGCAATCTATGCTCCACAATATCAGTATCAAGACCTGGCATGTCTTGATAAGACCAAGCAAATACATCAACATACTCTCTAAGAAGCTCTATAATCCTCTTCTTAACATCAGGACCAAGCAATGCTCCAACTTTGATTTCTTTCTTATCATCTTCAGAACCCAAGTTGACCATCTCTATAGACTCTCCATGAGGCTGAATAACCTTCTCCTCGTGCTCAAGCAACCGAGAAATCTCATCAAGAATCTCTTCAACGTCCTCTTCCTCAGCTTTAAACACAGGGAATTCAAAGTTGGGAGTGGGCATAGGATCAATGTTTTCAATGGGTTTATCAATCAATCTGCACAATGATTTTATTTTTATTTTAGAGTATGAACAAAAATGCAAACATTATGCAGATAAACAATTATTATTCTTTTGGGTTATTTATGTTACCATTTTTCAGAATAAAGCAAAAAAGAAAAACACATATAGAAATAACAAAATAGCATTTTATTGATGATGATAAAATTTGAAACAAAGCCCGACAAACATCACTTTCACCTTGGGCAGAGTGAAAGGTTTTTTTTTGAAAGAAAATAAAACAAATTACTTTGAAGCATGAACAATAAAAGGAACATCAACAGCAATCCAGTTCTTACAAATCTTTCCGTGCGTAACAAAGTTAGGCATTTCTTCATCTTCATCATCTTCAATGATGGCAGCAGTGGAATGATCGTTGATAAACCCAGCATTTCGGAATCCTTCCTGAATAGTCTTTGGGTCATTGAGAACCACACTTGGTGCAAAGCCGATACCAAATCCTTCCTTGTTGTCGACAACATCAATAACTCATCCCCAACCGTCAGATCTACCAGTTTCAAGCATACACAGAGCATCCTTGAAAGAAGACATAGGCATGACATTCTTCTTAGCAGCATTATCAACAACAGAAAGAGCTTGAAATGAAGTTCCCACCTCTTCTTCAGCATCAATATAGGAGAAAGATGACAAATTGCTCACAAGCATCACCCTTTCACCACCAATGGTCACTAATTTCCCCTCTTTCACAAACTTCATCTTCTGATGAAGAGTGGATGTCACAGCTCCTGCCTCATGAACCCAGGGTCTTCCGAGGAGGCAACTGTAAGCGGGATGTATATCCATTACTTGAAAAGTAATTGGGAATATAAATGGTTCAATCAGAATAGGAAGATCAACTTCTCCAATCACAGTCTTCTTCGATCTGTCAAAAGCTTTCACAATAATCCCACTATGCCTCATGGGAGCACCTTGGTACGCAAGCCTTGACAAAGTCAACTTCGGCATCACATTCAGAGAGGACCCAATATCAACAAGCACCTTAGACATAGCATCCTCCTGAGAGTTCACTGAAATATGCAAAGCCAAGTTATGATTCCTTCCTTCTTCAGGAAAATCATCATCACAAAAACTTAAATTGTTGCACGATGTGATATTAGCCACAATACTATCAAACTGATCAACAGTCACATCATGGTCAACATAAGCTTGATCAAGAATCTTCTGCAAAGACTGCCTATGAGCCTCAGAGCACATCAAGAGTGATAAAAATGATATCTTCGATGGAGTATGCAACAACTGCTCAGTAACGTTGTACTCACTTTTCTTTATCAATTTTAACACCTCATTTTCACTATCACCAAATTGGCCTGATCGGGCAACAACATCCATAATCTGTTTACTTGCACTTGTATCTTCAACTCTCTTCGGAGGATATGAAGCATAAACTCTACCACTTCGAGTAACCTTTGTCACATTAGCAATGCTAACCACAGACTTTGGAGAAGGAATAAGAACTTCCCTACCATTTTCTATCATCGTAGCATTATACCGGTACAGAACAGCTTTATCAGACTCATATGGCATTGGACCAGGCAAATTGATCACCAATGGAGTAACAACATATTTGCGGCTATCAAAAGAAATAACCACCTTCTCAGGAACAACCCTCTCAGGAATATTGAATTGAGGCATAATAACCTTCACTTCATTTTCATACTCATCTCTTTTTGCTGTTACTTCAATCAACTTACCATCCATCATCTTTTGAATGTCTCTCTTAACAATCACGCAACCACGAGGGTTCACCGAGCAGATGCAACATCCAGCATAATCGTGATCAATATCGTGATATTCACTTAAGAAAGTATGCATCTCAACCAAAGACCTTCGAATATGGAGGACCTCATAAATCTTGAATAAACCAGGACAACCATCAACCATATTCACAGACGTATTACCATGCTTTGGCAGCGGATTTGTCTTCACATTTGGATTAACATCATTGAAAAACAGAACATTGTTCCTTATCAATTTTTTTACTTCAAACTTCAATGGATAACAGTTTTCAACATCATGCCCTGGGGCACCTTGATGAAAAGCACAGCGAGCCTCTGGCTTATACCACCATGGAATAGTCTCTGGAACTGGAGGTGGAGAACGTGTTTGCACAAGATTATTTGCAATCAAAGATGGAAGCAAGTCCGCATATAACATTAGAATAGGATCAAAACTCGGCTTAGCCCGAACCTGTTGATTACCACCTTGTTGCACAGAAGGTTGTTGATAACGAGACTGATACTTTGGAGTTGTAAGCACAGTTGGAGTCACATTAATCATCGGAGTTACAGAAGCTACATGCTGCGGATGGTGATTCTCACGACTACGAGGTCTTCTGTAACTTTCACGAGACACAACATTAGTCTCACCTTATTTCTTTTTACCAAAGTTGAACCTTCTAGAGCTTGAGCCATTACTATTCTCCTGACTCAACCGTCCCTCACAGACACCTTCTTCTAACCGCATCCCCATACTCACCATTTCAGTGAAATCAGAAGGAGCACTTGCTATCATCTTCTCATAGTAGAAAGAACCTAAAGTCTTCAAAAAGATCTTCGTCATTTCTTTCTCTTCCATAGGAGGAACAATCTGAGCTGCTAGCTCGCGCCATCTCTACGCATACTCTTTGAAAGTCTCTTTGTCCTTGTGGGACATAGCACGAAGCTGATCTCTATCTGGTGCCATATCAACATTATACTTGTACTGCCTAACAAAAGCCTCTCCCAAATCATTGAAAGTCTTGATTTGGCTATTATCCAAACTCATACCATCTCATGGCTGCACCAGTCAAACTATCCTGGAAATAATGAATCAGCAGCTTATCATTGTCTGTCTGAGCAGACATCTTTCTAGCATACATAGTCAAATGACTCAGAGGACAAGTGTTGCCTTTATACTTCTCGAACTCAGGAAATCTGAACTTGTATGGAACTTTAACATTAGGGACCAAACAAAGATCATAAGCATCTTTTCCGAACAAATCCTTTTGCTTCAAGGCTCTCATCTCCTTCTGTATCTCAGCAAAGCGTCCTTGAAAATCATCAAGTCTTTCAATCACACCAGCACCTTCACTGGGCTCAGCATGGTAAATCATTTCATCATGGTGCGGAATAGTGTGCATCACAGGCGGTGCAGTAGTCATAACTGGAGGAAGAGTATTCATCACTGGCGGAAGAGTATTAAATGCAACAGTCTCAGGAGGAGGAGGAGGATAACCAGCAGGAATAAAATCAACTGGCATGTCCCACGGTGTGCTAGAAGGCATACGATAGCGAGGAGAAATGACAATTTCAACAGGAATTGATGCAGTGACAATCTCAGAGATGACTGTATTCTGAATAGGAGAATTAGGAGGAGGTGGCTGATTCTGAGCAGCCACCAAACCTTCCATCATGGAAGAAACTCTTTCCAAGCTTTCCCTCAGATATGTAACCTCTTCGCGCAGCTCGCGATTCTCTTGTTGTAGGTTTTCCAACATCTTCTTCCGATTAGTTTGAGTATCAAATTGGTGAGTCAGCTTGACAGGAGAACTGAATGAAGACCAAGAAACAACATAAGATCCCTGGAGAACACTCAAGACAAATGCGGGTATGATGCATGGTATGCATATGCAAATGCAAAGATTTCAAAGGACTATAAGATAACTTGCAATATTTATAAAGAAAACACTTTTTGAAACACTTAAAAACTCATTCTCATTAAAATCAAAGTAAGGATTACAAGTGAAGTACAAGCCTCAACAATCCTAATACATGAGAGAAAAGTAAACTAGGCCTAGGGAATCATATCCGAAGAAGATCCGAATCCTGGTTGGTACTTCATGTGAATCCTCTTAATCTCCTTCTTGTACCGATCTTCCATGTCTTCCTTATCCTTCACCAACTGGTCAACAATGGCCTTCCAAGCACCAGATGTAGGAGGAATGGTAGATGGAGTACTAGAGGAAGATAAATCCTCTCTTGGCCTCTTCGTAACACGCCGTTCGAGTAACTCAATGAGATCATCCTTCTCCTTCAGTTGCTCTTGCATCGTAGTCTTCTCAAGTAGCCATTCTTCTTTCTCTTTCTTCATCTTGTCCAACTCTTCTTGAAGAGCAACCTTCTCATCAATGGGAGGAAGAAAAGCAGACAGTGGTAATATAGGAAACAAAGGCTCCTCGGGTGGATAAGGCATCTTGAGCTTGGAAGCCCTAGATCGAACCCACTGGATGTAACACTCGGAAGGAGCAAGGTGTTGTCTTCCCAATTGACCCTTCTCTTTCCAATGAACCGCATGCCAAGAATGAGCAATCCTTTTCTTCATTTCTACATGATCTGCACCATTAAGAAAGAAGAAACGGGATAAGGAAAGGTTGTTTGGTATGTCCTTCAAACAATATCCCAACTGTCGCCTAGCAAGAATAGGGTTGTAACTAATTCCCCCACGTGTACCAAGAAGAGGTACATTGGGAAATTCTCCACAACTATCAATAAGCACTCCAGTATCATAATGGGAACAATACCAAGTCATATCCTTATGAGAAAGAGACATAATCCTTTGAGACCATCTTCGCTTCTCTCTATTATCCTTGAAGACGTCAGACTTTGGTAGGTGCGAAATAAACCACCTATAAAGAAGAGGTGCACAACACACAATCTCTCCATCACCTTAGGAGGTCCTATAATGAAAGGCATGATACATGTCTCCAAGAAAAGTAGGTACCGGATTCCTCTTCAAGAAAATCTGAATGGCATTCTCATCCACAATACCATCTAAGTTAGGAAACAAGACAATCCCATAAATGAGCAAAGCAAGAATAGCCTCAAATGTATCCTTATGTCCCAAAGTAAGTGAAGTAGAAGCTTTCCCCATCAAGAACTTAGCATTAATACCACGAACACTCCCTTTTGGAAGAAACTTCCCATTAAGATCGGACTCCTTGAGAAAAAGGGCTTTGGTGATGACTTTGATAGTAAGCTCCTTCTCTAAACCACTGAAAAGAAATTCCTTGTCCAAAATAGGTAGACCTATCCAATGAGAGTACTCCTCCAAGGTCGGCACAAGCTGATAATCAGGAAAGGTGAAACAATGATGCAACGGATCATAGAACTGAGCTAAGGTAGGGAGAATCCCCTCTGGTACATCGGTATCCAAAATAAACAAGAGCTTTCCATAACATTTCCGGAACTCCTGGGTATCAACCACCAATGCTCCTAGCTTTCTCAACTCCACTATATTAGGATTCTTGAAGGTGTACTTCTTTGTGTTCCTCCTTTCAAAATTCATAACCATAGACATCTGAAAATTTGCAAAAGTTCCTTATGAGTCCCTTGAAATCTCAAAAACAATGCTCATGAATGCATGATGGCATGTATGCAACAACCACAAACAAGATCACACAAAGCACACGGGTTTAGGTTCCGAGTCACGAGCATGAAGTCAAGGTAACAAAACACCAACCCACACAGGTAAGTACTAAGGTTTCGTCTTCATTGTACCTGCAGAAAACCAAAAGGGTGCTAACAAAGGTGCCCGGAGTTAACAACCATCTTTAGAATATCATTGGTACGTTGGATTACTCCCCAACCGATAACATTATTAAAATAGACCTCGTCCGAGTGTAGTATCGCGTGACAACCACCTTAGGTTTACACCCAGATAGTTTCCGCACTACGTTCCTAAATTGGTTTGGATGGGTTAAAGGTTCTACGATCCTCAGTATGATTAGCTCAAGGTCGGAAAATAATGCCACGTATGATTACTCATCATGACATTGATAATCCAAGAGAGCCTAACCGAGTGAAGATTATTAAATTGATATAGCTTTGGACTACTCCATCGCTTATCGCTTCGAATATCGCCGTCCTATCATAAGTTCAACTCAAATTCGGGTTAGAATCTATCTCACTCACAGAGGATCACCAAAACCGAAACAGAACAAACAAATAACAAACAAATCAAACCAAAGCAGTAAATAAATCAAAGTAGGCTGAATCCACTTAGAGATTAATCCCCAGCAGAGTCGCCACTTTTCCGTAGCGGTAAAAACACGAGTGTAAGCTATTAATTAACTTAACTCAAAGTAAACACAGTCGTCACCGCGCTTTTATTTTATTCCAAAAGGAAAAGGAAAAAAGAGCGAATAAATCCTAATGAATCTAAAAGCAAAAAAAAGCTAAGGAAACACAACAGAGAACGGGTAAGGGGATAGGTTACACAATGGGAAGGTTTTACGCACCCAAAATGTTCGTGGTACTCCACGGGAGCCCTTTGAAAAATTTACTGCTTTTGGTTTGAAAATGGTTTGTAAAATGTGAGTGGAGGGATGAGAAAAGAATTATTTTTTTTAATATTTTTGTGTTTGGAGAGGTTTACCACCTCATGCCTACGTACCCACAAAGTGCAATGCAAGATCAAAACCCCGTAGTTCGTAGTACAAATAGTAAAAAGGGTGGGTTATGATTGATTTTATTAAGTGAAGAGAATTCGTCATCTTCAAGTGGATAGCCAAACAAATCCACCATGAGAATGAAGGCATGGACTCATACATCATAATGGGGAGGGCGCCAACTCGGATAAAATCAACGAGTATGCCACTAAACCCCCACGAATGAAAAGATACTCAATTACATCAAACTACAACCATGGAGGTTGAGAGACTTACACCCGACTAAAGAATAATGACTCGTAATCGGCACTCTTTAAAAGAAAATAAACAAAAGTGCACAAAGGCACAAAACAAATTGAATGAGTTTGATTCTTTTTTTTAAGGTCAACATGATTAGATTCATTGATTTTTAAAAATAAGAGAAAGAGGTAAAAAAAATGCTTGATAAAAGTCAAGGGTTTTGATTATTAAAGAGGTGATGATTTAAAAAGAAAGAATCCTTTGAAAAGGGGGGAAGATTTTGAAAATTGAAGAATGGGAGGAGATGAAGGGACTATCCTAAAAAGAAAATAAAGAGATAAGGGAAGAAAGATCTAACCAAACTTGATGACATTCCAAATTATGAGCATAAGAGTTCCATCCTTATAAGCTAGCAAATGGCCAAATAAAGGCTAAATCCAACTTTACGATGATCAAGGCAAAGGAAGTGTCCTAAGAATCTAAGTCCAAATCTTCACTCCAAATGCTAAGGATAGTAACCAATAGTCCACAAATTAAAGTCACGAGTTTTTTAGAGATTTGATGGGCTAAAGACGTAATCTATATATGTGTCTAGCGGTATCTTAACTGCAAGCGCACAACCTTTCGAAGTAATATTCAAGATTATCGATCCCACATGGACTTTATGATTACTTAGTGCTAGAGGGTTTACTAGTTTAGCTGAGGTGAATGGTTGTCACGATTTTTGGTTATTTTTAAGGATTAAAGGCGGGAATTAAATTTTAGTTTAATAAAATAATAATAAGGCGGTCGGTATGTAATTATGTTAACTTAGGCGGGTCAATCTAACCTAGGCTTATAAGGATGGTTCACTTAATCTATTCTGTAGAGGTTATCAGTTTAAATATCTTTAACTCACACTCTCGTGGTCTTATCTCAGATCTTACTCTTAAAGCCCTATGCCTGCTCTCGCTAGCCCATAAGTGTTTAGAAATAATTTTTGGAAACTTAATAAGTCTAATTTATTTTAAAGCGCTCTCGCTGTGTTTAAATTAAATGCCTAAATTTAGCTATCTGGTTAAAATCTCACACTCTCGTGGTCTCGACCTAACCTATTACACTTCCCTTACTCTCGTAACCAAAAGATTAACTTTATAATAAAAAGTCACAGCCATAATTTTAAGTTCTTAATTATTTTTAGCCTAGAATTGATTTTTTCGATTTAGTATATATTAATTACATACCGCCTAAAGTGTTTAGCTACTCATATTTGTTGTACCAGACAGATGCAGAAACAGAGGAACCCAAATTAAAATATGCATTATAAAGAAATAAAAATAAATTCTTAATATTAATATAAATGCGAATTAATTAAAAAAAACTGAATAACAAATATAATGTTAGACTCCTTCTTCCACAATCTGGCAAGCTCGGAGTGCCGACCGGAATCGGAAGTAAAAAAAAATTACAAAAAAGAAATGTTGAAGGCTTGAAAGAAATTAAATAATAACAATTTCCTAATGTTGGAAATTGTTATTTGATTTGGTTGGGATATAGAAAATTAAAACAAGAACAGAACAATTGCTAGAAAAATAAATGAAATAGGGTGCAATGGAAATACGGCAGAGCTTCCGCAAGAAAAATTAAAATAAAACTCTGTCCTTTCTTCTTTGAAATGAAGCTATTTTTAGAGATCATAATTTGGGCTTGGCAGTTGGAATAATGCATGGGCTTCGTAGTTGCTGAGAGAATCCAGGAAAAGTTGAGTTACTGGGTCTGCGGAAGAATAGGAAAATATTGACTTCACGTAGCACACGTACATGACCAATTCTTACCAAGTTAACCTAAATTCCCCTTGTCACGTTCGTGACAAGGGTGTCACGTTCGTTATCCTTGTATTTTGCGCGTCACGGTCGTGAGGGATTGGTGACGACCGTGACTGCTCCTTTTAGTGTGTTACGGTCGTGACTCCTAGGTGACGGTCATGACAAGTGCAAATTATGCAGACTATGCAGAATTCCTCTCTTCTTCTTCTTTTCATGCTTGTTTTTGCTCATTTCACTTTTGGCTTATGATTTAGCTCTATAATTGATATACCTGCAAAATGACAAAGAAAACTCGAGGAATCGGGTGTTAAAACGATAAACGTGCGATAAAACGGCATTGAAACATAGTAATAAAACGATACTTTTTCTTGTTATCAAACTTCCCCAAACTTAAACCTTTGCTTGCCCTCAAGCAAATAGTCGGTTGAAAAATGATCGGACAGGTTTCCATCGACGCACACACATAACAAACCATACGAGGAATCGGTTTGCCAGATAAACCGGTACTAGAATAAAACACTAACGATACACTAATGACACAAGCAACAAGCTAAGTCGTTGACTTCCCGTTAAACGAAACATTCGGTAATTGCGTTACGATTCCACCTAGAGTCTTTTGATCTTATTTCACCCGGTTTCATTCTAGCGCAATCACATTAAGCCCTTTGCCTTAGCACGCACGTAGTGGAGTAGCCGGTTAGTGACTTTGATCCTTTATAAGCACGGGGTCTGGTACACGAATATGGCAACCCTACATATATTATCCGATTTGGAGGTTGTGGGGGATCGAGCCATAGCACACCCTACCAAGTTCAGAACCAGGTACCTCTGAACCAACCCGCAATGGACTCCTTCTCATATTTCTCGTTTCTTATATGCGACCGTGTACTTTGGTGCAATTTCTTTTTATTGGCATCGAGATATGAAGGATCATTATAGATTTAGGTATCAAACACTTATGTTCATTGGCTCCCCATGTGGTTTGTGTTCAGATGGTGCTGACTGCTAGTATAAACTACTAGGGGTTACTTTTGAACTGAAACTTAAGGTGTAGTCGTAACAATTATCGGAACGGAATGTTTAAGTAGGAAGTCTAAGGTGTCAAGACTGTATTGATCTTGTTGAATTGTTCTCAGCTTCCTAACTATGATTTCATAGGTAAGTCGGGTAATGCGAAGATAAATTTTTTTTTTGGTATGGCTAAATAAACGGGGAAAATTTGAAACTAAAGAAATAGCATAAATATTACTTTGTTTCATTAAAATACGAAAAGGAAATACAACGGAATGGAAAGTGCGGAAAGGGAAATGCAGAAAAGGAAGGGTATCTCTCCCACACTATATCAGACATTGTCCTCAATGTTGTGATATAATAGAGGGTAAAATACAATACAAACAACGGAAATGGAAAAACATAAACAAAAACTAAGACTAAGGCTGCTGACGACCACGGCCTCGGCTTCTGGTGCGGGAGCGTCTGGTCGGAGTCGCTTCAGGATCAGAACCGGTGCCGGTGAGAGCAGTGATATCAATTCGCAAAGCCTCTAGCTCGCTAAAAATCTCCCCAAGCTTCTCATCAGTCGTCCTCTGGTTGGTGGCAATAGCTAAAAGTAGTGCATCATGTTGCTCTTTTTGCCTTCGCTCAAGTGCGGCATTCATCTGGTTTTGCTAATGAATCGCACGGAGGACGTCTTCAAGTGTGAATTCTTGCGCAGATGGCTGTCGGGTGGAGGACTCAGGAATGTCCTGTACAGGCTCAGCTGCATCCATGGTATCCTGCATCTCATCCACTGGTGGATCGGCCTGCTCATCAATAATAGGGACATGGCCGGCAGCATCCGGTAAAGCAAATAGCCAGTTGGCTTGGTTGGACGGATCAATGCGGTCACGAAACGGCAAGGTGATGTGGTGATAAACAGTGCCTTGGATAACAGGGCTGAACCTGCCATCCTCTCTCTAAGAAATCAAGTGGGCGGACCTGCAATAGTTCTTTGTAAGCAACTCTGCGGCTCTGCGAGGTAAATGGATAATCAAGTCACCAAACTCCAGCTGAATGGCGAGGGTGGTGACAATCCCGCCTATGTAGAAGGGGATTGCGCCTCTTTGCGCTACAGACTGGATATGTGATAAAAGGAATGGGGCAGCATTGATGCGCTTGTTATTTAAGGCATAGTGCAAGAACAGGAGCTCCTTGGAGTTAAGCTTGTGATTGCTCTCTCTTGCAAAAATGGTATTGCAGATGATGCGATGAAAGTATCGGATTGACGGGTTATGGATGTGGGTTGCATTCAGACTCTGAAAGGCAGTAGCACGGGTGTTGGTGATGTCGTGCCATAAGGTGAAAGCGGTTTCGCTGAAGTTGTCTGGAACACGGAGATGAGCATCGTCGCCGTGATCGAAACCTAACAGTTCGGCGATCCTTGTTTGTGTAATTTCGAACTCTCGGCCGAGCATTCTGAACTTAGCAATGCCGGTGAGTTGACTTGATGAACCGGGAGGTGTAACATATTGAAACGAACTCAGAAATTCCAATGTGAGGAGTTCGAATGTCGGTTGTGGTTGACTGCACAAGTGCCACAAACCAACATGCCTAAGCAGGAGCTTCACGCCGTTGAGCAGTCCCAACTCCCTCAAACAGTCAATGTCGACATACCGAGTGGGTTGGATGCCACGGTTCTGAAACCTGATGAACTTTTGTCTTTGAGTTTCTCCATGTTCACCATCTCTAAATTGAATTTCTTCCATTGCATGCAAGTACGGGAATGAGAGATGAGAGGTTTTTGAGTTTTGTGAGAAAAATGAAAAATGTGAAGAAATTGGTTCTGATTATAGTGAAAGAAGTGAATGTGAGAGGTTTGGAATAAATGGAGAGGTTAATGGAATTTATTTAGGGTAATGGGAGGTTACGGGATAGTGAGGAGATAATGGGGGTTTCTAATTTTTGTGGAAGTTGAAAAAGAGGTTTCTGCGAAGAAGAACGGTTCTGTTTCTCAGAATTCATATAACAGGGGTCGTCACGGTCGTGATGGGTGAGTGACGGTCGTGACGCGCTAATTAGCTTGTCACGATCGTGAGAGGATGATGACGACCGTGAGGGGTTAAAATCTTATAATATTTTCTTCACAGAATGCATTATCTTACACGTTCAATACAATTTTTCTTTTTATTATCACTCTCAGCACAAACAATATATATTATTTTATTAGATCAACATAAATTAGCAAATTTCATCACACGAGAAATAAAAATATTAATCAATTTAAATATAACAGTAATTAATGGAAAGCATAGAAATTGATTAAATTGGAAAATGGTAAAACTAGAAGTGCTTTGCTTTTGATATAATTGAAGGAAAATTACATTAACAAAAATAGGGTACGAAAATGTTTGCGAAATGTTAAAACTAACTAGAAACAAAAACAATAAGTTAAATCACTACAGCATTTTTCAAAAGTGCTTCTTCAAATCTTCAATTGCGGAGTTTAGGTGGTAGAATTGCTCACACGTTATGTCAGTTAAACCTATAACATCCAATCGCATGCTTTTAATCTCATCTTTAACAGTATTAATATCGGCTTGGTAAACTTCAAGAGTATTCATAATTTTCTTCAAGTTGTCAGCATATTCTACTTGATTTACTTCAGGGGTTTCAATCACTTCATCAGTGTGTTCAATGTCATGGTAACCAGGAGGTGTCTCAGGGTCACTTTCTACATCGGTCATTATATCATCCCTTATCTTGTAAGATTGCAGTGTTTCGGGAGTGGATGGATAATCAGGAGGGGTAAGCTCATAAAGCCAATTATCTTTATTATGAACACTGACTCTAGCATGGTTTGGTAATGTGAACAGGGTTACTACTTCATTCCTGATTAGGTACTCGTAAGGTGGTTGTCCTAAATTTCTTATGATATGGCGGTTAAAGCAAAAGTTCAGATTCATAGGACGGATGGTACCTAAACGGTTACACCTGTGTAATTGGTACCTAAGTCCTAAGGCATCAGCAATCATTGTGACAAGACCTCCTATCAATATGGGTAGATCGGGTTCTTCTTGGATTCGGGTGAAGGTTTGTATCATGAAAGGTACACCATTAACTGGCTGCCCATTTGTCAGACATGACATAATGAATATCTCATCTTTAGATACTCCATTAAGGTTTTCTTCTTTTCCAAAGAAGGTGTGAGCAAGGATCTTATGGAAATAGCGGATAACAGGGTTATGTATCTCATCATTGTTCATGTTATTTGGCTCAGGATGGTAATTTCCGGATAAGGTTCCCCAAAAGAAGTCCAGCTCAATGTCCATCAATTCTACCTGTGTGGTAGTAAAAGCAAATGGTCCACTAGGGAATCCTAATAAGTCAGCTAGTTCTTTATGGTTAAAGTCA
This sequence comes from Lathyrus aphaca, assembly GCA_963966055.1. Lineage (NCBI taxonomy): Eukaryota > Viridiplantae > Streptophyta > Magnoliopsida > Fabales > Fabaceae > Lathyrus > Lathyrus aphaca. The sequence continues at coordinate 89,266,961 of OZ014521.1, read as the reverse complement.
TATTCTATTCCGAATAGTCGGAAACTGATAAATCCTTTCCTGAATCCAAAACCGCTCTCGGGTAAGTAAATTAAGGAGCTTAGGAACTCAAGGGTGAGCTCGCGGTAAGTCACAAACTTTTGTTTTATCAGTGCATTCTCCCATCCAAGTTGGTTAAACAAGTATAGGATGCTATCATGTATACCTAAGGTTTCCATAGTCAGATCATCCGGGTACAGAGTCAAATCCATTGGTCTCTGTGATAACTCTTCAAATTTGATTCTTTGGTTCCTACCTCTAAATTTGATTTCCATAATGTTTCTCGGTTGGTTAGCCATAGTTAGTGTAAATATGGAGGAAACAAATCAGGGGGAGAAGGAAAGTGGAAAAGACTTTAGAAAATCTGTAAAAGTGATTTAAAAATTAAAATAAGGAAAATGAGAAAATAAATGCATAAATAAAAGCAATAATAATAATAATGAAATAAAACAATAATAAAATGACAAATCAATAAAACGAATAATAAAATGATAAATGACAAAATGATAAAATGGGTTGCCTCCCACTAAGCGCTGTTTTTATCGTCAAAAGCCTGACGTAATGCTTAGGGGTAGATTAATCAGGGAAATTAGTGGACAACTCTAAAAGCCTTAGACTATTTGCATAATCTCTATTTTCAACTTTATGGTAATGTTTTAAACATTGTACGTTTACTATGAACGGTTCACTATTCCTACCCTTAATTTCTATTGCTCCGCTCGGGAACACTCTAGTTATTTCAAAGGGTCCTGACCATCTAGATTTTAGTTTTCCAGGAAAGAGTCTAAGTCTTGAATTAAAGAGGAGTACAACGTCTCCCACACTAAATTCTTTCCTAGATAGGCGTTTATCGTGCCATCGCTTAGTTCTTTCTTTATATATCTTAGCATTCTCATAAGCATCTAACCTTAACTCTTCTAATTCGTTAATATCGAGGATTCGCTTTTCTCCTGCAGCATTATAGTTTATATTGATAGTTTTGATCGCCCAATATGCTTTGTGTTCTAGTTCTACCGGGAGATGACAAGACTTTCCATATACTAATTTGAAAGGTGTAGTTCCTATGGGTGTCTTGTAAGCTGTCCTATAAGCCCATAAAGCTTCATTAAGTTTAGACGACCAATCCTTCCGAGATATGGCGACAGTCTTTTCTAAGATTTGTTTAATTTCTCTGTTTGAGACTTCGACCTGTCCACTTGTTTGTGGATGATATGGTGTTGCTACACGGTGTCTGACTCCATACTTAGATAGTAATTTGTCAAAGATTTTTGAAATGAAGTGCAAGCCACCGTCACTTATGACGAGTCTAGGCACACCAAATCTGGGAAAGATTATATTTTTGAAAAGCTTTATTACTACTCGTGTGTCATTTGTAGGAGAAGATATAGCCTCAATCCATTTTGAAACGTAATCGACAACTATGAGTATGTAATTATTACCGAAAGATGATGGGAATGGTCCCATGAAATCTATTCCCCAGACGTCAAAGACTTCTACTTCTAATATTCTTTTTTGAGGCATTTCATCTCTTCTTGAAATATTACCGGTGCGTTGACACCGATCGCAATTTATAACAGCGATGTGGACATCTTTCCATAAATTAGGCCAGAACAGGCCGGCTTGTAAGATTTTTGCACAAGTCTTTGAAGTGCTTGCATGTCCACCATAAGGAGATGAATGGCAATGAGCAATGACATCTTCTATTTCTTCTTCGGGAATACATCAACGAAAGATTCCGTCGGGTCCTCTTTTGAACAATAATGGTTCATCCCAATAGTAATGTTTGAGATTGTGAAAGAATTTCTTTTTCTACTGATAGGTTAAGTCAGGTGGAAGAGCTCCTACAACTAGGTAGTTGACAATGTCAGCGTATCATGGCAGTCCTACAGTTGTTTGGATTGTTTCCACGGGTTCTGGTTCATCTATGTCTAACTGAACTGGGTCGCTTCCTATTTGTGCTATCAGTTGTTCATACAGAAAATCATCGTTAATCGGCACTTGTTCGGGTTTAATACCTTCTATCCTAGATAAATGGTCTGCTACGACGTTTTCAGTACCTTTCTTATCTTTTATTTCAAGATCAAACTCTTGTAAGAGTAAAATCCATCTCAAGAGTCTTGGTTTAGCATCTTTCTTAGTTAATAGATATCTGGTAGCAGCGTGGTCTGTGTAAACGATTATTTTCGCTCCGACTAGGTAAGAACGGAATTTGTCAAGTGCAATGACAACTGCTAACAATTCTTTTTCAGTAGTGGCGTAGTTCATCTGAGCAGAATCTAAGGTTTTACTGGCATAGTAAATCGCATGAAGTTTCTTGTCCTTCCTCTGTCCTAGAACTGCGCCTACAGCATAGTCACTCGCATCGCACATGATTTCGAAGGGTAATCTCCAGTCAGGGGGTTGCATGATTGGTGCGGCGATGAGGGCTGTTTTTAGAGTTTCGAATGCTTTAAGACAATCTTCATTGAATATGAACTCAGTGTCTTTCATTAATAAACCGGTAAGGGGTTTAGTGATTTTCGAGAAGTCTTTGATGAATCGTCGGTAGAAACCGGCGTGTCCTAAAAAACTTCGTATTTCTCGAACGGTTTTAGGGGGTTGAAGATCTTTTATGACTTCTATCTTAGCTTTATCAACTTCAATTCCCTTGTCAGATATAATGTGTCCAAGTACGATTCCTTCTCTGACCATAAAATGACATTTCTCCCAGTTAAGCACGAGGTTTACTTTTACACATCTTTCTAACACCATTTCTAAATTTGATAGACATCCTTCAAAACTTTGCCCGCATACAGAGAAGTCGTCCATGAACACTTCCATGATGTTGTCTATGAAATCTGCAAAGATTGACATCATACATCTTTGAAAGGTTGCAGGAGCGTTGCATAATCCAAAGGGCATTCGTCTATAAGCAAACGTTCCACATGGGCATGTGAATGTAGTCTTTTCTTGATCATCTGGGTGGATAGGGATTTGGAAAAATCCTGAGTAACCATCAAGATAACAGAAATATGAATGCTTGGCTAATCGTTCTAACATTTGATCTATAAAAGGTAGCGGGAAATGATCTTTTCGAGTGGCTTTGTTTAGTTTACGATAATCGATGCACACTCTATGTCCTGTCACTACTCTTTGTGATATCGATTCGCCTTTAGCATTTTTCACAACAGTGATACCTCCTTTCTTTGGTACTACATGTACTGGACTAACCCATTTACTATCAGAGATTGGATATATTATTCCAGCATCTAGTAGTTTCTTAACTTATTCCTTTACTACAGTGCTAAGGATTGGGTTAATTCTTCTTTGAGATTCTCTGGAGGTTTTGCAATCTTCTTCTAGCAGAATACGATGCATACAGATTGAAGGGCATATTCCTTTGAGATCAGATATGTTATATCCTAATGCAGTTGGATATTTATTTAAGACATCTAAAAGTTTATTTGTTTCAATTGTTCCTAAACTGGAATTGATTATAATTGGTCTTGTACATTCAGTGTCTAAGAATTCGTATCTTAGGTTCTTAGGTAAAGTTTTTAACCCTAATGTAGGTTTATTCTTACTTGGCATGGGATCCGGTGTAAGTGCTAAACTTTCGCTCAGACTATCATCCTGATATGGTTCACGCCAATTATCATCTTCGAAAATCGGAGGGATTTGAATTTTCATAATTTCAGAATAGGTAGTTTCTTTCATTTCCATTTCTCTTACACATTCGTCAATTATGTCTAATAGATAGCATGTATCCTCTATAGCTGGTGATTGTAAGAATTGTGTTAAAATAAATTCAACTTTCTCTTCACCTACTTCAAAGGTTAGCTTTCCTTTCTTTACGTCTATTATAGCTCCGGCGGTAGCTAAGAATGGTCTTCCTAGTATGATGGGTGTAGTGGAGTCTTCAGAGATGTCCATGATTATGAAATCAGTAGGAATATAGAATTGTCTTATACGTACTGGGACGTTTTCTAGTATGCCTACAGGATATTTAATAGAGCGATCGGCTAGTTGAACAGACATTTTAGTTGGTCTTAGGTCTCCCATGTCTAGCCTTTTGCAAATCGTTAAGGGCATAACACTGATACTGGCTCCTAAATCGCATAGAGCTTTGTCAATGACGAATTTTCCTATTACACAGGGTATAGAGAAACTTCCTGGATCTTTTAGCTTAGGAGGCATATTATTCTGAATTATTGCGCTACACTCAGCAGTAAGTGTAACAGTTTCGTTATCCTCTATCTTTTTCTTATTGGATAAGATTTCTTTTAAAAACTTAGCGTACGAGGGCATTTGAGTGATAGCTTCTGTAAATGGAATAGTAATATTCAACTGTTTCAGAAGTTCAACAAATTTCTTAAACTGGCCCATCGTCTTAGAATTGGTTAGTCTCTGAGGGTACGGAATTGGTGGTTTATAAGGTGGTGGAGGCACATAAGGCTTTTCTTTCTCCACTGCCTCTTGATTATTATCTTCCTTCTCTTCTGGTTCATTCACCTTTTCAGTCGGTTTATCCGGTTTTTGGTACATGCCTGGATTGTCAAGTCTTGGATCGGTAGGTCCGTCAAGTTCCTTGCCACTTCTTAATATCACAGCATTGGCCTGTCCTTTCGGATTAGGTTGAGGTTGTCCAGGGAATACTCCAGCTGGTGCAGCAGTAGGTGCTTGTTGTTGAGCTACTTGTAAAATCTGAGTTTCAAGTATTTTGTTATGTGTAGCTAACGCATCTACTTTGCTCACTAATTGCTTAATCTGCTCACTAGTGTGTATGTTTTGGTTTAAGAAGTCCTTGTTTGTTTGATATTGGTTAGCTATGAAGTTCTCCATCATCAACTCAAGGTTCGATTTTCTAGGGACATTAGGAGCAATCTTTTGATATCCTGATGGTGTAGCTGGTGCTTGACCTGGTGCGTATAAAGCATTGTTGTTCTTATAGGAGAAGTTAGGATGATTCTTCCAACCTGGGTTGTATGTGTTTGAGTATGGGTTTCCTTGAGCATAATTCACTTGATCTGTAGGAATTCCTACTAATAGTTGACAATCAGGGACATCATGTCCTGGAACTCCACATAACTCACAGTTAGGTGTTACCGCAGCCACGATGGTTGTTGGTGTTATGGCCAAGTTGTCGATCTTTTGGTTTAGTTGGTCAAACTTTGCATTGACTTGGTCCATACTACTCACTTCGTACATGCCTCCTTTTGTTGGTTTCTCAGTTGCGACTCTCTCGCTTCCCCATTGATAATGGTTTTGAGCCATACTCTCGATAAGCGCATAAGCATCGTTATATTCTTTGTCCATTAGTGCACCGCCTACAGCAGCGTCAATTGTCATTCTTGTATTGTACAAGAGTCCATTGTAGAAGGTATGGATGACCATCCATTCTACTAATCCGTGATGTGGACAAAGTCTCAGCATATCTTTTTAGCGTTCCCAAGCTTCGAAAAGTGATTCGTTTTCCTTTGGCTTAAATCCGTTGATCTGAGCTCTTAGCATAGCTGTCTTGCTAGGTGGGAAATATATGGTTAAGAAGACTCTCTTTAGTTCCTTCCACGTGGTTACTGAATTCGAGGGTAGAGATTGAAGCCAGGCTCTCGCTCTGTCTCGAAGTGAAAAAGGAAAAAGACGTAGTCTAATAGCTTCTTGGGTAACTCCATTGGCTTTTACGGTATCTGCGTACTGCACAAATATCGAAATATGAAGGTTCGGATCCTCGGTAGGATTTCCGGCGAATTGATTTTGTTGCACGGCTGATATCAGCGAAGGTTTCAAATCGAAATCGTTTCGGTTGATAGCCGGGCGGCAATGCTGGAATGCGGTTCAGCTTGCGAAGGACTAGCGTAATATTTGAGCGGATGATTCGGTTCTTCAGCCATCTCTGCGTCCTTTGATGTTCCGACTGGTTTAGGTGGATCTATTTGAAGATCTGGAATGTTGTAATTTCGTTCGTAATCCAATATTCGTCTTCTTACGTGTAAGAAGCGTTATGATTCTGGGATTAGAGGTTGCAAGTCTTCGCCTTGAGAGCGAGTACTTGGCATACACTCGGGAGATTAGATTAAGAAAATAAATAGTTGTTACCCTAGTCTAGACAATGCTACTCTAAAGTGCACTAGTAACTAAATTAAGGTCCTCGGCAACGGCGCCAAAAACTTGGTGGGCTAAAGACGTAATCTATATATGTGTCTAGCGGTATCTTAACTGCAAGCGCACAGCCTATCGAAGTAATATTTAAGATTATCGATCCCACAGGGACTTTATGATTACTTAGTGCTAGAGGGTTTACTAGTTTAGCTAAGGTGAATGGTTGTCACGATTTTTGGTTGTTTTTAAGGATTAAAGGCGGGAATTAAATTTTAGTTTAATAAAATAATAATAAGGCGGTCGGTATGTAATTATGTTAACTTAGGCGGGTCAATCTAACCTAGGCTTATAAGGATGGTTCACTTAATCTATTCTGTAGAGGTTATCAGTTTAAATATCTTTAACTCACACTCTCGTGGTCTTATCTCAGATCTTACTCCTAAAGCCCTATGCCTGCTCTCGCTAGCCCATAAGTGTTTAGAAATAATTTTTGGAAACTTAATAAGTCTAATTCATTTTAAAGCGCTCTCGATGTGTTTAAATTAAATGCCTAACTTTAGCTATCTGGTTAAAATCTCACACTCTCGTGGTCTCGACCTAACCTATTACACTTCCCTTACTCTCGTAACAAAAAGATTAATTTTATAATAAAAATTCACAGCCAAAATTTTAAGTTCTTAATTATTTTTAGCCTAGAATTGATTTTTCCGATTTAGTATATATTAATTACATACCGCCTAAAGTGTTTAGCTACTCATATTTGTTGTACCAGACAGATGCAGAAACAGAGGAACACAAATTAAAATATGCATTATAAAGAAATAAAAATAAATTCTTAACATTAATATAAATGCGAATTAATTAAAAAAAACCTGAATAACAAATATAATGTTAGACTCCTTCTTCCACAATCTGGCAAGCTCGGAGTGCGGACCGGAATCGGAAGTAAAAAAAAATTACAAAAACGAAATGCTGAAGGCTTGAAAGAAATTAAATAATAACAATTTCCTAATGTTGGAAATTGTTATTTGATTTGGTTGGGATATAGAAAATTAAAACAAGAACAGAACAATTGCTAGAAAAATAAATGAAATAGGGTGCAATGGAAATACGGCAGAGCTTCCGCAAGAAAAATTAAAATAAAACTCTGTCATTTCTTCTTTGAAATGAAGCTATTTATAGAGATCATAATTTGGGCTTGGCAGTTGGAATAATGCATAGGCTTCGTAGTTGCTGAGAGAATCCAGGAAAAGTTGAGTTACTAGGTCTGCGGAAGAATAGGAAAATATTGACTTCACGTAGCACACGTACATGACCAATTCTTACCAAGTTAACCTAAATTCCCCTTGTCACGTTCGTGACAAGGGTGTCACGTTCGTTACCCTTGTATTTTGCGCGTCACGGTCGTGAGGGATTGGTGACGACCGTGACTGCTCCTTTTAGCGTGTCACGGTCGTGACTCCTAGGTGACGGTCATGACAAGTGCAAATTATGCAGATTATGCAGAATTCCTCTCTTCTTCTTCTTTTCATGCTTGTTTTTGCTCATTTCACTTTTGGCTTATGATTTAGCTCTATAGTTGATATACCTGCAAAATGACAAAGAAAACTCGAGGAATCGGGTGTTAAAACGATAAACGTGCCATAAAACGGCATTGAAACATAGTAATAAAATGATACTTTTTCTCGTTATCAAGATTTAATCCTTTATTAATGTTTTTGTGTCCAAATGGACAAGAGGAATATCAACATCAAAATAATAAGAACAAATAATAAACATGATATGGATGAATAAAGCAAAAATATAATAAAGGCAATAAAAGTGCAAGAAATTAAATGTTAGTAACAAAAGAAATAAAAATGCAAGAATCTAAAATATTAATAGTAGTAATAGTATAATAATATTTACATAATAATGGTATGGTGAACTTAATCAACCACAACCAAAAAGGAAAAAGTAACCAAAATCGAAGGCGACTGGATCCGCTTAGCATCTTACACTATAGCGATTAATCAAGGCAAACCGAACCGAATTCAATGAAATTTGAAAGGTGATTGGGAGACCCAAAGCACCTACGCATCAAAAATTCACAAGTCTCGATTCTTGATGTAATATGATTAACCACTTTGGGATTACGCGATCAACAAGAGATCCGGTCCACGAAAGTGTAAGTACCCAATTAGATTTTTATTCCGAAGTCGGGACACATTTAGGTCTATGTTAAGCAATCGCCGAGTAATTTACAAAGTAATTACCCTACAAATGACGCCGGCCACCACCAATTAAGGTGCATAATGTTAGTGCTAATGCATGCGAGATAAACGATATGTAAATCGTTATCCGGACGCGATACTGCACAAAACTAAATGTGAATACCAAATTGAGCCACACTTATGGTATTCTTCCATCCTTAAGTTCAATCACTCATCTTGGTGGATTCAAGCATGAAAATGTATCACTAATGCAAAGTACCTTAAATGAATTGAATAATCCACTTTAAGGTAGTTTTGAATTAATGAACATTAACTACTCTAATCTACACCCAAAGTCCATTGAAATTAAAGAGAAATCACTTCCAAAAGTGCTTCCCAAGGTAAAAATAAAAAGGAGGAAGAAGAAGAAGAAAGTGGAACCAAAAAGAGGCTTGAAACAAGCCAAAAACACCATTCTGGCTTGTGTTAACCGGTTAACCAATTGGTTAACCGGTTAACGCAAGCAGATTTTGGACAATTTGTGCTGTTTTTAAACTGGTTAACCGGTTAACCAAATGGTTAAGGTTAACCGGTTAACGCTGTACCAGATGCTAAAAAAAATGCAGAAAATTCAGCATGATCAATTTTGAAACCTTTTCTTAAACATTGGATGCTCATGATCTGAATTTGCACGAATTTTAAAACCAAAACACAGTGGAATCCCTGCAATCAAACAACAAATAAAGATCCAAAGGATCTAGAAACAAAAGCACCAAAGATCTACATCTTGAATGTTGATGGTGAATATGGGTTTATGGAGGAAGATGAATTACCAAAAGCTTTTCTTCAAATTGAACCAACACAAGCTTAGATCTACTGAAATTGATGAGCAAGAGAATGAAAGAATGAAGGTCTAGCTCAAGTTAATCAAGAATTCAATGTGAATTCTTGATAACTTCAAAAGAAAGAAAGATGAGCTTTGGAGAATTTTGGTGTTGGGGGAGTAATTTGCAAGAGGTTTTGTGGCTATCAAAAGCTTCTGGAATGAATGAAATTGTGGTCCTATTTAAAGGCCTTAGGTATGGAAATTTGGTGGAATGGAGCTTGCTTTGGTAATTTGAATTTAGGTTTGGTAATTGGAATTTTGGTGGGAAATGGAAAAGAGTGGTGATTAGTGATGGTTTATGGTAGGAAATGATCAAAGTGATGTAGAGAAATCAGAAACCAATGGATCTAGAATATTCCAATTAAATCAATAATCTAAGGGTGTTGAATTTGAATAAAAAATTCAAATTTCGCACTGGTTAACCGGTCAACCATTTGGTTAACCGGTTAACCAAGCTAAAATTTGAATTTTTTATTCAATCATGGTTGCTTGGTTATTTCGGCCCGATTTTTTTTTGTACGTCGAAGAAATGAACACATGAACCATGGAAATCCTTTGAATGAATCAATTAACTTGGGAAATCTTTGATCTGATAATTTTGAATTATTTGCGGATCGTCTTCGACTTTTGTCTGTGAAATTTACTCGAGCTGCGGGACTGCCCTTTTTTTGGCATTTTTATATGGTTCCTCTTCCTGAAAAAGGTTAGCAAAAGGAAACAAAAAAATTTTGGATTTTAATTAATGGTTAGTAAACACAAACAAATAAAGCAATTAAAGACAACAATGATCCCCTGAGAGGCATAAACCTAACCCGAGAGGAACCGTGCAACCAGTGCGATCTTGTTTGTATGCAAGATGCAGATGAGAATGCAAAGAACACTTAGGTAAAACATTAGGGTGCAACAGCTGCCCCTTTTTAAGTTTCTTCAATCTGGAGATATGAAGATTGACATCTTTGTCTCTACAAGATGGGAGAGACTTAAATACAGAAAAACCCAATTTTTTTCCTAAGAGACCATGATATGATATGGAATGCAAACTCAAAATCTCTGTGGGGAAAATATGACCACCAGAGGAAAGCAAAAGCTTAGGGACACAAAAGAAAATCCCGCCGGGGAAAACAATACACCAAAAGAGTTACCAGGAAAATAAGTCACTGGATAACCGACTCCACATGGAGAAAAGATATGATATATAATCAAAGTAAAGGGTTCAACAAGGAATAGCGAACGCTCTGCCGGGGAATATCAAATAAACAAGGTGTTCGAGTCCAAAAATGGAGGAATACCGAGTTGGAACAGAAATCATAAACTACCGGTTTACTGGATAGGAAAACAAGGGACTCGACTATCAATTTACAGGATAGGAGCAAAACAAAGAGGGATAACCTCCGCTACCTTTTTACTGGGTAGAAAAACTCTCAACTACCTGATTTACTAGGTAGGAGCTCAAGCAAAGGGAAACAACTTCTATTACCTTTTTACTGGGTAGGAAGAAGAAATCTCGACTACCGAAGCACCTACGCATCAAAAATTCACAAGTCTCGATTCTTGATGTAATATGATTAACCACTTTGGGATTACGCGATCAACAAGAGATCCGGTCCACGAAAGTGTAAGTACCCAATTAGATTTTTATTCCGAAGTCAGGACACATTTAGGTCTATGTTAAGCAATCGCCGAGTAATTTACAAAGTAATTACCCTACAAATGAGGCCGGCCACCACCAATTAAGGTGCATAATGTTAGTGCTAATGCATGTGAGATAAACGATATGTAAATCGTTATCCGGACGCGATACTGCACAAAACTAAAGGTGAATACCAAATTGAGCCACACTTATGGTATTCTTCCATCCTTAAGTTCAATCACTCATCTTGGTGGATTCAAGCATGAAAATGTATCACTAATGCAAAGTACCTTAAATGAATTGAATAATCGACTTTAAGGTAGTTTTGAATTAATGAACATTAACTACTCTAATCTACACCCAAAGTCCATTGAAATTAAAGAGAAATCACTTCCAAAAGTGCTTCCCAAGGTAAAAATAAAAAGGAGGAAGAAGAAGAAGAAAGAGGAACCAAAAAGAGGCTTGAAACAAGCCAAAAACACCATTCTGACTTGTGTTAACCGGTTAACGCAAGCAGATTTTGGACAATTTGTGTTGTTTTTAAACTGGTTAACCGGTTAACCAAATGGTTAACTAGTTAACGTTGTACCAGATGCTAAAAAAATGCAGAAAATTCAGCATGATCCATTTTGAAACCTTTTCTCAAACATTGGATGATCATGATCTGAATTTGCACGAATTTTAAAACCAAAACACAGTGGAATCCCTGCAATCAAACAACAAATAAAGATCCAAAGGATCTAGAAACAAAAGCACCAAAGATCTACATCTTAAATGTTGATGGTGAATATGGGTTTATGGAGGAAGATGAATTACCAAAAGCTTTTCTTCAAATTGAACCAACACAAGCTTAGATCTATTGAAATTGATGAGAAAGAGAATGAAAGAATGAAGGTCTAGCTCAAGTTAATCAAGAATTCAATGTGAATTCTTGATAACTTCAAAAGAAAGAAAGACGAGCTTTGGAGAATTTTGGTGTTGGGGGAGTAATTTGCAAGAGGTTTTGTGGCTATCAAAAGCTTCTAGAATGAATGAAATTGTGGTCCTATTTAAAGGCCTTAGGTATGGAAATTTGGTGGAATGGAGCTTGCTTTGGTAATTTGAATTTAGGTTTGGTAATTGGAATTTTGGTGGGAAATGGAAAAGAGTGGTGATTAGTGAGGGTTTATGCCAGGAAATGATCAAAGTGATGTAGAGAAATCAGAAACCAATGGATCTAGAATATTCCAATTAAATCAATAATCTAAGGGTGCTGAATTTGAATAAAAAATTCAAATTTCGCACTGGTTAACCGGTTAACCAAGTTGAAATTTGAATTTTTTATTCAATCATGGTTGCTTGGTTATTTCGGCCCGATTTATTTCTGTACGTCGAAGAAATGAACACATGAACCTTGGAAATCCTTTGAGTGAATCAATTAACTTGGGAAATCTTTGATTTGATAATTTTGAATTATTTGCGGATCGTCTTCGACTTTTGTCTGTGAAATTTACTCGAGCTGCGGGACTGCCCTTTTTTGGCATTTTTATATGGTTCCTCTTCCTGAAAAAGGTTATCAAAAGGAAACAAAATATTTTTGGAGTTTGATTAATGGTTAGTAAAAACAAACAAATAACGCAATTAAAGACAACAATGATCCCCTAAGAGGCATAAACCTAACCCGAGAGGAACTGTGCAACCAATGCGATCTTGTTTGTATGCAAGATGCAGATGAGAATGCAAAGAACACTTAGGGCAAAAATTAGGGTGCAACAGGTTGCCCCTGTTGAAGTATGTATTGTAGTACGATAACCATGAAGAGCAAATGGTAACATTTCATGCCAATCCTTATACGTAACAGTCATATTCTGTAGAATCTTCTTGATGTTCTTATTAGCAGCTTCTACTGCCCCATTCATCTTTGGACGATACGGAGAAGAATTGTGATGCTTAATCTTGAACTGTGTACAGAGATCAATAATCATAGTGTTGTTCAGATTAGAGCCACTGTCTGTGATAATCCTTTCAGGGATGCCATACCTACATATGAGATTATTCTTAATGAATCGAGCCACAACATTCTTAGTAACAGATGCGAATGAGGCTGCCTCCACCCACTTTGTAAAGTAATTAATGGCAACCAGGATGAAACGATGCACATTAGAAGCAGTAGGCTTGATCTCACCAATCATATCAATGCCCCACATGGAAAAAGGCCAAGGAGCAGTCAACACATTCAATGGAACTGGAGGTACATGCACTTTATTAGCATAAATCTGACACTTGTGACATGTTCTGGAATGTTGATAGCAGTCAGCTTCCATGGTAGACCAATAGTAACATGCTCTCAATATTTTCTTTGCCATGGTATGGCCACTAGAATGAGTGCCAAAGATCCCATCATGCATGTCTTCCATAATCTCTGTTGCTTCCTTCTTATCCACACAACGAAGCAAAGTCGAATCATGATTGCGCTTGTACAAAATTCCATTACTCAAGAAGAACTTAGCAGAAAACCTCCTCAGAAACTTTTTATCATTGACAGATGCCCCTTCAGGGAACTCCTGAGCTTCAAGATACCTTTTCACTTTATAGAACCAAGGCTTTCCCTCTACTCCTTCAGTGTCAATCTCATTGCAGTATGCAGGCTTCTCAAATCTATCAATAGTGATCTTGGGAGCTTCATCATCCCAGCTAATCTCAAACATAGATGCCATGGTGGCTAATGCATATGCTAACTGATTTTCTCCTCGTGGGATATGTCCAAATGTAATTTTTTCAAAATATGGGATCAAATACAACACATGCTCTCTGTAAGGAATGAGATTTTCATGCTTGGTATCCCAATCTCCTTTAATCTGACTAACTACCAGGGCTGAATCTCCATATACGTCCAGGAACTGAATCTTCATCTCAATGGCAGTTTTGATACCCATGATACAGGCCTCATATTCAGCCATATTATTGGTACAATAGAAACAAAGTCTAGCAGTAATTGGGGTATGATAACCTTCAGGGGAAATGATCACAACACCAACACTATTACCAAGCGCATTAGAAGCTCCATCAAAAACCATAGTCCATCGGGATCCCTGTTCAGGTCCGTCATATTGTGTAGGTTCTTTAGTAACAATCATAATGTCTTCATCCGGGAACTCAAAACTCATTGACTGATAATCCTCCACTGCCTGATGAGCCAAATGATCAGCTACGACACTACCTTTAATAGCCTTTTGAGTGGTGTACTGTATATCATATTCTGTTAAAATCATTTGCCACCTCGCTATTCGTCCGGAGAGAGCAGGTTTCTCGAATATGTACTTGATTGGATCCATCTTTGAAATTAACAAGGTAGTATGAGTCAACATATACTGTCTTAGTCGGCGAGAAGCCCATGCCAAAGCGCAGCAAGGTTTCTCGAGCAGTGAGTATCTTGTTTCACAGTCGGTAAACTTTTTGCTAAGGTAGTATATTGTCTGCTCTTTTCGACCAGACTCGTCATGTTTCCCCAACACACACCCTATTGAGTTGTCTAATACTGTTAAGTACATAATCAAGGGTCTTTCATCAACTGGTGGCATCAAGATTGGAGGTTCTAGGAGATATCTTTTGATTTCATCAAAGGCTGTCTGGCACTCGTCATTCCATTCCATTACTTGATCTTTCTTCAACAGCTTGAAGATTGGCTCACAGGTAGCAGTTAGCTGGGAAATAAATCTTGCAATGTAATTTAGTCGTCCCAAGAAATCTCTAACTTCCTTTTCAGTACGGGGAGCAGGCATCTCTTGTATAGCTTTTACTTTTGCAAGATCCACTTCAATACCTTTTCCACTGACAATGAAACCCATGAGTTTACCAGATCTAACTCCAAAAGTACATTTGTTTGGATTTAACCTCAACTTGTATTTCTTCAACCTCTCGAACAACTTGTGCAGGTGATCAAGGTGTTGTTCCTCATTCTGGGACCTGGCTATCATATCATCCACATATACCTCTATTTCATGGTGAATCATATCATGAAACAAAGCCACCATAGCATGTTGATATGTTTCCCCGACATTCTTTAAACCAAATGGCATCACCTTATAACAAAAAGTGCCCCACTGTGTAACAAATGTAGTCTTCTCCATATCTTCAGGTGCCGTCTTAATCTGATTGTAACCAGAGAAACCATCCATGAAAGAGAATACCTTATGCTGAGCAGTGTTTTCTACCAAAACATCAATATGTGGAAGTGGAAAGTCATCTTTAGGACTGGCCTTGTTCAAATCCCTGTAATCTACACACATGCATATCTTATCATCCTTCTTAGGTATTGGTACCACATTTGCAACCCATTGAGGATAAGAAGTCACAGCTAAGAACCCTGCATCAAATTGTTTCATCACCTCTGCTTTAATCTTTTCTGACATTTCAGGACGCATGCGACGAACCTTTTGCTTCTTTGGACGACAGTCTTCTTTTACCGGCAGACGGTGAACCACAATGTCAGTATCCAACCCTGGCATATCTTCATATGACCAAGAAAATATCTCCACATAATCACGTAACACCTGGATTAGTCTGTTCTTAACACCATCTTCTACATCAGCCCCTATCTTGACCTCTTTCCTGTTTTCTTCAGTTCCCAGATTCACAACATCGATTGGTTCTTCATGTGTCTGTATAGCTTTTTCTTCTTGTTGTAATAACCTAGCAAGTTCTACAGGTACTTCACAATCTTCCTCATTTCCATCTTCAGCTTGATAGATCAGATTCTCGAAATTATAATTGTTAATAGTAGAACTGTTATCAACAAGTTCTAGAGTGGATGAGGATCTGTATTTTATTGATGTGGGTGTGTGTAAGAACACATAGCTGATAAAACAGAAATAATAATAAAAGAAAGACAAGGAGCACAATATTTACGAAAACGAAACGTCCATTGATTTTATTGAATGAAGTATGCAAATGAAATGACATCCCAAAACAAGCATACCATTGTGCCCCGGGCAAGACACAAGGCTTAAAAGGTTTTATTGTTCGAAATTACAAACTTAAAACAAAACATAGTAATAGTATTTACTCCTGACTAAAGGAGATAGGAATAACGTCTTCAGTCTTCCAATTGTTGAGCCCATCACCCATGGTAGGAAAGATCCAATCATCCAGGTTGTAGTCTTCATCATGGTCACCCACAACATTGATTTGATCTCTTACGACCCCTTGATTAGTGATACGAACAGCACAAGCACGACGAACAGTCTTCTAAGATTCTGTAGTGAAACCCAAACCAAACTTGTCAGACTTGTAAGGGATGTTGGGAAGCTGACCCCAAATAGCAGAACCACCTTTTTCAACCACAGCCTTAGCATCTTTGAGGGAGGCCATTGCAGGAGGTATTCTAGTAACCATAGGAACTCTTTCAGAAGCAGGGACAGACTGAGGAACAGGAGTAGAGCAAGGAACAACCTCAAATGTTTGACACGGAGTTTCAACCATTTCACCCTCCATTTCTACATATTTGAAAGTATTCACATGGCTGACCATGTACTCTTCTTCACCATAGACAGTGACAATCTTGTTTTTCACCGGATATTTCAACTTCTGATGCAAGGTGGAAGTCACAGCACCTGCCCCATGGATCCAGGGGCGCCCAAGCAACCAGGAATATGCAGGATGGATATCCATCACATAGAAAGTAGAGTTGAAGACCTGAGAGCCTACTTTGATTGGGAGGTCTACTTCTCCATGTACCACTCTTCTTGAACCATCAAAGGCCCTCACCACCATATCACTTGGTCTTAACACAACATCTTCAGGACTGAGCTTGTCCAGAACCTCTTTAGGGAGCACATTTAATGAAGAACCATTGTCCACCAGTACATGAGACAGAGTAGTGCCCCTACATTCAATGGAGATATGCAGAGCTCTGTTATGGTTTCTCTTGGCAGGAGTCAGATCAGCATCAGAAAAGCCCAAACCATTATCACTAGTCAGATGTGCAACACAATTCTCAAACTGATCCACAGAAATTTCATATGGCACATGGGCAGTCTTTAAGAACTTGATTAAAGCTTTAGCATGGGCCTCAGAACATAGCAGCAAAGATAACATGGAGATTTTGGAGGGAGTATGCTCCAACTGATCAACAATATCATAATCACT
The DNA here is from genome assembly GCA_963966055.1 of Lathyrus aphaca. Classification (NCBI taxonomy): domain Eukaryota; kingdom Viridiplantae; phylum Streptophyta; class Magnoliopsida; order Fabales; family Fabaceae; genus Lathyrus; species Lathyrus aphaca. The sequence goes on along the minus strand of OZ014521.1, from coordinate 89,250,031 downwards.
TTTGCGAATGATCTTCAGTACTTCTTCCATCTGTTTAGAAATATTTTCAGCATTTGGTGCCTCAGCTTGCACAGGTTCAATCACAGGACCTTTGCCCCGGGTATCAGTACTTGGCCTAGAATTGGAGGTATGCTGGAGTAACTGCACTTTTAGAGGTATCTTGCGCAGATAAGACTCTTCCACTTCTGGTGATCTTACTAGATCCAACAATATTGTCAACATCAAGACTAGTATCAGTAACAGGTGCATCAGTCAAAGACACCATGGATATAAACATCAGAACCATAATTCCAGGGCATAGCTTTATCAGAAGTATAAGGAACAGGGCCAGGAGCGGTGATGATCATGGGAGCCACTCTAACTTCAGCAACAGTCTTCACATGGCCTTCAGCAGTAATCCTGACAGGACCCTTAGAGGTGATCCTGACAGGACCTTTGGGGGTAATCTTCATTGGTATTTTATCAACCATAGATACATCTTCTAGCTTCGTGCTTCGAGTCAGATCCTCACATATACTTTCAACAGAAAGAGTCTTCTCAAACAATATGGTGTAATTGTCCATGAGGCGTTGAATACCATCCTTCAACTTCCAGCAACTATCAGGTTTATAGGCACAGTAAAAATAGTCTTCATTGCAACCTGGAAAGAACCCAACCTGCACCAGCTTCTTCTTGATAATGGATAGAGGAGTAGTCACATTTGCTACTGAGAAAAAATAGGAAACCTCATCAACAGCATTAACAGTCTTCTCATAATTGGGCATATGAGCAGTGATCACATTTGGGGTCCCAGGAGGGTCAAATTCAATTTCCCCAGCTTCGACCATGTCTTGAATCTTGTTTTTCCACCCAGCAGTTGTTGGTGTCATGTCCCGGACTATTAGAATGATACGCACATCTTGCATTAGGATTGTACCGAGGAGAGGACGTATTAGGATTCTGAGGAGGATCCCTCAAAGTAATTAGTTCCCCTTTCAACATGTGTTGCAAGGCTTGGGCCAGTGACATGTTGATCTTGGTGAACTGTCTTCTAGGCTTCCGTTGATTATTTTGTTGTTGCTCTGGTGCTGTAGGGGCAAGATTGGAGATGTGAACTGCTCCCACAGATTGGTGACTCTTGTTATGACTGTGTTGACCATACACAGCATTAGACTCATTCTTTCCACTAGGGGGCTTCTTAGCAGTGTTTGATGAAGAGGCACCCACCTGTATCTTACCACTTCTTATACCATTTTCCACACGTTCTCCAGTCATTATCAGCTCAGTGAAACCAAATGATGATCTTCCATGAGGTGACTATAAAAAGGACCATTCAGCGTACTCATAAACATATCCACCAATTCTATGTCAGTCAGAGGAGGTTGAACTCTGCCAGCCAGGTCTCTCCATTTTTGGGCATACTCTTTGAAACTCTCCTTAGCACCCATAGACATGCTTTGGAGCTGCATGCGAGTTGGTGCTAAATCAGCATTATATTGGTATTGCCTATAGAAGGCCTCAGCAAGATCATTCCAATCACGAATATTAACACTTTCAAGTTGATAATACCATTCCAATTGAGCTCCAGATAAACTCTCTTGGAAGAAATGAATCCACAGTTTCTTATCAGCAGTATGTGGTTGAATCCTCCGGACATAGGATCTCAGGTGCAGTTTAGGGCATGAAACACCATCATACACCACAAAAACAGGAACCTTGAAGCCAATAGGTATAACCACTCCAGAAACTAAACTCAGATCTTCAAAATCAAGCCCAAAAGATATTTGTAGCTCCATAGCGTTCATTCTGTCTACCAACATCTTGTACTTCTCCTCACTAGCAGGATCATGATAATAGTTTGCTTCAGAATCAGAATCTTCCACAGTATCATGAAGACTACCTCCCTCTTTCTCAGAATTCTCAGACTCAGAATCCTCAACCTCTTCTTTTGTCTTGATAGGACCTTTGAATCTTCTACCCAGGTTGATGAGGTCCCCTGATTTTCTAGTCTTTTTCTTCCTCTTAGCCAGCAGTGTCTTCAACTCATCTTGTCCCTTGGACAAGTTCAGGATCAGCTCTTGGAATTGTGCATTCTGAGCCTGGAGATCCTTGACAGTTTGTTCAAGAGCCATTTCTGCTGAAATAAACAGCGAGAAGATAAGATACCTGTTCATAAGAAACCTGTAATGCAATGACATGGTATGTAAATGCATATGCAATGTTTTCAAGGACCGCAGGATTTAAATTTTTTTAAACAACCAGAAAGTAAACTTTTATTAGTAAGTAATAAACTTGTTTGCCTCATGGGCTTACAACAAAATGAAGTAAATACAAAGATGGGGTTTTAAGTCTCCCATGGAAGTTTGCTCTTTGTATTGAGGTATGAGTTGAGATTCCGCTCCTCGTGAAGTTGTCTTGTCAGCTCTAGGATTCTTTCTTGACTAGCTTTGAAATGAGTCTCAAAAGTATCCCTTTGTTCCTTCAACTGGATCCAGGATCTCTGCAACTCTTCCATGTCAGTGGGCATGTCTGGGTGAAGGATAGTATAAGGAGTATCTCCTTCAGCAACAGGCTCCATGGTAACTGGCAAGATAGCAGGATATGGCATCATAAGAGTCTGAGCATGTGCTCGTACCCATCTGAGATAAGGTTCTATAGGAATGGAGTATTTTGGTTCCAGAGTCTTGCTGTCAACCTTGTTCAATTTACCCCAAGCTCGTATAAACCTTTGACGGTAACCTTGTAGATCGTTGTCGTAGTCGAACATAATACCCTGAATAAGCATATCATGAGGACCATTGCTCCGAGCATAACCAAACTGACGTAGAGCTAAAGAAGGATTATAGGTAATGCCCCCTCTTATGCCAAGGAGTGGCACATTGGGGAATTCCCCACAACGGTCAATAATAGTAACATTCTCCATAAATCTAGAACACCAATGAATGTCTGAATGAGAAAGTGACATGATCCTTTTAGACCACCTTAACCCTTGTTAATTATTCATCACTGATCGAGGAAGGTGAGAAATAAACCACCTAGACAATAGAGGTATACAACACATCAGAGTTCCTCGTGCCTTCGTAGTACGGGTATGAAGAGAGGGTAAGATGTCTCCAAGTAATGTAGGCACTGGATTATGAGTCAGAAATATGTTAATGGCGTGTACGTCTATGAACTGGTCTGGATTAGGGAACAACACTAAGCCATAGATAAATAGGGCTAAGATCTCCTCAAAAGCATCATAACTCATAGCCTTCAGGAACACTTGAGATTTCTCCATCAATACCTTGGCAAGGATACCCTTAACTCCACTTCTTGTTTCTAGGACAATGTCTGATTTCTTCAGATGTAAGGCTGCAGCAATGACTTTAGGTTTGGGCTCCTTTTCCAAGCCTGTGAAAGGTCTCTGATCAAGGATAGGTATACCCAGTATCTTGGAGAACTCTTCCATTGTAGGAACCAGCTGATAGTCGAGGAATGTGAAACAGTGATGTTTAGGGTCAAAGAACTGAAACAGAACACTCATCATGTCTTCATTGAGCCCTGAAGTGACTAGATCCAGTAGGTAACCATGCTTCTTGATGAACTGGGAGTTTTCAGAAACTTGAGAGACTAATTCCTTAAGCTTAGGAGGTATTCCTACAAAGTTGATCTGGATAGTATTCCTACGAGCAGAAGCCATGACCTGCAACAAAGAACAAAGATAAATCCTTTGGTCCTTGAAATGGTTAGTGAAAATGCTATGCTTATGATGCATGATGATGTTATGATGTTATGCTCAATCACAAACATGTGGCACACACAAACAAGTCACACAATAGCCCTAGATTTGAAGGCTTGCATGAGGTTTAAAGGTAAGTACCCTCCCTTGCAGTTTAGATGGTTCATCCTGTTCTACAAAAGTAACCAGGTTCTAAGGGATCTCAATATCACTGATCCTTCCCAAGGGTGGTTGTTCAGTAGGCAACTTACTTGCCAACCAAAACCCTCCAGGTTTAGGATCTCAATTAGCGTAGTATCGAGTATCAACCAACTTCAGTCTTCACCAAAGCCGGCTATCTCACTACTTTCTAAAGGCCAAGATGGGATAACTAGGGTTCTAAAAGTTAGTTAGTGTATTGACAACACATGGCAGCCTCATATTATCCTTAACTTACTTAAAGAACACAAACACCAACCAAGAAGTCACACTAACTATGGCCACCAGATCAACCATATCGGTATACGCCGTACAGTTTCCTTGGTCTATTGCCATTTACCTAGGGTACACTAGATCCGGGTTAGGATCTTTCACACATAAATCCCAACAAATAATATAAAGCAAACAAGGCAAACAATTTAAGTGATCTAATTCCTAAGGGTACCCCTCTTTTATTAAATCCCCAGCAGAGTCGCCAGTTCTGTAACACGGTGGGAGAACTGACTTTGTATAATGTTGCGGATAGCAAGAGTCGCCACCGACTTTTATTTTATCCAAAAGGAAAGGGTATAAAAGAACAGGAAAGACCTTAAAAGATTTTGAGTTCGGGGGGTAGGTTATACAAAGGGAAGGTGTTAGCACCCTTTATATCCATGGTTATCCATGGGCTCTTAGTTACTTAGCTCACTTTGTTTGTTTGCAAGAGTGTAGTGTGTGATTAGAAAAAATTTCTTTAAGTACTTGGTAATAACCCTCGTATGGGTGTATACAAAGCCTAGTTTAGAAATTGTGAGGTGTAAAAGTAAGTTTGAAAAGTGTGAGCAAGTAACTATGAGGTACCTACCCTAGATTAAGTCTTTCATGTTCTCGTATGTTCTTTCAATGGTAAGACTATCCCTATTATTAAGGAATAGGTAGCCATTACCTTGGATGTTAAGGGACAAGCATAGGGTCATCGTATGGTCATAGAAAGCAACAAGTAAGGGTGTCTTTATCAATTTGTAGGGACTTATCATCTTTTATTCGAAGGGACAAGATCATTATCGTAGGCAACCTCGAAGGGACTTGATCTTTAAAACTGTAAGAACTTGATGATATTTATGAAGAGACTTTGCTTAAGACACCTCTATATTCGAGGGACTTGACCATATTTAAGGCAACCAAGAGGGGTAACTTAGGAAGTGCAAGATGGCGATAAAAGATCGACTTATGTGTGTGAGTGTTCATGTTCAAGTATTTATCTTATTTAAATTAATTTTCTAAGTTATTTTAATCACATATAGGTTATACACACCCTAAGATTACTAACCATACAATAAATAATTACAAAAATAAAGCAAAAATAAACCTATTACATGGCTTTAGCAATTACATAATAATAAAAATAATCATGATAAATATAATAATAATAAGAATAATAAATAAACAATAATCACATATTAGTAATAATAATAATAATAATAATAATAATAAGGGTTAGCAAAATAAATAAATAAAGAAAATAAGAATTTAGCAAGAAAAAATTAATATTAGAGAAATTTTAGAAATTAATTAAGAAAATAAGTTTAGTAATAATAAATAAATAACAAATTATTTACATATTAATAAAAATAAAAATTAATGATTTAATTAGGGTTTAGAAAAAATTAGGTTAATTCTTAGGGTTAGGATAAAATTAGGGTTGACAAAAATTAGGGTTAATATTTAAGAAAATTAGGGTTTTTAAATTATAATTATACATTATTAATTTATTTACAAAAAATACATAATATTATATATATAAACATATTATAAAATAAATACAAATAATTTATATTTAAGAAAATAAAATATGAATTTTAGAAAATATAAAGTTTTAGGAAAATATTATTGATTATTGTTTAGAAATTATTTTTATAAGAGTTTAAATGAATTAAATAATATATAAACAAATAAATACAAAAAAAATTGAAAAAATGCAAAATACCTGCAAAATAATTTCTAAAAAATAATCAATAATATTTTCCTAAAACATATAATGGGTGTTGATCTTTATATTTTAAACCTGCAAAATAAATAAAATCCAAAACAAAATGGCCTGCAGCCAGATTCGAACCCAGGACCATTGCAACAACAACCAAACACTCCAACCAACTGAGCCACATGGGGCGCGTACAACAAACAACCATCACTAATTATTATAAAAGAAAACAATTTTCCCAATTGGATTTCCGCGCCAAACTTCATCTTCTTCATTTGAATTACCTGCGAAAATTCATACAATATTTCCTGCGAAATTTCCTGCGGGCAAACCAAACCAAAAGAACCTATGTTTTTTTGAAACATCATTCAAACCATAATAATAATGAAAATTCATAACCCATATCAATTACCCAGTGTTCATACGTCATAACCATGTTTTTAGAATTCATTTATATTAGGTATTTCGTAAAACCCCAAATGAGAAGCATAAACCCTAGCCATGGCAGTTTTCGATTCAGGTCATGAATCTTCAATCTAATTATCCAGAAAGTATCCTAAGGTCACTACAAACATAAATCAATCATTAGAATCAATTTATAATGCATAAAAATATGAAATCGAAAAAGACATTGTTCTTGAATAAAAACGATTCGGTTAGGGCATATGATGATGTTTTAGATGATGATAATGATGCAAATAGCTTCAATGAACATCCAGGAGTGTATTGCAACCTTTAAAACCTCTTGATATGGCCTCTAGGTCAAAAACCGAATATGACTGTTTGTGTGAAAATTTGAAGTTCAATAGTGTTCTTGGAGGCTCTGAAAATCGTCCATTTGCTATGCTTTATGCTTATGGATATATAGTGAACAAAATTAGGTTAAAACTTTTTGGATTTGTGGGCTTTTGATGGTTGCTTGATCATGAAGTTTCACCACTTTCAAATATCCTCAAAAATCTTATAAAACCTTTCTAAATTGGTTTAGCACGAATTTTAATGATACCAATCAACTTTGAATATCCTTTAAGAGCTTCTAGAATGAGAATCATATCAAATATTGAGTTTTTCATATTTTATTTTGATTTAAAATGATTTTTAATGTATAAAATCAAAATAAATAAAAATAAACTAATAAAAAATCTGAATAAATGATATTTGATTCGTGCATAATGTCATGGTAGAGATTGGGTCATAAAAATGCAAGCCCATGTGAAAATAATTGGTTCTAAGACCCCATTTGCTCAATAAACCTCTCAAAAATTTCTCAACTTTGCAAAGACACAAATACCTCAATTTTAAGGCTATGAAGGTGTTATTGGACATTTTGGAAAGCTTAGAGAGTCCTCTAACCAACCTCTTTGGTGTCATGTCCATATCCTTTACCATTTTCAAATTATGCCCTTTGGAAGATGTTGACTTTTTGTTGACTTTTAAAATGACCTATAATGTCTTAGCTCATACCTTCCAAATGAAGCATTTTTGGGATTGGCTTGTGAGACACAAAGTTGTAGAGAATTCAATTTCCTTCAAAATGAGCTTTGAATGGAAATTTTTTGATGAAGCATGGGAAAGTTATGGCTGGTCAAAGTTCAATTGACTTTTCCTGTGAAAACCCTAATTTAGAAACTCCTGATTCTTGATGATCTGAAATCTCCTTGATGAATCATGATCAACCCTTGATCAAATGATGAATTTTACTTCATATACTTGATGTTGGCAAAAAAATCATGAAGTTTGACTTTGGTTTGACCACAGTTGACCTTAGTTTGACTTTTTAACTGCTTTGACTGATTTTTGCATATATGATCATCTGACTGAGCAAAACTTTTGGGAAAGCCTTGAAACTTGACATAGGGATTCTTGAAGACGTATAGGATGATATGAAGCTCACTTGTGGCCTTGAAAGTCCATTTAGCCTGATGAAATCCAAAACCCTAGTTTAGGGTGCATTGCTTAGGAGGAGGCTTTGTATGAGGGAACTTCCAAACTTTCTGACTAATTGTGAACCTTGTGAACCTTGTGAACCTCTTGGGATACCTTGTGAACCTTGTAAACCTCTTGGGGCCCCTTGGTACACTATCTACGGCCACCTGAGGTCTTCTCCGGCCACCTGAGAGTCATTAGGGCTCTAATTAGGGTTTAGACCTCAGTTTGAATTTGAACCGTAGGATGTGATTTTCGCACGTGGATGAAGGGCCTAGATGCCTTGTTAAAACCCTAATCAGTTAATTAGGTTAATTAATTAGGATTAATTAATAAATCTGCCAGATCAAATCCTGACCAACCAAATGCACGCTAGTCAACTCCCTTCATTTTTGTTTGAATCTCAACCACTGGATGCGTTTACTTTCCATTTAATTGCATTTTTATTTCATTTTTCATTATTTATTTTGCACAATTTATTTAAAATAGTTAAAAACATCACAAAAATATTTCCTTTTGCATTTTTGATCAAAATATTTTTCTCATTCCAAAAATAATTTGTATTTTATTTTTTGCATTAAAAAAGTATTTTTAAAATATTTAAATTTTATTTTTAATTAATTAAAGTATTTTAATTAATTAAAAATACATTTAGGTTTCTAAAAATCACCAAAAAAATCATGAATCATCCCATTACATTTAGAAACATTTTCAAACTCTTCACACAAATTTCTTTTTAGGTTTGACCATTGTTTGTGAATTTTCTTTGAATTAAGGGTCATTAAATTTCATTTATTGAACCCTAAGTTGAAAAAATCATTTATGCCTAACCAAGAAGAGTTTGAAGTTGATTCTTTTTGCATTGTTTTGCATATTGCATGTAGTTTATAGGTAATTTTCCTCATGAATTATCTTGCATTTTCAATTTGATTTGCATTTTCCCCTTTGAACCACCCAAAAACCCTAGAAAACTTAGGAAAATCATAACTTGTGATTGGTTAGGTTTCTGACTATCTCCTTTGGGGTGTGACCTAGTATGGGATTACGGTTTGTTTGAGCTTGATTTCAATTTTTTATCATGTCATATGCTTCTGCTTTGTTCATTTGAATCTCATACTTTCATATAACCCTAATTTCTCATGTTCATTTGCATTCATCTTGCATATGCATTAATACATGAACTTGCCATGACATTTCTTGCATTAATATGTCATCTCAGACATCTTAGGACATGTTAGAATCATGATTGGTCATTTCTTCATTCATTTGCCATGATTTGCATTCATTTCATTTCATTAACTTTCATGTGTTTTCAAACTTCAAAGCATGCTTCCTTTGCATCTCATGCTTGTATGATCATTCATATGCACTTTGTATGACTTTGCATCATCTCACATGACATTTGCATTGCATAAATGATCACACTAAAATTCACCGTATTTCTGACTCCGATTTCGCATGCATTCTTAGCTTTTATTGTTATTTTGTTATGTTATTACTTTGTTTTCCTTTATTTTCAGGTTTTTTATGTAATCGGGGCTTGAATCAAGAAAAGGAGCGAAAAAGGAGTGGAAACGGACGAAAACCTAGAAATTCAGCGTTTTACACTTACGGCACCCACTGTGGCGGGCGCCATGGGGTTAGCCATGACGTGGCCACGTCTCAAGACCACTCCACAACTCCCAAGACCCACGATACCCACTCTTCCATTCCCTATCAGTCTCATGGCGGGCGCCATAGGCCTGTAGCGGGCGCCACAAGGCAAAAAGCATTTCCCTCCACTTTTTAGTGGAGGGGGCATCCTGGTCTCTTCCCGCATTTAGTTTTCCTATAAATAGGACTTTAGATTTTCGTTTTTCTTCATCCAAACTTAGATTTATCTAGGCATATATCAGTTTTAAAGCAGTTACCATTCCACATCGAGGTGTTTCTGCAATCGAGTGACCGAGTCTGTAATCTGTCTGTGTGATCGAGTTTTGGAGCACTCTGGAGGAAGTTAATCCTGCCGCCATTTTAATTCCAGTTCGTATTTTACTTTTCCGTATTGCTTTACTTTTATTTATTTCTCGCACTGCTTTACTTTCTTTATTATCCGCACTCGCACTTTATTTTATTTATTTCCTGCACTCGCTTTACTTTTATTTATTTCCCGCACTCGCACTACTTTCATTTACTTTCCGCACTCGCACTAAATTACTTTATTTCTCACATTCGCACTACTTTACTTTACCTTTCGCACTCGCACTAAATTACTTTTATGAAAAATTATAAAAAGAACTTTTACTTTATCATGTCTAACTAAATCTATAAAGGTTAGAATGTAAGGATCATAATTAAACCAGTAATCCGTACAATTGTTCGTGGAAACACTTAAGGGCTATTTTATCTTTCAATTCAAGTAATTGTTTTTAACTATTTCAAAAACAGCCAAAAGCGTTTTGTCTAGTTTAGTAGGAGTTTTTAGATTAAAAAGAAAAGAGATTTTAAAACGATTTTCGGACGCGTCATGAAGTTTAGAGTCTGGTTCGTAAGAACCTCTTTTTGCTAAGAAATCCAGGTTAAGATACTTTTCAACTTAGTTAAGATACTATATTTCTTAAAAATAGGTTTACTACTCTAACGCAGTACGCAGCTTTTTATCCGTGACAATAGGAGGGGTTGATTAGAGAGTGCAACTCGGTTCTGAATACGCGAAAGCGACAATTCCTGTTAAATTAGTTCTTTTCAAAGGAGAAAACATTGCCCATAAGTAGTTCCATTAACAAGTACCGGATTATCAATTGATTATGTGAATTACATTCGAGCCTGTCTTTTATTAATTGTTTAAAATTATTATTTTATTTACCATTGCACCCTTCTTAAAACCCCTATATTTAGTTGCCTTAGATACACACCATAATAACCGGTACGATAGATTAACACTTGGTCTCTGTGGATTCGACAATATTTTATATTACTCTGACGTGTTCGTACGCTTGCGAAAAACATGCATCAATAAACACTTATGACTTTGGTAATTTCATCTCATTGCATCTCATTTCATTTCATTTCTTTATGCTTTGTACTTTATGCATTCATATTAACATTTTCCGGTGGTAAGTTACTTTGAGAAGTGGATTTTCCTTCACTTCTCACTTCTTCTTATCTCTTTCATTTGCATTTTTACTTGTCTTTTAAGTGAACTTGTTCACTTGTGTTCCATCTCTTTCACTTTATTTCTTTAAGTTTCTTATCTTCTTCAATGAAGTAAGTAACTTATTCTTCTGCTTCATCCTCCTTTCATCTGCTTCTTTCATTGATGGCTTTCCTTGAAGATCTTTCTCAAGCCTCACAAACCATAGGAACATCCAAGCATGATAATAATTAGGGTTGTGATTAGTCCCCCTTAGTTTTTACCTTTGAGTCTCCTTGAGTCTCTCTTCTCATCTCAATAATCAGAGACTAAACTCTTAAAGTTTTAGGACTTTGGAATTAGGGTTATGCCTGCATCCTTCTCTTAGGATGGAATGTATAACTTTAATCCTAAGTGTTAAACCTTTAATTTGTTTAAAAATCTTAATCAAATCATCTTAATAATCTCTAAGACTTCATCTAGTAACTTAGGCCTTACATTAGGGTTCTAATTCTTCCTTCATTGGTTAAGAAGGATTAACCCTAGTGTTTAATGGACAAGTCCCCCTCAAGTTGTCTTACAAACTTAAAATCCATTTCTTAATCTCATCCCTTAATTAAAATCCACTTAATAAAGGCTTGTTATATAATGAATTTAATCCCTAACCATGGATTAAGTTGAGGTATCTTCCTCAGCTTAAGTGTTCTCATCTATTATCCTTCTATTAGGATGGTGTAATGAGCCCACTAATCTGTGATTAGAGATTAAACTCATTACTTAACACTAAACAAAAAAACCAAAAACATCCCATTAATCACAAGTAGGTTAATGATCTTAATCCTACATCATCATGGTAATTAAGTTGAGGTTCTTATCTCATACTTAAGTATTCTCATTATCCCTAATCAGGGAGGATATAATGAGTTTACAAACCTTTGATTTAGGCTTAAGCTCATTAACTTATGCAAAACACCAAAAACAATAAAAAACTTAAAACACAAAAACAAACAATAATCGTCTCCTTCGGGATTCTTTTCTCATCACACTCATTCACAAACGAGAACTCGCTTCTTCCATCTAATGCAAGACAGTTAGCACTTGAGCCAGACGAGTCATACACTTGAGCATAGACAAGCAAGCAGTTCACAGTCAATTTATCTTTCAGTTTCTTTGAGTCGAACTACGGCTTTCTGACTTCCTCATTGCACGCGAGGATACGTAGGCATAACTTAACGGTTATCGAACAAAAGTCTCTTTGTCATCCCCCTCTTCTAGCATTCTTTTTCTAAGCCTCAGTTCCTGAGCACTCACCCTTTTGCACTGACACTTGTATATTTCTTTTCCAGCTTTTGCACACAGATAGCACATACACTTACCCCTTTTAAACACAATCTTGTAAGCGTGGATCCCGTCGAGTACGACGGACAATCTGGGTGCTAATACCTTCCCAGGTTGTAACCAACCCCCTTTCTCAGTTTCTCTGGTTCGCAACCGTCTTATCCATCTTTTCCTAGGTTTATGCAGCATTACCTTTCCTTCGGGATAAAAATGCCTAGCTGGCGACTCTATTCACTTCATTTCATCTTCTCCTTTCGCCGACCGTTCGCGTCTGTACCGGGATGGAAATCTTTCGGGAGCAATAACTTGGGAACTCTGCTGGGGAAATATCTTGCAACCAAGGCTTCTGGTTCTTTTTGTGGGTTTCTCCTAGCGCTTGTTTGATTTGTGTTTATGGGGGTGTTATGTGCTACTTGTGCTTATTGTTTATTGCTTTATTTATTGCTTTCTGTACAACTTTATTTATTGCTTTCATTTACAGTTTCGTACATTTCATACTATTATCATATCATTTATGCTGGATCTCTTGTCTGTTTTGGTGGGTGGGGATCATTGAGTGATTAAGGTTCCATACCGGGGACCTGAGTGACACATAGGATAGAGTGGCTTCATATTCTTTCCCATTCCATTTCGGTCTGGTGAGGGAATATGAAAAACGGTTCAGACCTGGGTTTCTTCTTGAGAACTCTGTGCTACGGATTTCCTGTAGTACTAGGGCTATCTGGGAAGCCTGCTAAGTCTGGATGACCTTTTATGACCTTCAGCATCTGAGGTGAATTAGAGGAGGATCCTTTATGGTTATTGTAAACACTGTACCTCCGGTTAGAAGTGTTTACACTTCTCATAACTGATCCAAGTCTGAGGATCCTTGTTCTAGAACAATACATGTGAGGGGGTTGGGATGTTTACAGGTTTGCAGGAGCCCTTGGCCTCATCATACCCTTGTTACTAATGTTGTTTTAAGGTTGTATTATTTTTGGACTGTTCTTGTGAAACCCTAGATTTGTGGCTCTTTATTTGAGTCCCCCCACCTGGTTACTGGTTTTCTAAGCCTCCATCCGGACTTATGAACACACATGGACCCTATCAAGGCAGATAACAGATCCAGCACTTGATCACAAACCCTTTGCATATCATTCTACATACATCATTTTGCATCATTTAACATTTGTCTATTTGTCTTACAGGGTATCAACATCTTATCTTTGGTTTGGTTTTGACATGTTCTGCTGCTCAGACTTCTTCAGTTATCTACACCAGCATCTTCATCAATTGCATTCACCAGAGTTTCTTCTTCAGCACCTTCTCCAATTATCTTCATCAATTTTCAGCAGTTACCTTCATCAGTACTTCTCCTCAGTTTTCTTCACCGGCATCCATTGTCAACATGGACACTTCCAGGAAGAGCAACATCACCTATCATTTCTTTGAGCCCACTTTGACATGCATCAGGCATATGCAGTCTCTCATCACTCCTGATCATGTCCTTCTATTCAGGGAACATTATGGTAGATTATGGACATGATCATGGACCTGGATGCATCCCAGAGGAGCATGATCCACACATGTCTCCAGTTCTATGACCCTCCTCTCAGATGCTTCACTTTCCCAGATTTTCAGCTAGGACCATTGATGGAAGAGTTCTCTATGTTGTTAGGTGTCCCTATCAGGAGAGGGATTCCTTTCAACCCTGAGATGGTTGCTCCCAAGAATGAAGATATAGCTAAGGCTTTGCACCTGGAGCCCACCCTCATTGACCAGAGCATGACCACCAAGGCTGGGATTCCAGGCCTTCACTTAGATTTCTTGATCTCCCAGGCCACCCTGCATGCTGTAGCAAGGAAGTGGGAAACTGTTTGTGCTCTCCTAGCCCTCAGCATATATGGAGTTATCTTGTTTGCAGATGAGCCAAAGTTTGTAAGCAAGAGTGCTATTCAACTGTTCTTACTAAGGAACCCAGTTCCTACCTTGCTTGGAGACTTCTACTATTCAGTGCATCAAAGGAATGAGAAGCAAAGGGGAAGATTGGTCAGATGTTGTGCACCCCTCTTCTACTGTTGGTTGTTAAGGCACTTTCCGAAGTTAGACATTTTCCTGAATCCTCATCAGCCAAGGAACTGGGCTAAGAGATTGGTTGCCCTTACATCATAAGACATCAGATGGTGCACTCAGAGCACCAAGGGAAAAGATATCATTACTAATTGTGGGAAATATCCCAATGTACCCTTGATTGGAGTAAAAGGTTGCATCAACTACAACCCTTTGCTTTTCAAGACGCAATTAGGGTATGCTTTGGTACATCCCCCAAGAGGGCAAGATTTGACAGAGACCCTCTATTATGACATCCAGCACAACCTTGTCATTGTCAGACAGACAGCCTGGGCCTGGGACAACATTCAGACTAAGGGGACAGCTATTCTTGGCAAGTGCAACAACATAGCTTTAGTTTAGTATCTTGACTGGTCTCGTGTCAGGGGACACATCACCCGAATGCCATTCACCTTAGAAGATGTACCTGGACCATTAGCAGTGGAGCCTGCAGCTACTGTCAGTTTAGAGGAGTTTGAGGAATTGAAGGAAAGGAATACTCAGCTCTCTGAAGCTTTGAAGAACACCCTCTGGGAGAGGAATGATAGCCGTCTGGATAATGAAAGGTTAGAGAAGCTTCGGATTGAGCACTTAACCAAGATTGAGAAGACAGATGACTACATCAGAAAGGCTAGAGCATGAGAGTTAGTGCTGAAGAATGCTTGCAAGGAAGCTAAGACTCAGAAGGCCAGAGCTGAGCATTACTTAGAGGAGAGCCAGGCTAGGTGGATCAGGATCACTGAGGCTCGTGCACATGAAGATCAGAGAACCCAAGCTAGGATAGAGCAGCTAGAGGCTAGTGAGAAGAAGAATCAAGCAGCTTTGTTAGAAGCACATAAGGAGATCTCTGAGTTGAAACTCCGGGCGGGGTTAAAGAGGTCAAAGGACCAGAATAAGCACAAGAAGTTGACCAGCGCCATTGCCACCAGGAACCTTCTTATCATGACCATTACAGAGCACGCAGTTGGCCCAGTGAATGAGGCTCTCCTGAAGGAAGTCAGAGAGGATGACTTTGGATTGGATGTTTGATTTCCTTGTACTTGTACTTTCCTTTTGATTGTACTTTTGATTTTGTTGTTGTATTTTGACCCACCATGGGGAGATTATTGTAATCAAACTATGTATCTTCACACTTTGTAATATATGGTTTGTTTTACTTCATGGGCTTTATCTCTCTGCAACATCATCATTCCCCGAGGTCTGGAAAGGTCAAAACCAAAGAACCAAACCGGATACCCTTGGAAGACAAATAGGCATCCTGCATTGCATACTAACATTTTCTCTTTGTTTTGTAGGTTTTTGTTTTGTTGTTGTTTCTCACTTTGTTGTGGTTTCAGGAAACATTGCTCGTAGAAGAGTGTTCCCCGTCAATAGAGTGCACCGGTATCCGACAAGAAACAACCTTCTAGGATTACAAATGGATCAGGTTCAACAAGACTTGACTGATGTGAGGACCCAAATGGCCAATGAGAGGACAGAGATGAGGGCCCAAATGAATCAATTTATTACAGTGATGACTGGATTGGCTCAGAGCCAGGAGAGACTGAGAGAGTTAGTCGAGCGGCAAACTCCCGAGGAAAACCATCCAGGTACAGGGGGTACCAGTAACAATGATCACGTACAGCCTCGTACTGATCCCCCAGAGTTTGGACCTCATCTGAACCCAGAAATCAATATTATAAGAAACACCCAATGTAACACTGGAGGGAGGGCCTTGCAGGAAGACCCTCAGGAAGAACAGTTTACTGTAGTTGGGGCTGGAGACAAAATTTATGATCGTCGGTTGGATGAAATAGCAGAAACGCTAAGGTCTCTTGAATCCCAAAACTCTTTGGGTTTTGATGTCATGGACATGGGATTAGTGTAGGGGGTTAGAATTCCTCATAAGTTCAAACCTCCTTGTTTTGAAAGATACAATGGCACATCCTGCCCACGTACCCATCTTCAGTCTTTCTTGGGGAGATTGAAAGCCTACACCATGGATGAGAAATTATGGATGTTTTACTTTGAGGATAGCTTGACAGGGGCATCCCGGGAATGGTACTCTCACTTGACTAGGGCCACTGTTAGAAATTGGAAAGACTTGGCCGAGGCCTTCATTCGTCAATATCAGTATAATTTGGACATGGCTCCAAACAGAACCCTTCTGATGGGAATGTCACAGTCTTCTCGAGAAAGCTTTAGAGAGTACGCCCAAAGATGGAGGAAACTAGCTACTGTCGTTCAACCCCCGATGTCAGAAAGGGAGATGGAAGATATGTTCATGAACACTCTCTAGGGTACTTATATTGATAGGTTGGCTGCATTTTCTTCTACCAGCTTTGTAGACATGGTGATAGCTGGGGAAAGAATTGAGAGCTTACTGAAGATGGGAAGATTTCTGACAACGGTGCCAGTTCAAGCAATGCAAGGAAGCCATTTGCAGGGCCCCGCAGATCTGGTGAAATAAACTTTGTACATGTAGGAAGAGGTAGACCCCAGTATCTGCCAAGATCAGTTGCCGCCGTCACTATCCCTACTCCACCTCCTCAATATACTCAACAACCACAACACATTCCTCAACAGCCACAGTTTCCTCAACAGAGATCCTACAACAACAATAACAACAACCAACAACAACGCCCTTTTCAGCAGCGGCCATCTCAGATCAACAGGGTGATTGACCCTATACCAATGTTGTATGCCACATTGCTGCCACAACTCTTAAAGCTCAATCTTGTCGAGTTAAGGACATTGGCTCCACCAGATCCTCAGAACCTTCCAAGAAATTACGACGTCAACGCCAGGTGTGCTTTTCATTCTAATGCACCTGGTCACTCCACAGAAAAGTGCAGGGCTCTGCATATGAAGGTCCAGGATCTGGTAGATTTAAAGGCCCTGAATTTTTCACCACCTCCCAATGTCACGAAGAATCCTATGCCCAACCATGGTGGGCCAAGGATTAATGCAATAGAGGAAGACTCACCCATGAGTTTGATTGAAGACGCTTCAAGAATTCAGACACCTCTGGCAGAGGTTAAAGCTCAGCTTTTGAAATGCCAAGTGTTTCCAGGTTGTGAGGCCTGTTGTGAATCTTGCAAGGTTTCCGAGAACGGGTGTGCAAGCTTGAGGAATAGCATCAATGGCTTGATCAAAGAAGGTATTCTGCAAATAACCACAACAACTTCTACAACACCAGCAACTCCTTTTTCAACAGCAAGTTTTTCTCCTACAACTGCAAAAACAATTGTTCCCACAGACTCGTCTACAAAATCAGCAACCACCTCTTCCATCACTTCAACAAACAACAGTTCCATCTCATCCACTTCTACAACTACAGCAACCACCAACAACAACATCTCCACTGTCACTATATATTATGACCCTAAAACGGTCCCAAACTCCAGCAACTTTCAACAACAATCTCAGCAACAGTTTCAACCAAGCTTCAATTCATCACCACCAACATCCACCAGAAGTCCTGTCACCATCTTTTATGACCCACAAACAATAACGGTTCCAACCTCTGCTGCAGTTAGCCTAGTCACTGTCACGGTGCCAGGGCCCATTCCATATGTTAAAGACAATGTTGTACCATGGCATTATGGTGCAAACCTTTACTGCAACGGAGAAAAAGTCCTTCTTGATTCTTCAGTTCCTACCTCACAAGTAGATAATGTCGGGGGAGGCGGAAGCTTCACCCGAAGCGGACGCCTCTTTGCGTCACAAGCTCCAAAGACCAATACTGAGGCAAAGGCTACTGCCAAAGCCAAAGGGAAAAGTGTGGCACCTGAAGAACCTGCACCAAAAGAAACTCATAAATCATCCTTTGATCAGGATGTGGATGAATTTATGAGGATAATCAAAATAAGTGACTACAAAGTTGTGGATCAGCTCAACCAGACTCCTTCTAAGACCTCCATCGTATCCCTGCTGTTGTGTTTCGAAGCTCATCGGGATGCACTACTTAAAGTTTTGCACGCTGCCTACGTGCCAGAAGAGATCACAATGAATCAACTTGAGACAGTAGTGTCTAATGTTAATACTAGCCATGGGCTAGGTTTCACCAATGCTGACTTAACAACGAAAGGACGTCACCACAACAAAGCTTTACATATCACCCTAGAGTGTAAAGGAGTTGTGCTCTCTCATGTTCTTGTTGACACTGGGTCCTCACTCAATGTCCTGCCGAAGAAAGCTCTTGTCAAGCTCGAATATGATGGAATAGCTCTCCGACCAAAAAAATCTGGTGGTCAGGGCTTTTGATGGCTCCAAGAGGTCTGTTCTTGGAGAGGTGGAGTTGCCGGTGATAATCGGTCCACAGGTCTTTTAGACTACTTTCTATGTGATGGACATACAGCCACCCTACAAGTGTTTGTTGGGTCGACCATGGATTCACGCCGCTGGCTCAGTTACATCGACCCTTCACCAAAAATTGAAATATGAGTGGGAAGGACAGATTATCACCATCTGTGGTGAAGAGGACATCTTTGTTAGCCATCTGGCTATATACAAATACATTGAGATGGATGGTGAAATCCATGAAACTATGAGCCAGGTGTTCAAAGCACTGAATGTCAATGAGGCGATGACTGAAGTATTTGCTGCATCCCAGGAGGATAGGATGGGTACTTCAATTGTCTCCTATCAGCAAGCCCAGAAGGTTGTTGAAGATGGAAATGCCCAAGGTTGGGGCAAGCTGCTACCGGTAGAGAAGAAGGAAGGCATATTCGGTTTGGGTTATAAACCATTCTGACAAGATCAAGCAGAGGATGCTAAAGAGCCAAGTTCATCAGTGGGGGGATGCTCACCCCAGATGCTGTTAACAACGTGGAAGACGAGGCAGAAAGCGACCTCGACCTGGAGAGCTGGGTACGTCCAAGGATCCCTGGTCACCAAGTCCTTAACTAGTCTTCCCAGGAAATTATAAGGGTTACTCCTGCAGAGTAATTATTATTTCCTGCCTTTTTTTAGCATGCATCAAGTCCTGCATCTTGCCCAAGGTGTCAGAACTCATTTTGTGATAGGGACATATTGTAATTTTGTGCAAATGGATTATCAATGAATATCGGACATCTTTTGCAAACAAGTCTCTTTTTCGCTCACTGTCTTTTCATTTTTCACTTTTGTACAAAACAATAAAATGGCAATGTTTTCAAAATAATAACTTCATTTTTACACTTTTCTAAACAAGATTAAAATTGATCACTAAAACAAACCAATCTCAAACCTTGCAGAGATTATCCTTCAGATTGCACCGACAACAGCACTGCTATGACCATGTATGACTTCGACAATCCGATTAATCAAGCTGATGAAGGGGTTGAAGAAGACTATGAGCTACCTGAAGAGTTAGCCAGGTTGTTAAGGCAAGAAGAGAAAGTGATCACTCCTCATCAGGAGGAAGTTGAAACAGTTAATCTTGGTACCGAAGAGGATTTGAAAGAAGTGAAGATTGGGGCCAGTCTGTAGGCTTCAGTAAAAGAACAGCTCATTGACATGCTTCGAGAATACGTCGACGTCTTTGCTTGGTCCTATCAAGACATGCCAGGTCTAGATACGGATATTGTTATGCACAAGCTACCCTTGAAAAAATATTTCCCTCCAATGAAGCAGAAGCTACGTTGTACTCGCCTAGATATGGCCATGAAGATTAAGGAAGAAGTACAAAAACAGTGGGACGTCGGTTTCCTTGCTGTAACTAGTTACCCGCCGTGGGTTGCTAACATTGAACATGTACCTAAGAAAGATGGCAAAGTACGAATGTGTGTGGATTACCGGGACCTGAACAGAGCTAGCCCAAAGGATGACTTCCCATTACCTCACATTGATGTATTGGTCGACAACACAGCTCAGTTCTCGGTGTTTTCTTTCATGGATGGTTTTTCTGGGTATAATCAGATCAAGATGTCACCCGAAGACATGGAGAAAACAACCTTCATCACACCTTGGGGTACATTTTGTTACAAGGTAATGCCTTTTGGACTAAAGAATTCCGATGCGACTTATCAATGGGCTATGGTAACGTTATTCCATGATATGATCCACAAAGAAATTGAATGCTACGTGGATGACATGATTGCCAAGTCCCTTACTAAAGAAGATCATCTGTTAAATCTGTTAAAGTTGTTCAAGCGTCTCAGAAAGTACCAGTTGAAGTTAAACCCCAACAAATGCACATTCGGGGTACGTTCCGGTAAGTTGCTGGGATTTATCGTAAGTGAAAAGGGAATTGAAGTTGATCCTGACAAAGTCAAAGCCATTCAAGAGATGCCTGCACCTAGGACTGAAAAAGAAGTTAGGGGGTTCTTAGGTAGATTGAACTACATATCAAGGTTCATATCTCACCTCACTGCAACCTGTGAGCCCCTTTTCAAATTGTTAAGAAAGGAACAAACGGTCAGGTGGAACGAAGATTGTCAGAAGGATTTTAACAAGATCAAGGAGTATCTGCAAGAACCTCCAATTCTTATGCCTCCAGTTGAAGGAAGACCTCTGATAATGTACCTGACAGTATTAGAAGGATCAATGGGGTGTGTGATGGGCCAGCATGACGAGTCTAGTCAAAAAGAGTATGCAATATACTACATGAGCAAAACGTTTACCGACTGTGAACAACGTTATTCACTGCTCGAGAAAACTTGTTGTGCTTTAGCGTGGGCTGCTCGCCGACTAAGGCAGTATATGTTGACTCACACTACTTTGTTGATCTCAAAGATGGACCCCGTCAAGTACATATTTGAGAAGCCAGCACTTACCGGAAGGGTTGCAAGATGGTAAATGATTCTGAAAGAGTATGACATTCAGTACACATCTCAAAAGGCCATCAAAGGCAGTGTACTGTCTGACTATCTAGCTGAGCAATCCATTGATGATTACCAGTCCATGAGATTCGACTTCCCTGATGAAGACATCATGTACTTGAAAGCAAAAGATCATGAAGAGCCTGTTCACACTGAAGGGCCTGATCCAGAAGAAGAATGGACAATGATGTTTGATGGGGCTGTCAATATGAATGGTCGTGGAGTTGGTGCAGTGCTCTTAACACCTAAAGGAGTTCATATGCCTTTCTCGGTGAAACTCACCTTTGCCTGCACTAACAATGAAGCTGAATACGAAGCCTGTATCATGGGTCTTGAGGAAGCCATTGACCTCAGGATCAAGACTTTGAATGTTTTTGGAGATTTAGCTTTGGTAATCAATCAAACCAACGACAAATGGTACAAACACCAAGAGCATTTGTTTCCATACCGTGACTACACGAGGAGATTACTGACTTTCTTCACAACAGTCAAACTTGAGTATACCCCTCGAGATGAAAATCAGTTCGCAGATGCTTTAGCTACCATTTCCTCCATGATCAAGGTTCAAACTGCAAATTATGTGCCTCGGATTCTGGTATCTAGACTGGACAGACCAGCATATGTGTTCTCTGTGGACACTGCTATTGATGACAAACCTTGGTTCCACGACATCAAATGCTTCTTAGAGGATCAAACATACCCACCTGGGGCATCATCCAATGATAAGAAGACATTAAGAAGGCTGGCCGGTAGTTTCTTCCTTAATGCTGATGGTTCATTATACAAGCGAAACTTTGACATGGTTCTGCTCAGATGTGTTGATGAGAAAGAAGCAGACTTGCTGATACACGAGGTGCATGAAGGATCTTTCGGTACCCATGATGGAGGACATGCAATGGCTAAGAAATTGTTAAGATCAGGTTACTACTGGATCACAACGGATGCAGACTGTTGTGCCCATGCCAGAAAGTGCCACAAATGCCAGATCTATGCAGGCAAAGTGCATGTGCCTCCAAATCCTTTGAACGCGATGTCTTCACCTTGGCCCTTTGCCATGTGGAGCATTGACATGATTGGAAAGATCGAATCGATTGCTTCAAATGGCCACAGATTTTTCCTGGTAGCCATTGATTACTTCACCAAATGGGTTGAAGCATCTTCGTATGCAAACGTCACCAGACAAGTGGTAGCCATATTTCTGAAAAGAGACATCATTTGTCGATATGGAGTTCCCGAGCGAATCATTACTGATAATGGTTCCAATTTGAACAACAAAATGATGGCAGAACTGTGTCGGGACTTCAAGATCCAACATTACAACTCCTTTCCTTATAGGCCAAAGATGAATGGCGCTGTTGAGGCAGCTAACAAAAACATCAAGAAGATTGTGCAGAAGATGGTGGTTACTTACAAAGACTGGCATGAAATGCTACCATTTGATTTGCATGGGTACCGAACCTCAATCAGAACGTCCACTGGGGCAACACCTTATCAACTTGTGTATGGTATGGAAGTTGTCCTACTTGTTGAAGTTGAGCTACCCTCCTTACAGGTAATGATGGATGTTAAGTTGGATGAAGTAGAATGGGTTCGGTCTCGGTACAATCAACTGAATCTGATCGAAGAAAAGAGATTAGCTGCAATTTGTCATGGGCAGTTATATCAGAAAAGGATGAAGAAAGCCTTCAATCAGAAAGTCAGGCTTCGGGAATACCAAGTGGGAGATCTTGTGCTGAAAAGACTCATTCCTCCTCATACAGACCACATGGGCAAATGGACTCCAAATTACGATGGTCTATTCATAGTAAAGAAGATTTTCTCTGGTGGAGCACTGATGCTCACTACTATGGATGGTGAAGATTTCTTATCCCTTGTGAATTCAGATGCAGTTAAAAAATACTTCGCATAAAATTACCCGCTGGACATAAAAACAGAATGTACGTCTAGGCAAAAATAGGGCATCCCGGCGAGTCAAAAACAGAATAAATGACTCGGGCAAAAATGAGGGAAAATAAAAAAAAATGTGTGTACACCCGCTGAGTTGAAAAGCCGCATTGGACAGCTCAGGCAAAAAGGGGTATCCCGGTGGATTGAAAACCCGAAAGGGCGATCTACGCAAAATCAAGGAATAAGCGAACAACTGCATTCTGAATTCGTCTGTATCACTCACAACACGGCAAGCTTCGAAAGGATAAAGCATCAGTCAGAATCAACTTTTTCAGAAAGCAAGTTGAGAAGAACGTCAAGGTCATACAGGTCATAGCAAAGGAAGCTCACTGGAGCGTCGTCAACATTGCCAGCACTTTTATTTTCTCAGTTTATAGCAATCTCCTCATTCCAGGGGATTTGTTTCTTTGACTGTATTTTCCAATTCAGGGCACCCAGATTAATAAAATCAGAGTTTTCAGTCACACCTTGTTTTGTACATTTTTGTTTCGTTTGCAAAATGTCCAAAATTCATGATACAACACTTGCATAAAACAAATGATCCATTTTAATAAATGCTTGCAGGAAATATATTTACTTTCAGGAATATCTAACTCCTATGACGAAATCCGGTAAGGGATGCCTCGGGATACTTGTGCGTTTCTTTTATCTTAACAAATTGTAGGTTTTCAATACGCAACACGGGGCATATCAAGCTTCGCATCCCCAGCATGCTACTTCCCGGAAATTACCTCCTCCCTAAGCGGGATCTCCCGAGCAATACCTGAAATGCTTTTCCCCAGCGGAGTTGCCAAAGCCTCCTCATCCCTAACACAAGTCTACTCAACAGGAGCCTCCCCAGCTGAGATCCCCACCAAAGTGCCAGATCTCTCAAGGATAAAGGAACTATCTCCCCACAAAAGTTTCCATTCCCTCCCCAGAAGAGCAATGCCTAAAACTCTTACACAACAAAGTGACGAAAGTTTCCATCCCCCCAGCTGAATTCTCCTTACGGGTAGATTGACCAATGATCTCTTTCCCCAAGAAGATTTCTCCTTGCAGTTAGATCTACTAATGATCTCTTCCCCAGCCGGGTTATTCTTCCAAAGCAGATCAGCCATAGATCTTTATCTCAAGCAGGACCCAAGTCCCGAATCGGTTTATCTTTTGCATAATTATAACATTAGCATCATATTCACCAAATAAGTGTAGCATTCCGTCTAATACGGAGCATTATGGCAAAAATCAAACATTTGCATGATCACAAGCCAGGTTCGAGCTAGTCACCTGCAATTACCATCAGCATTTCATCGGCAATTTATACCAAAACTCACATCCCCTGCAAATAAAAAGTCAAAGCGTCCCCTTTGCACTCTCAAACATAAATGCTTGTTCATATTCATATATACTCTTTTCGACACTCGTCTGTGTCGTCTTATTCCCCGCAGGTCGCCATAATACCTTTTGCACTCTCAAATACAGATACCTATACATACTCTTTTGACACTCGTCCGTGTCATCCTTCCCCAGCATGGTTGCCAGAACATCTTCTGCAAACAAAGTGTTTATTTATAACACACTCTTTTTGACACCCGTCCGTGTCATCCTATCCCCACAAAAAGCCAAAACATATCTTTTACAAATGCATGTTTATATAATACATATTTGACACTCGTCTGTGTCATACATTCCCCAACAGATCAAACACTCGTCCGTGTCTTGCTCATACTTCACCAACAGATCAATACTCACTCGTATTTATACAAAAGTCTTTGATACTCGTCCGTATCTTGTATATATATATATATCACTCCTCAACAGATCCGACACTCGTCCGTGTTCATTGTTAACCAGTTGGTACTCGTCCGTACCATCATCTCTGAACACACGTCAGTGTTTGTTTCTACCAATACTCGTTCGTATCATGGTCCTAAGAATGCTCGTCCGCATCTTTAATCTATACACAGCGTCAAACACTTATACCTTTTATTCTTGAAAGCGTAAGCACTCGTCCGTGTTTACCATTCCCCAGCAAAACACCCCAAATTTTCCCTCACTCATATCACACCATGGCTTGTGATCTTTCATTTATCGCATAAACATAATAATACTATCTCATATTGCATTTTTGCTTCACTGCATAAGTTCAAGTTCATCTGCATCTAGGGTTTGTGATCTGAGCAATCCAAGATTCCATCTGAGCCATCCCAAAGGCCTCAAAGCTTTACAAGAGGGTCCAAGAGTGTTCTATCATCATATTATGCTCCTCAAGGTTCATGGAAGTCAAGAAATCACAAGAACTGGCAAGGCATGGAAGCAGAGCTAGGGTTTTCACTACACAGATGACCAAAATTAGGGTTTTGGTTTCAGAGGCCTTAACTCCAAATTTTTGCTCCATTCTTGTTTCTAATGTTCTTAATATGTCATAAGGATCATGTGTACCATGTTTAATGAAGCAATTCATTGTGGAAGTCATATGTTCACTGGGTAACTTTCTTGAGCAAGTTAAGTCAAAATCAGGGCATCTGAGGCCCCCAACAATGGAACCAAAGGGGTATTTTCATCAAATTGAAGTTCTATGATCTTTATTTGATCTTAGAAGAGGTTAGAAGTTTACAAGATTGAAGAACTTTGAGCCATTTGCAAACTTGCCAAAAAATGGAAATGACTTGTAATGGAAACTTTCCATTTTGGGAAAGTTTTTCAACCTCCTCTTTCTCAACCAAAAATGCTTCAAATGAAAAATTCTTGGTCATGAAAGTTGTAGATTAGGTCTTTCCCTTTTCAAAGAGCACAAGAACATGTCTTGATTCATCCTAGAACTCAAGATATGGCCTTTCAAAGTTGGCAAAAATCCTAAAATTTCAAGTTTCATGTCAAAGAGGGATTTTGCAAATTGGCATATTCAAGCATTCTAATGACTTCTAACATGCACAAATACTTCAAAACATGTCAAACAAACCTCAAAGGATCAGAATTATGCATTGAACTTAGGGTTTCCATGACTTATGATCCAAGAAATTTCAAAGAGGGAATTTTGAAAAACATGTGATAACTCTTCATCCAAGCCATCTAGCACATCAAAACCAATTCCATGGCTCTCCACAAAGTCAGCTGAGGCCAGACACCCCAAGAAATCAGACCTGCACCATGCTCATACCTCAAGTACACAATGTTGACATTTTTGCAACTTGGCCCATACCAATCACACTATGCCACCACCCACTTTCTGAACACTCTCATTGGCCTATACTAACCTTATGGACCTCATTTCACATAACACACAAGCCTAAAACATTCTACAAGTCAGATTGCTCAAAAATCCCCAAAACCTTCAAGCTTTCGAAACTCACTCCACAGCCAACAAAAATCACAAACTCTTTCACCAATCATCTCCACATAACCCCGGGATCATTTCCCACCCATCACAATAGCTTAAAACACAGCCAAACACAAATACGATTTCTGGTGCAACAGAGTCAAAACCTTCAAACCAGCCATCATAAACTTGTTCTAAGCTTCACATCATCCTCAAGGGTTCATTGAAGTTGATTTGCACAAGGGAGGAGGCCAGAAAGCTCAAAATTGCAAAGCTTCATCTCAGGTATCCTCAAGAACAAATTTTCCAGAACTTGCCATTTAAGTTACAATATCAATCTATATGTCTCACTGATCACTGTGATGTATTTTGTTTTGAAAATGAGTTAAAAATGAGCATGTATTAAGCTTCTGAAAGTTGTATGCGTTTTTCCGTTTTGCTTCGAATCATGATGTTCTTGAGTGATAAATGGTTTTTGAGGTTTGATTCGTGTTTAATGTTGTTTAAGGATCATTTCTGGAGATTTTGGTGCATTGTTATGGTGTTTTGAGAGATTCAGGGGAGGAGTCTGGCCGGAGAAGATGACCGGAGGTCTTCTCCGGACACCTGAGAGTCATTAGGGCTCTAATTAGGGTTTAGACCTCAGTTTGAATTTGGACCGTAGGATGTGATTTTCGCGCGTGGATGAAAGGCCCAGATGCCTTGTTAAAACCCTAATCAGTCAATTAGGTTAATTAATTAGGATTAATTAATAAATCTGCCAGATCAAATCCTGACCATCCAAATGCGCGCTAGTCAACTCCCTCCATTTTTGTTTGAATCTCAACCACTGGATGCGTTTACTTTCCATTTTATTGCATTTTTATTTCATTTTTCCTTATTTATTTTGCCCAATTTATTTAAAATAGTTAAAAACATCACGAAAATATTTCCTTTTGCATTTCTGGTCAAAATATTTTTCTCATTCCAAAAATGATTTTTATTTTATTTTTTGCATTAAAAAAGTATTTTTAAAATATTTAAATGTTATTTTTAATAAATTAAAGTCTTTTAATTAATTAAAAATACATTTAGGTTTCTAAAAATCACCAAAAAAATCATGAATCATCCCATTGTATTTAGAAACATTTTCAAATTCTTCACACAAATTTCTTTTTAGGTTTGATCATTGTTTGTGAATTTTCTTTGAATTAAGGGTCATTAAATTTCATTTTTTGAACCCTAAGTTGAAAAAATCATTTCTGCCTAACCAAGAAGAGTTTGAAGTTGATTCTTTTTGCATTGTTTAGAATATTGCATGTAGTTTATAGGTCATTTTCCTCATGAATTTATATTACATTTTCAATTTGATTTGCATTTTTCCCTTTGAACCACCCAAAAACCCTAGAAAATTTAGGAAAATCATAACTTGTGATTGGTTAGGTTTCTGACCTTCTCCTTTGGGGTGTGACCTAGTATGGGATTAGGGTTTGTTTGAGCTTGATTTCAATTTTTTTATCATGTCATATGCTTCTGCTTTGTTCATTTGCATCTCATACTTTCATATAACCCTAATTTCTCATGTTCATTTGCATTCATCTTGCATATGCATTAATACATGAACTTTCCATGACATTTCTTGCATTCATATGTCATCTTAGACATCTTAGGACATGTTAGAATCATGATTGATCATTTCTTCATTCAGTTTCCATGATTTGCATTCATTGCATTTCGTTAACTTTCATGTGTTTTCAAACTTCAAAGCATGCTTCCTTTGCATCTCATGCTTGTATAATCATTCATATGAACTTTGTATGACTTTGCATCATCTCACATGACATTTGCATTGCATAAACACTTCTGACTTTGGTCATTTCATCTCATTGCATCTCATTTCATTTCTTTATGCTTTGTACTTTATGCATTCATACTAACATTTTCAGGTGGTAAGTTACTTTGAGAAGTGGATTTGCCTTCACTTCTCACTTCTTCTTATCTCTTTCATTTGCATTCTTACTTGTCTTTTAAGTGAACTTGTTCACTTGT
Organism: Lathyrus aphaca; assembly: GCA_963966055.1. Lineage (NCBI taxonomy): Eukaryota > Viridiplantae > Streptophyta > Magnoliopsida > Fabales > Fabaceae > Lathyrus > Lathyrus aphaca. The sequence continues at coordinate 89,221,654 of OZ014521.1, read as the reverse complement.
GTTCCATCTCTTTCACTTTCTTTCTTTAAGTTACTTATCTTTTTCAATGAAGTAAGTAACTTAATTCTTCTGCTTCATCCTCCTTTCATCTGCTTCTTCCTTTGATGGCTTTCCTTGAAGATCTTTCTCAAGCCTCACAAACCATAGGAACATCCAAGCATGATAATAATTAGGGTTGTGATTAGTCCCCCTTAGTTTTTACCTTTGAGTCTCTCTTCTCATCTCAATAATCAGAGACTAAACTCTTAAAGTTTTAGGACTTTGGAATTAGGGTTATGCCTGCATCCTTCTCTTAGGATGGAGTGTATAACTTTAATCCTAAGTGTTAAACCTTTAATTTGTTTAAACCTCTTAATCAAATCATCTTAATAATCACTAAGACTTCATCTTGTAACTTGGGCCTTACATTAGGGTTCTAATTCTTCCTTTATTGGTTAAGAAGGACTAACCCTAGTGTTTAATGGACAAGTCCCCCTCAAGTTGTCTTACAAACTTAAAATCCATTTCTTAATCTCATCCCTTAATTAAAATACACTTAATAAAGGCTTGTTATATAATGAATTTAATCCCTAACCATGTATTAAGTTGAGGTATCTTCCTCAGCTTAAGTGTTCTCATATATTATCCTTCTATTAGGATGGTGTAATGAGCCCACTAATCTGTGATTAGAGATTAAACTCATTACTTAACACTAAACAAAAAAACCAAAAACATCTAATTAATCACAAGTAGGTTAATAATCTTAATCCTACATCATCATGTTAATTAAGTTGAGGTGCTTATCTCATACTTAAGTATTCTCATTATCCCTAATCAGGGAGGATATAATGAGTTTACAAACCTTTGATTTAGGCTTAAGCTCATTAACTTATGCAAAACACCAAAAACAATAAAAAACTGAAAACAAAAAAATAAACAATAATCGTCTCCTTCGGGATTCTTTTCTCATCACACTCATTCACAAACGAGAACTCGCTTCTTCCGTCTAATGCAAGACAGTTAGAACTCGAGCCAGACGAGTCATACACTTGAGCATATACAAGTAGGCAGTTCACAGTCAATTTATCTTTCAGTCTCTTTGAGTCGAACTACGGTGTTCTGACTTCCTCATTGCACGCGAGGATAAGTAGGCATAACTTAACAGTTACCGAACAAAAGTCTCTTTGTCATCCCCCTCTTCCAGCATTCTTTTTCTAAGCCTCAGTTCCTGAGCACTCATCCTTTTGCACTGACACTTGTATATTTATTTTCCAGCTTTTGCACACAGATAGCATATACACTTACCCCTTTTCAACACAATCTTGTAAGCGTGGATCCCGTCGAGTACGACGGACAATCTGGGTGCTAATACCTTCCCAGGTTGTAACCAACCCCCCTTTCTCAGTTTCTCTAGTTCGCAACCGTCTTATCCATCGTTTCCTAGGTTTATGCAGCATTACCTTTCCTTCGGGATAAAAATTCCTAGCTAGCGACTCTATTAACTTCATTTCATCTTCTCCTTTCACCAACCATTTGCGTCTGTACCAAGATGCAAATCTTTCGGGAGCGACACCTTAGCAAAAGTTTACCGACTGTGAATCTCGTTACTCACTGCTCGAGAAAACTTGTTGCGCTTTGGTATGGGTTGCTCGCCGACTGAGACAATACATGTTGACCCATACCACATTGCTAATCTCAAAAATGGACCCAGTCAAGTATATTTTCGAGAAACCATCATTAACCGGAAGGGTTGCACGGTGGCAAATGATCTTAACAAAGTATGACATACAGTATACTTCCCAGAAAGCTATCAAAGGAAGTGTATTATCAGATTATCTTGCACAGCAACCGCTTGAAGACGACTATCAGCCAATGAAGTTTGATTTCCCTGATGAGGACATTGTGTACCTCAAGGCATGAGATTGAGAGGAACCACTTCTGGAAGAGGGGCCTGACCCTGAATCCAAATGGAAGTTGATGTTTGATGGGGCAGTCAATATCAATGGTCATGGAGTTGGTGTTGTTCTTATTACTCCCGAAGGTGTTCACTTTCCCATTGCTGCCAGAATCACTTTTGGATGCACCAACAATGAAGCGGAATACGAGGCGTAAATAATAGGAATAGATGAGGCTATTAATCTTCGGATTAAGACCCTTGATATATTCCGAGATTCAGCCCTCGTTATCAACCAGATTACCGGCAAGTGGTATACACATCAAGAACACTTAATTCCTTATAGGGATTATGCCAGAAGACTATTGACGTTCTTCACAACGGTTAAGCTTCAATATATACCACGAGATGAGAATCAATTTGCCGATGCATTGGCTACTCTTTCTTCATCCATCAAAGTCCTGTGTTGGAACTACGTGCCCAGAATTGACATTTCCAGACTTGACGCACCAACTTATGTTTTCTCTGTAGACGCAGTGTCTGATGAGAAACCTTGGTACTTTGATATCAAGCTTTTCTTGAAAAAAATAAGAATACCCAGCTGGGGAATCATCCAACAACAAGAAGACCTTGAGACGACTTGCTGCCAGTTTCTTCTTTAATACAGACGGGGTTTTGTATAAGAGGAACTTTGAAATGGTCTTGCTCAGATGCGTGGATAGACACGAAGCAGACCTGTTAATGCAGGAAGTCCACGAAGGATCCTTCGGTACTCATGCGGGAGGGCATGCAATGGCTAAGAAGTTGTTGAGACCAGGGTACTATTGGCTAACAATGGATGCAAATTATTGTTCGTACGCCCGTAAGTGTCACAAGTTCCAGATTTATGCAGACAAGGTGCATGTTCCTCCTAGCCCGCTCAACATCATGTCATCTCCTTGGCCCTTTTCTATGCGGGGCATTGACATGATCGGGAAGATAGAGCCTACTGCTTCAAACGGTCATCGCTTCATCTTGGTCGCGATTGATTACTTTACCAAATGGGTTGAAGCAGCATCTTATGCCAATGTCACTCGACAAGTGGTAGCCAGGTTTCTGAAGAGAGACATCATTTGCAGATACGGAGTGCCCGAGCGAATCATTACTGATAATGGTTCCAACTTAAACAACAAGATGATGGCAGAACTATGCCAGGATTTCAAGATCCAACATCACAATTCTTCTCCTTACCGGCGAAAGATGAACGGCGTGGTAGAGGCAGATAACAAGAATATTAAGAAGATTGTGCAGAAGATGGTTGTCACTTACAAAGATTGGCATGAGATGTTACCATTCGCACTGCATGGGTACCGAACGTTAGTCAGGACGTCGAACGGGGCAACTCCTTTCTCCTTGGTGTATGGCATGGAGGCAGTCTTTCCTGTTGAAGTGGAAATTCCTTCTTTGCGTGTGATGATGAATGTGAAGCTTGATGAGGCTGAGTGGGTACGTGCCCGATATAATCAGTTGTGTCTAATTGAGGAAAAGAGATTAGCGGCTATCTGTCATGGTCAGCTTTATCAGAGGAGAATGAAGCGAGCATTCGACCAACGAGTACGTACTCGAGAGTATCAAGTAGGCGAGCTTGTACTCAAGAGGATCATTCCTCCAGGTTCAGATCACAGGGGCAAGTGGACCCCAAACTACGAAGGCCCATTCATAGTAAAGAAAGTTTTCTCAGGTGGGGCACTAATGCTCACTACTATGGATGGAGAAGATTTCCAGTCTCTTGTTAACTCGGACGTAGTTAAAACATACTTCGCATAAAAAGACCCGCTGGACACAAAAAACAGAATTAAAGTCTTGGCAAGAAAAGGGCATCCCGGCGAGCTAAAAACTGAATAAAAAGCTCGGGCAAAAGTTAGGGAAAATAAATGAAAAGATGTACACCCGCTGAGTTGAAAAGCCACATCGGACAGCTTAGGCAAAAAAAGGGTATCCTGGTGGATTGAAAACCCGAAAGGGCGATCCACGCAAAACAAGGGAATAAGCGAACAACTGTGATCCGGGTAATCTGAACCAAATCACCGTTCCAAACAGTCTGAAAATATCAGAAGGATGGGAATCAGTCCCCTCATCTTCTTCGGAAAGCAAAGGCAAGAACGGAAAGTCTTGAAGACATGTTGGTCATAGCAGGAAGGAAACTCATTGGAATGTCGTGCACATTGCCATTAGGATAGTTTCTTTTCTCAATTTTATGGTAGCTACCTCTTTCCAGGTAGTTGCTTCCTGATGTAAAAATTTGCCTATTCAGAGGTCACTCAATGAATGAATATTCAGTCAAAAGTCGTGTTGTGTTGTGTTTACTTTGTTTGCAAAAATGTCCTGAATTTTTGGCAAAAAGAGCATTGCATATGAAACATGTTGATTTTTCTAAAAAAAATTGACATTGCAGGGAAACAATTAAAACTATCTTTGAGTGTCGGGTGACAATGGATGAAAAGATCATGCCATGCAAGTCCCTGGGGCACATGTGTGTATACTGTTGTTGCAGGTTTTGTAGGGCAATGTGGTATTTCCCCAAGCAGAGAGTGCTCCCCATTTGAGCTAGAGCAATTGGAATCCCCAGCGAAATTTCAAACCTAATTAAAGAGGTGTCATCCCCAAGAAGCGGTTGTTCTTCACACAAAAGACATGGTTATCCCTAGTAGAGTTCAGATGGAACCTTCCCCAGCTGAGTTAGAGTCGAGTTGTATCCCCAACAGAACTTCAAACCCAATCTAAGAGGTTTGTCCCCAATCAGAGTCTTTGTGTCAGAATGGGCTATTCCCAACAAGCAGCTGAAGGCCTAACTCCCCGCAGGGTTGTAACTGTCAGAACTATTTCCCTAGCAAAGGTTATTTGACCAAGTATTCCCCTCAGTCGGGTCGAGAATTCATCATTTCTCATAGAGTTCATGGTTGGTACGCAACCATCATTGAAATATTCCCAGTGAGTTCGCCAATTTATTTTTGGCCAATGCAGACATTTGTTCACATTCCATTCCTCAACCAAGTATTTCCAGGATATCTTGATTATTTCCCAACGGAATTCCAAGGCTAACTGAAGAGCTTTCCTCCCCGAGCGGATTATCTTTCCACGAGCGAAGTCCTCCCCAACGAGCAGCTGTGCGCCTGGTTTCCCTACAGAGTCAGAATTTTCAGAATTCTCTCCCCAGCTAGAGTCTTGACCAAGCCTCTTTCCCATCCAAGTCTGAAGGCGTTTATCCCCCTCAGAGTCATGATCGGGATTCACTCCCGTCATTGGAGTATTCCCCAGAGAGGTTGCCAATTTATTTTTGGCCATGTGATGATACAAACAGTTATTCATCTCGTCAACCAGCGTCAAGCATTGTCAAAGCCTCTTGACCTAGTCCTCCCCTGCAGAGTCGGGATTATTGTTGCCAATCAGAGCAATTTGTTTGATGCTCGTATGCATTTCCTGGCATGCTTAGGTGCTCGCATGATGCTCATCTGCATTTTCCAACACTCGTCTGTGTTTGAAATCTGTTTATTGCTCGTCTCCATCCCCAACACTCGTCTGTGTTTGATGTTTGACATCATTTGATGCTCGTATGCTTTCCCCGGCAGAGTTGAGGTTCTTATCAGGTATCTGTATGATGCTCGTCTGCATTTCTCAACACTCGTCTGTATTTGAAATATGTTTATTTCTCGTCTGCATTCTATGGCACTCGTTTGTGTTTGATACTCATTTGATGCTCGTATGCTTTCCCCGACAGTCGCCTGTGTGTGGTAGATGTTGATGCTCGTCTGCATTCTACAACACTCGTCTGTGTGTGACATCTGTTTGATGCTCGTCCGCATTCCCCAACACTCGTCTGTGTTTGATACTCATTTGATGCTTGTATGCATTCTCCAGCACTCGTCTGTGTTTATTATCTGTTTGAAGCTTGTTTGCATTGTTGGATACTCGTCTGTATCAACCCCTCATTCGTCTGTCTTAGCTTATACCCATATGTACTGATTTGATAATCGTTCTGGTACTCGTCTGTATCACTACTCCAAATGCTCGTCTGTGTTGGACTTCTGGTATTCGTCTGTATCAGTGGCTGATATTCGTCTATATCATCGCCTGAAGCGCTCGTTTGTGTTTCTTAGATCATCGTCTGATATTCGTTTGTATCATTGACTTATGGCACTTGTCTGTGTTCTCTTGATGATCATCCAATATTCGTCTGTGTTGAAGAGGTTTGAAGTCCTGACGGTGGGATTAAACGTCAAAATGGTTACTGGTCCTATCGTAACAGGTTTATCCGAAGGAGGTTCGTCTGTCTCAGAGACCACTTATCTACGCAAGATTTGTGAAGAGGGTTCGTCAAATCCTAATGTTGCACCTGGTGTAACAGTTTTGCTCAAAGAAGACCCGTCTGTCTTAAACCATATATATCCATAGATAATATATGAAGAGGGTTTGTCTATCCTGATTATGCATGTCTATCCCACAGACTTAAGTGCATCACTATTCCTTGGCGTAACAGGTTTGCTTGAAGAGGGCTCGTATGTACAGTTCCTAGCGTAACAGGTTTATTTGAGGAGGGCTCGTATGTCCGTTTCCTGGCGTAACAGGGTTGTACAAAGAGGGCTCGTATGTCCAGTCCCTGGCGTAACAGGTTTTCTTGAAGAGGGCTCGTATGTCCAATTCATGGCGTAATAGGGTTGTATGAAGAGGGCTCGTCTGTCCGTCCCTGGCATAACAGGTTTGCTTTGAGGGAGACTCGTCTGTCTAAGTTTTTCTTAACCAAAGTAACAATTCACGTTGGAAGGAGCTCGTCTGCTTCGTATTCACTTCAGTCGCCAAAGCATCATTTGGTTCAGTTTATTTCCCATTGCTTGCATTCTCCAACAGAGTGCAAATTTCAGGTCTTCTTGGTATTCAACCACAATTCATCTTGAACGGTCGATAGCCGTGCTACCGTCTTTTTCAGATTAACAGTTGCTTGAATAGGGGCAGCTGTAACACCCCAAATTTGCCCTCTTTTGTTTAGCATCATAATTATCATAAGCATGTCATGTCCTTAGAATTTTGCATAGAAAGATGAAGCATAGAACTTGCATGTTCTAGCATAAGGAATGTGATCGACCATCCGGGAAATTTGAAGCACTACGAGTCAAAATCAAGAGCATGGTGACCTGGCAAGAAGCTCACAGGATCTTTTATGCAAGCTTTGTATCATGTTCAAAGCCCTAAAAAGGATTGAGGATCAAAATCAGATCAAACGGTTGGCGCCAGGTTATTATGGAAGTTTCCCACCAAAAGGAGGAAGAATTCAAAATTCACTGGCGTTAACCGGCTAACACTTTGGTTAACCGGCTAACACTTTGGTTAACCGGCTAACACTTTGGTTAACTGGTTAATGGCTGCGAATTTTGAATTCCAGCAGCAAAATTCAGCATGTGTTTTGGCTCCAATTTTCCAATTTTCTGATTTTTATTCATTTTGAATTAAGGAGAAGGATCTAGATCATTTATCCAAGCCTAATTCCAATGCTAGATCCTAATCACTTTCTAAGCCAATTCCAATCCATATTTTTTGGATCCCAAGCCAAAATTTTGGGCCCCAAACCTAAACCATATTTAATCCATTTATCCAAACCAAACCAAGGGCTCTCTCATAATTCACTCCTCTTCATTTTCTGAATTTTGATATCTCTCACCATTCTCTCACTTTTTCTCTCCCAATTTTCCATTTCACTCAAAGTTCCTCTTTGAAGATCAAATAAATTTGCACTAAAGTGTGTAGATCTTGGAACCAGACCTCCTTCCATAGCTTCTTTTCATCGATTTGCTGGTTTCACTACTTGGTTCAGATCTGGTTTGGAGATTAGAAGTGCTTTTGGAGCCAAAATTCTGCATCAAGATCATTTGCTTGCATTTATTTTGCATGGAGTATGAGGATTAGCACCGGATCTTCAAAGTTTTCCGCGAGATTCCTCATTTCTAGCTCAAACAACAATTCCCAAAGCATACCTCAGCTTTGTAGGTTGGTTAAGTTCAGATCTAGCTCTGTTTTTAGCTTATTTGCATGCTTTTGCTTTAGATCCACCATGTGCTTGTGTTGCTTGAATTGATTGGTTGATTTGTAACCGGATCCGTGTGCTAATGTTCATGAGCTTAATGATGTCAATTAATGTGAATTTATCCATTTATTTCATGCTTAATTGATTGCTGGTCTGGTTTGGAATTATTTGAATAAGCTGGATTTGAGTTGATTTTCATGCAGGTTTTGTTGTTGTTTTGACAGTGTTAACCGGTTAATGCTTTGGTTAACCGGTTAACGCACCATTTTTTTTGCATAATTTGCTGCATGTTTGAACTGGTTAACCGGTTAACGCTTTGGTTAACCGGTTAACAGTGATGCAGAATGTCATTTTGGAGCTGTTTTGAGCTTGTTTGATCCCTTTGCTTGCTTTAATTGCCATGGATCATTGTATGATCATTGAACATGCTAGTTTAGGTTGATTTGCTTTCTGGTTGATGTATGTTTTCATGTTCTCGACGCATAAGTCATGAATTTTCAAAGCTTGGCATGTTATTTGATCTTTGTTTGCTAGAACTTTGAGCATGCTAATTCCATGATTGTGTTGTTGAACATATGCTGGATTATTTGCTAACATTGCAGGGCTCATGGTAAGAGAAGTGTGGATGTTTATCCACATTTCAACTCTTCATCTTTTCTTTTTAGTTGCTTTCTACTTTGTGGTTTTTGATGTGCCTTATGCCATCATGTGATTCAATTCTTATCTTTCCCCTCTAGAAGCAACTTATCTCCTTTAGAGGAGTAAGTTGCTCTCTAGCTTTCCTCTCCTTTCTTTTGCTCCTCTTTGGTTCTTCTTTTCTCTTAGGATAGTTGAAACCTCACTAACCTTAGTACCACTTTTTGCATGATAACTTTAGGTTTAGTCTTTCCCCATTAGACTTTTGCCTTTTGCTCATTTGGTTCTTTCTCTTCTCATCTCAAAACAAAACCATAAAAAAAACATTAATAAAGAAAGAAGTGACTTCTTGTGTAATAGCCTTATTCCATAGGGCATATGTATTCATTCCATCTTGGAATAGTGCATTTGTCTAGCATGATGCACAAGTCGGATCATGAAGTCATCTTCGTCAAGAAAAATCCTAAAAAACACTTCTTCATTTTTAATCACTAAAACATCTAATAAATTCAACAAGTCAATGAATTTAGGCCCTTTCCCTTGGAAAAAAGTTTTGGATAAGTTCTCCTTACTTTGTGTGCTTGTTCTATTATTCCATCTTGGAATGTAGTAGCAAGTACACATTCCATGGAAAAGAGTTTGGGCTCATTCTCTTGTGCCACACAAATAAAAAAACTCATAAAAAAACACAAACAAACAATAAGCGTCTTTCCTTCGGGAATTCTCTCCTCATCTCCTTCGCTCCGTACACGAACTTGCTCCTACTTGTCATTTTGCAAGACGGTCACGCACTCGTCGTCCGAGCCTGCAACACCTGAGCATTGACATAGGCAGTTTAAGCCTTAATTCACAAGCAATCTTTCCACCCCTAGTTAGGGGAACTACGGCGACTCTGATCCTCAAGTCCAGTGAGGTACGTAGGCAGCGGGGTAGGGCCTATTCGAGCACTCTTTTATTTTCCCTACATTTTTCCTCTTTGTTTCCTTTTTCAGTTCTTTTCTCATTCCAGTTTCAGTTTCAGTTTTACAACAACTTTCATTTTCTCACCCTTTGAAACAGTTCCTTTGCAAGCGTGGATCCTGTCGGGTACGATAGACAATTTGGGGTGCTAATACATTCCCATGTCGTAATCGACTCCCGAACCCAGTCTTTTTGGTTCACAAGACCTGTGTCCTTCCTTTCTTTTCTTCGGTTTGTGTAGCATTACCATTCTCGTTCCTTCGGGATAAAAATGTCTGGCTGACGACTCTATCCTCTTCCGAGCCACTTTCGTGTTTGTACCAGGATGGAAATCTAGGGAGCGACAACATGTTATACATCACAACATGTCAATATGTGTGGACCAGAAGGAGGGAAGAAGATTTGTGTGAGGTTGACATTTCTATGAGATTTATTGCTTCTATAGGGCACCAGATACTGATAGGTTTCGTTGATAGCCCACAATACACAGAGTTACACAATACACTTACATTTGTCTGCTAAATTGAAGTGTCCTGGTGTTGGACAAGGAGGGATTATTCAAACATCTTATTGCAAGCTTGATCTGAAAAACCCAAAACACATGTCAGTAGAAGTTTCTTTAGCGGAAAATGGATAGTAGTAATTGTAAAGTCTCATAAGACCAAAATAGTCCTACATCAAACAAAGACCAAGCCCCAAACCTTCCATTCTTTATCAGATGCAAGCATATTCCAAGCTCTTCAAATCATCGCCAAATAATATCCTCGCCATGAGCATACATGAAAAAAAATAAACAAAAGCAACATTAACAAAATATCACAGGTCGAATGCAGGGTATCGCATCATACAAAGAAACATAAGAGAAAACAAAGCTTTGGCACATGAATATTTCCTAGTAAGCAAAGTCAAAATCTCTAGTTCAAACAAAACAAGCAGTGAAAAGGTAAAATCACATGGTGATTCACGATATACCTGAACTTAAAATCAGTAAATTTCAAGTGAGTACTACTTTGTTTCTAGAAGCTCTTCCATTTCACTACAAACAAAACAAAAATAATGACTCACCCAAAATTGGTCCCCACAAAATCACACAAAATACCTACAGAAAGGATTTTCGTACAATCACAACAGAATTTTGCACATCTCATCCTTAAAACGGATTTCCTTCACATGCTTGAGGGGATATGCTCCACCTTCACATGTATCATCACACATCTCATCCCTCCTATAAAGAGTCACTCGCACAACCTGAAAAGAGGAGGAGACACATCTGTTATTCTGCAAAAATACCCCCAGAAACCCTAAATCACTTTAAAGCTCAAAAACAATATTCTCATAATTTTACATCGAAATTATGAACAAGATGAGCTGAACCCCATACATTCACCGCATTCAACAAAAAACAAACGGCAACACTCGAACAAAAATCGAAAGCAGGAAGAGGAAGATTGGGACCAAAAAGAGACGAAACTCTACCTTGAAGCCGATTCGAAATCGCATTGAGGTAGCTTCCTTCTTCCTCATTTTATTGCTTCTAAAGCTTTGTCTTGTGTGATGTGAATCAATTGAAATGGGGGTTTAGGGATCCGATTGGGGTTAGCGTTTTCGTGTGTTTTGTTGTTCATTATGCATCGGATTAACAATCTATTGTTGTGTTCCGATTTGAGTTGTGATATCCATTGATGTGCAATGAAGATTCATCGTTCTTTTTCTTTTAAAGAAGATAGAGAATCGGGTACGGAGGATGAGTTTTTGTGATTGTTTGTTATGCATTGTTTGTATACGATGAGGTTGATGTTATTTTGAGAAACATCCTAATTGAGTTGAAACAAAGGGAGTGGAGAGGTTCAGAAAAAGAAATTGCATCGGTTCCTACTTTGCATATGTTTATTTGCTTTTAATGTGGAGGTTTCGTTTTAATAAATATTAAAGGTTTTTATTGTTGAAAAGTGACTTTCTTTTCCACCAATGACTCACTACCCGATGCACTGTTTGCTTTCCCAGTGATTATTTCTATTGATAGCAGTGTTGTCAGTTTGAGAGTTTCTATGAGCTTTGTGTGTTGACCGAGGAAGCCCTTCAGCGGCTAGGTCATTTGGTTGTTTTCCTTGAACATTGTCTTTAAGTTTGATGAGTAGGGATCGGGTTCTCATTGACCCGAACTGGTTGGTAAGGATTTTAATTCATGGGCTTGATCCCAAACTGGGTCATTGACCCATTGCTTCTTCTAAGCCCAGATTACGATTTTTTAAATGTACCTTCTGTTTTACTGAAAACCACCCCTTTTTATTTATTTTGTTTTCATTTTGTTCTATTTTCTTTTATAAAAAAAAATAGAAAACCAAAATCATCTTTTTAATTCTTTTAAATAATCTTGTTTAATTAAATTAATTAATTTACTAATTTATTTATTTAAATAACTTTGTTTAAAGTAATTAATTGATTCTCCTTTTATGTTAAAAAATCTCAAAACTCAAAAGAAATATTTTCTTAACCATTTTGTTCAAATTTTAAATGTCTTTCATATATTTCGATTTAATCTCTATTTGAAAAAAAAAACATTTTTATTGATTAATTTAATTAAATAATTATTTAATTTGATTAATTAATTTGTTAATTAATCTAATTAAATATTTCTATTTAATTGGATTAATTAATCTTTCACCATTGTTCGATTTTTGCGTGTGCGATGAATATTTGTGTATGCTCAATCCTTTTTGCTTGTGATATGATGATATGCTTATTTGTGTGATTTATTTTCGCATTTTGACGATAAATTGCTAAGTAAAAAACGAACGCACACTAAGACTAATCATTTCAAAGATAAACGAAATCTTTGGTCCAATGCCAAGTAAATATCCATACGCACTTCATTTCATACACACACGTAAGTCGATCATTCTTTTATCGCCATCTGCACTACTTTGCACTTTACACATTTCTCAACATTTTCCAACTTAACGAATCAACGCATCGCGCTTGTTTTCCATAGCTAGTCTTTAGCTTAGTTTCTCAACCTTGCGAGCCGAGCGTATTGTGCCTCGCTAACAAACCAACAAATAAACTTCCATTTGCATTTACCCTTAACCTCAAAAAAACCAAAATATTTCTTTAGATCCAAACCATTGATCCAACGTCAAGCGGTCTTAGGAAATAAAACACATTAATAATACGAGAAGAATTGTATGCCACGAGCCTTAAGTGGTAGAAAGGAGGGTAATGAGCATCTCGTTATTCACTCCGATTATTTCGTCGCAAGACGCTAGTCTTGTTGGTTCGGGATAATCACCTCTACCCATAGTCTTTAGTGTAATTCAACTCCTAAATCCTTTTTTAGAATAAAGGTAATAAAAACAACACCAATCACCCGTAGCAGGTCGAACTACGAAGCTCTGACTTTCCCATTGCACGAGGGAATACGTAGGCACAAGGATCTCAATCCTTGTCGAGCCCCTAAGATCAATAAACCCCTTAGTTTAGCAAGTAATTCATAAGCATAGACATCCCTTCTCGCGTGACAACTTAGATGGTTCTCATAGAGTACGATGGATGTAGGGGGTGCTAATACCTCCCCCTACATAACCGACTTCCGAACCCATGCAATGGTTTGCGATGACCTTGTCTTATCCCTTCTTGGTGGTTTTATCTATATTTACCATTTCCCTCTTTGGGAATAAATAAAATTAGGTGGCGACTCTCATATCAGCCCAGCCGCGACCGTGTTCGCGAGGATCGTATTTTTCAAGGTACGACAGGATGAAGTAGTGAGTGGTTACAAGAAGAATGGGTTGACAGGTGTCAAAGCCTGATTTGTTGGAAAAAATATCCAACCGTTATTTTATTTGTCTATATAAGTAGATTTCATTTTCAGTAATAAAGGTCGCATTTCTTCACATTGTAAAGGGACACACTAAAAACACTGATCGTCAGAGAAATAAGTTAACCCCTACTCAAATGTATGATAGCGTCAAGAAAACCTTTGTATTTCAAGTCATTTTAATTCCAAGTTAATTTAAAATACTTGCCTATTTATCTTTATCTTTCCCTTATTCGTTTTTCTTGTCCTTTCATTTCAAGCATTCCACGTGTGTCTGCTATAAACACAAAAACTATCAAAAATATATACGAGAACCACAATTACCATTCTACATTACAAAGAGTTCGCATCATTACTAATCAGACAGAGAAGTCATATGACTTGTTTGGCCGGTCCCGCAAGTAAACCTCGTGTGTAGGAGGCCAGTAGATTATTCGCACAAAATCCACGTGCGAACAAATTGGCACGCCCAGTGGGACCCGTTGTGTTAGTTATATGCACTTGCGCAATGGCAGAATGGTAACGCCACGTCCAAACGAAGAACCATATTCGACAGGAAGTTTAGTTGTTACAAACACAACTAAACTCGTTACGATAGCAGTACCGACTGCTACCAGTGGATCGACCACTGCTCAAATTCGTCCTGAACCGATTAGGCCGAATGTGGGTGGAACTTCGGGCCACCGGGACCCAGTTTCACCATGCCGTTTTCCAGAATTTTCGGCATGCCTCCTGAATTCATGCCAAGTTTCCAAAACTCTGGCTCGACATTTGCAGATAGTTCGTCAGGAGCTTTTTCTCTTTACCAAGGGCTGGGACCTTTGACGAACCAATACGGTCGAACGACTGACTACAATTATTTATCTCAGTCGATGCCAACTTTTCTTTCAAATAGTATGGTCGTCGTAAGGCAATAGATGGATGAGAGTAACCATGAGATGGTCCATATGTTAACACAACAAACGGGGACCATTTTAAGACCTTTAATACAAGATTCTACACAGAGTTACCAACAGTTGGTAACTCAGATCACTCGAATAGGGGATTTTTTGGGGGCACCAACTGGCCCACGACGTTGAACCCCACCTCCTTGTCCTGAGACACCGGTATGACAAGAAGAGGAATACAAAGAGATTTTAGAATAACCTTACAAAGAAGTTGGATATATACCCAGGGTGGCCCAGAGGCCTCCCTTCATGATGTTACGTCGACATCAAGACCAAGGAGATGTGTTAGGATAGGTTTGTCAGGATGCCATGGTCGGAGAGACTAGAGTTCATGGATGAAGTATGAATGCATATGGCATACAAGTATGAATAAATACATGAAATGAATACCAAAGTCATTAGTGAATTCTTATGAATGAGGGTGAATAAACATACCATCATGGATGCAATGGTTTAAGAAGATGAAGTAAGAAGAAGAAGAATTGGAATAAGTATCACATAAGATCATCAATGATGCAAGTTAAAGATGAATGACATGTGAATATGTATGAGATGATTATTGGTCAGTAGAATACAAAAGATGAGATGCAATTGTAATTCATGAATAGGCATTTATGATTCACACACAAGTGATGTTAACCATTCGGAAAGAAGAGAAATGAGTTTCAAGTCAAACTAGTTCAAATAAGGATGCACTTTGAAAACACAAAAACAAACCAAATGAATATGGTTCAAAGAGTGATCTATAATTGTAATTAAGGATCTAAAATAGACCTATAATGGATAAGCAAACATAACCTAAAAGGGTGGCATAAATGCCTTCCTAAAGTCTGTGGTTTAAGGCAAGTAATCACACAATGGACCTATGATGTAAGAATCATGGAAAAATAGAAAAATGATTTGAAAAATTATGAAATTAATACCCTAAGATGGTGAAGTCAGTAGCTTACATTTACTAAAAGGAGTTCAAAAAATTATGCACCAAAGTATCAAAACAATTCACTCAATGAGCAAGATAATAAAGCATGATCGCCGAAAACAACTCCACAAAGTGGATTCAAAATGACACCAAACATTATGAAAAAAATTCCTAAAGAGCATCAAAGTTTCATATATTTCAGTGGTTAATCACACACAAGAGATTAGTTTCACATCTATTGGAAAAAATTACTTTTCGGCCCTTTAAACCAAAACAATGTCTTTCGGGACAACTATGAATTAAAAATCCAAATTTATTACTAAAACCATCCAAATCTAGAATAAAAAATTATAAAAAATTAATTAAGAGGATAAAGATCACTCATGAATTTTTCCAGAATTTTATCACACCCTAAACTATTTTAATAATTGCAATGAAACGAGAAAACAATTGTGATTAAGGGAAAGCTCGAGGAAAGCAAATTATATCATGCATAACCTAATCCCTAAGTTTCGATATCGTCACATAATATCATAAATCAAAATATATTCAATGCATCATGTGGGAGGGCTCAATATGAAACCTAAACTATATGATCCTAAGCCAAATACAACTAGAATGATGCATTAAAGTCGTTAAAGTCGAGATTTCTTACTTGATCAAAGTGATGATTCTTCACATATAAGAAACCCAAAAACTTCGTGCAAGATCTTGTAATCTCCCATAAGCAAAATAAATGCTTATCTTCCATAATTTCTTCATGAAGATCCACCGTAATCGAAATCGATCAATATCAACAAATTTCATGTCATAACTATTCGAGGTATCTATCTGAAAATTTTGAAAACGAAGAGAAAAAATACTTACATTTTATCCCAAACCATCTCACTTCATCATCAGATCGAATGTTGACTCGAATGTTTGAGTGTTTGCCAATATCATCTTTTTTTATTCTATCAATTCACATAATTCACTAGCTCACTTATCACTTTCAAAATCCATTCATTTGGATTCATCTCAATAATAACTCCGAATGTGAAATTTTTACCCAAATACCCTACTTTTTTCAAAACAATTCCCTAAATAACCCACTTTTAAAAAAATTCTCAATCTACCCCACTTTTTTGAAAAGTATAGAGGAGTCTCCACATGGATTGTCGACCATGTGTATCCTTTATGAAGGGTCGCCAATTGGTTTGGAGACACCATATGGAGTCTCCATTCCAATTGGTGACTATGTGTTACCCATAGGAATGGTCGTCAATTGGTTTGTAGACCATGTGTATTTACAAAATTGTCTTTAAAAAATACATAATTTAAAATAAAATGATATAAATAATAGATGAGATTAATAATACATAATTTTCATTAAATAATAATAGATGAAAAATAAAAATATATTAATAATTAATTATAATTAAAAGTACATAATTTAATGACTACGACCAGGTTGGGCATACCACCCACCGGTTCCACATCCCTTTGGTACCCTCACTCGATGCACTCGCTACCCTTGTTGTTGATTCACTCCAGGTGTTTGTGTAGTTGAGGTCTCCGGAACATAATTAGACTCCTTCAGATATTCTGCAATTTCTACAAAGTCTTGTGTATTGAAGGACGACATGCTGTAATTGATGTCGTGACCCATGCCAGAGTAGTTTGGATGTGATGATGGGGTCATTGGTGTGCGACCTTGACGATTGAAAGGGGACATTGGTGTGAAGGCTTCGTTGGTGAAAGGTTGAAATGGTAGTGGTGTTTGAAAGCCGTATGGTGGTTGTGATGGTTGTGTTTGTTAGTTGTGGTGTGATGATTGTGTGTGTCGGCTATGGTGTGATGTTTGAGCGTCTTGATGAAAGTCATTTTGTTGGACACGGTAAGGGGGACTCTCTTGGTACTGTGGTTATGTGTCTGGCATGTTTGGAAAGTGGGTTTGTGCTTGTGTAGGAATTTGTAAGTAACAAGGTTGTTGATAGTTTCTTTGTTGGTTAGACGTGGAAGCTTCTTGTGTGTAAGTGGTCTGGCGTAGGTCGTGTAGATACCTATCTTTAGATAGAAAACTAGTTGCACCTGATCTATACCAAACCATATAAGTATTATTTGGTATAGACGGGGTTTCCATTACCAGTTCACGTAAGACATATTGGTGATGGTTCCTCCATTTACGACACTCAGATTTTGCAAAGTCTTTCCAATCCCTAAGGTTCCATTGGTCGTTGAATTTTTTAGATGCCATTGACCAAGATCAGATGGGGGATCTGGGATGTTTTGATGCATTCCTAACTGGAGTTTGGCATGATCACTGTTGCGCATCTCCACAATAGTGAATCTGATGACAGACACACATGCAGTCCAAACTGCTGCGTCTTCATCTCTGATTTGGTGATCATGGTTCATTCCTAGATATGGACGCCAAATGAAATGTAAAAGAGAAAAGTGTTAGATTATAGAAAATGTTATGTTAAAAAAATAAATTGATTATTTTAGTGACATTACATCTGCAGGAGTGAGGTGATCCAAGAGATTGCGGTATTGAATGATATAGTGTCTTGGACATCTATTATAAGTCATACTGCGTGCCGACCATCTGACACAGAAAATAGTGTAAAAATAATAATTAGAAACAATAATCAGTAAAAGGAATAATAAAGTGAACTAATTAATATGATACAATTAACTTACTTTTGAGCATACGGGAATGAGAATGTGTTTTCGTTGACCGGGGCAATGGATGGAAATCGAGACCAACCCCATGCTTGGAGCAAAACGGCACATCCAGAAAATGTAGATGTGCCTTTTGTTGCATTTTTACATAAGGAGCTATATAAATAGGACAAACATGCGGAACCCCAACTATACTCCCTAGTCCTTTCTAGGTTTGTTAGTAGTGGTAAATACAAAATGTGCATAGAAGAACCAGTGCCTTTGGGAAATAAAAATGTACCAAATAAAATCATAAGATAACACCTAGTTTTAATTATTTTTTGTTCTTCTGTAGAGTCTTCATTTAAAACTAGAGAATGATAATATGCCTTAAGACATGAAAGAAGATACCTCGGCCTCTGTGATTTTATTCCAACAATTTGGCACCCAAAAGTTCCACGCAAATTGAATTTTCATGGTTTGTCGGTCCATTGACTGTCTTACCATCAATAGGAAACCCAAGTAACATGTACACATCTTCTAAAGTGACAATACATTCACCCGTTGGAAAAAAGAAAGTGTGTGTCTCTAGACGCCACCGCTATTGCAAAGCTAGTATAAACTTTGCATCCACCGAGTAAGACATGATTTTGATTACATGTCCAAAACCGGCAAGCTCAATATAAGGTTCGATTAAAACGTTGGGTGCAACATATTCATGGACACAATGACGAAATCTAGAAACACCCTATAAAAAATAATACAATGTAAAAAATAAAATATGTAAATAATACAATGTAAGAGATAAAATATGTAAATAATACAATGTAAAAAATAAATTATGTAAATAATACAATGTAAAAAATAAAATATATATAAACGTACATATTCCGCAATGTTTGCGATAGTGCCTCTGTGTGTTTCACCCATAGTCAATAGCGACATTGTTTCAGATAACTGATTAATCGGGGAAGTAATTATCGGGGAATGAATAATCGGGTAAGGAATATTTGAGATAGGAAGGATGAAGTGACTTGAAAGACTAGGGCATGCATTTATATAAGTCTATGATGGTATGCAATTCACGTAGACAAGTAATTAATGCTCGCCAGGTCAATTGGCGACTTCAACAAAACTTAATGCATTGTCGCCAAGTCAACTGGCGATTGTTGACCAGTCAAGTCCATCCTGCATGCATGAGAATCTTCTGCATGCATGGGAATCTCAACCTAGACGTAGCTGTGTTGCAGGCCGCATGCATGGGAGACAAAAGCTTTAATGTTGTCGCCAATTTGAATGGCAACCTTGTCTTATTTTTAATGTTGTCACCAATCCACGTGGAAACAACATTAATGCAGCCATGCATTAATATATACGTATCATGCATGCAAATGCAACTCAAACCTATTCCCATAATATTTTCTATCTGCACCTATTAACGCCCACTGCAAATACGTAACAATGTCATATGCATTAAGATACTCTGTTAACGCCCACTGCAACTGAGAGACTTTTACCTCTGATAATATGGCTTCAATTTTCAAAACACTGATGTTGTTCAATTTACACTCAATAGAAAGTCAAATTGTGTGCACTTTAAAGATATGTTAGAATCAAAATTAGGGTTTGGTCCTATCTCACAAATCACATATATAAACCCTGTTTTTTTTATGCTAACCACGTTAAATTTTATCCACTTAAAGTTCGTGATGATGAAGATATTGAGAATATGTTCATTAGTCATGAACATTCTGGGCTCAACTCTATTGAGGTGTACGTTATACTTCAATAAACTCTTCCATCTCAACAATCTCAAGTGATCAATCAATCAGAAGGTAATGATTTCGAGGAAACTGAAACAAAATATCCAGATGAAATTGCAGCGGAAGTCGACATTGTTGACAATAAAGAAGAAGAAAATGAAACACAACTTGATCTTCTGTTGAAAAACACCACTGAAGACGACGCCCATCCAGTCCCTCAACACCAGGAATATTGCTCGCCTCAACATATGACAGACTTTGAGTTGCATGATGATGATGATGTATCCGCAAATTTTTTTTTCAACCCTTATAAATGCTCTGTTGGTGAATTGAAAATGGGAGACCAGTACCGTACAAAGGATGAATGTGTAAGAGCTATTATAAAATATCACATGGATAACTCTGTTGATTTCACCGTGGATCGAAGCGACTCAAGAAGGTATGTCGTTGTTTGTCATAACCCAATTTTCAAATTTCGGTTTGCTGTGTCTTACAATAAAAAATCATTATTGAAAGATAGCTTCATTAGATCCATCACATACTTTCATTGCCTCTAACATTGTCCAGGATCACCGAAAATTAAGTGTTGCCTTGATATGTCGAGACATTTTGTCGTTAGTCAACAGAGATCCATCAGTGAAGGTGAGTATAATAATATCTCATATTGTACGTACAAAGAATTATACTCCATCGTACAAGAAGGCGTGGATTGCAAGAACAAAGGCTATTGAACAGGTGTATGGAAATTGGGAGGATTCTTACAAATAATTACCACGATTTTTGATGGCAATAAAGACACAAACATCGAGGACTGTTGTAATCATGCTGACAGTTCCGACATGTAGGCCAGATGGATCTGTTGTTGAGGGAAATGTAATATTCCACCGACTATTATGGGCATCTCAACCATGCATCCAAGGTTTTGCATTCTGCAAACCTATTATTCCGATTGATGGAACATGTTTATACGAGAAATACAAGGGTACATTGTTGATGGCAGTTGCACAAGACGACAACAATAATGTATTTTCCATTGCCTTTGCTCTAGTTGAAGGTGAGACTGCTTCTGCTTGGAGTTTCTTCCTTAAGAATATCAAAATACATGTTGCTCTACAAGTCAATCTCTGTTTGATTTCAGATAGGCATGCTGCTATTGAGAGTGCTTACAATAACCAAGATAACAGGTGGCATAATCCTCCATCTACCCATGTCTAATGCATTAGGCATATCGCACAAAAATCATGCGTGCAATCAAAGACAGGAACCTCCGCAAAAAACATGTGAATGCATGGTATGCTTTAACTCAACCATCATTTCAATACCACCGTGACGAAATTAGATTGTCAAATGCAGATGCAGGAAGGTGGTTGGAAAACATTCCAGTGGACACGGGAATTTGATGGTGGATGTCATTGGGGCCACATGACAACAAATCTCGTGGAATGCATGAATGGCGTCTTCAAAGGAATTAGAAACCTACCAATAACAGCAGTGGTACGATCAACCTATTTTAGGTTGGCATCTCAATTTGCATCAAGAGGGAAAAAAATGGAATGCAGTGTTAATGTCTGGTCAAGTTTACAGTCAATGCATAATGAAAGTTATGAAAGATGAAACTATCAAGGCTAACACACATTCAGTCACAAACTTTGACCGTCATGGGAGAAATTTCAGTGTTAAGGAAACAATTGATCACAATGAAGGAATATCTTTTTTGGAATATGCTGTCAGACTAGACAAAT
Source organism: Lathyrus aphaca (assembly GCA_963966055.1). Lineage (NCBI taxonomy): Eukaryota > Viridiplantae > Streptophyta > Magnoliopsida > Fabales > Fabaceae > Lathyrus > Lathyrus aphaca. The sequence continues at coordinate 89,200,299 of OZ014521.1, read as the reverse complement.
GCTGGTGTGATTGTGGCAAGTATCAGGCCTTTTGGGTACCTTGCTCACATGTAATTGCGGCATGCGCGCATGCTCGTCAGGACCCGTACAACTATTTATCTGATGCTTACAAGACTGTTAACATGATGAACGTCTACAATGAAAGTTTCACAGTGTTACCAATGGAGGAATACTGGCCTCCATACCAAGGGGACATAGTTTGGCACAACGATCAGATGTGAAGAAAGAAAAAAAAGATCGTCCAAACAACACGCATATAAGAACAGAAATGGATACGGTTGATAAAATGATAAGATTGTGTACTATATGCCGTCAGCCTGGACACAACAAGAAAAAATGTCCAAATGTCGGATCCAGCTCTGCACATTAATAACTTGTTGTAACCTTATATTTTAATATATTAAGAACTTTTTGTTACAACAATGTTAACAGAAAACATCACAATAACTTAAATAAACTTAATCTAAACAACACATACAACAGATAAACACAACATTTCTAACTGATTACAACAATCAACCTGATTTCATTAGGTCCAAACATCATTTTCCTAGCTTCCACGTCAGTCTTAACTCGCACTCACCCACGCATCCTATCAAATCTCTCAATACTGCGAATATTTTGCCCTTCAGCAATTTCTTCCTCTAGCCACTGATTCAACTCCCTCTTCAGTTGATTGAGACTTTGGATATTCCAGAACAACATATCGATCGAAGACTTCTCTCTCGAAAAAATCATTTTCCCATAGCGGCGCATATACATGATATCAATATTAAGTGTATATCAGAAGAGATGTGAAAAAAATTGAGCACACCAGCAGTATTTATAGGAAAATTTCAAATAGAACCATGTCTACAAACCAATTGGCGATCCTTCCCCTTTAACACATAGTCGTCAATTGGATTGGAGACTACTTATGGTGTCTCCAGTCCAATTGGCGACACCTCTATATATTTACACATGATCATCAATCCATGTGGAGATTCCTCTCTAATTTTAGGAAAAAAAAAGATAGATTGAGATTTTTTTTTAAAAATAGATTATTTGGGGAATTTTTTAAAAATATGAGATATATAGGTAAAATTTTCTCCGAATGTTATAAAATCATTTTAAAAGTTGTCATTAAGACATTAACCATTCTCCCCCTCAACATAAAGAAATGAATTGTGTTTCCTTCATCTTAGACATCGGCACCTATCAAATGTTATTCTAGATTCCTTTTCAATTGATCACTATCTAGCAACCCATTTAATCTTAATCTATTAAAAGCAATTGTAAAAGCACTACATTAATAAATATCTTTCCTAACATATTAGTTTGTGCCCCTCTCTAAATGCGACACATTAGTTAAATAACAAGTTAAAAATTAAAAAGAACATAGTGATTCAATTCTTTCCCTTAAAAAAATAAGCCACTAGTAGGCACAAAATCTTCATTTACTGATTGAGAACACGATATGAAGAATCTGATATAATTAGAGTGTGTAAAGTAAAACATGGTCCCAAACCTTAAAGATTAGGGTAGATTGAACCAAGGCACTGTTTCAAGAGTTAATAGTAGTGATATTGATAATAACATGTAATGGCTTGCAAAGGAAGCATCATTACATCCCATGCCATTAACACTGAGGTAATTGATGTTGTTTCATGGTGGTGGGGCCATGTTCGTTTACTCTTAACATTTCAACCATAATAACACACAATCATGACTTTACCTTCAAATTCAACATGTGGGGTCCTCAATAAAACATTTACAATTCTTTTTAGGTTGTATTATAAATCAATTTGTCATGTTAATGTTAATTGCAACTTAACTTAATGTGTATGCAAATAAGATACATTATATTATACTGTAATTGGGAAACATTCTCACGCTCACTGACAGACAGTGACTCTTGGATCAAGCACAGGCCAATGTCGCAGGTTTTTGTTCTTCTCTCTATTGCTCTGCGCCGAATTTTGTATGTGGGTGGGTCCTACCTTTCTTATTCTCCTCCTTCTCACTTTCCCTCCTTTGAATTTTATAAAAACACATAAAGCAAACCTCTTTTCACAAAGTTTTTTCCCACAACAAAATTCTCATCATACTACTCTCACTCTTTCTTTCTTTCTTTCTTTCCTCTCTCCACACTCATCACTTTCACTATATTTCCTTCCAAGTTTTCTCCCATCTCTCTCTTTCCACAACCTTAATTCATTTCTCAATGGAGAACAACCCACTTCACCTTTTACCTCATCTCACTCTAACTCTCCTCACAATCATAATCCTAGTTTTCTCTCCTATCATCACTTCTGCAGAATCACCTACACCAGTTTCTTCTATCAAAACCGACGCAAAAACTCTTCTTACATTCAAAAACATGATTCAGAAAGATCCAAATGGTGGAATTTTATCAGGTTGGAACCTAAACACCAACCCATGCACATGGTTTGGTATCACTTGCACCCTAGGAAGAGTCACTGGTCTAGAAGTTACCGGAAACAACGATATTTCCGAAACTATTTCTCTTGATCCTTTATTCTCCTTAGACATGTTAGCTGTTTTGAAACTTTCTCTCAATTCATTTTCTGTAAATTCTTCTTCTTTGCTTCTGTTACCATATAGTTTAACTCAGCTTGATCTTTCCTTTGGTAAAGTTACTGGTCCTGTCCCTGAGAATTTATTCTCCAACTGTCCTAATCTTGTTGTTGTGAATCTTTCTTATAACAATTTGACAGGTCCTATACCTGAAAATTTTATACAAAATTCTGATAAACTTCAGTCCCTTGATCTATCTTCAAACAATTTGACAGGTTCTATTTCTGGTTTGAAAATTGAGTTCTGCAAATCATTGTTGCAGATTGATTTATCAGGAAACCATTTATCGGACTCGATACCGGTTTCTCTGTCGAATTGCACTAGTCTTAAGAGTTTGAATTTAGCAAACAATTTTATATCTGGTGGAATTCCCAAGAGTTTGGGTGAGTTGAAGAGATTACAGACTTTGGATCTTTCACATAATCAAATCACTGGTTGGATCCCTTCTGAATTGGGAAATGTTTGTGCTTCTCTTTTAGAACTTAAACTTTCTTTCAACAATATTACCGGTTCGATTCCGTCTGGTTTCAATTCTTGCACTTGGCTGCAGCTTGTTGATATATCCAACAATAATATGACAGGTGAATTGCCCGAGTCGGTGTTTCGGAGCCTTGGATCGTTGCAGGAACTTAGGTTGGGAAATAATGCTATTTCTATGAAGTTTCCGTCTTCATTATCTTCATGCAAGAAATTGAGGATTGTCGATTTCAGCTCGAATAAGATTTATGGAACTATCCCTAGAGATTTGTGTCCAGGAGCAGGCTCACTTGAAGAACTGAGAATGCCTGATAATCTCATGACTGGTGAGATTCCTGCTGAATTGGCAAAGTGTTCGCAGTTGAAGACTATTGATTTTAGTTTGAATTATTTGAACGGTTCGATTCCGGATGAGTTAGGAGAGCTTGAGAATCTTGAGCAGTTGATAGCATGGTTCAATGGTTTGGAAGGAAAAATTCCACCAAAGTTGGGACAATGTAAGCAACTTAAGGATTTGATATTGAATAACAATCACCTTAGTGGTGAAATTCCTATTGAGCTGTTCAATTGCAGCAATCTTGAATGGATTTCACTGACAAGCAATGAACTCACGGGCGAAATACCGAAAGAGTTCGGACTTTTGACGAGGCTAGCGGTTCTTCAGCTTGGAAACAATAGCTTCACAGGTGAGATACCATCAGAGCTAGCAAATTGCAATAGTTTGGTGTGGTTGGATTTGAACAGCAATAAGCTCACAGGAGAGATCCCTCCTAGACTTGGAAGACAGCAAGGAGCGAAATCGTTGTTTGGTATTCTCTCAGGAAACACTTTGGTGTTTGTACGAAATGTCGGAAACTCGTGTAAAGGTGTTGGAGGTTTGTTAGAATTCTATGGAATCCGGTCCGAACGGCTTTCGCAGATACCAACATTGAGGTCTTGTGATTTCACAAGACTGTATTCTGGTCCTGTGCTTAGCTTGTTTACCAAGTATCAGACTCTTGAGTATCTTGACCTCTCTTACAATCAGCTTCGCGGAAAAATACCGGACGAATTCGGAGATATGATTGCGTTACAGGTACTTGAATTGTCTCACAATCAACTATCTGGTGAAATCCCTTCATCCCTTGGCCAGCTCAAAAACTTGGGAGTTTTTGATGCATCACATAATAGACTTCAGGGTCATATCCCAGATTCATTCTCAAACCTTTCCTTTTTAGTGCAAATAGATCTATCTTACAATGAGTTAACAGGTCAAATTCCATCTAGGGGACAGCTTAGCACACTTCCAGCCACTCAGTATGCAAACAATCCCGGCCTTTGTGGTGTTCCGTTGCCCGACTGCAAGAGTTACAGCAGCCAATCGACATCGAATCCAAGTGATGATGTTAGCAAAGGAAGCAATAGAAGATCAGTTGCTTCATGGGCAAACAACATTGTCATGGGAGTTCTCATTTCTGTTGCTTCTGTGTGTATTTTGATCGTGTGGGCGATCGCAATGCGAGTAAGGAGGAAAGAGGCCGATGAAGTGAAGATGCTTAAAAGATTGCAAGCATGCCATGCTGCTACGACATGGAAAATCGACAAAGAGAAAGAGCCGTTGAGCATTAATGTTGCAACATTTCAGAGGCAGTTAAGGAAGCTTAAATTCTCGCAGTTGATTGAAGCAACCAACGGCTTCTCAGCAGAAAGCCTAATTGGTTGTGGTGGTTTCGGTGAAGTGTTCAAGGCGACACTTAAAGACGGATCATCCGTCGCGATAAAGAAGCTCATTCGACTTAGTTGCCAAGGCGATAGAGAATTCATGGCTGAGATGGAAACCTTAGGAAAAATAAAGCATAGAAATCTTGTCCCTTTGTTAGGATACTGCAAAGTAGGTGAAGAGAGACTACTTGTTTATGAATACATGGAATATGGAAGCTTAGAAGAAATGCTCCACGGAAGAATAAAAACACGCGATCGACGCATTTTAACATGGGAAGAAAGGAAGAAAATTGCAAGAGGTGCTGCAAAAGGACTTTGTTTTCTGCATCATAATTGCATCCCTCACATCATACACAGAGACATGAAATCAAGCAATGTGTTACTTGATCATGAAATGGAGTCAAGGGTCTCGGATTTCGGAATGGCAAGACTAATAAGCGCGCTCGATACACATCTTAGCGTAAGCACACTAGCAGGAACACCAGGATATGTTCCACCAGAATACTACCAAAGTTTCAGGTGCACTGCAAAGGGTGATGTTTACTCATTTGGTGTTGTAATGTTGGAGCTTCTCAGCGGGAAGCGTCCGACCGATAAAGAGGATTTCGGCGACACAAACTTGGTCGGATGGGCTAAGATTAAGGTGCGCGAAGGGAAACAAATGGAAGTGATTGATAGTGATTTGCTTTTGGAGACTCAAGGAGGAACAAATGAAGCAGAAGTGAAAGAAGTGAAGGAAATGTTGAGATATTTGGAGGTTACTTTGCGGTGTGTCGATGATTTGCCGTCGAGAAGGCCAAGCATGTTGCAGGTAGTTGCCATGTTGAGAGAGCTTATGCCTGGATCAAATGAAGGAAGCAGCAACAGTGCTTAGTAATTTAACCATGTTATTTATTGCTCATAATTATTATCACAGCTTGTAAGATTTTATCTACATATGTTAAGGAGTTTGTTTTGCCTTGTTTCACTATTTGTTTGTTTATTTTGTTGTCTTATGTATTGTTACTGATACAATATTACAATGCAACTTCAACCAATATTAAGATTAGAGTTATTACTTGTGAATTCAGCATCTCCAAATGACTAAGGAGTTATTTGAAGCAGCTCCAACTTATCTTTAATAAGAAGGAAAAAATCATTTCATTATTATTTTTTTTTAATAATACAGAGATATTCAATTAATATTTTAAAACGACAACAAAATTTATTTATATAAACAACTAGATTTCCATCACAATATATATATTTCTTGAGAAACTTCTATATAAACAAAAGTTTTACAAAAGAGCATAGCACTCCCATCATGGTGACATACTAATAGAACATATAGAATATGTATAACATATAAAAGAACGTATAAAGTTACCAAATTGAACACGGTTAGAACTCTAGGAGAATTTTTCATGACACCCCAAATTTAATCTGACCCTCCCATATGAGTAATACTTTTATCGATATTTTTTTTTTAAATATTGTGTTTATACGAAGAAATACCAGATATTAAAAAAAACTATGGATTTTTTTTGAGATTATTCGAAGAAATACTAGAAATTTCCAAAATTTCTGATAAAAAAATATTATTTTTTGATAATTGCATGAAAAAATATCAAATTTTTTAAATATCTGATAATCTATATTGCGTACTGAATATTTTGAAAAATTCATACATACTAAAAGTTTCAAATATTTGAAAAATCCGATAGGTGGTGGTGAGTTTTAAAAAATCCTTACGTTTTTAACATTTTTATCAAAACAATTAGACAATTAATCCGATAACATATATACATGTAATGTAATGTGTTATAATATCAATACAAAATAAGTTATATTGACTTCCTAACTTCTTCTTCTCAGTCCTATATATGGTGTTTTCCATGCTCTTACACCTTCACTACAAATCTGTCTTCATCGCTCAGTGACAGAAGGCAATGGACAGTTAGATTTCAACTTCACCTGGATCCAATAACTATTGTTAACAAAACCAACTGTAATAAATTTATGTCTACTAGCAGCCATGGATGGAGATACCACTAATGAAAAGAAAGTGATGTTAAAGTTCTTGGACAACGAGATCAATGTGATTGTATCTAGAAGCAATGAGGTAACCATATCAGGAATCTTCATTCATTTGTACTACTTCTCACACTTTTTTTCTAAATCCAATTGTGTCCCGATGTCTTCTTGAGTGACATCATACTCTTCAATGTATAATTTCTTTCAAGATACATGACTCAATTCTAACGGAACATGCTCACCTTGTGTATGAAGACCGACAATAATTTTTTGAAATGATACTCTGATTGAACCTAGTTGCAACTTCAATACGGTGTTTACAACATCTTAACTTCTGCATAAATCTCTCGTCTAGTAGTCAACATGTTTTTAAGTATCCAATGAGCATATTCAACCCTAAAAAACATAAATAGAAAAAAAAACATTTTATAATTTCATATTAGTACTACCTCCGTTTCAAAACGACAATCGTTTTAGTAAAAAACAATTGTTTCAAAATGACAGTCATTTTAGAAGAAAAAAAATTGTTTCAAAACGAATGTCATTCTAACTAGTAAGATTTTATCTACAGATGTTAAGGAGTTTGTTTTGTCATTTCTAACGTGTTGTATACACTGACTTTAAACAAACAAATTTTACCATTTCCAACATGTTGTATACACTGTCTTTAAATTAAACCAAGTTGCATATTCAACATGGTGTTCACAACATCCCAACTTTTGCATAAATTTCCCGGCTAATAGTCAACATGTTTTTTAGTCTCCAACGAACAAATTCAACTCTTAAAAATATAAATAGAAAAAATGTTATAATTTGATAATTAGTAATGTAATGTATTCAAAATCACATTGATGTACATGTTTGTTGTCGTGTTCCCAAAATGAGTTACTCTATTAGTCCATGCAACAAGAGACTTTTCTTTATAGCGTGTCAACCATGTTTTGTGCATATATTGAACAAATAATGAAATATCAGCACATAATACCTCAAAATGCTTCAAGTGTTCCACAAATTTAGACTCTTTATTCGAATACATGATGTTATTCCATATATCCATAACATGCTCTTGCATATGAGATTCAACATACTCCTTACACTTCATACTAAATTTTATTTAAAAATGAAACAGACACAACATATGAGTTGCATTTGGGAACACAACTTCCATGGAATTCATCAATGTCAATTCTCGGTCTGGCACAAAAACCTTTGGTTGAAACTTCTTGAAAGCCAACAATTCTTTCAACTTATCCAGTGCCCATATGAATTTTTCCTACCTTTCATGTTCCATATAAGCAAATCTAACTGAATATGTCAACTTCATTTATTTAACACCAATAATCTCAAGCAGTGGTAACCAATACCTGTTTGTTTTGTATGTGCAATAAATAATCAACAACTTCCAACATAGAATCAAATAAATGAAAAGTTACATTATTAAAGGATGAAACATGTTTGTTTTGTATGTACAATAAAAAATAAACACCAAATAAAACATGTTCAACAACTTTACTGAATCAGGATGCATCCAAAAGATATCAACAATAACATTTGAATCGTACATGTTTCTAGTCTAGTACATGTATTTCTCTTCATGAATTAGACTCCAGAGATGTTGCATTTTAACCAATGAACCTCTCTTGCTCAAAGTGTATGTAGATATTGTCTGGTACACATGCATAACACTCATGAGGTTTTCTGAATCTCTATCTTTCAAAGCACCAACTATGTACCTAGGAGTAATATTGTATTTTGTCATGTCATTCACAAACTGTTTTTCATAATCTTATAAACGATCTAATATCTCATGGCCATCTAAATCCTTATCTAATTTATGATTGTGAAACTCATGCCTAACCATAACCTTCCAACCTCTACCACTTGATATAGATCTCAGCATAAATGGACATTTAACTTTCATATTATATGTCTTTAGAGTTTTTCTTTCTTTTGTATTTTTCCCTATCTCATAATCCATAATCAATTTATATTTCTCCATCTATTCCCATTTGCGGTATCAGAACGAATATTAAAAATAATAATACTACCTTCGTCCCATATTATAAGACCTTTTTTTATATTTTTTTCTTGTCTCTTTTTATAAGACCCGCTTTATATATATGAAGGTTCATTAATTATTTTTTAAATTATACCCCTATTTATATAACATATTTTTCTGCAATCTGCATTAAATACTCTTACAAAAACATTGGATAATTACCTCTCTCTTGAGGTTAAACATGTAAAGTCATATAAATAGTCAACAAAATGAATACTTCAATCGAATTTCTTAACTCTCATGATTTAGTCTATAGCATCTTATATTTAGGGACCAAGGTAGTACCATGTTATTTACCATTAGACCGTATCCATGCTAACACGTCAACTCGGAAGGGAAATATATGTCACTTACAACATATACATAAGAAATTATTTATCTCAGACATACCGAAAGTCTATTAAATATTGAACAAGTTAAAAACAAAACATGGAAGTAAAACAATAATGTATGTGAAGAAAAATCGTGTAAGATCTATAGAGGAACCATCAAGATCTGGATAACACAAATAAAGCATTTTGAACTACCTGATTTTTAGATATTAGACTAAAATTCAAGTTTACTAGAATTTTCAAAGAATCTAGAATTTTTTATGTTTCTCAGATTTTTGAAAAAATCTAGTAGGCAATATACGGTTCTCCAAAAATACCGGACTTTTAGGAAAATTTGGTATAAATGCACCAGATTCTTAAGAAGTTCAATAAAAAATCCTAAGAATTTCCAGATTTTTTTTTAATATGCAGTATTAATGCCTCATATTTTCAAAATTTTCGATAAAAATGCAACAATTTTTTAGAAAATACTTAATTTAAAAAAAAATCCAATAAAAATTGATATTGCTTTTCTAAATATCGGGTAAAATTGCATAATTTCCTCTTATTCCCAAAATTTTTTGTATCAGTTTTTTGTAATAACTACCAGATTTTTTTTGTTTTTTTATCAGTTCTCGAAAATGATTTTTATACCCAATATAATTTTTGGATAGGTAAATAATAAAAAGGCATTTTTGCCAATACAAATAGAAGGGTGTTAGTTTAAATTTGGCGGGTAGCAGAAAAAATTCTCGGACGCTGGAAGATCTTGGATCCTCAATTTAGCCAAGTAAGCAAAGCCCAAAGTCTGATCTAATAATTTCAAATAGAGACATACCTCAAAGGCATAATATCATAATCCTGATTATTTTTTTCAGACAAAGTATTAGACAAGAATACATTAATTTCATCGGCATGTTTAATGGCCTGTTGGTTTTAACTTTAAAAAAAAAAAAATTTATGTATTTTCAAATATAATTTTTATAAAGACTTTTTTAAAATATTAAAAAAGTTTTTATAAATTTGTTATTTTCATAAATTGAAAGATTTTTTTATTTTTTTGACTTCATGTAACAAAATAATATTAAAACAGTCAAAATCGTAATTAAAATAAATTATATTTAAAATAAATTTTTATGAAAAGCAAAATGATATTTTTTAAATTTTGATATCTAAAAATATTTTTAATAAATAAAATAAAATACTTAAAATAACATTTTAAAAATAACTATATACTCAAATCAATTTATTCATTAACCTCTTTTCTTCTTCATGTTCTCTGCACATAAATAAAAAATTGATATAATTCTTTTATTATTATTATTATTATTATTATTATTATTATTATTATTATTATTATTATTATTATATATATATATATATATATATATATATATATATATATATATATATATATATATATATATATATATATATATATATATATATATATATATATATATATATATATATATATATGTATATATATATTGGTTCATCTATTTGGTTACTCCTCTCCATATTGATTATTCTATTTGGTTTGATTTGAATTGATTCAATTTGATCTAGTTTGATTTAGTTAGTTTTAGTATGTTTGATTCAAATTTATTTGGTTCGATTTGGTTTAACATGATTTGGATTGATTTTGTTCATTTTGATTTAGATTGTATTAGATTGGTTGATTTAATTTCAACTAATTTGATTCATTTTAGTTTGATTCAAATTGATTTGGTTTAATTTGATTTGTTGGTTTGGTTTGTTCCCTCTCTTAATGCTCATCTTCTCGCACTTGGTTTCTTTTTTTTACTTTTTCAATGAATTCTTCTGTCTTTTTTTATTGCTCTTCTCTATGATGGTTCTTCTTATTGGTATATATTTCTGGTGGTTATGATATTTGTTATATTGATTATGTCGCTTACTTTTATGGTTTATTTGTAAAAAGCTTAAAGTTTAACAAACTTTAACTCGAATGGGAGTGTTCGAGTTTTATATTTAAATTTATTTATTATTGAGTATATTTTTAAGTTTTTGTTTGGCAAACTCTCAATTCTTCATTTTAATTCCTTGTGAGTTTGATGGGAGATGTTAGATAATATGTAATGAGCTTTAGTTTATATTTGAGCTATGGATATTTTGTTTATTTATCTCTTATTATATATAAGCTTTGTAACTTTTATTTACATAAGTTATGTTATTTACATTATTGAAACCCTAATATCTTGCTCATTTGCTTCTTTGATATCTCTATTGTTAACATGGTATCTAGAGATTGGTTTGATCCTCTTTGAACTAATTGTTGCATCTGATATTGAGTTCCCAAAAAGTTGGGAATGTGTTTGTTTTGATTTTATAATGATAAATTTATTAGAGAACCTTATTTTGAATCACTAAATTGTTCTCGGGTTGCCTCCCACTTTTGTGTGCATGAAGATCATATTGAATTATATATGACTTTGGTTGACTCTCTCCCCATTGGTTGCTTCTCTCTCCGTTGATTTTCCCCTTCTTATTGATTCTTCTATTTGAATACTTCACTTTTTGTTTTTGTTAGTTCTTCTAATTGATTACTCATCTCTTGTTGGTTATTTTATTTAGTTTTTTTCAGATACCCTTTTATTATCTTCATGTACTCCCTCTGGTCTCATATATAACCAAATTTACAAAAAAAAACTCTCTCTTTAAGAAGAATGTCTAAATACATTAAAGTCTTATTCTCTTTCTATTTTACCCCTACTTTTTGTCTTGGAAATCTTTAAAAACATAATAATGTGAAAAAATCGGAGGTATATTTTGAATAATGACATTAAATATATAATTATATGTGACTTTTGTTTATATTTAAGACCATTGAAATTTTATTTTTTATTTGTTTATATTCGAGACCGGAGGGAGTAACACTTAATATAGTACATCTAAATCATATATGTTATTGATCCACCATATTATGTTTGTTTGATAAAATGTAGTGGGCCTTTACTTATAGTTGGGCTACGAGTATTTTAGTTTATTTATGTATTATTATATATTCTCTTTGTAACCCTTATTTGCACAAGTTATATTATTCACATTATTAAAACCCTAGTCTATTTCTTTCTTACATACTTTGATATACCTATTGTTAATAGTGTTTTTATGACAAGGTGGACAATTAAGTGATTTTTTATGTCAAAAAATGATGGATGAAAATACATTTTAGTCTCACATAAGGCAACCATCATTTCTTTTTGCAATTTCAACAACTTATCATGGACAATAACTTTGAGGAAAAAACATACTTTAGCTATAGTCCCTCACACATTTTCATGCAATATGAAATGTATACCTATTGACATAGATTTCTTCCTTATAACATGACAATCATGAGATTTTAAACGATTTAACTTGATAACCTTCATTAATACGTAAATTTCAATATTTGATAAGTATTCTTCTAGAACTTTTTATTCTTTAAAAAACAAGATAATCTTTTGCTTTTCTTTTCTTAACAAAGTATGAGTTGTCGGAGATAGATATTGTACAAATCCCTTTCTTAATCAGATTCAATTTTAACTAGACGTCTATCCATGCGATGCAAGGTAAATTTTATTAAATTGTTATTAAGAAACATATATTTAAAAAATGATTTAGTTATTTCATATAGATTGTATTTTATATAAAATATCAACTATGTAATAGTTTGAATTTAATGAAAAAATTATATATATATATATATATATATATATATATATATATATATATATATATATATATATATATATATATATATATATATATATATATATATATATATATATATATATATATATATATATAATTAAATAAATGAAAAGTATTTATAAACAAAAATTCATATATTAATCTATTTTTACAAATCATCTTATCTTATATAAGTAAATAATATAATTCAAAATTAAAGATTGATAAGAATTATATAAATCATAATAAACAAAACAAAAAGTAGTTAAATGAAAAAAAAAAACATAAATAAACAATAGAAATAAATAAAGATAAAAATGAATAATATAATAAATTAAAATTAATAAACAACATTTAAACTAAAATAATTTCAAAATCAATACCTAAAAAAAATAAAGTATTAACAAATATCAATAAAGTTAGAATAACATAGCACATTATAACATAGAATAATAATATTAAAATAAACAATAATGTTATGGTATGTGGGAAAGCTACTTGAGACTACCATTACCATACTATTAGAAATAATAATTTATATTTTGATAAACTTGGTGACTAAGTTTGTTTAGGGGTATTTTAGTACTTAATCTTATTGTCTTTTAAATTTGTAGGCTAAATTTAGTTTGCTTATAAATAGAGTAGAAAAACACTTTTGTAATCTCTCTCTCACTCTCTCTCTCTCTCTCTCTCTCTCTCTCTCTCTCTCTCTCTCTATATATATATATATATATATATATATATATATATATATATATATATATATATATATATATATATATATATATATATATATATGTATATATGTATATATATCCTTTAATACATTCCTTTTGTTCATCATTTATTTCACCTTGTGCACCTACAATTGGTATCTAGAGCTCCGGTTCAGATTCAGTGGGAGAAACACAGGGAAACACGAGTGAAAAAGTTAGGCTTATGTGATTGATTTTTTTTGTTCTTGGATTCATGTTAAACCTTGAACAAAAATCTGATCAGAATCACATTGATTATGTGGGTTGAGAAACATTGTGTGGTGAGATCTGAGTGTATTGCACAAGGTAGAAGACGATGAACGAAAATGGAGGTATGAACACCAAGCTTCCAGTATTTGATGGCAAAAACTAGAATCGTTGGATGATTCAGATGCGTGTTCTGTTCGGTGCTCAAGATGTTTTGGATCTTGTCACAGAAGGTTATGTTCCGGTAGCAGCAAATGCAACGGGGGAACAGAAGAATGCACAGAAGGATACGAGGAAGAAAGATCAGAAAGCTCTGTTCTACATATATCGGGGTGTGGATGCAAATGTGTTTGAGAAGATTGCAAATTCAACAAGAATAATGGCTGTGTGGGACACACTGATCAGATGTTACGATGGTGATGCATCAGTGAAGAAGGTGAGGCTTCAGTCCTTGAGAAAGCAATATGAGAATCTCAACATGAAGAACAATGAAAATGTTTATGAATACATCTCTAGAGTGATTCAGATCACTAATGAGATGAAGGCTTGTGGAAAAACTCTTTCTGAACAAGTAATCATTGAGAAGGTATTGAGATCTCTTACCCTTCAGTTTGATTACATTGTGGTAGAAATAAAACATTCTAAAGATTTGAGCACCATGAGGATTGAAGAGCTACAAAGGAGTTTAGAAGCGCAAGAGTTGCATCTAACTAAGAGAACCTCTGAAAGGGAACTAGAGCAGCAGGCTCTGAAAGTAGTTTCTGATAAGAGGCATCATAAGTAGTTTTGGTCAGAAGCTAGGAGAAGATCTGATGGTGGTCAGAAGTTAGAAACCTCAACCTCTGATAGGAAAAAGAATGCTCAGGAGGGAAAAGTGAAGTATAACAAGAAGAAGATTCAATGTTACTATTGCAAGAAGTTTGGTCACTTTGCTAAAGATTGTTGGTCAAACAGAGAAAAGAAATCAAAAGAAGCAAATATAGCCATAAGTTTTGATGACGAATCTATGCTATTGAGGGCTTCTGAATCCGATTATACGAATTTGACAGACTGGTGGTATATGGACACTGGCTACTCAAATCATCTTACTGGAAATAAGAAATGGTTGGTTGATTTTGACTCTGAAAAGAGGACAACGATCAGATGTGCTGATGACAAATATCTTAACGCTGAAGGTATGGGAAATGTCAGAGTTATTCTAAATAATATGAAAACAACATTGATTCAGAAAGTGTGGTATGTACATGGCATAAGAAGCAATATGATGAGTGTGGGATAACTAACTGAGAAAGGTTTTTCAATTATCGTGAAGGTGTTCGCTGGTGTTTCTGGAGAACAATCTCTAGTTAATCAAATCTCTTAGAAAAGGGTGACTGACAGGACCAACCAAACAAGTCCTAGGACGTCGCGTGCTAAGAATCAAATGAAGGATAATCTAAAAAGGGTGTTTATATGTTTCTGTCGAAATATTCTAGAGTAAACCAATTATTATTATTTATATTGAAGTTTGAAGGTGTTTTTATATTTGAATCTACTAACGCGTTTGAAGACTTTAATGAAAGAAAACTAAATTTTGACATGAAGATAAAGAATTGCTTTAATATAAATTGACTGAAATATAAAAATTGTTGGAAACGTGAATGGAAAGTAAAGAACAAATAAAGAATAAAGATTTAAAGAAGAAACTTAAAGCTTTTATAACTTGAAATAAAATTGGTGTTGATACATACATTTCCAAAATAATCTCTCTTTTCTCTTTACACACGAGTACTTGAGTAAATTTACAGGAATTTGTACAATATTTTTCACACACTTTTCACAAAGCAAACTATCCTATTTATATACAAATATCATAACCGTCGAACAATGGTCAAATCCTAAACAAATACCACTTGGACTTGTGCATGCTAATGTCTTCTGAAAACCTTCTACGTCCCTTTTTACCAAACGAAACAGTTATTCGTACAAAAACTGCTCTTCGACAGATGAAACGATGTGTCTCTTTGTGACATCAAGTTAATTTACAATTCAAATCCAAAAATCCTTCTATCAGATTTTCCTTTGTCGAAGCTCTTCATTGTCGAGATAACAACAAAACTTTATTCGTAGTGATGTGAAGACCTTCCAGTCAGCAATCCAGCGTCTCTTTCGACAAACCCCTTTCGACTTATAAAACAAATCATCACAGACCTTCTCGAGATTCTGGACATATTTGGAAGAAAGAGTGATCAATTCGTCAAAAGATCTTTATAAAAGCTATTAAAACTTGTATGGACCAAACTCATGCTGTTGAAAATCCTACGCATACAAATTTCCCCCAGCAAAGGTGTTTCGACTAAATTTCTGGAGAAAGCAACTTTGCTGCCAAATTATACTTAGACTCCATTTTTTTGCATTAAATGCGCTGATTCCCAAAAATCTTACTTTGTCAAATCAAATCTAAGTAATCATTAGATTTCCTCAACCTATCAACTTCAAACCATGTTCCCAGACATGATCTCCATGACTCTATGAGACTAGGTCCATTGTAACCTTTTTAACTTCCACGCCTTTTTTATATCCAATGGTACGTAGACACGTATGTCGCTCCCCGGACTTTCGTCCCGGTACAAACGCGAACGGTCGGCGATGTTGGAGGTTGAGGTTGAATAGAGTCGCCAGCTAGGCATTTTTATCCCGAAGGAAAGGTAATGTTGCATAAACCTGGAAGGGTATGGATAAGACGGTTGCGAACTAGAGAAACTGAGTAAGGGGTTGGTTACGACCTGGGAAGGTATTAGCACCCAGATCATTCGTCGTACTCGACGGGATCCATGCTTACTTGATTGTGTTTAAAAGGGGTAGTATATTTGCTAAACTGTGCATAAGGATCTAGGGAGAAAAAAATGTACAGAGTGTCAGTGCAAAAGGAAAGTGAGTGCTTAAATACTGAGGCTAAGGAAAGAGAGCTGGAAAGAGGAGAGGGGGAAGACAAAGAGACTTTTGTTCGATAACTATTAAGTTATGCCTACGTATCATCTCATGCAATGAGGAAGTCAGAATACCGTAGTTCGACTCAAAGAGACTGAAGAATAAATTGACTGTAAACTGCTTGCTTGTCTATGCTCAAGTGTATGACTCGTCTGGCTCGAGTGTTAACTGTCTTGCATTAGACGGAAGAAACAAGCTCTCGCTTATGAATGAGTGTGGTGAGAAAAGAATCCTGAAGGAGACGATTATTGTTTGTTTTTGATGTTTTCAGTCTTGTTATTGTTTTTGGTGTTTTGCATAAGTTAATGAGCTTAAGCCTAAATCAAAGGTTGTAAACTCATTATATCCTCCCTGATTAGGGATAATGAGCCTACTTAAGTATGAGATAAGCATCTCAACCTAATTACCACGATGATGGAGGATTAAGATCATTAACCTACTTGTGATTATTAAGATGTTTTTGGGTTTTTGTTTAGTGTTAAGTAATGAGTTTAATCTCTAATCACAGATTAGTGAACTCATTACACCATCCTAATAGAAGGATAATAGATGAGAACACTTAAGCTGAGGAAGATACCTCAACTTAATCCATGGTTAGGGACTAAATTCATTATATAACAAACCTTTATTAAATGGATTTTAATTAAAGGATGAGATTAAGAAGTGGATTTTAAGTTTGTAAGACAACTTGAGGAGGACTTGTCCATTAAACACTAGGGTTAGTCCCTCTTAACCATAAGGAAGAGTTAGAACCCTAATGTAAGGCCCAAGTTACAAGATAACGTCTTGGTGATTATTAATGTGATTTGATTAAGAGGTTTAAACAAATTAAAGGTTTAAAACTTAGGATTAAAGTAATACACTCCATCCTAATAGAAGGATGCAGGCATAACCCTAATTCCAAAGTCCTAAAACTTTAAGAGTTTAGTCTCTGATTACTGAGATGAGAAGAAAGACTTAAGGAGACTCAAAGGTAAAAAGCTAAAGGGGACTAAACACAACCCTAAATATTATCATTCTTGGATATCCTATGGTTTGTTAAGCTTGGGAGAAAAGAATCTTCAAGGAAGCCACCAATGGAAGAAGCAGATGAAAGGAGGAGGAAGCAAAAGAATAAGTTACTTACTTCCTAAGAAGATAAGTAACTTAAAGGATGAAAGTGAGAGAGATGGAATACAAGTGAACAAATTCACTCCAAGTACATGTAAAATGCATATGAATGAGATAATAAGAGGTGAGTGATGAAGGAAAATCCACCTCTCAAAATAACTTACCAAAAGACCCTGAAAATGTTAGTATGGATGCATACGGTATAAAGCATAAAGAATTGAATTGAAATGAGATGAAATGACCAAAGTCATAAGTGATTTTGAAATGCAAATGACATATGAGATGATGCAAAGTCATACAATGTGCATATGAATGATCATACAAAGATGGGATGTCATGAAAGCATGTTTAGAAGTTTGAAAACACATGGATGTTTATGAAATGAAATGAATGCAAAACATGGAAAATGAATGAAGAAAAGACCAAGAAAGGCTCCAACATGTCCTAAGATGTCTAATATGACATATGAATGTTTGAAATGTCATGGAAAGTTCACATGATGATGAATATGCAAGGTGAATGCAAATGAACATGAGAAATTAGGGTTTTATGGACATATGAGATGCAAATGAACAAGACAGAAGCATATAACATGATAAAAATTTGAAACTAAGCTCAATCAAACCCTAATCCCATACTAGGTCAAACCCCAAAGGAGAAGGTCAGAAGCCTAACCTATTGAAAGTTATGATTTTCCTAAGTTTGCTAGGGTTTTTGGGTGATTCAAAAGGAAAAATGCAAATCAAATTGAAAATGCAAGATAAATTCATGAGGAAAATAACCTAGAAACTACATGCAATATGTGAAACAATGCAAAAATAATCAAGTTCAAACTCCTCTTGGTTAGGCAGAAATGATTTTTCAAAGTTAGAGTTAAAAATTGTGATTTTAATGAACCCTAATTCAAAGAAAATTGGGAAACTATGATCAAACCTAAAATGAAATTTATATGAAGAGTTTGAAAATGTTTCTAAATGCATTGGGATGGTTCATGATTTTTTGGTGATTTTTAGAAACCTAAATGCATTTTTTACAATTACAATTTCAATGAGAATGAAATTTAGAGAATGAGTTTGAAAAGGTAAATACGATTTAGAGAATGAAATAAATAATATATTGATTAAAAAAAGATATTGAATCAATTACAATTTCAACCCTTGATTTTCTCATTTAAATAGTTTCCTAAAGTTTTTTTTTAAATATTTGTTTCCTTGATTTTTTCAAAATAAAAATTCCATAGAATATAGAGATTAAATAGGTTATAAAACCTCCTTTAAAAAACCCTAGCAGAAACCCAAACAGAAACCATATAAATAAGAATATATCTCTTATCTTCACGCAAAGTTTACACATCTTCCTTATTCTTCACATCATCATGGTTAATAATCGATTTTATCCATCTTTTACAAAAATTGGTTCAACATTGTCATGGTTCGAGATATATGTTGCCTTTTCCTCATTCATGATGATTTTTAGAACTGCAATTAACTATCTCATACCTTTCAAACTTTGAAATTTCATCATCTCAAAGCTACAAGCTTTTTTTCCAGATTATCGATCCAGTAATAAAGTTTCACTTTATATCGATCAGACTTGGGATGGAAATACCAACCATCTCTATTATGTAGCCAAAGAGTATCTCCCTGCTAAAATATCCAACACTTATAAATCCCTCAAAGTTGGTAAAATATCCAAACATAACAAAGTTCTCTTAGATTTTGATGGAAAATAGTAGTGACAGATGAATTTGAAGGCATAAAGGGTAAATGGATGCTTATTCAAAAACCAGAAAATGAGGTTTTCCAAAGTCCTTATTGTCCCGTTAGAAATGAAGAATTTGTGGAGAATGTATTTTTGTTAAGTTTCAATGAGAAACATAGAGATAAAGTAATGGAGAAGTATATTCCACACGTTTTAAGGACTTATGAAGCAACAAAAGCAGGAAATAAAACTCTTAAGATCCATTCCATGAAAAGTATGAATTGGAAACACAATGATTTTAATCATCCTACTTCATTTGATTTACTTGCTTTGGATCCTGATATAAAAAAAGATATAATCAATGATTTAGATAGGTTCTTTAGGAGGAAGAAGCTTTATCAAAAAGTGGATAAGCCATGGAAACATGGGTATTTGTTGTATGGTCCACTAGGGACTTGAAAATCTAGTCTGATTGCCGCTATAGCAAAATAATTGAAATTTGATGTATATGATTTGGATCTTAGTTTGGTTTCTTGTAACTTACAACTCACTACATTTATGATAGGAACATCTAACTGATCCATCATTGTTGTTGAAGACATTGACTGTAACAAATAGGTTCTTAATTGATCAAACTATGTTAATATGGACATGGATTCAGACCATTTCTATGGGGCTCTGGTTTGTTGTTTTTCTTTTGTCCATTATCTTATTTAGTTTATGGGTCTTTAGTAGTTTATTTTTTTGAAATTTTTAAGGTTATATGCCACAGGCATATCCAACTTTTGGACAAAGTAATAATACTGAAAGGTCTTCTATGTTGGGTCTTCTTAATTGTATGGATGATTTGTGGTCAAGTTTGGCAGAAGAACGGATTTTGATATTTACTACCAATCATAAAGACAAAGTTGATTCTACTTTGTTGCATCCTAGTTGAATGGACATGCATATTCACTCGTCCTTCCTTAAAGCCAAGGCATTCAAAATCTTTTCTTCAAACTATTTCGATATTAAAGAACAACATGGTCCACCCATTCAACAAATTGAAGAGCTATTGGAAAAATTAGATGTCATCACTGCATAGTGGCGGAACATTTGTTGAGAAACGAGGATGCTAATGTTGCTCTAGAAGGACTGATTAAATTTCTTCATGAAATTTTAAGAGAGAATCAAGAAACATGAAGAGTGCCTTGTAATGTTAGGCCATAGGCGATATATCTTGATTTTTCTTAAATTTAAATCCTAAATGTTTAGGAGATTCTAATATGAATTACAATTTCAACCATCTAAAATATGATATTGGCATCGCTTTGAGATTTTTTTGGGTGAAATCTTTGAGATATTATTTTGCATATATATTTTCTTGTGTGACTTTCATATATTTTATTGCATGACATTCGTAAAAATTACATGTTATAGGATCTTTGTTTGGTTGAATGACTATGTATTAAATTGGGCTATGCAAAGTAAAAAGCAAAATAGGTCTATTTTGAGCCTAAAATTAGTGATTCAATCCTTAAATTGTCGAGGTTTATCAGATATTTTTTTTATAAATAGGATATTCAATATAATGATGGTGAATCTTGCACTAAGAGATTTAATGTTATTGTATGTATTTTTAAGACTAGAATAAACTTAAGTCTTTTGGTTAGATTTGTGTATTGATAAAATAAAACATTGAAAGGAATAGAAAATATGTTTTATCGTGAGAGAAAAATATTGCTGGCCTAGCTTTTTTCCAACATGGATTCTTCACAGGTTAATATTTTATTCCCAAGAACTTTCTCGCAACTCCCAATAGTTGCTAAAGCGAAGACACCGATAAAACCTAGAAACTCATTTGTTAAAGCCCTTGGTATTGCTTGCAACATTCCAATTAGCCAACTCACAACTCCATGCATTAAAGGAGATATACTTTCCATCTAAATTCTGAAAGAATACCTCATTGGGTTCAAATCTTACAAGCATAACCTGCACAACAAGATCTTGTGGCCTAAAGGTTCCTCTCCCTTAACGGTGGTTCAACTACGAACAAAATTGGAGTCGCTTTGAAGCTATATAGCAAAATAGGGCAAAACCTCCCTATGTAAGGATTTTTGTAAGTTCACTTTCTCTAACCTAGAAGATGTTAGGCAAGATAGATCTATGCCGTCTTGGAATTTAAGTCCATGTGTGTTGAAGTTATTCCCTTGGACGAAAGATTTTATTCTAAACAATGTTAACCACACTTCTGCCCAGATTTTGATTAGAATTCATGGTCTCTCTAAAGAGTATTGGCGCCCCAATTTTTTTCTCACATCGCTAGTAGTCTAGGAATCCCTATTTACATTGATTCGACCATATATAGACCACCATAGATAGACATTTTAACCATTATGTTTGTTGTCTTCTATTTTTTATTTATTCAATTAATTAATTATATTATGTGGTCAGTTTTTAAATTTTTATTTTAATGGCTATTTTAATTTTTATTTATTTTAATTTTATTTAATTATTATTGAAATATGTGAATATTTTGGTGAGAAAAGTTATAGGATTATCATATGACTAGCCGTCTACTTGTGCGATGCACGAATATGTAATATTAAATTAATATTCATGACAAAATTGATTTAAAATTATTTTATTTATAATATAACATAAATTTTCATACTACAATTAAAAAGATTAAAAAAAGTATAATTAAAATAAATAGTTAAATACTATTGGAAACAAATTAAATTAACTTTTTTATATCCTTTTCTCTAGTGATCACGACTTAATCTTCAAATTTCAATTGTCATTCTTAAAAATAATGAAAATAATGAGAATACAAGAGGATAAGATGAGAGAAGTAAAAAATAGAATCAAACGATAAATATAATAAAGTATTAAAATATAAAAATTGAGAAAAATATTATATTTTGTACTTGTAAGAAAAAATGTTGAAAATTGAGAAATGATGTTAAAAATGGTTAAAATTATATATAAAAAAATCCACTTTCACGTTGATCACACAATTACAATCTGTTACATGGTAAAAGATAATATTTCCACTCTTTGATTTCTCTAAAAATGGAAATTGAGAAGAAGAATAAAACTATCAAATTAAAATTGAAGAAAGGAAAATAATCTAGATGGATTGCATGTAAACCTTTTTTTTTTCATTTCTTAAATACCGTAAGAACTCATGGAAGATGGTGTAGCAAAATATTTATAAGAATAATCTTGTAAAGTATTGCATTGCATGACGTGGCATTTTGTGGAATCAAGATTCTCAAGATCAACTTATGTTTTGATGAAGACAAACCACTTGACAAGAAGGCAAAGATGTTCATTCATTTTAAAAGCATCATGATTAAAGCAAAGAATCTTAACAAAGACTTGATATGAAGAACAATCTCCTTGGAAGGTATAATGAAAATCTTCATCAAGTATTTAAGTCCTAGTTGCTCAATTTAATCAAAAATCAGTTGCATTGCATGATCACACATTCACAAATTTATTTTCAAATTTTTTCTAAGTTATGGTTAGAGCAATCGATTGCACCCTTTGCAGCAATCAATTGCATGCTTAATTTTTAACTCATTTTTGGCCTCTGTTTTTGGTGCAATCCATTGTCCCCTTTAGTGCAATTGATTGCATGCTTGAAAATTCAAATTTTGTGTGTTTCTGTTTGTGGTGCAATCGATTGCTTCTAAGGTGCAATTGATTGCTCATTGTGTGTTTTTGAAAAATTGTTCTGAAAAATTGCATCTCTTCATTCAATCTTTCACAATTTGTTTCCAATGAATCATGACAATTGTTCATGATATTTTCTGAAGAATTACATGATGTTTCAAAGGGTGCTTATGGTATTATAAATAACTTATCTTTCAATTTTTCAAAATAACCTCTTTAAAAAATCTCTTTCTTAAAAACTTTGCAAAAACTTTCACTTTCCACATCTTGAACAAGTTATTTTCATAAGAATTTTCTGCATAATTTCATATCATTTGAATAGAAATTCTTGAGCAACAAAATCTTAAATAGTTGTGGAAATTATCATTGAAAGAGAAGATCAATCATAGTATTGATAAAACATTGTATATACAACTTTCATACTCACTGTAAATCAACCATTGTAATTACTTCCCTTGCTATTCAGGATTGTTGAAAGCAAGTGTGTGCATTGAAGAGGATTGTTCTTCTTGCATTTAGTGTTCAGATTTTAAAGGTGTTAAGAGCCTTTGATCTCCCTATAAGTTAGATAGTAAGCATCACCATTGGTGTAAATAGGTTGTACAATAATTATAGCTATAGTGAAATCTATTTTGGTTGGAAAAGGGGACTGGATATACCTTCAGTTTATAGAGGGAACCAGGATAAACCATTGTGTCATTTACTTTCTGCACTTTATTGCTTCATAAACTTACCACAATTCATAAAAGCAATAACCTTCATTGATAAAAACCAGAAAATATTTAAACAACCTAATTCACCCCTCTCTTAAGTGCAACTCAGACTTTCAATTGGCGTCAGAGCAGGTTTTAGGTAACCTGTTCCTAATCGATTCAGAATGGCTTCCGCAAACAACAATCTTGTGTTTAAATATGGTGGTGGTAGCAACAAGCCTCCATTGTTTTGTGGTGAATACTTTGATTTCTGGAAAATTCGCATGAAGGCTCATTTAGAGGCACAAAGTGATGAAATATGGGATGTTGTCCAAAATGGCTCGTTCGTTCCTTCAACGGTTGTTAATAGTGTTGGAGCAACAAAGCCTAAAAGCTCATTAGATGGTGTTGATATAAAGAAGGCTCTCTATGACAAAAAGACAATCAATCTTCTACAAAGTGCACTAAGCATGGATGAATTCTTTCGTGTCTCAACATGTACATTGACAAAACAAATATGGGATACTTTGGTGGAAACTCATGAAGGAACTGCCGAAGTTAAAAGATCAAGATTGAATACGTTAAGTCAAGAGTACGAATTATTCAGAATGCATCCAGGAGAATCAATCCTTGATTTGCAGAAAAGATTCGTGCACTTGACAAATCATTTGATGACACTTGGTAAGACTCTAACTAACAATGAACTTAATCTTAAAGTGATTAGATCTTTGTCCAGAGAATGGCAACCCAAAGTGACAACGATATATGAAAAGAAAAGTCTATCCACGATGACATTCACTACATTGTTCAGAAAACTTCAAGAATATGAGACGAAACTTGGGCGATTGGAAAAGCATGAGAATCAAGAGAAGAAATCTAAAAGCATCGCGTTAAGGGTTAATTCCAAAGAAGTTGAGAAAGAAGACAATCCAATTGAAGATGAAAATTTTATACTTCTTGTAAAAAGGTTAGGAAAACATTTTGGTTCTAAGAATAATATTGTTAATTCTAACTATATCAAAATAAAGAAGTTTTCAAAGAATAAGGAGAAGGAAGCATCAACATCCACACAAGATATCAAATGCTATGAATGTGGAAAACCAGGGCACATTAAACCGAACTATCCTAAACTCTCAAAGAACGGTGGCTATAAAGGCAAAATGGATTACAAGAAAAATAAAGCCTATGTTTCTTGGGAGGATAACGAGATAAGCTCTTCATTAGACTCCGTCAGTAATCAAAGCATAAATCTATTATTGATGGCCTCACACCATTCTGATGATGAAGATGATAAGGTTAGCAATAATTTTTCAATTTATGATAGTGATGCTCAAGGAGAAATTGATGAACTATTAAGTGAATTAAAAATTCTGTACAAAACAATTTCATCACAAAAGAAACAAATCTCAACTTTAGAAGAAAAGGTAGAGACCATGGAAAATGATTTCAAAGATGAAAAAAAAAAATTAATTAGTGATCAAAAACAAAATTTTGTATGCACAAAGTGTGAGTCACTTTCATTTCAAATTATTCAATTAAAAAGAGTCCTTGAAAGGTATGAAAAAGGAAAAATTGGATTGGAGTGTGTTCTTAGTCAACAAAGGTATTCAAATTATAAGAGTGGTCTTTGTTACTCAAAATTTTCTAAACCAAGTTCTAATAAGGCCATATTTGTAAGGGTTAGTGAACAAACTAATAAAGTGAAAGTGGACAAGCCTAAAGTGGTTCATCAATATCCTAAGAAGAAAATATTTAGTATAAAGAAGTCTTATCCTCCTAGATACAAAAGTAACTTTGAGCCCACTTGTTTTTATTTTGGTATTAAAGGTCATACACTTAATGCATGTTATGTAAGAAACTTTAGCGGAGCAAAAGGGAATTATGTGTGGGTCAAGAAAGTCACTAACTATGAAGGACCCAAGACAATTTGGGTACCTAATGAAACTCAAACTTGTTTTGTAGGTATGCTTGAAGACCTTTTCAAATCAATGGTATCTTGATAATGGGTGTTCAAGGTATATGTCGGAAGACCTAAGCAAATTTTCACATCTAACTCTTAAGGCTAAAGGATATGTGACCTATGGTGATAACAACAAAGTAAAGATCCTTGGCGTAGGCATCATTGGTACACCGCCTTTAACAACCATAGAATATGTCATCTATGTAGAAGGTCTAAAGCATAAACTCCTTAGCATTACAATTGTGTGATAGAGGATTCAAAATCAACTTCACCAAAGATGAATGTTTAATAGAAAACAAAGGCACTCATGAGGTAATATTAAAAGGTAAGAGAATTAATAATATTTTTAGGATTTCCCTTTATCACTTGTCTTTGAAGGTTAAGTGTCTTATGGCGGATAACAACGACTCTTGGTTATGGCACAAAAGGTTTGCTCACATTCACATGAAGCACTTGAAAAATTGATCAAACATGACTTAGTTATTGGACTTCCGAAGATCAAATTTATCAAAGATAGATTATGTATTGCTTGCCGAAATGGGAAACAAACCAAGTCAATTTTCAAATCCAAGAATGTGGTGTCCACAACAAGTCCACTACAATTGTTACATATGGATCTTTTTGGTCTATCAAGAACAAAAAGCTTCAGAGGTGATGTTTATGCATTATTTATTGTTGATGACTTCTCTAGATATACATGGACTTTCTTCTTAGTGCAGGAAAGTGAAGCTTTCAAGTCATTCAAGAAGTTTGCAAAACAAATTCAGAATGAAAAGTCTATTTCAATTATTTCCATTAGAAGCGACCATGGTGGAGAGTTCCAAAATGCTTTATTTGAAGCATTTTGTGAAGAACATGGAATCTCACACAACTTTTCCGTACCAAGAACCCCACAACAAAATAGTGTCGTAGAAAGGAAGAATAGGTCACTGGTAGAACTTGCAAGAACAATGCTAAGCGATTCAAACCTTCCTAAATATTTTTGGGCGGATGCAGTGAGCATGGCTTTTTTTCTAAGTAATCGTGTCAATATTATACCTATTCTCAAGAAAACCCCCTATGAACTTTTCAAAGGGCGGAAACCAAACATATCATTCTTTCACATCTTTGGATGCAAATGTTTTGTCTTGAACAACGACAAATATAATATTGGTAAGTTTGACGAAAAGTCGAATGAATGTATATTTCTTGGTTATTCTCTTTCAAGTAAGGCTTTTAGAATCTAAAATAAAAGAACCTTAACTATATAAGAATCTATGCATGTATCTTTTGAAGAATCTAACCCCTCCAAGGAGGATAATGTTATTGTTGATAATGATGATGATGATGTAGTAGAAGCCTTTCAAGAGAATACTCTCAATGATGTTGCAAGTGATCAACCAAAACAACAACAAGATGATTCACAACAAGTTGAAGAAAAAAATGATTTGCCTAGAGAATAGAGGACTCATAGAGATTACCCGATCGATAAAGTTATTGGTGACATTAGTCAAGGTGTAACAACAAGGTTAAATCTCAAGGATGCTTGTCTAAATATGGTGTTTGTGTCTCAAATTGAACCAGCCAAAATCGATGAAGCCTTAGGCGATGATCAATAGATAATAGCTATGCAAGAGGAACTAAACCAATTTGAAAGAAATCAAGTTTGGAGTCTTGTCCCTAGGCCAAACAATAAGCACATCATAGTGTCGCTCCCGATAAATGGGAATGGCCCAAA
This sequence comes from Lathyrus aphaca, assembly GCA_963966055.1. Classification (NCBI taxonomy): domain Eukaryota; kingdom Viridiplantae; phylum Streptophyta; class Magnoliopsida; order Fabales; family Fabaceae; genus Lathyrus; species Lathyrus aphaca. Next base: position 89,172,693 of record OZ014521.1, on the reverse strand, counting down.
TAAAGGTACAGACGCGAACGGTCGGCGAGAGGAGGAATGAGAACACACAACAGTGAACTCACTGGAGAAGAAAAGAGTCGCCAGCTAGGCATTTTTATCCCGGAGGAAAGGTAATGCTGCATAAACCTAAAAAGATACGGATAAGACGGTTGCGAACCAGAGAGACTGAGAAAGGGGGTTGGTTACAACCTGGGAAGGTATTAGCACCCAGATTGTCCGTCGTACTCGACGGGATCCACGCTTAAAAGATTTGTGTTTTAAAGGGGTAGTGTCAGTGCAATTTGTGTATAAAAGAGCTGGAAAAAAATGTACAGGTGTCAGTGTAAAAGAAGTGTGAAGTGTGTAAATGAAGTGTCAGTGCAGGAATAAGAATGAAATGCTCAAGAATATGAGGCTAAAGAATGAAGCTGGAAGGAGGGGGAATATACAGAGACTTTTGTTCGATAACTGTTAAGTTATGCCTACGTATCCTCTCGTGCAATGAGGAAGTCAGAACACCGTAGTTCGACCCAAAGAGACTGAAGGATGATTTGACTTGTGAACTGCTTGCTTGTCTATGCTCAAGTGTATGACCTGTCTGGCTCAGGCGCTAACTGTCTTGCATTAGACGGAAAAAGCGAGTTCTCGTTTATGAGTGAAGGTGATGAGAAAAGAATCCCGGAGGAGACGATTATTGTTTGTTTTTGAGTGTTTTCAGTCTTTTATTGCTTTTGAAAGTTTGTCATAAGTTAATGAGCTTAAGCCTAAACCAATGGATTTAGTAAACTCATCACATCTTCCCTCTGATTAGGGGTAATGAGAATACCTTAAGTGTGAAGTCAGCTTCTCACACTTAATCACCTTTGATGTGGGATTAAGATCATTAACCTACTTGTGATTAATTAGATATTTTTGTGGTTTTTTTGTTTAGTGTTAAGTAATGAGATTAAGCCACAATCAGGGATTAAACAGACTCATTACACCATCCTAATAGAAGGATAATAGATGAGAATGTTTAAGCTGAGGAAAGCTCCTCAACTTAATCCATGATTAGAGATTAAACTCATGACAAAACAAAACCTTTATTAAGTGGATTTTATTTAATGATATGATGATGAAGTGTTTTTTAGGGTTTGTAAGACAACTTGAGGGGGACTTGTCCATTAACACTAGGGTTAGTCCTTCTTAACCAGTTAAGGAAGAATTAGAACCCTAATGCAAGGCCCAAGTTACAAGCTTGATGTCTTGATGATTATTAAGTGAATTGATTAAGAGATTTAAACACATTAAGGGTTTAACACTTAGGATTAAAGTTATACACTCCATCCTAATAGAAGGATGCAGGCATAAGCTTAATCACAAAGCCTTAAAGCCTTAGGGGTTTAGTCCCTGATTATGAGATGAGAAGAGAAGACTCAATGAGACACAAAGGTAAAAACTAAGTGGGGGGACTAATCAAAACCCTAATCATTGTCATGCTTGGTTGTTCCTAAGGTTTGTGAGGTTTAAGAAAGAAATCTTCAATGGAACCACCAGGAAGCAGATGAAAGGATCAGGAGAAGCAAAGTAACTTGCTTCATTTAAGAAGGCAAGTCACTTGAAGAAAGAAAGTGAGAAGAATAAGAATGAGCAAGCTCAATCTCAAACACATAACAAAATGCAGCAAGGATGCATGAAAGAGATGAAAATAAATTGTGAGAAGTGAAGGCAAATTCACTTCTCAAAGTTACTTACCACCTGAAAATGTTAGTGAGAAAAATGCAATGCAATGCAAAATGAGATGAAGTGGCATGATATAAACCAAAACCAGAAGCACATACATGATGTTAATGATGCTATGGGATGATGTGAACATGAAACAAGGCATGGGGATGATCATGTTAACCAATGGATGCAGATGAAGCAAATTAAGGACCAAAAACATACATGAAAAGTTATGATATGCAAATGGCATACAACATGGCAAATACATGATGCAATGGTCAAACATGCTTTCAATATGTCTTAAGATATCTAATGAATCAAAAGGATGCATAAAATGCTATGGCAAGTCAAGGTATGAATGCAAATGCAAGATGGATGCATATGGAAGCCCAAATTAGGGTTTATGATCAAAGCATCAAACATTACCCAAAATCAGAAGCAAACTTCAATATAAAAAATTGAAAATGCACTCAAAGGATCCCTAAACCTATACTAACCCACTGCCCAAAGGAGAAGTTCCAACTCTTAACCTAATTCAAGTTATGATTTTCCTAAGTTTTCTAGGGTTTTAGGGTTCCTTAACAAGAAAAATACCAAACAAATGAAAAATGAGAAATCAAATCATGACCATTTAATCTCACAAACTACATGCCAAACATAATGCAATGCAAAAAGAATCAAGGTCCAACTCTCAATGGTAAGGCAGAAATGATTTTTGGAAGTTTGGATCAAAATAATGCTTTGAAAATGAATTAATTCCATAAAAAATTATCAAAATGCATCAAGATCAAAAAAGAAATTTGGTTTGAGGGTTGGACAATGTTTCTAAATGGTTTTAAATGTTTCATGAATTTTTTGGTGATTTTTAAATACCTAAAAGCATTTTTAATTAATTAATTCTCATTAATTAATTAAAAATAAACTTTTAAATATTTAAAAATATTTTTAAAATGCAAAAAATAAAAATAAAAATATTTTTGGTTTCTGAAATTTAATAAAAGTTTGTATAAAAAATTTCAGAATTTTTGAATAAGTTTTACTATTTTTAATAAAATGTACAAATTAAATGAAATTATATGAAAAATAAAATGAATTTAAAGCTGAAAAAGAAAAGTAATCCAATCTGATGGTCCAGATTCAAACATGCACGCGCGCGAATTGACCTGGCGCCATATCCAATGGCTGACATTCAAACTTGGCTAATTAAGTGATTAAGCCCTAATCTTGCCCTAATGACTTTCAGATGACCGGAACAGTGGTTCCGGTCATCTTCTCCGGTGAGTCCAAAATGCTAAATCACTCCACACGCCATGAAAATGAAAACTAACTATCCAGAACTCATCCCCATTCAAAAACGAATCAAACCCCTCACTCAAACATCATTCATCATTCCTAAATCAGCCAAATCGAATCAAAATAGTTTTAGGGCAAAAAGTTTCAGAGACTGCATACATACTCATTTTTCACTCATTTTCGAAAACAATCACATATTCATGATCAGGGAAGCATGTAGAAGCTATTAAGAACTTAAAATCATGCTTCTGGAAAAAAAGTTCATGAAGCTACCTGAGTTTGAAGCTCTTCAGTCTGGAACTTTCTGACCCTTTCTCTTGTGCAAAACCACTCCTATGACTTCCCTTATGCTTCTGAAAGGCTTGGAACAAATTTATTTGGACTGGTTTGAGAGTTTACAGAAGTTCTGTTCAAGCTCAGGTGAGGATCGTATTTCTGATTCTTTGAGTTTCAGGCTGCTTTGAAGGTTGGTTTGGGTTCAGTGAAGCATGGTGAGAAGGTTTGTGAAGTTTGTTTATGAGTTCGTGGCTTGAGGAGAGTGTTTCGAAGAGTTTTGCAAAATGGGGTGAAAATGAGAGAGTTGTGTTCTGGCTGGTTTCAGGCTTGCTTGTTGTTGTGTTTGGCTTGCCTTTTCTTTGTATAAACAAATGCTATTGGTCAGATGACATGACATGTCCTTTTGTGATAGGTATGGGTGCTTTTGCAAAATGTCAACTTTTGTGTAAGAAGGGCATGGGCAACTTGCTAGCCTAGTACAACAAGGGTGTGCTGCGCAGCATGATGAGGGAAAAGGGCTAGGGTGGTTCAGCAAACTAGGCAGCAAGTGGATGAGAAGTTATCATGACTTTTGCAACTTGGCTTGCCTTTGGTTCTTATGAGAAAAACTTGATCCATAAGCCATGAAACATGTGATTCCTTGGGTGCATTCTGAATTTTAGATGTTGTGTGATTATGTTGTGTGGATTAGAAGCCCATTTGATGACTTAATTGGCCTTGAGAAATGAATTTGCAACTTTGCCTCTTTGGTGCATGACTTGAAATTTAGTGATTTTTGCCAACTTTGACAAGCCATAACGTTTGATCCAAAATGAATTAGGTCATGTTCTTGTACTTTTTGAAAAGGGAAAGATCTATTCTACAACTTTCATGACCAAAGTTTTTCCATTTGAAGCCTTTTTGAATCAAAAAGTAAGGGTTGAAAAGTTGCCTAAAATGACATTTTCATTAAAAGTCAAACTTGCCCAAAAAAGTCAACTTTGCAAAAGACTTGAAATTCTTCAATTTGGTGAACTTCCAACTTCTTACATGATCAAATAAAGATCACATACAATCAAAATGATGAAGAACACCCTTTGGTTGGGTCATTGGGGGCCTCAGATGCCCTGATTTTGCACTGACTTGCTCAAAAAGTCAACTCTTGATCAGATGCCTTCCCTATTGAATTTTTTCATGAAAATTGATATGCATACTCCTTATACCATATAGAGACCAATAGAAACAAGAATGACCAAAAAATTTGGAGTTATGGCCTCTGAAACCAAAACCCTAATTTTAGGTCATCTGTGCAGTCAAGCCTGGCTCTGCATCCATGCCATTTTCAATTCTTGTGATTTTTTTGGCATTCTTGACTTTGAGAGGATATAATATGATACTTGAACACACATGGACCCCTTTGAAGTGATTGGTGGCCTTTGGAGTGGCTCAAGAAGCTCTTGGATTGCTCAGATCACAAACCCTAGATGCAGATGACTTTGAATCAATGCAGTGAATCAAAAATGGGATATGAGATGTTATGATTGTGTTTATGCATATGAAATGATCACAAGCCATGGTGTGACTGGGTGAGGGCAAATTTGGGGTGTTTACAGCTGCCCCTATTCAAACATGAGTTAGCTGTGCAGGATGTAAGCGACGGCTTAACAGGCAAACAAGATAACTTGTGGTTGAATACCAAAGACAGTCCAAAATTTGCACTCACGAAATGAAGAAGAAAAGGGATATAGATTGTAAAGAAAATAAAGTATATTGTAAAGTGTGGGCGACGGAGGACGACCGTCGAGCAGAGGACGACTGCTGGGCACAGAGCAATGACGGGGACGACCGACATGCTGGAAAGTGCGAGAAACAAAGCGATGACGGGGACGGCCGACATGCTGGGGATAAAAAGAATTATGATGGGGACGGCCATCAAGATAAAGCTGCAAGATTCTTTGGGGATTAATGGAAAGTGATGGGGACGGCCATCAGATTCATAAAGTAAAGTAACCAACGACGGGGACGGCCATCGGGCTAAACTGAAAGGAAAAGGGACCACGATGGGGACGGCCGTCGGGTTAAAGAATAAATGAAATAAACAGATGATGAGGTACGGTCATCAAAGGTGAAGGACGATCACCTAGCAGGGGACGGCTGCTCTGTTGGGTAGTAAGATGAGGTACGGTCATCTAAGGTGGAGGATGACCACCTGGCAGGGTACGGCTGCCAAATATCACGACATAGGACGAATGCCGGATAAAAGGTCAACGATGGGGACGACCATCGGATGAGCATGATGGAGGACGACCATCAAGAGGTGGAGGACGACCACCTAGCAGGGGACGGCTGCTCTCAAGGTTTATCATGACATAGGACGAATGCCAGATAACCAAAATCAACAATGGGGACGGCCATTGGATAAAATGATGAAGGACAATCATCAAAAGGTGGAGGGCGACCACCTAGCAGGGGACGGCTGCTAAATATCACGACATAGGACGAATGTCGGATAGAAAATCAACGATGGGGACGGCCATCGGATGAGCATGATGGAGGACGACCATCAAGAGGTGGAGGACGACCACCTAGCAGGGTACGACTGCTCTCAAGGTTTATCATGACATAGGACGAATGTCATATAGAAAATAGAATTTGCTTCGTTGGCGATCTACTGGGGAATAGTAAACACGGACGAGTGTTTACATCCAAGAAACAAAAGGTATAAGTGTTTAGATGTTTGTATATAGATTAAAGATGCGGACGAGCATCCCTAAGACTACGATACGGACGAGCATCGGGTAGAAACAAATACTGACACATGTTCAGAGATGATGATACGGACGAGTATCAACTGGTTAACAGGGAACACGGACAAGTGTTGAATCTGAAGGGACTTTTCTGGGGAATAGTAGTGTAACACGGTGGGAGAACTGACTTTAAGTTATGTTGCGGATAGCAAGAGTCGCCACCGACTTTTATTTTATCCAAAAGGAAAGGTTATAAAAGAACAGGAAAGACCTTAAGAGAATGTTTTGGGTCCGGGGGGTAAGTTATGAAAAGGGAAGGTGTTAGCACCCTTTTCATCCATGGTTATCCATGGGCTCTTAGGTACTTAAGCTCACTTGAAAATGTAGTGTGTGAACAGAAAAATTTTCAGAATAGTTTAATAATAATCCATGTACGGATGTGTAAGAAACTTGTTTGAAAATTTGTTTGAAATTGTTAAGTGTGAAAAGTTTTTTTGAAGTGAGCAAGTACATAAGAGGAACCTACCCTAATGTTTAAAGTCTTTCTTGTTCTTTTTCCTTTCCTTGGTAAAACTATCCCTACTATTAAAGAGTAGGTAGTCCTTACTTTGGATGTTAAGGGACATGTGAGGGACATTCTGATTATGAAGGCAACTGTGGGGTGTAATAAGCACATATGAGGGACTATCATCATTTTTCGAAAGGGACTCGATTCGTAAAGGCAACCATGAGGGACTTTGATGATTTTCTATTTTAAGGGACTTGCTTTGTACACCCCACTTGACCATTATTCGTAGGCAACTAGAGGGATAACCTTAGAAAGTGAGACGGCGATTAAAATCGACTTACGTGTGTGACGTGTTTATTTTAATTATCTTTGTTTAAAAGTGATCTAGAATTAATTTTAAGAAAATACATGTTTTTGCACTCCCTAATTACTAACCATAATAATAATAATTAAATAATTACAAAATTACATCCAGGAAACAATTACAAAATTATAATAATAAGCAAAATAATTAAATAGCAAAAATAAATAAAATATAAATAAATAAGCAATAAATAATAATAAAGAAAAATAGGGGATTAGTGATAAATAATAATATTAAATAATGAGCAAAAATAAAATAAGAGTGGTTAGTGAATAATAAAAATTAATTGAAATAATAATAATATATAAAATTAATAAAGCAAAATAAATTATATGATTAGTAATAATAATAAGCAAAATTAATTAAGATATTATAAGAAATTAACAATTTATAATATGAACAATTATAAAAAAAACAAATATGATCAAACAATTATTTTAATTTTTAAATTATTAAACTATTCTTTAAATATATTATGACTACAAAATTTAATTATTATTAACACTTATTTATTAAATAATATATACATATTATAAGAAAAAGTAGATTTTAAATATCATATTTACAATATTAATCATGTTTATAAAATTTAATTCTATTAATTATTATGTTTACAAATTTTTAAATCAAATACAAAAATATAACTATTATAAATTAAATTTGTTTCTAAACATAAAAAAAATAATTTAGATTATAAATATATTTACAAATAAGTTAGAATTATTTTAAATATCACAAATTAGAAAATAAATATAATTAGGGTTTAATTGGAAAATATATTTTTTTTAGGGTTTAAGAATTAGGGTTTATAATTTACTAAGTAAAACAATTTATTCACAAAAATATAATGATTATACACATATACATAAACATAAAATAACTTATGATATTTTAATAATATGAAGAAAAAGTTTTTTAATGGTATTTAGAAACTATAATTTATATTTTATTAATTTAAACAAAACTGAATTAATATAATAAAATAAGTTAAATAAAGAAATAAATTGCAAAAAATACCAAAAACGCTGAGGGCAGGGTTTGAACCCTGGTCCTTTCACTCCCAAGCCTTGTTTCCATCCACTGGGCCACGCATGCGTTGGTGTAAGCAGAATAGGTCAAATTGCTTTTGTTCTATATCCTGAAAAAATCAAAAAAATGGCAAGAAAACAAAAGGCCTGGGGGGATCGAACCCAGGACCTTACAAGCAAACACATGTATACGTTACCATTCCAGCTAGATGAGCGAACCTGATAACAAATCCACTACAAAATAATAATATATTAAAGCTGTGGTTTAAATGGAAAATATCAAAAGAATTGGCTGGAGGCAGGACTCGAACCCCTGCACTCCTATCACACGCGTACTGGCATTTCCACTGGGACAAGAGACGTTCTTGTGAAACAAACAGAAAATAAAACATTATAATATTAAAATAAAATTTGAATTCAAAAAAGGGCGCGCGCTGAGTCTTCTTCTTCCTTGAGATTTCGCAGGTTTTCCTGCGAAATTTCCTGGGAGTTTTCCTTCCAATTTTCTTGCGTGCCAAAACCTGTGTATTCACAACCACCAAGCAAATAGCAAAATTTCTTAAAATTAAGGCAAGCAATGAATTCCTGGAGGTCCATACAACATCACCATGTTCCTGAAATTCATTTATATATGATAAATCGCAAAGCCCTAATTGAGGTTGATAAACCCTAGTTATGGCCGATTCCATTCTAAGCAATGAATCTTCAATTAATTGGTCCAGAAAGCATCTATGGATCGTCACAAACACAAATCAAGCATTAAACTTAAACAATGATGATTAATTATATGAAAACGGAAAAATTCGAAAGCTAAAGAAAACATGATTCGGTTCATGCTGTTCATGGCACTATGAATGATTATGATGATTGCTACATGATCAATGAAGGTCAAGGAAGCTATTGCAACCTTTGTGAAGCCTTGAAACTGCCTTATTCTCAAAATCCGAATCTCACTTTTCTTATGAATTTTTGAACTATGAACTCACCTTTGGCTGCTGGAAATTCGTCCATGAGGCTAGGGTTTATGTTTGTTATATATATGTGAGTGAATTAGGTCAGAAATATCACTTGGTTGTGTGAAGATTTGGATCAAAAAAGATTGAAAAAGATCAAGTTGTAAAAGTCAAATATTTGCTTATGAATGCTTGCTATTTTGGGATAATTCACATGATTCCTTTCTCCTTTGAATTCAATCAATAATTATGAATTTCTAGAAGCAATATCTTCACCCAAAAATAGATTTTCATATTTTATATTTATTTAAAATGATTTTTATGAATTAAATCAATAATAAATAAATAAAAAATAATAAAAATGCTGAATTTTGGTCAATTGGGTCGTGCACAATGTTATGAGATGGATTGGGTCATAAATTAGGCAGCCCATTTGGAAAGAAATACTTCTAAGCCTCCATTTTCAACATGAACCATCACAAAATTGCCCAACTTTGCAAAGGCATATCTCCCTCAATTTTAAAGGTATGAGGGTGTTCTTGGACTTTTTGGAAAGCTTGAAGAGTCCTCTAAACAAACCCATTGGTTTCAGGTCCATATCATTTACCAATCTCAAGTTATGCCCTTTTGAAGTTGTTGACTTTTTGTTGACTTTTGAAATGACCTATAATGTCTTAGATCATATCTTTCAAATGAAGCATTTTTGGGCTTAACCTTCAACACCAAAGTTGTAGAGAATTCAATTTCCTTCAAAATGAGCTTTGGATGGAGACTTGGTGATGAAGTATGTGAAAGTTATGCTTGGTCAAAGTTCAGTTGACTTTTACTGAGGAAACCCTAATTTAGAAACTCCTGATTATTGATGATCTGGAATCTCCTTGATGAATCATGATCAACTCTTGATCAAATGATGAATTTTACTTCATATACTTGATGTTGGCAAAAAATCATGAAATTTGACTTTGGTTTGACCACAGTTGACCTCAGTTTGACTTTTTAACTGCATTGACTGATTTTGACTTATCTGATCATCTGACTGAGCAAACTTTTGAGAAAAGTCTTGAAACTTGACATGGAGGTTCTTATACACATATAAGATGTTATGAAGCTCACTTGAGGCATTGGAAATCCATTTAGCCTGATTAAAGTCAAAACCCTAGTTTTGGATGCACTGCTTAGGAGGTGCATTGTCTGAGGGAATTGTCAACTTCTTTGACCAATTGTGAACTTTGTGAACCTTGTGAACCTTCATAAAGTGTCTTGTGATACTCATGGGAAGTATTGTGAAGCTTGTGAACCTTGTGAACCTCATGAAGTGGCTTTGTAGACCTCATGAACCTCAGGAAAGCTTTGTAATCATTGTGAATTTTGTGAGCCTTGTGAACCTTCAAGAAGTGACTTGTAGACTTCATGAATCTCAAGAAAGGTCTTGTAAATGTAGAGAAACTTGTGAACCTTGTGAACCTTCTTAGCACACAAAGTCTTGTATTGTGAGGGAAAATTTTGGGGTGCAACAGCTGCCCCTGTTCAATTTTCTGAAACCTGAGGGGTTAGATTGGTATATTTGCCAGTCGTAACCTGGAAGGTTGAAGGGGATTGAACACAAAAGCCCAAAAATTTGCACTCACCAGTGCATAGAGTGATATTGATGGTTGGTTGAACATGATTGAGTGGGCTTAAAGATGCCACTAGGGGAAAGTTCTTCAGTAGTATAATGAGAGCTGTCAGGAGTCTTGATGTAACAGCATGTCTTCATGAGGATAGAGCAATCAATAATGATAACCCTAAAGCAGTCTTGAAGTAGTAAATCTGACCTCAGGAGGATAGAGCAATCAATAGCTCTAAAGCAGTCTTGAAGTAGTAATATGACCTCAGGAGGATAGAGCAATCAATAACTCTAAAGCAGTCTTGAAGTAATGATTTCAGGAGGATAGAGCAATGAATAGCTCTAAAGCAGTCTTGAAATAATAATGGCTTCAAGAGGATAGAGCAATCAATAGCTCTAAAGCAGTCTTGAAGTAATGAATATGATTTCAGGAGGATAGAGCAATGAATAGCTCTAAAGCAGTCTTGAAATAATAAGATGATTTCAGGAGGATAGAGCAATGAATAGCTCTAAAGCAGTCTTGAAATAATAAGATGATTTCAGGAGGATAGAGCAATGAATAGCTCTAAAGCAGTCTTGAAATAATAAGATGATTTCAGGAGGATAGAGCAATGAATAGCTCTAAAGCAGTCTTGAGATAATAAGATGATTTCAGGAGGATAGAGCAATGAATAGCTCTAAAGCAGTCTTGAAGTCATGAGATGTTATCAGGAGGATAAAGTAACCCTGAGGTTACAATAAAGCAGTCCCAAAGTAATAAGAAGCTCATCAGGAGGATAAAGTAACTCTGAGGTTACAATAAAGTAGTCCCAAAGATCATAAGCTTGTTTGTTGGATAATCAACCTGAAAACAAGGTAGCATTCTGTATAAATAGTATTAGTTCATGTATTATGTATGTATGTATAACATGATGCACCTAAGTAATGTATTATGTATTCATGGGTATGTATGCTATGGTATGATGTAAATGATGTATGTATGATATGACACTGCTGGAAATGTCTGGATATCTTCGTATAACAACTGCTGGCCAGGGAAAATAAATCCCGATTCGTTGTTGAAGAATATATTATGTATCACCCTCCGTCTGCTGGGGATAACAGGGTGTAGATAACCTCCCGTATGCTGGGGATGGTAAGGTATATATAACCTCCCGTTGTTGGGGATGGTAGGGTATATATAATCTCCCGTTGTTGGGGATGGTAGGGTATATATAACCTTCGTCTTCGTTTGATAGTAGAATTAGTATAACATCCCGTCTTCGTTCGTCGTACCTTTACTGGAAAGTAATTTCCCGTACATCCGTATGAGGATAAAAGAGATGGATATAACTTCCAGGGGAGATGAGACTTTATGAAGATGGATTTGTCCTACTGAGGGATTTGTAACTGCCTTGTAAAGATGAACCGGCGAAGCTTCGTTGAAATCCTCCCCTCGTTCGTTTTTTGTAAATACTATTACTGCATTTTCATGCATTTCTGGTAAACATCAATCATATTAAAAGCATACATGCATTTCTGGTAAACATCAATCATATTCAAAAGCATACATACATTCAAACACAACCAATGGACGTTTCGCTTATGTAAATAGGGTAAAAGTAAATCTGGATTCAAAAGATGGAATTTATTTATATCAAAAAGTGACCCATACACGGGTAAGTTTGTACAAGGAGACATAAACCCTAGTAAGAGGATTTTGCCATAAAGTTTTACAAGAAGAATCAACTATGTGAGAAACAGTCCTATTGAGTTTCAATTCTACTATTGCCACTCAAGTATCTCATCTTCTTGCTGTTGAGACGGAAACGATTGAATTGAGCTTTATCTGTTCGAACTTGAATAAGTAGTACAACTGGTTGCAGTTTCACGAGTGATCCAAACGAGACATAGTCATACGCTTTAATCCCTAACTTTTGCCTGGATTGCCTTTTCAGGTTTTCAATCCACCGGGATACCCTTTTTTGCCCAAGCCGCCTTTTCAGGTTTTCGACTTGCCGGGTGTACATCTTTTTATATATATCCCTAATTTTTGCCCAAACCCTTTTGGTTTGCCGGGATACCCTTATTTTTGCCTAGGCCTGTCAACCTAGCGGGTCTCTTTTTATGCGTAGTATTTTTTAACTATGTCTGCGTTTACAGGCTGTGGAAAGTCCTCACCATCCATTGTAGTCAGTATCATGGCACCTCCTGAGAACACTGTCCTGACTACAAATGGTCCTTCATATGTTGGAGTCCACTTGCCCCTAGGATCACCCTGTGGTAATATGATACGCTTGATTACCAAATCACCAGCCTGATATACCTTTGGCTTAACCTTCTTGTTAAAAGCTTTGATCATTCGCTTTTGGTACATCTGGCCATGACAAACTGCTGCTAACCTCTTCTCATCAATCAAATTTATCTGGTCAAGTCGAGTCTGAATCCACTCATCTTCATCCAAGCCTGCATCCTTCATAATTCTCAAGGAGGGGATCTGAACTTCAATGGGCAGAACTGCTTCCATACCATAGACTAAGGAGAATGGGGTTGCCCCTGTTGAAGTACGTATTGTGGTACGATAACCATGAAGAGCAAATGGTAACATCTCATGCCAATCCTTGTAAGTCACAGTCATCTTCTGTACAATCTTCTTAATGTTCTTATTAGCGGCTTCAACTGCCCCATTCATCTTTGGACGATACGGAGAAGAGTTGTGATGCTTAATCTTGAACTGCGTGCAGAGATCAGTAATCATAGTGTTGTTCAGATTAGAGCCATTGTCAGTGATAATCCTTTCAGGGATGCCATACCTACATATGAGATTATTCTTAATGAACTGAGCCACAACATTCTTGGTAACAGATGCAAATGAAGCTGCCTCCACCCACTTCGTGAAGTAATCAATAGCAACCAGAATGAAACGATGCCCATTAGAAGCAGTAGGCTTGATCTCACCAATCATATCAATACCCCACATGGCAAAGGGCCAAGGAGCAGTCAACACATTCAATGGTGATGGAGGTACATGGACTTTGTCTGCATAGATTTGACATTTGTGACAAGTTCTGGAGTGTTGATAGCAATCAGCTTCCATGGTAGACCAATAGTAACCTGCTCTCAAAATCTTCTTTGCCATGGTATGACCACTAGAATGAGTGCCAAAGGTCCCATCATGCATCTCTTCCATAATTTCTGTAGCTTCCTTCTTATCCACACAATGAAGCATAGTTGAATCATGATTGCGCTTGTACAGAATCCCATTACTCAAAAAGAACTTAGCAGCAAACCTCCTCAGGAACTTCCTATCTTTGACAGATGCCCCTTCAGGAAACTCCTGAGCTTCAAGATATCTTTTTACTTCATAGAACCAAGGCTTCTCCTCTGGCCCTTCAGTGTAAATCTCATTGCAGTATGCAGGCTTCTCAAATCTATCAATGGTAATCTTGGGAGCTTCCTCATCCCAGCTGATCTCAAACATAGATGCCATGGTGGCCAATGCATCTGCCAACTGATTCTCTCTTCGTGGAATATGTCCAAAGGTGATCTCTTTGAAATGTGGGATCAAAGATAACACATGCTCTCTGTAAGGAATGAGGTTATCATGTTTAGTATCCCAATCTCCTTTGATCTGACTTATTACCAAGGCTGAATCTCCATACACATCAAGGAACTGAATCTTCATATCAATAGCAGCTTTAATACCCAGGATACATGCCTCATACTCAGCCATGTTATTGGTACAGTGGAAACAAAGTCTGGCAGTAATCGGGGTATGACAACCTTCAGGGGAGCTAATCACAACACCAACACCATTACCAAGTGCATTAGAGGCACCATCAAAAACCATAGTCCATCGGGATCCTTGTTCAGGTCCGTCATATTGTCCAGGTTCTTTGGTAACAGTCATAATGTCTTCATCAGGGAACTCAAAATTCATTGACTGGTAATCATCTACTGCTTGATGAGCCAAATGATCAGCAACAACACTTCCCTTGATGGCCTTCTGAGTAGTATACTGTATGTCATATTCTGTCAAGATCATTTGCCATCTTGCAATTCTTCCGGAGAGAGCAGGTTTCTCAAATATGTACTTGATTGGATCCATCTTTGAAATCAACAAGGTAGTATGGGTCAACATATACTGTCTTAGTCGGCGAGCAGCCCATGCCAAAGCGCAGCAAGTTTTCTCGAGCAGTGAGTATCTTGTTTCACAGTCGGTAAACTTTTTGCTAAGGTAGTATATTGCCTGCTCTTTTCGACCAGACTCGTCATGTTGCCCCAATACACACCCCATTGAGTTGTCTAACACTGTTAAGTACATAATCAAGGGTCTCCCATCAACTGGTGGCATCAAAATTGGCGGTTCTAGCAGATATTTCTTGATTTCATCAAAGGCAGTCTGGCACTCATCATTCCATTCCATTACCTGATCTTTCTTCAACAATTTGAAAATTGGCTCACAGATGGTAGTTAACTGGGAAATAAATCTTGCAATGTAGTTCAATCGTCCTAAGAAACCTCTAACCTCCTTCTCAGTACTGGGAGCTGGCATCTCTCGTATAGCTTTCACTTTTGCAGGATCCACTTCAATACCTTTTCCACTGACAATGAAACCCAAGAGCTTTCCAGATCTAACTCCAAAGGTACACTTGTTTGGATTCAATCTCAATTTGTATTTCTTCAACCTCTCAAACAACTTGTGCAGATGATCAAGATGTTGCTCTTCATTCTGAGATCTGGCTATCATATCATCGACATATACCTCTATCTCATGATGAATCATATCATGAAACAAAGCCACCATAGCACGCTGATATGTTGCCCCTGCATTCTTCAAACCAAATGGCATCACCTTATAGCAAAAGGTTCCCCACTATGTCACAAATGTTGTCTTCTCCATATCTTCAGGTGCCATCTTGATTTGATTGTAACCAGAGAAACCATCCATAAAAGAGAATACCTTATGCTGAGCAGTGTTGTCTACCAGAATGTCAATATGAGGAAGTGGAAAGTCATCTTTGGGGCTAGCCTTGTTCAAATCTCTGTAGTCCACACACATACGTACCTTACCATCTTTCTTAGGAACCGGTACCACATTTGCAACCCACTGAGGATAAGAAGTCACTGCTAAGAACCCTGCATTGAACTGTTTCATTACCTCTGCCTTGATCTTTTCTGACATTTCAGGACGCATACGACGAACCTTCTGCTTCTTTGGACGACAATCTTCTTTCACTGGCAAACGGTGAACCACAATGTCTGTATCTAACCCTGGCATATCTTCATAAGACCAAGCAAAGATCTCCACATAGTCACGTAACATCTGAATCAACCTGCTCTTGACACTGTCCTCTAAATCAGCCCCTATCTTGACCTCTTTTCTGTTTTCTTCAGTTCCCAGATTCACAACTTCGACTGGCTCTTCATGTGGCTGTATAGCTTTCTCTTCTTGTTGTAACAACCTAGCAAGCTCTACAGGTATTTCACAATCGTCCTCATTTCCGTCTTCAGTTTGATAGATCGGATTCTCGAAATTATAATTGGCAATAGTAGAACTGTTATCAACAGGATCCAGAGTGGATGAGGATCTGCATTTTAGTGATGTGGGTGTGTGTAAGAACACATAGCTGATAAAGCAAAAATAAAAGAAAAAGAAAGACAAGGAACACAATATTTACGAAAACGAAACGTCCACTGATTTTATTGAATGAAGTATGCAAATGAAATGACAACCCGTAACAAGCACACCATTGTGCCCCGGGTAAGGCACATGGCTTGAAAGTTTTATTGTTCTAGAAATTACAAATTTAAAAACATAACACAGTAATAGTATTTACTCCTGACTAAAGGAGATAGGGATAACATCTTCAGCTTTCCAATTATTGAGTCCAGCACCCACAGTAGGAAAAATCCATGCATCCAAGTTGTAGTCTTCATCTTGATCTCCCACAGCATTAATAACCCCTTGATTGGTGACACGAGCAGTACGAGCACGACGAACAGCCTTCTGGGATTCTGCAGTGAAACCCAAACCAAACTTGTCAGACTTGTATGGAATATCAGGAAGCTGACCCCAAATAGTACAACCACCTTCATCCACCACAGCTCTAGCATCATTGAGGGAGGCCATTGCCATTGTTGGAGGTTTTCTGATGACCATAGGAACTTTCTTCACAGCAGGAGGAGCTACACAATCATTAACAACCCAGGGAACCACTTCAAATGACTGACATGGAGTCTCAATGTATTCACCTTCTACTTCCAGATACTTGAAAGTGTTTACATGGCTGACAAAGTATTCTTCCTCTCCATAGACAGTAACAACCTTTCCATTCACCGGATATCTTAACTTTTGGTGCAATGTAGAGGTCACAGCACCTGCCCCATGGATCCAGGGACGACCAAGCAGACAAGAGTACGAAGGACAAATATCCATCACATAAAATGTAGCAGTAAACACCTGGGAACCAACTTGGATGGGAAGATCAATTTCCCCATGCACTACTCTTCTAGAACCATCAAAAGCCTTTACCACAATATTACTGGGCTTCAGCACCGCATCTTCAGGACTCAGCTTGTTCAGGACTTCTTTAGGCAACACATTCAGAGAGGAACCATTGTCTATCAGCACATGAGACAGGGTAGTGCCCCTGCATTCAATTGAAATATGCAAGGCCCTGTTATGATCTCTCTTGGCAGGGGTCAAGTCAGCATCAGAAAATCCTAACCCATTGTCATAGGTCAGGTGAGCAACACAGTTTTCAAATTGGTCAACAGAAATTGCACTGGGTACATGAGCCATCTTCAGGAACTTGATCAATGACTTGGCATGAGCCTCAGAACACAATAATAGGGAGAGCATAGAAATCTTTGAGGGAGTATGCCCCAACTGATCAACAATGTCATAATCACTCTTGCGAATGATCTTCAATACTTCTTCCATCTGCTTAGAAAGATCATCAGCAACTGGCACATCAGTAGATACAGGCTCAACAACAGGACCCTTGCCCCGAGCATCAGTGGTGGAGGTAGCAGCAGGAGTAACTGCATTCTTGGAAATATCTGGAGGAGAGAAGACTCTTCCACTACGAGTGATCTTGCTAGATCCAGCAATATTATCAATGTCAACAGGCACATCAGGTAAAGGCTCTTGCTTAACACCATGGATGTAAACGTCAGACCCATAGTGCCAAGGCACAGCTTTGTCAGATGTATAAGGTATAGGACCAGGAGTGGTAATGATCAGAGGAGCCACTCTGGCTTCAGCAACAACTTTCACAGGACCTTCAGCAGTAATCTTGATTGGGCCCTGATGAGTGATTTTAATGGGACCCTTTGAAGTGATTCTTAGTGGTACTTTGTCAACCATGTCAACCTCTTCAACCTTCTTACCCTGAGTCAGATGATCCACCATACTTTCTACAGATGCTGGTCTTCTTTCAAATACTATAGTATACTTATCCATGAGACGTTGAATTCCATCTCTCAAAATGAAGCAACTATCCGGCTTATAGGTACAATACAGACAATCTTCACGACAACCTGGAAAGATCCCAGCTTGTACTAACCTCTTTTTGATAACAGACAATGGTGTGCTCAACTCCATAACTGAGTAGACATGCAGATCTTCACCAATATCTTCATCAATGGCGTTGACAGTCTTCTCGTGATTTGGCATTGGAGCTGTAATCACATTTGGAGTACCTGGTGGATCAAACTCAATTTCTCCAGCATCAATCATATCTTGAATTTTGTTCTTCAAGACCCAGCAGTTATTAGTGTCATGTCCTGGATAGTTTGAATGATATGCACATCGTGCATTGGGATTGTACTTGGGAGATGTAACATTAGGATTCTGAGGAGCCTCCCTCAGGGTAATAAGTTCAGCCTTCAACAAGTGTTGCAATGCCTGAGCCATTGACATGTTGATCTTCGTGAATTGTCTTCTAGCCCTCTGTTGGTTACCTTGAGGCTGCTCTGTTGTTGCAGGAGTTGGATTTGAAATATGAACTACACTAACAGACTGATGCCTTCTGTTACGATCAGGTTGACCATAAACAGCATTAGATTCTTTCTTCCCAGTGGGAGGCTTCTTTGCAGCACCTGATGAAGAAGTGCCCACTTGGATCTTACCACTCTTGATACCATTCTCTACCCGCTCTCCTGTCATGATCAACTCAGTGAAGCCAGATGATGAGCTTCCAATGAGATGACTGTAAAACGGACCATTCAACGTACACATGAACATATCAACCAGTTCCCTGTCAGTCAAAGGGGGTTGAACTCTTCCAGCTAAATCTCTCCACTTCTGAGCATACTCCTTAAAACTTTCTTTGGCACCCATAGACATGCTCTGAAGCTGCATGCGAGTGGGGGCTAAGTCAGCATTGTATTGATACTGCTTGTAGAAAGCTTCAGCAAGATCATTCCAGTCTCTGATGTTGACACTCTCCAACTGATAATACCACTCCAGCTGAGCTCCAGATAAGCTCTCTTGAAAGAAATGGATCCACAACTTCTTATCAGCAGTGTGGGGTTGAATTCTTCTGACATAAGACCTCAGATGCAGTTTGGGACAAGAGACCCCATCATAGACAACAAATGTTGGAACCTTGAAACCAATGGGTATCACAACCCCAGATATCAAACTCAAATCCTCAAAATCCAGCCCAGATGATTTCTGTAATTCCATAGCATCCATTCTATCCACCAGCATCTTGAATTTGTCTTCATTAGGCTCATGGTAGTAGTTAGCCTCAGAATCAGAGTCCCCCATTGTGTGGTGGAGACTGCCTTCCTCTTGCTCAGATTCTTCAGATTCATAGTCTTCAACTGGTTCCTTGGTCTTGGCAAGACCTTTGAACCTCCTTCCCATGTTGATCAAACCAGCAGACCTTCTAGTCTTCTTAGTCTTCTTGGCCAGCAGTGCCTTCAATTCATCCTGCCCCTTGGACAGGTTCAAGATCAGCTCTTGGAACTGTGCATTCTGTGCCTGAAGATCCTTAACTGATTGTTCAAGAGCCATTGCTGAAATAAACAGCGAGAAGATGAGAAACCTGTGCGCAATTATAAACCTATGATGCAATGAAATGATATGTGAATGCATATGCAATGTTTTCAAGTACCGCAGGATTTAAATTTGCTTAGACAAACAAGAAAGTAACTTTTTATTAGTAATAACTTGTTTTGCCTTTTAGGCTTACAAAAAAGAATGAAATAAAATAAGTACAAAAGATGGGGTTTTAAGTCTCCCATGGACGTTTCCTCTTTGTGTTGAGGTATGAGTTGAGGTTTCGTTCCTCGTGGAGTTGCTTTGTTAGCTCTAGGATCCTTGCTTGACTTGCTTTGTAATGAGCCTCGAAAGTATCCCTTTGCTCCTTCAGCTGGATCCAAGATCTCTGCAAGTCTTCCATATCAGTAGGCATGTCTGGGTGAAGGATGGTATAAGCAGTGTCTCCTTCAGCAACAGGTTCCATGGTAACTGGTAGGACGGCAGGATATGGCATCATGAGCGTCTGAGCACGAGATCGTACCCATCTGAGATAAGCCTCCATAGGAATAGTATACTTAGGCTCCAGTGTCTTGCTGTCAACCCTGTTTACTTTTCCCCATGCTCGTATGAATCTCTGACGGTAACCTTGAAGATCGTTGTCGTAATCAAACACAATGCCCTGAATCAACATGTCATGTGGACCATCGCTCCGGGCGTAACCAAACTGTCGTAAAGCTAGAGATGGGTTGTAGGTGATGCCTCCTCTTATGCCTAGAAGTGGCACATTAGGAAACTCCCCACAACGGTCAATGATGGTGACATTCTCCATAGATCTGGAGCACCAATGGATGTCTGAGTGAGAAAGTGACATGATCCTCTTGGACCATCTGAACCCTTGCTCATTCTTCATTACTGAGCGAGGAAGGTGAGAAATAAACCACCTAGAAAGCAAAGGTATGCAGCACATCAAAGTTCCTCTTGCCCTTGTAGTACGGGTGTGAAGAGAATGCAGGATGTCTCCAAGCAATGTAGGCACTGGATTGTGACTCAAGAAAATGTTGATGGCATGAACATCTATGAACTGATCTGGATTGGGGAACAACACTAAGCCATGTATCAGCAAGGCTAAGATCTCCTCAAAAGCATCATAGCTCATTGTCGCTCCCGATAAATGAAACAGGGTCAAATAAAGGTACAGACGCGAACGGTCGGCGAAGGAGACAGTGGGAACACACAGCCGTGAACTCACTGGAGATGAATAGAGTCGCCAGCTAGGCATTTTTATCCCGGAGGAAAGGTAATGCTGCGTAGACCTAGAAAAAGATGGATAAGACGGTTTGCGAACCAGAGAGACTGAGAAAGGGGGTTGGTTACAACCTGGGAAGGTATTAGCACCCAGATTGTCCGCCGTACTCGACGGGATCCACGCTTAAAAGATTTGTGTTTTAAAGGGGTAGTGTCAGTGCAATTTGTGTATACAATAGCTGGAAAAGAATGTACAGGTGTCAGTGTAAAAGAAGTGAAGTGTATATATGCAGTGTCAGTATAAGGAATAAGAATGAAATGCTCAAGAATATGAGGCTAAAGAATGGGGCTAGAAAGAGGGGGAATACACAGAGACTTTTGTTCGATAACTGTTAAGTTATGCCTACGTATCCTCTCGTGCAATGAGGAAGTCAGAACACCGTAGTTCGACCCAAAGAGACTGAAAGATGAATTGACTTGTGAACTGCTTACTAGCCTATGCTCAAGTGTATGATCTGTCTGGCACAGATGCTAACTGTCTTGCATTAGACGGAAGAAGCAGGTTCTCGTTTATGAGTGAAGATGATGAGAAAAGAATCCCGAAGGAGACGATTATTGTTTGTTTTTGGTGTTTTCAGTCTTTTATTGCTTTTGAAAGTTTGTCATAAGTTAATGAGCTTAAGCCTAAACCAATGGATTTAGTAAACTCATCACATCATCCCTCTGATTAGGGGGGTAATGAGAATACCTTAAGTGTGAAGTCAGATTCTCACACTTAATCACCTTTGGTGTATGATTAAGATCATTAACCTACTTGTTATTATTTAGATGTTTTTGTTTAGTGTTAAGTAATGAGATTAAGCCATAATCAAGGATTAAACAGACCCATTACACCATCCTAATAGAAGGATAATAGATGAGAGTGTTTAAGCTGAGGAAAACTCCTCAACTTAATCCATGATTAGGGATTAAACTCATGACAAAACAAGCCTTTGATTAAGTGGATTTTATTAAATGATATGATGATGAAGTGATTTTTATGGTTTGTAAGACAACTTGAGGGGGACTTGTCCATTAACACTAGGGTTAGTCCTTCTTAACCAGTTAAGGAAGAATTAGAACCCTAATGCAAGGCCCAAGTTACAAGTGTGATGTCTTGATGATTATTAAGTGAATTGATTAAGAGATTTAAACACCTTAAGGGTTTAACACTTAGGATTAAAGTTATACACTCCATCCTAAGAGAAGGATGCAGGCATAAGCTTAATCACAAAGCCTTAAAGCCTTTAGGGTTTAGTCCCTGATTATGAGATGAGGAGAGGAGACTCAAAGAGAGACACAAAGGTAAAACTATGAGGGGAGACTAATCAAAACCCTAATTCATTGTCATGCTTGGTTGTTCCTAAGGTTTGTGAGGTTAAACAAGAACAATCTTCAAAGGCCACCAGGAAGCAGATGAACAGGATCAAGAGAAGCAAAGTGACTTGCTTCATTCAAGAAGTCAAGTCACTTGAAGAAAGAAAGTGATAAGAAGAAGAATGAGCAAGCTCAAACTCAAACACACATAAAAATGCAGCATGGATGCAAGAGAGATAGGTGAAAAGAAAGTATGAGAAGTGAAGGCAAATTCACTTCTCAAGATTACTTACCACCTGAAAAGTTAGAAAGAAATGCAATGCAATGCCAAATGAGATGAGATGACATGGTGCTAAACAAAACCAGAAGCATGTTGATGATGACAATGATGCTATGAGATGCTATGAACATGAGGCAGCATATGGAGATGCTCATACAAGATCATGGATGCAAATGATGCAAGCTAAGAATCATGAACAAGCATGGAAAGTTATGAGGCACACAAAGCAAATGACATGGCAAATATGGGATGCAATGATCAAACATACTTTCTATATGTCCTATGATGTCAAATGAATCACAAGAATGCATAAAATGCTAGGACAAGTCATGCTATGTAAGAGAATGCAAGAGGGATGCAAATGAAAGCCCAAATTAGGGTTTATGAATCAAACAACAAACAAAAACCCAAAACAGAAGCAAACCCTAAGATAAAAAATGGAAAATGACATTCAAGGAAACCCTAAACCTATACTAAATCAAGGTCCAAAGGGGAGCTCTCAACTCTCAACCAAACTCAAGTTATGAATTTTCTAAGTTATTAGGGTTTTTTAGGGTTCTTAACAAAAGAAATACCAAACAATTTGAAAATGCAAGAACAATTCATGGCCTTTTTATCCTAGAAACTACATGTCAAATGGAATGCAACACAAAAAGAATCAATGTCCAATCCTTCTTAGATAGGAAGAAATGAATTTTTGAACTTATGATCAAAATAATGCACAAAATATGATTTAATTCAATGAAAAATTCTTAAAATGCATCAAGATCAAAAAAGAAATTTGGTTTGAAGGTTGGACAATGTTTCTAAATGTCTTAGAACATTTCATGAATTTTTTTGTAATTTTTAAATACCTAAAAGTATTTTTAATTAATTAATTCCCATTAATCAATTAAAAATAATCTTTTAAATATTTAAAAATACTTTTTTAATGATAAAAAATAAAATAAAAATATTTTTGGGTCTTAAAAATTAATAAAACTTTTAGAAAAAAGTTTCATAATTTTTAAGAATTTTTTACTATTTTAAAATAAATATGCAAGTTAATTGAAAAGAAAATGAATAAAAATTAAATGAAAATGAAAGTCAAAGGAAAGGATGGCTGAGATGCAGTCTGGTTTTAAATTGGTTGACTGGCGCGTGAATGGAGGGTGTGGATGCAATCTGACCAAATTAATTTAATTATGAATTAATTAATACTAATTAAGTGGATTAGGGCAAAATAACATGATCTGGACCGTCCACTAGCGCGCGGGAAACAGCATCCAATGGCCCAAGTTTAAAGTTCACTAATTAATGACAATTAGCCCTAATTACTTTCAGGCTGCCGGAGAAGACTTCCGGTCGTCTTCTCCGGCCAGCTTCTCACCTGAAAACTCCCCAAACCCCTCAAATCGTAACGAAAATGAAAACTAAACACACCAAAATGATCCCCATGATCCCCTGAGCTAAAACCCTAAGTCCAAACAAATTTCTTCTTCCTCAAAACCATGAATCGAACAGAACAAGTTCTAGGGCACGCAGGTTTCAGAGACAAATTAAACTCTCAAATCAAAGCCATTTTCGAAACCAATGACATCAGGATGATCAGTGAAACACATAGAACAAATTTATAACATGCAAAGTGATTTCTGAAAAAATAAATTTCAAGCTACCTGAGATTTGGAGCTTTCACCTAGATGAGTTTCTGGCCTCTTCTTTCAGTGCAAACCACTCCACTTGATCCCCAGAAGATGTTTGGATGCTCAAAAAGAGTTTGTGTTGGCTGGATAATGAGATTCGAAAGCTCCTGCTCAAGCTTGGTCAGAAATGGCAATGGTGTTCCAGGCACTTTCAGGTCATTGTGAATGGTTGTTTGTGATCCTAAGGATGAATGGAGAAGGTCTGGAGTGTTTGTTTGTATGTTTGTGAGCTATGGTGAGAGTTTCGAATGAAACTGCAAAATGAGGTGAGAAATGGCAGTGGGATGTTCTGGCTGTTTCAGGCTTGTGTTCTTGGTGCTTTGTGGTCTATGGAGCAAGGTGAGTTGAATGGTGAAGATGGCTTTTGGGTTTGCAAGCTGTGGAGGCAGATTCGAAGGCTTATGCAATGTGGTGTGTTTTTGTGAATGTCTTGAATGAAATGTTTTCAGCCTTGCCTTGTACATTAAATGGTTTGCAAATTGTCCACATGACTCTCTCTCATTGGTCAGTTGATTGGACATGTGCTTTTTTGATTGGTAAGTTGCCTTTTGCAAAAAGTCAAAAAAATGTGTAAGAGAGGTATGGCTCATGATCTAGGCTAGTACAAGGCATGGGCTGGCGCAGCAAGGGTGAGGGAGAGGTCTAGCAAAGCTCAGCATCCAAGGCTGCAAGTTGTAGGGAGAATGATCATGAGTTTTGCAACTTGTGGCCTTTTGGTTCACATGTGATTCTTTGTCCAACCAACCATAAAACCATGGGCATTCTTGGTTCATTTCTGATTTTCATGACTTAGAGAAAGTTTGTGTGCTGGTTTGAAGTGAACTAGAGGTTGCAATTGGCTTTGATCCATGGTTTTGCAAAATTCTCACTTAGGGCATGCCTTGAAAATCAATGATTTTAGCCAACTTTGTCACACCATAACTTTTGATCCAAGAAGAGTTTGATCATGTTCTTGTACTTTTTGAAAAGGGAAAGATGAGATCTACAACTTTCATGACCAAAGTTTTTCCATTTGAAGCATTTTTGGATCAAGAATCAAGGCTTGAAAAATGACCTAAAATGATGCATTTTTGAAAAAGTCAACTATGCCCAAAAAGTCAACATTTGCAAAAACCCTAAATTCTTGATTTTTATGAACTTAAACCTTCTTCCATGATCAAATAAAGATCATATACACTCAATATGATGAAGATCACCCATTGGTTGGGTCATTGGGGGCCTCAGATGCCCTGATTTTACACTGACTTGCCTGAAAAGTCAACCCTTGATCAGATGACTTCCCCATGGAATTTCTTCATGAAAATTGATATGCATACTCTCTATACCATATAGAGACCAATGGAAACAAGAATGACCAAAAAATTTGGGGTTATGGCCTCTGAAACCAAAACCCTAATTTTAGGTCAATTGTGCAGTCTAGCCTGGCTCTGCATCCACTCAAACCCTAGTTCTTGTGATTCTTCTGCATTTTTGACTTTGAGGAGATGGAATATGATATAAGAACACATATGGACCCCTTTGGGTTGATTGGTGGCCCTTGGAATGGCTCAAGATGCTTTGGGATTGCTCAGATCACAAGCCCTAGGTGCAGATGACTTAGAAACTATGCAGTGAATAAAAATGAGATATGAAATGATATGATTGTATTTATGCATATGAGAATGATCACAAGCCATGGTGAAAATAGGTGAGGGCAAATTTGGGGTGTTTACAGCTGCCCCTATTCAAACATGAGTTAGTTGTGCAGGTTGTAAGCGACGACTTAACAGGCAAACAAGTTAACTTGTGGTTGAATACCAAAGACAGTCCCAAAATTTGTACTCACAGAATGAAGAAGAAAAGGGATATAGGTTGTAAAGGAAAATAAAGTATATTGTAAAGTGTGGGCGACGGAGGACGATCGTCGAGCAGAGGACGACTGCTGGGTAAGGAGCCATGACGGGGACGGCCGACATGCCGGGGATAAAAGGTAAAGCCAAGACGGGGACGGCCGACTAGCTGGGGAAAATAAAGTCATGATGGGGACGGCCATCAAGATAAAGCTGTAAAATTCTCTGGGGATTAATGAAACATGACGGGGACGGCCATCAAGTTCATAAAGCAAAGTAACGAACGATGGGGACGGCCATCGGGCTAAAAAAGGAAAAGGGACCACGACGGGGACGGCCATCGGGTTAAAGAAAGAAAAAAAATGAAATAAACAGATGATGGGGTACGACCATCAAAGGTGAAGGACGATTACCTAGCAGGGGACGGCTGCTCTGTTGGGAATAAAAGAAATATGATGGGGACGGACATCAAAGGTGGAGGGCGACCACCTGGCAGGGTACGGCTGCCGAAAATATCGCGTCATAGGACGAATGCCGGATAAAAGGTCAACGATGGGGACGGCCATCGGATGAGCATGATGGAGGACGACCATCAAGAAGTGGAGGACGACCACTCAGCAGGGTACGGCTGCTCTCAAGGTTTGTCATGACACAGGACGAGTGTCAGATAACCAAAATCAACAATGGGGACGGCCATTGGATAAAGCGATGAAGGACGATCATCAAAAGGTGGAGGACGACCACCTAGCAGGGGACGGCTGCTAAAAAGATCCACGATGGGGACGGCCATCGGATGAGCATGATGGAGGACGACCATCAAGAAGTGGAGGACGACCACTCAGCAGGGTACGGCTGCTCTCAGGGTTATCATGGCACAGGACGAGTGTCAGATAAAAGAAAGTTGATTGTTTGGTAATCTACTGGGGATATAGCAAACACGGCCGAGTGCTCACAACCAAGAAAGGAAAGTATAAGTGTTTGGTATTGTGTATAGATTAAAGATGCGGACGAGCATCCTTAGACTATGATACGGACGAGTATTATGTAGAAACAAATACTGACACGTGTTCAAAGATGATGATACGGACGAGTATCAACGGGTTAACAAAGAACACGGACGAGTGTTGCATCTGAAGGGACTCTTCCGGGGAATAGTAGACACGGACGGATGCCTATATTCAAGAAAACAGAAGTGTTTGACACAGTGTATGGATTAAAGATGCGGACGAGCATTCTTAAGACTATGATACGGACGAGTATCATGTAGAAACAAACATTAGACGCAATGTTCTGAGATGATGATACGGACGAGTACCAACTGGTTAACGAAGAACAAGGACTATTGCCGAATCTGTGGGGAGATGAGTGATATATACAAGATACGGACGGGTATCTGTATAAGTGTAACATGAGTAGTGATTATAAGTACTTGTACAGATGAGTGTTTTAACTGCTGGGGAGGGTGACACGGACGAGTGTCAAGAGAGAAAAGTATAGTAATATTAACAAGTATATGGTATACAAAGTCTAGGCGACTGCGCTGGGGATATGACACGGACGGGTGTCAAGAAAGTGTATATAGGTATATGTGAGTGCAAAGAGGATGTCTTTGGCTTTTTGCTGGTGGTTTGACACGGACGGGTGTCAGGAAGTATCTGTAATACGGGTGATTTTGTTCAGGCGACTTTACTGGGGGGCGATGATACGGACGGGTATCAAAAGGAAATATAATGGTGTTTGTGATTTGGGAGGCAACTGCTTTTGCTGGGACCCCGATGGGGATTTCTGAGAAAATATTCTGTATTCTGGTAATGAACGGTTATTATTCACAAGTGTTAATTCAGAACATGACTTATGACTATGCTATGCGTTTGATTTTTGCCGTAATGCTCCGTATTTAACGGAATGCTACGCTCTGAGGGGGGTAATATGATGCAAATGCCATGATTATGCAAAGATACCAAACCGGGATTTGGATCCCGTTGCCGCGAAGATCTCTGGCTGATCTGTTTGAACTGAACATCCCAGCTGGGGATGAGATCCGTGATAGATCTGATGAGACGTATCTGCTTGGGGAATAAGTCACCGATTGACATATCCTCGTAATATGGGACCCAGCTGGGGTTTGCGGAAGCCTTCTGTACTCTGTTGTGAGCTCTTCGTGCGCTGCTCTTCCGGATAGAGGCTGAGGATCTCGTGGGGAGATGATTCCCTGATTCCTGTATTCTGCCGAGGAAGAATGATTGGTACTACGGCTGGGGAGAATGTTGTTGGTAACTCAGTTGGGGAGAGTAATGAGAGGCAACTCAGCTGGGGATAGAGCAATCTGGATGCTGAGATCACTCGTTGATTTGCCGACTTGCTGAGATGCAACTTGCATGCCCCAAGTTGCGTTCTGGATACCTGCAATCCTGCAAAGATAAGGAAGCGCACAAAAGATCCCGGGGTACCCTTTACTGGATTCCGTCGTAGGAGTTAAGTACTTCCGAGATTAATCATATTCCCTGTAAGCATGTTTTTATTATTATTATTCTTGGGAGAAAAACATCTGTACTTATGCAATTGATTTTTTAGAGACATCAGACATCCTTTACAAAACGAAACATGACTGAAAAATCTGATTTTATTAATTCATGTGCCCTGAATTGGCAAGATACAGTCAAGGAAACATGTCTCCTGAAATGAGGAGACTGTTACAAATTGAGAAACAAAGTGCTGGCAGTGTTGATGACGCTTTGAGGAGCTTCCTCTCCCGCCATGACTCATATGACAATGATGCTCTTCTCGCCTTGCTTTCTGGAGAAAGTTGATTCTGATCGGAGCTTGATCCTTCCGAAGCTTACCAAGTTGCAGACAATACAGACGAATTCAGAATGCAGTTGTTCGCTTATTCCTTTGTTTTGCATGGATCGCCCTTTTGGGTTTTCGATCCATCGGGATACCCATTTTTGCCTGAGTTGTCCAATGCGGCTTTTCAACTCAGCGGGTGTACGTTTTTTTTCATTTATTTCCCTTATTTTTGCCCGAGTCTTTTATTCTGTTTTTGACTCGCCGGGATGCCCTTTTTTTGCCTGGACTTACATTCTGTTTTTATGTCCAGCGGGTCATTTTTATGCGAAGTATTTTTTAACTGCATCTGAATTCACAGGGGACGGAAAATCTTCACCATCCATGGTGCTGAGCATCAGTGCTCCACCAGAGAAAACTCTCTTTACCACGAATGGTCCTTCATAGTTTGGAGTCCATTTGCCCCTGTGGTCTGTATGAGGAGGGAGGATTCTTTTCAGCACAAGATCTCCCACTTGGTACTCTCGATGTCTGACTTTCTGATCGAAAGCCTTCTTCATTCTCCTCTGATATAACTGCCCATGACAGATTGCAGCCAATCTTTTCTCTTCGATCAGACTCAGTTGTTCGTATCGGGCCCGAACCCATTCTGCTTCACTCAGTTTGACATCCATTAATACCCGTAACGAGGGTAATTCAACTTCAACTGGTAGGACTGCTTCCATACCATACACAAGTTGATACGGCGTTGCCCCAGTGGATGTCCTGATTGATGTGCGGTACCCATGCAAGGCAAATGGTAGCATTTCATGCCAGTCTTTGTAGGTGACTACCATCTTCTGCACAATCTTCTTGATATTCTTATTTGCTGCCTCAACAGCGCCATTCATCTTTGGCCTGTAAGGAGAAGAATTGTGGTGTTGGATTTTGAAGTCCCGGCATAATTCAGCCATCATCTTGTTGTTGAGATTGGAACCATTATCAGTAATGATTCGCTCGGGAACTCCATACCGGCAGATGATGTCTCTTTTCAGAAATCTGGCTACCACTTGCCTTGTGACATTTGCATATGAGGCTGCTTCAACCCACTTAGTGAAATAGTCGATGGCGACCAGGATGAATCGGTGGCCGTTCGAAGCAGTTGGCTCAATCTTGCCAATCATGTCAATGCCCCACATGGCAAAGGGCCATGGAGAAGACATGATGTTCAGCGGATTTGGAGGTACATGCACTTTATCTGCATAGATCTGGCATTTGTGGCATTTCCTGGCATAGGCACAACAGTCTGCATCCATTGTGATCCAATAATAGCCTGATCTTAACAACTTCTTAGCCATCGCATGTCCTCCAGCATGGGTACCAAAAGAGCCCTCGTGGACTTCATGCATCAGCAAATCTGCTTCTGTCTTGTCAACACATCTGAGGAGTACCATATCAAAGTTCCTTTTGTATAAAGACCCATCAGTGTTCAGAAAGAAACTTCCAGCAAGCCTTCTCAAAGTCTTCTTATCATTGGAAGATGCCCCAGGTGGGTATGTTTGATCCTCCAAGAAGCATTTGATGTCGTGGAACCAAGGCTTATCATCTTTGACAACATCTGCTGCAAATACATACGCTGGTCTATCAAGTCTCGATACCGAAATCTGAGGTACAAAGCTAGCAGCTTGAACTTTGATCATGGACGAAATGGTAGCCAAGGCATCTGCAAACTGGTTCTCGTCTCGAGGGATATACTCAAGTTTGACTGTTGTAAAGAAAGTCAATAACCTTCTTGTATAATCCCTGTAAGGTATCAGATGATCTTGGTGTGTGCACCATTTTCCGCTGGTCTGATTGATTACCAAAGCTGAATCTCCGAACACGGTCAATGTCTTGATCCTGAGGTCGATGGCTTCCTCAAGACCCATAATACAAGCTTCTTATTCAGCTTCGTTGTTAGTGCAGTTGAAAGTGAGTTTTGCCGAGAAAGGCATGTGAACTCCTTTGGGTGTAATGAGTACTGCACCAACACCACGGCCATTCATGTTAACAGCCCCGTCGAACATCATAGTCCATTCTTCTTCTGGGTCGGGCCCTTCAGTGTGAATAGGCTCTTCGTGATCTTTTGATTTAATGAACATGATATCTTCATCAGGGAAGTCAAACCTCATAGGCTGGTAATCATCAATGGGTTGCTCAGCAAGATATTCAGATAGTACACTGCCCTTGATGGCTTTCTGTGACGTGTACTGTATGTCGTACTCTGTAACAATCATCTGCCATCTTGCAACCCGTCCGGTAAGAGCTGGCTTCTCAAATATGTACTTGACTGGGTCCATTTTTGAGATTAATAAGGTAGTGTGGGTCAACATATACTGCCTTAGTCGGCGAGCAGCCCACGCTAAAGCACAGCAAGTTTTCTCGAGCAGTGAATAACGTTGTTCACAGTCGGTAAACTTTTTGCTTAGGTAGTATATTGCATACTCTTTTCGACCAGACTCGTCATGTTGGCCCAGCACACACCCCATTGACTCTTCTAATACTGTCAAGTACATGATTAGAGGTCTTCCTTCAACTGGCGGCATAAGGATTGGAGGTTCTTGCAGGTATTCCTTGATCTTGTCAAAAGCCCTTTGGCAATCTTCATTCCACCTGACCGTTTGTTCTTTTCTCAGCAGCTTGAACAAGGGTTCACAGGTTGCTGTGAGGTGAGATATGAACCTTGAGATGTAGTTCAATCTACCTAAGAACCCTCGAACTTCTTTCTCAGTTTTCGGTGCAGGCATCTCTTGGATGGCTTTGACTTTATCAGGGTCAACCTCAATCCCTTTCTCGCTTACAATAAATCCCAGCAGCTTACCGGACCGCACCCCGAATGTGCATTTGTTTGGGTTCAACTTCAGTTGGTATTTCCTCAGACGCTTGAACAACTTCAGCAGATTCACCAGGTGATCTTCCTCTGTAAGGGATTTGGCAATCATGTCATCCACATAACATTCTATTTCTTTGTGAATCATATCGTGGAATAATGTTACCATAGCCCGTTGATACGTCGCACCGGCATTCTTGAGCCCAAAAGGAATTACCTTGTAGCAGAACGTGCCCCAGGGTGTGATAAATGTTGTCTTCTCCATGTCTTCAGGTGACATTTTAATCTGGTTGTATCCTGAAAATCCATCCATGAAGGAGAATACCGAGAACTGAGCCGTATTATCCACTAATACATCAATGTGAGGTAATGGGAAATCATCTTTTGGGCTAGCTCTGTTCAGATCCCGGTAATCAACACACATTCTTACTTTGCCGTCCTTCTTAGGCACAGGTACTATGTTAGCAACCCACGGCGGGTAGCTTGTCACAGCAAGGAATCCGGCATCCCATTGCTTTTGTACCTCTTCCTTGATTTTCATGGCCATGTCTGGACGAGTACGGCGTAGTTTCTGCTTAACCGGAGGGCACTCTTCTCTTAAAGGCAGCTTGTGCACAACAATGTCGGTATCCAACCCTGGCATGTCTTGGTATGACCAAGCAAATACATCCACATACTCTTGAAGCAGATCTATCAGTTGCTTCTTAACTGAGTCTTGTAGGCAGGCCCCGATCTTGACTTCTTTCACATTTTCCTCTGTACCAAGATTAATCACTTCAACCTCCTCCTGGTGAGGAGTAATGACCTTTTCCTCTTGTCTTAACAACCTGGCTAGCTCTTCAGGAAGCTCATATTCTTCTTCAACCCCTTCATCAGCTTGATTGATCGGATTGTCAAAGTCATACGATGTCATAGCCGTGCTGTTGTCGGTGCTGTCAGGAAGGCACTCTCTGCAAGGGTTAAGTTGGTTCATTTTAGTGATCTGATTTTAGTCTTATTTAGAAAAAGTGAAATGAAGTTGTCATTTTGAAAACACCGCCATTTATTTTTTGTACAAAAAAGAAAAATGGAAAAACAGTGAACAGAAAAGAAAAAGACTCGTTTGCAAAAAGATGTCTGATATTTTCATTAATTGATCTTGTTTGCACAAAAGTACAGATGGCCCTGATTACAAAATGAGTCTTGTCATCTTGGGCAAGATGCAAGACTTTGATGCATGCTTATAAAATACAGGAAATAATAATTACTCTGCTCGAGTAACACTTATAATTTCCTGGGAAGACCAGTTCGAGACACTGCTCCCCGGGACCTTCGGACGAATCCAATTCTCCAGGTTGCGCTCCTCTTCCAGCTCGTCTTCCAGACAGTTGACAGCATCGGGGGTAAGCATCCCCCCACTGACAAAACCAGGCCCTCCAGCAGCCTTTGCTTGATGTTGAGTTGGTCTGTAACCCAACCCAAATTTGTCTTTCTTCTCTTCCACAGCTAAAACTTTGCCCCAGCCTAGGGCAGTTCCTTCCTCAACAACCTTCCGGGCTTGTTGGTATGATGACATGGAGATCCCAGATACAGCAGATGCTTCATTGACATTCAAGGCTTCAAAACCTTGGCTCATTGTTTCATGGATCTCCCCATCCATTTCAATATACTTATAAGTAGCCAGATGGCTAACAAATATATCCTCCTCTCCGCAGATTGTAACAACTTGGCCTTCCCACTCAAATTTTAACTTTTGGTGAAGGGTAGACGTTATTGCGCCGGCGGCGTGAATCCAGGGTCTACCCAACAAACAGCTGTAGGCGGGCTGAATGTCCATCACATAAAAGATAGTTTTAAAGGTCTGTGGGCCAATTGTCACAGGCAGCTCAATCTCTCCCAGAACCGATCTCTTTGAACCATCAAAGGCTCTTACCACCAGGTTGCTGGGTCTCAATGCCAATCCATCATATTCTAACTTCACCAGAGCCTTCTTTGGTAAAACATTCAGGGATGAACCTGTGTCCACCAGCACATGAGAAAGGACAGCTCCTTTGCATTCCATGGTTATGTGCAAGGCTTTGTTGTGGTTGCGGCCATCCGCTGTCAAGTCAGTATTGGTGAACCCTAGCCCATTGCTAGCAGTAACATTTCCAACCACGGTTTCCAACTGGTTGACAGTAATCTCTTCAGGCACGTAAGCTGCGTGCAAGACCTTGAGTAGTGCATTCCGATGGGCTTCAGAGCACATGAGCAGTGAGAGGATAGAGATTTTGGATGGCGTTTGGTGAAGCTGATCCACAATTTTATAATCACTCTTTTTGATGATTCGCATAAACTCATCAACTTCTTGATCGAACGGTGTCTTCAAGGCTTCTTTAACAGCTGGATCTTCCTGCACCGGGCTCTTTCCTTTTGCCTTGGCAGCAGCTTCTGCTTCAGCAATAGGTCTTTGAATTGGTGGAGCGAAGAGACGTCCGCTTCGAGTGAAGCCTCCGCCTCCCCCCACATTATCTACTTGTGGTGCAGGTGTTGATGTTTCAAGAGTGATTCTTTTTCCTTCACAGTATATGTCAGAGCCATAGTGCCAAGGGATGGCCCTATTGCTTTCATATGGTACTGGTCCAGGCACCGTGACAGTGACCGGACTGATTGCTGCTGCTGAAGGGACTGTAATTGTTTGTGGATCATAAAAGATTGTAACTGGTGCTCTGACGGGAGCAGCACCTTCTGAATTGTAGGCAGAGTTGTTCTCCGGATCATAGAATATGGTGATAGTGGAGACATCTTCATGATTGATTGCTGGTGTTGTAGGAGATATTGGCGGGAGAATGGATGTTGTCGTTGTAGGAGTCTCAAAATGGAGTGAAGCTGATGTTGTAGAAGAAACATTTGTTGAAAACTGATTAGTTGAGAAGATAGATGAAGTACTCGTTGATGAAGCCGAAGAATTGTCAGGAACAATAGTTGCTGCAGTTGTAGGAGGTTCTGAAACCGTTGTTGATGAGGTTGCCGGATTCGTTGGAAATGATGTAGTGATCTGAAGTTGGCCACTCTAAATAAGGCCATCTATGCCATTCCTCAGATTATCGCACCCATTTATCGAGATATTGCAGTAAGCGCAACCCAATTCACACCCTGGGAACATCTGACATTCCAAGAGCTGAGCCTTGATTTCTACTAATGGTGTCCTGATCTGTCCCACACTGGTTATTAAATAAGACGGCTTGTCTTCTTCAATAGCGTTAATCCGGGGACCACCATGGTTTGGCATGGGGTTTTTATTGACATTGGGAGGTGGTGTGAAATTCAAAGCCTTCGAGTCTACCAGGTCTTGTACCTTCATATGCAGAGCCCTGCATTTTTCTGTACTGTGGCCAGGTGCGTTTGAATGAAAAGCACACCTAGCATTGGAGTCATAGTTCCTTGGTAGACTGTTGGGATCCGGAGGTGCCAACGTTCTTAGCTCAACCAGGTTGAGTTTCAGAAGTTGTGGCAGCAAAGTAGCATATGGCATTGGGATCGGATCGATCACTCTGTTAGCTTGAGATGGCCTTTGTTGAAACGGCCTCTGTTGACTGTTGTTGCTGTTGTTGTTGTTGTAATTTCTCGGAGGGTACTGATTTTGCTGATGGTACTGAGGTTGTGGTTGATAGTTTTGTTGAGGAGGTTGATAGACTGGCTGAGGATGAGCTGGAGCAGGGATGGTGACTGCTGCTATTGACCTCTGAGCATATTGGGGCCTGCCCCTGTTGGTGTGGATGGCATTGGTCTCGCCAGTTCTTCTCGGGCCTGCAAAAGGCTTTCTCGCATTACTGGACGAGCTTGCACCATTGTCTGAGATCTTACCCATTTTCAACAGACTTTCAATTCTCTCCCCAGCTATGACAACATCTGCGAAGCTAGTGGACGAGAAAGCAGCCAACCTGTCAATATAGGTTCCCTGAAGGGTATTCATAAACATGTCTGCCATTTCCCTTTCAGACATAGGGGGTTGAACAGCAGCAGCCAATTGCCTCCATCTTTGGGCATATTCTCGGAAACTCTCCCTTGAAGACTGTGACATTCCCATTAGGAGGGTCCTGTTGGGTGCCATGTCTAAGTTATACTGATACTGTCTGATGAAGGCCTCTGCCAGGTCCTTCCAGCATCTAATAGTTGCCCTTGTCAGGTGAGAGTACCATTCCCTCGACGCTCCAGTCAAACTGTCTTCGAAATAGAACATCCAGAGCTTCTCATCCATCGTATAGGCCTTCAACCTTCCCAGAAATGATTGTAGATGAGTCCGGGGGCATGAAGTCCCATTATACTTTTCGAAACAAGGAGGCTTGAACTTATGGGGGATCCTGACCCCGTCTACCAAGCCCATATCCATTACGTCAAAACCCAAAGAATTTTGAGATTCTAAGGACCTCAACTTCTCAGCTATCTCATCCAACCTTCTATCGTAAGCTTCTTCTCCAGCACCCATTACTGTAAACTGGTCTTCTTGAGGGTCCTCCTGAAGTACCCTGGCTGCAGTGGCGGTTCCTTGAACGTTTGCAGGAATATTGATTTCAGGGTGGAGATGCGGACCAAACACAGGAGGGTTAACATGGGGTTGTACCCTTTCATTGTTACTGGTGCCGGCAGTCCCTATGTGTGGATCCTCTTGATTCTGCCTTTCCACTATGGCCCTCAGTCTCTCCTGGCTCTGAGCCATGTTGTTCATAACTTCCATGAACTGCGTCATCTGCGTTCTCATCTCCAATCTTTCGTTTGCCATCTGATTTCTGACCTCTGCCAGGTCCTGCTGTACCTGATCCATTTGAATTCCCGGAAGGTTGTTTCGGGTTGGATAACGGTGCGGACGGTTGAGGGGAAATACCCGACGCCTAGCAATAGTTCCTGAACATCACAACAGAGGTTAGCAACAATAAAACGAAAACCTACAAAACAAACAAAGGGTTAGCACGCAATGCAGTTATGCGTATTTGTTCTCAAGGTATCCGGTTTGGTCTTCAGTTTTGACCCTTCCAGACCCTTGAAGATGCTGTTGATGTTGATTCCGAAGTAAACTTGGATGGAACAAAACGAACACAAATACATTACAGAAGGTGAAATAATACAAATTGTTCATTTTACAACACAAACCCCCTTAGGGGTCAAAATACATCACAAAAGGGTAAAAGTACATGGAAAAGAAAACAAC
The DNA here is from genome assembly GCA_963966055.1 of Lathyrus aphaca. Taxonomy (NCBI): domain Eukaryota; kingdom Viridiplantae; phylum Streptophyta; class Magnoliopsida; order Fabales; family Fabaceae; genus Lathyrus; species Lathyrus aphaca. The sequence goes on along the minus strand of OZ014521.1, from coordinate 89,136,088 downwards.
AACAAGCAAATGGTCAAACACCAAGGCTGAACTCATCCTCACGAACTTCCTTGAGAAGTGCTTCGGTCACAGGATCAGCCGGGCGCTCCGTAAGATTCCGGATAAGGAGGTTCCGGGTTGCAATAGCTGCTGCTAGCTTCTTGTGCTGAGTTTGGTCCTTGGACCTCTTCACCCCTGCTTGGATCTTCAACTCAGATATCTCCCTCTGGGCTGCTGCCAGGGCTTCTTGCTGTTCTTTTGCACTGGCTTCCAGTTGATCCATCTTGTCTTGAGCTCTCTTGTCCTCCAGGGTACGAGCCTCGGTGATCCTGACCCACCGGGCTTGACTCTCCTTCAAGTACAAGTCTGTCCTTGCTCTCTGGAACTAAGCCTCTTTGCAAGCATTCTTCAGAATTTGTTCACCAGCTTTAGACTTTTTGATATAATCCCCGGACTTCTCAATCTTAGTCAGATGCTCCACTCTCAACTTCTCCAATCTCTCAATCTCCCTCATACCTTCACTCCTCTCCCTGAGGGTCTTCTGCAAAGCCTGGGTTAACTTCTCATTTCTTTCCTTTAAGCTCTCAAACTCCTCCAAACTGATGGTGGCAGGGGGTGGTGCTGAAGATGACTCAGGCATGTCTTCTATGGTGAAGGGCATTCCAGAGAATTGAGCCCTGGCACGGGACCACTCATAATATTGTGCTGATGCCACATTATTACACTTCCCCAAAACAGTGACTCCCTTGGTTTGAACATTATCCCAGGCCCAAGCAGCCTGCCTAACAACAGTCAAACTGATCTTGTTCTCACAATAGAGAGTCTCAACCAAGTCCTGTGCCCTAGGAGTATGGACTAAGGCATAGCCCAGTTGCCTCCTGAACAGCAGAGGGTTGTAATTAATACTTCCCTTAACTCCTATTAAGGGCACATTGGGAAAGTGCCCACAGCTGGTGATGATATCTCTGCCCTTGGTGCTTTGAGTACACCATCTGATATCAGCTGAAGTTAGAATAGTGAGTCTCTTAGCCCAGTTGCTTTGCTGATGAGGGTTCAGGAATGCATCTGTCCTGGGTAGATGCTTGAGAAGCCAAGTATGAAATAATGGAGCACAAATCCTCACTAATCTTCCCCTCTGCTTCTCATTCCTCTGATGCACTGAATAGTAGAGGTCCCCCAATAAAGTTGGCACTGGGTTCTTCAGGATGAACAGATGGATTGCATTCTTGCTAATGAATCGAGGCTCATCTGCAAACAACACAATCCCATATATGCATAAGGCCAGCAAAGCACAAACAGCTTTCCACTCTCCCCGGGAGGCCTTCAGGCTAGCTTGAGAAATTAAGAAGTCCAGATGGAAACCAGGGATCCCAGCTTTAGAAGTCATATGCTGCTCAATCAGGACAGGCTCCAGATGCAAAGCTCTTGCTACCTCTCCATTGCTAGGAAAGACCATCTCAGGGTTGAAAGGGATTCCACCCCTGATAGGCAAACCAACCAATGATGAGTATTCTTCTAAAAGAGGGCCCAACTGAAAGTCTTGAAAGGTGAAACATCTCAGTGGGGGATCATAGAACTGAATGCAAGTGTGGATGAGACTCCTCTGTGATGGGTCCAGATCCACAACCAAGTCAAGTATATCTCCATAATTCTCTCTGAACAGGGATATGTGATCTGGAGTGATCAGGGTTTGGATCCTCCTGATGTCTGATAACTCTGGTTGGAAGAAATGATAGGTGATGTTGCTCTTTTTAGGAGCCATGATGCTGAGACTGAGTAGAAACAGATGCTGATGATGATACTGAAGTGATGTGCCACTGGTTGGCTGGTGCAGGTGATAGCTGAAGCAGACAGCTGATAACTGAAGCAGGGTGCTGGTGAAGATGGGCCAATACTGAAGATGGGGTCAAAACCAAAACCAGATGAAAAATGGATACCCTGAAACACAAATTAGCACATGTTAATATGATGCAATGATTATGTATGCAAATGATATGCAAAGGGTTTGTGACTGAGCTGGATCTGGCCAAAATACTCTGATATAGGTCCAAGTGTGTTCAAGAATTCCAGTTGGAGGTCTATAAAACCAGTAACCAAGGTAGGGGGACTCAAATAAAGAGCCACATGTCCAGGGTTTAGAATCACAAGAACTGTCCAACATGGAGTACTCTTAACAAATCAAAGTAACAGGGTATTCTGAGATCAGGGTACCTGCAAACCTGTAAACAGCCCAAACCCCCTCACAGGTGGTGTTCTAGAACAAGGATCCTCAGACTTGGATCAGTTATGAGAAGTGTAAACACTTCCAACCCGGGGGTACAGTGTTTACAATAACCATAACAATTCCTCCTCTAATTCACCTCAGTTTCTGCAGGTCAATACTAAAGGTCATCCAGACTTAGCAGGCTTCCCAGATAGCCCTAGCATTGCAGGAAATCTGCAACACAGATTTCTCAAGAAGAAACCCATATCTGAACCGTGTTTCATATTCCCGCACCAGACCGAAATGGAATGGGAAAGAATATGATTCACTCTAGCCTAGGTGTCACTCAGGTCCCAGGTATAGGACCTTAACTCTCAATAGAACCCCACCCACCAAAGGAAAACCAGATCCAGCCAGCAGTACAGTATGATATATACAAATGCAATGAAGAAAGCAGTAAAGTAAACTGTACATAAAGCAAAAAATAAAACATATACAAACACACATAATCACATAACACCCCAGTAAACACAAATCAATCAAGCGCTAGGAGGAACCCACAAAAAGAACCAGAAGCCCTGGTTGCAATATAAGGTTCCCCAGCAGAGTCGCCAAGCTGTCGCTCCCGATAAATGAAACAGGGTCAAATAAAGGTACAGACGCGAACGGTCGGCGAAGGAGACAGTGGGAACACACAGCCGTGAACTCACTGGAGATGAATAGAGTCGCCAGCTAGGCATTTTTATCCCGGAGGAAAGGTAATGCTGCGTAGACCTAGAAAAAGATGGATAAGACGGTTTGCGAACCAGAGAGACTGAGAAAGGGGGTTGGTTACAACCTGGGAAGGTATTAGCACCCAGATTGTCCGCCGTACTCGACGGGATCCATGCTTAAAAGATTTGTGTTTTAAAGGGGTAGTGTCAGTGCAATTTGTGTATACAATAGCTGGAAAAGAATGTACAGGTGTCAGTGTAAAAGAAGTGAAGTGTATATATGCAGTGTCAGTATAAGGAATAAGAATGAAATGCTCAAGAATATGAGGCTAAAGAATGGGGCTAGAAAGAGGGGGAATACACAGAGACTTTTGTTCGATAACTGTTAAGTTATGCCTACATATCCTCTCGTGCAATGAGGAAGTCAGAACACCGTAGTTCGACCCAAAGAGACTGAAAGATGAATTGACTTGTGAACTGCTTACTAGCCTATGCTCAAGTGTATGATCTGTCTGGCACAGATGCTAACTGTCTTGCATTAGACGGAAGAAGCAGGTTCTCGTTTATGAGTGAAGATGATGAGAAAAGAATCCCGAAGGAGACGATTATTGTTTGTTTTTGGTGTTTTCAGTCTTTTATTGCTTTTGAAAGTTTGTCATAAGTTAATGAGCTTAAGCCTAAACCAATGGATTTAGTAAACTCATCACATCATCCCTCTGATTAGGGGGGTAATGAGAATACCTTAAGTGTGAAGTCAGATTCTCACACTTAATCACCTTTGGTGTAGGATTAAGATCATTAACCTACTTGTTATTATTTAGATGTTTTTGTTGTTTTTGTTTAGTGTTAAGTAATGAGATTAAGCCATAATCAAGGATTAAACAGACCCATTACACCATCCTAATAGAAGGATAATAGATGAGAGTGTTTAAGCTGAGGAAAACTCCTCAACTTAATCCATGATTAGGGATTAAACTCATGACAAAACAAGCCTTTGATTAAGTGGATTTTATTAAATGATATGATGATGAAGTGATTTTTATGGTTTGTAAGACAACTTGAGGGGGACTTGTCCATTAACACTAGGGTTAGTCCTTCTTAACCAGTTAAGGAAGAATTAGAACCCTAATGCAAGGCCCAAGTTACAAGTGTGATGTCTTGATGATTATTAAGTGAATTGATTAAGAGATTTAAACACCTTAAGGGTTTAACACTTAGGATTAAAGTTATACACTCCATCCTAAGAGAAGGATGCAGGCATAAGCTTAATCACAAAGCCTTAAAGCCTTTAGGGTTTAGTCCCTGATTATGAGATGAGGAGAGGAGACTCAAAGAGAGACACAAAGGTAAAACTATGAGGGGAGACTAATCAAAACCCTAATTCATTGTCATGCTTGGTTGTTCCTAAGGTTTGTGAGGTTAAACAAGAACAATCTTCAAAGGCCACCAGGAAGCAGATGAACAGGATCAAGAGAAGCAAAGTGACTTGCTTCATTCAAGAAGTCAAGTCACTTGAAGAAAGAAAGTGATAAGAAGAAGAATGAGCAAGCTCAAACTCAAACACACATAAAAATGCAGCATGGATGCAAGAGAGATAGGTGAAAAGAAAGTATGAGAAGTGAAGGCAAATTCACTTCTCAAGATTACTTACCACCTGAAAAGTTAGAAAGAAATGCAATGCAATGCCAAATGAGATGAGATGACATGGTGCTAAACAAAACCAGAAGCATGTTGATGATGACAATGATGCTATGAGATGCTATGAACATGAGGCAGCATATGGAGATGCTCATACAAGATCATGGATGCAAATGATGCAAGCTAAGAAGCATGAACAAGCATGGAAAGTTATGAGGCACACAAAGCAAATGACATGGCAAATATGGGATGCAATGATCAAACATACTTTCTATATGTCCTATGATGTCAAATGAATCACAAGAATGCATAAAATGCTAGGACAAGTCATGCTATGTAAGAGAATGCAAGAGGGATGCAAATGAAAGCCCAAATTAGGGTTTATGAATCAAACAACAAACAAAAACCCAAAACAGAAGCAAACCCTAAGATAAAAAATGGAAAATGACATTCAAGGAAACCCTAAACCTATACTAAATCAAGGTCCAAAGGGGAGCTCTCAACTCTCAACCAAACTCAAGTTATGAATTTTCTAAGTTATTAGGGTTTTTTAGGGTTCTTAACAAAAGAAATACCAAACAATTTGAAAATGGAAGAACAATTCATGGCCTTTTTATCCTAGAAACTACATGTCAAATGGAATGCAACACAAAAAGAATCAATGTCCAATCATTCTTAGATAGGCAGAAATGAATTTTTGAACTTATGATCAAAATAATGCACAAAATATGATTTAATTCAATGAAAAATTCTTAAAATGCATCAAGATCAAAAAAGAAATTTGGTTTGAAGGTTGGACAATGTTTCTAAATGTCTTAGAACATTTCATGAATTTTTTTGTAATTTTTAAATACCTAAAAGTATTTTTAATTAATTAATTCCCATTAATCAATTAAAAATAATCTTTTAAATATTTAAAAATACTTTTTTAATGATAAATAATAAAATAAAAATATTTTTGGGTCTTAAAAATTAATAAAACTTTTAGGAAAAAGTTTCATAATTTTTAAGAATTTTTTACTATTTTAAAATAAATATGCAAGTTAATTGAAAAGAAAATGAATAAAAATTAAATGAAAATGAAAGTCAAAGGAAAGGATGGCTGAGATGCAGTCTGGTTTTAAATTGGTTGACTGGCGCGTGAATGGAGGGTGTGGATGCAATCTGACCAAATTAATTTAATTATGAATTAATTAATACTAATTAAGTGGATTAGGGCAAAATAACATGATCTGGACCGTCCACTAGCGCGCGGGAAACAGCATCCAATGGCCCAAGTTTAAAGTTCACTAATTAATGACAATTAGCCCTAATTACTTTCAGGCTGCCGGAGAAGACTTCCGGTCGTCTTCTCCGGCCAGCTTCTCACCTGAAAACTCCCCAAACCCCTCAAATCGTAACGAAAATGAAAACTAAACACACCAAAATGATCCCCATGATCCCCTGAGCTAAAACCCTAAGTCCAAACAAATTTCTTCTTCCTCAAAACCATGAATCGAACAGAACAAGTTCTAGGGCACGCAGGTTTCAGAGACAAATTAAACTCTCAAATCAAAGCCATTTTCGAAACCAATGACATCAGGATGATCAGTGAAACACATAGAACAAGTTTATAACATGCAAAGTGATTTCTGAAAAAATAAATTTCAAGCTACCTGAGATTTGGAGCTTTCACCTAGATGAGTTTCTGGCCTCTTCTTTCAGTGCAAACCACTCCACTTGATCCCCAGAAGATGTTTGGATGCTCAAAAAGAGTTTGTGTTGGCTGGATAATGAGATTCGAAAGCTCCTGCTCAAGCTTGGTCAGAAATGGCAATGGTGTTCCAGGCACTTTCAGGTCATTGTGAATGGTTGTTTGTGATCCTGAGGATGAATGGAGAAGGTCTGAAGTGTTTGTTTGTATGTTTGTGAGCTATGGTGAGAGTTTCGAATGAAACTGCAAAATGAGGTGAGAAATGGCAGTGGGATGTTCTGGCTGTTTCAGGCTTGTGTTCTTGGTGCTTTGTGGTCTATGGAGCAAGGTGAGTTGAATGGTGAAGATGGCTTTTGGGTTTGCAAGCTGTGGAGGCAGATTCGAAGGCTTATGCAATGTGGTGTGTTTTTGTGAATGTCTTGAATGAAATGTTTTCAGCCTTGCCTTGTACATGAAATGGTTTGCAAATTGTCCACATGACTCTCTCTCATTGGTCAGTTGATTGGACATGTGCTTTTTTGATTGGTAAGTTGCCTTTTGCAAAAAGTCAAAAAAATGTGTAAGAGAGGTATGGCTCATGATCTAGGCTAGTACAAGGCATGGGCTGGCGCAGCAAGGGTGAGGGAGAGGTCTAGCAAAGCTCAGCATCCAAGGCTGCAAGTTGTAGGGAGAATGATCATGAGTTTTGCAACTTGTGGCCTTTTGGTTCACATGTGATTCTTTGTCCAACCAACCATAAAACCATGGGCATTCTTGGTTCATTTCTGATTTTCATGACTTAGAGAAAGTTTGTGTGCTGGTTTGAAGTGAACTAGAGGTTGCAATTGGCTTTGATCCATGGTTTTGCAAAATTCTCACTTAGGGCATGCCTTGAAAATCAATGATTTTAGCCAACTTTGTCACACCATAACTTTTGATCCAAGAAGAGTTTGATCATGTTCTTGTACTTTTTGAAAAGGGAAAGATGAGATCTACAACTTTCATGACCAAAGTTTTTCCATTTGAAGCATTTTTGGATCAAGAATCAAGGCTTGAAAAATGACCTAAAATGATGCATTTTTGAAAAAGTCAACTATGCCCAAAAAGTCAACATTTGCAAAAACCCTAAATTCTTGATTTTTATGAACTTCAACCTTCTTCCATGATCAAATAAAGATCATATACACTCAATATGATGAAGATCACCCATTGGTTGGGTCATTGGGGGCCTCAGATGCCCTGATTTTACACTGACTTGCCTGAAAAGTCAACCCTTGATCAGATGACTTCCCCATGGAATTTCTTCATGAAAATTGATATGCATACTCTCTATACCATATAGAGACCAATGGAAACAAGAATGACCAAAAAATTTGGGGTTATGGCCTCTGAAACCAAAACCCTAATTTTAGGTCAACTGTGCAGTCTAGCCTGGCTCTGCATCCACTCAAACCCTAGTTCTTGTGATTCTTCTGCTTTTTTGACTTTGAGGAGATGGAATATGATATAAGAACACATATGGACCCCTTTGGGTTGATTGGTGGCCCTTGGAATGGCTCAAGATGCTTTGGGATTGCTCAGATCACAAGCCCTAGGTGCAGATGACTTAGAAACTATGCAGTGAATAAAAATGAGATATGAAATGATATGATTGTATTTATGCATATGAGAATGATCACAAGCCATGGTGAAAATAGGTGAGGGCAAATTTGGGGTGTTTACACTCATGGCCTTCAAGAACATTTGAGCTTTATCCATTAATACCTTGGCAAGAATACCCTTGACTCCACTTCTCGTCTCTAGAACAATATCAGACTTCTTTAGATGTAGAGCTGCAGCAATAACTTCTGGTTTAAGCTCCTTCTCTAAGCCTGTGAAAGGTCTTTGATCAAGAACAGGTATACCCAGAAGTTTAGAGAACTCCTCCATGGTTGGAACCAGCTGATAGTCGGGGAACGTAAAGCAATGGTGCTTAGGGTCAAAGAACTGAAACAGCACACTCATCATGTCTTCACTGAACCCTGAAGTAACTAGATCCAATAAGTGACCATGTCTCTTGTTGAACTGGGAATGATCAGGCACTTGGGAAACCAACTCTTTGAGCTTAGCAGGTATGCCCACAAAGTTGATCCTGATGGTATTTCTACGAGCTGAAGCCATGACCTGCAACAAAGAACAAAGATAAATCCCTTGGTCCTTGAAATGGTTAGGGAAAATGATATGCTCATGATGCATGATGATGTCATGATGTTATGCTCAATCACAAACATGTGGCACACACAAACAAGTCACACAATTGCCCTAGGTTTAAAGGCTTGCATGAGGTTTAAAGGTAAGTACCCTCCCCTGAAGTTAGATGGTTCATCCTGTCCTACAAAAGTAACCGGGTTCTAAGGGATCTCAATATCATTGATCCTTCACAAGGGTGGTTGATCAGAAGGCAACTTGCTTGCCAACCAGAACCCTCCAAGTTTAAGATCTCAATGAGCGTAGTATCGAGTGTCAACCAACTTCAGTCTGCACCAAAGCCGGCTACCTCACTACTTTCTAAAGGCCAAGATGAGTTAACTAGGGTTCTAAAAGTTAGTTAGTGCATTGACAACATATGGCAGCCTCAATATTATCCTCAACTTGACTTAAGGAATATAAGCACCAACCAAGAAGTCGCACTAACTATGGCCACCAGATCAACCGTATCGATATACGTCATACAGTTTCCTTGGTCTATTGCCATTTACCTAAGGTACACTAGATCCGGGTTAGGACCTTTCACACATAAGAGCACCCCAACAAGTAATATAAATCAAACAAGGCAAGCAATTCAAAGTGATCTTAATTCCTAAGGATACCCCTCTTAAAATAGCTCCCCAGCAGAGTCGCCAGTTCTGTAACACGGTGGGAGAACTGACTTTAAGTTATGTTGCGGATAGCAAGAGTCGCCACCGACTTTTATTTTATCCAAAAGGAAAGGTTATAAAAGAACAGGAAAGACCTTAAGAGAATGTTTTGGGTCCGGGGGGTAAGTTATGAAAAGGGAAGGTGTTAGCACCCTTTTCATCCATGGTTATCCATGGGCTCTTAGGTACTTAAGCTCACTTGAAAATGTAGTGTGTGAACAGAAAAATTTTCAGAATAGTTTAATAATAATCCATGTACGGATGTGTAAGAAACTTGTTTGAAAATTTGTTTGAAATTGTTAAGTGTGAAAAGTTTTTTTGAAGTGAGCAAGTACATAAGAGGAACCTACCCTAATGTTTAAAGTCTTTCTTGTTCTTTTTCCTTTCCTTGGTAAAACTATCCCTACTATTAAAGAGTAGGTAGTCCTTACTTTGGATGTTAAGGGACATGTGAGGGACATTCTGATTATGAAGGCAACTGTGGGGTGTAATAAGCACATATGAGGGACTATCATCATTTTTCGAAAGGGACTCGATTCGTAAAGGCAACCATGAGGGACTTTGATGATTTTCTATTTTAAGGGACTTGCTTTGTACACCCCACTTGACCATTATTCGTAGGCAACTAGAGGGATAACCTTAGAAAGTGAGACGGCGATTAAAATCGACTTACGTGTGTGACGTGTTTATTTTAATTATCTTTGTTTAAAAGTGATCTAGAATTAATTTTAAGAAAATACATGTTTTTGCACTCCCTAATTACTAACCATAATAATAATAATTAAATAATTACAAAATTACATCCAGGAAACAATTACAAAATTATAATAATAAGCAAAATAATTAAATAGCAAAAATAAATAAAATATAAATAAATAAGCAATAAATAATAATAAAGAAAAATAGGGGATTAGTGATAAATAATAATATTAAATAATGAGCAAAAATAAAATAAGAGTGGTTAGTGAATAATAAAAATTAATTGAAATAATAATAATATATAAAATTAATAAAGCAAAATAAATTATATGATTAGTAATAATAATAAGCAAAATTAATTAAGATATTATAAGAAATTAACAATTTTTAATATGAACAATTATAAAAAAAACAAATATGATCAAACAATTATTTTAATTTTTAAATTATTAAACTATTCTTTAAATATATTATGACTACAAAATTTAATTATTATTAACACTTATTTATTAAATAATATATACATATTATAAGAAAAAGTAGATTTTAAATATCATATTTACAATATTAATCATGTTTATAAAATTTAATTCTATTAATTATTATGTTTACAAATTTTTAAATCAAATACAAAAATATAACTATTATAAATTAAATTTGTTTCTAAACATAAAAAAAATAATTTAGATTATAAATATATTTACAAATAAGTTAGAATTATTTTAAATATCACAAATTAGAAAATAAATATAATTAGGGTTTAATTGGAAAATATTTTTTTTTTTAGGGTTTAAGAATTAGGGTTTATAATTTACTAAGTAAAACAATTTATTCACAAAAATATAATGATTATACACATATACATAAACATAAAATAACTTATGATATTTTAATAATATGAAGAAAAAGTTTTTTAATGGTATTTAGAAACTATAATTTATATTTTATTAATTTAAACAAAACTGAATTAATATAATAAAATAAGTTAAATAAAGAAATAAATTGCAAAAAATACCAAAAACGCTGAGGGCAGGGTTTGAACCCTGGTCCTTTCACTCCCAAGCCTTGTTTCCATCCACTGGGCCACGCATGCGTTGGTGTAAGCAGAATAGGTCAAATTGCTTTTGTTCTATATCCTGAAAAAATCAAAAAAATGGCAAGAAAACAAAAGGCCTGGGGGGATCGAACCCAGGACCTTACAAGCAAACACATGTATACGTTACCATTCCAGCTAGATGAGCGAACCTGATAACAAATCCACTACAAAATAATAATATATTAAAGCTGTGGTTTAAATGGAAAATATCAAAAGAATTGGCTGGAGGCAGGACTCGAACCCCTGCACTCCTATCACACGCGTACTGGCATTTCCACTGGGACAAGAGACGTTCTTGTGAAACAAACAGAAAATAAAACATTATAATATTAAAATAAAATTTGAATTCAAAAAAGGGCGCGCGCTGAGTCTTCTTCTTCCTTGAGATTTCGCAGGTTTTCCTGCGAAATTTCCTGGGAGTTTTCCTTCCAATTTTCTTGCGTGCCAAAACCTGTGTATTCACAACCACCAAGCAAATAGCAAAATTTCTTAAAATTAAGGCAAGCAATGAATTCCTGGAGGTCCATACAACATCACCATGTTCCTGAAATTCATTTATATATGATAAATCGCAAAGCCCTAATTGAGGTTGATAAACCCTAGTTATGGCCGATTCCATTCTAAGCAATGAATCTTCAATTAATTGGTCCAGAAAGCATCTATGGATCGTCACAAACACAAATCAAGCATTAAACTTAAACAATGATGATTAATTATATGAAAACGGAAAAATTCGAAAGCTAAAGAAAACATGATTCGGTTCATGCTGTTCATGGCACTATGAATGATTATGATGATTGCTACATGATCAATGAAGGTCAAGGAAGCTATTGCAACCTTTGTGAAGCATTGAAACTGCCTTATTCTCAAAATCCGAATCTCACTTTTCTTATGAATTTTTGAACTATGAACTCACCTTTGGCTGCTGGAAATTCGTCCATGAGGCTAGGGTTTATGTTTGTTATATATATGTGAGTGAATTAGGTCAGAAATATCACTTGGTTGTGTGAAGATTTGGATCAAAAAAGATTGAAAAAGATCAAGTTGTAAAAGTCAAATATTTGCTTATGAATGCTTGCTATTTTGGGATAATTCACATGATTCCTTTCTCCTTTGAATTCAATCAATAATTATGAATTTCTAGAAGCAATATCTTCACCCAAAAATAGATTTTCATATTTTATATTTATTTAAAATGATTTTTATGAATTAAATCAATAATAAATAAATAAAAAATAATAAAAATGCTGAATTTTGGTCAATTGGGTCGTGCACAATGTTATGAGATGGATTGGGTCATAAATTAGGCAGCCCATTTGGAAAGAAATACTTCTAAGCCTCCATTTTCAACATGAACCATCACAAAATTGCCCAACTTTGCAAAGGCATATCTCCCTCAATTTTAAAGGTATGAGGGTGTTCTTGGACTTTTTGGAAAGCTTGAAGAGTCCTCTAAACAACCCCATTGGTTTCAGGTCCATATCATTTACCAATCTCAAGTTATGCCCTTTTGAAGTTGTTGACTTTTTGTTGACTTTTGAAATGACCTATAATGTCTTAGATCATATCTTTCAAATGAAGCATTTTTGGGCTTAACCTTCAACATCAAAGTTGTAGAGAATTCAATTTCCTTCAAAATGAGCTTTGGATGGAGACTTGGTGATGAAGTATGTGAAAGTTATGCTTGGTCAAAGTTCAGTTGACTTTTACTGAGGAAACCCTAATTTAGAAACTCCTGATTATTGATGATCTGGAATCTCCTTGATGAATCATGATCAACTCTTGATCAAATGATGAATTTTACTTCATATACTTGATGTTGGCAAAAAATCATGAAATTTGACTTTGGTTTGACCACAGTTGACCTCAGTTTGACTTTTTAACTGCATTGACTGATTTTGACTTATCTGATCATCTGACTGAGCAAACTTTTGAGAAAAGTCTTGAAACTTGACATGGAGGTTCTTATACACATATAAGATGTTATGAATCTCACTTGAGGCATTGGAAATCCATTTAGCCTGATTAAAGTCAAAACCCTAGTTTTGGATGCACTGCTTAGGAGGTGCATTGTCTGAGGGAATTGTCAACTTCTTTGACCAATTGTGAACTTTGTGAACCTTGTGAACCTTCATAAAGTGTCTTGTGATACTCATGGGAAGTATTGTGAAGCTTGTGAACCTTGTGAACCTCATGAAGTGGCTTTGTAGACCTCATGAACCTCAGGAAAGCTTTGTAATCATTGTGAATTTTGTGAGCCTTGTGAACCTTCAAGAAGTGACTTGTAGACTTCATGAATCTCAAGAAAGGTCTTGTAAATGTAGAGAAACTTGTGAACCTTGTGAACCTTCTTAGCACACAAAGTCTTGTATTGTGAGGGCAAATTTTGGGGTGCAACAAGTAGACACAGACGAGTGTCTATATTCAAGAAGACAAGAGTGTTTGACACAGTGTACGGATTAAAGATGCGGACGAGCATCCTTAAGACTATGATACGGACGAGTATCAGGTAGAAAAAAACGCTAGACGCATGTTCTGAGATGATGGTACGGACGAGTACCAACTGGTTAACAAAGAACAAGGACTAGTGTTGAATCTGCGGGGATATAAATGGTGCATACAAGATACGGACGAGTATCTGTATAAGTAACATGAGTAGTAAGTATGAGTGATGTATAGATGAGTATTTAACTGTTGGGGAGAGTGACACCGACGGGCGTCAAAGAGAAGAGTATAGTATAAACAAGTATCTGATATACAAAGTGTTTATATGACACTGGGGAAAATGACACGGACGGATGTCAAGAAAATTATATAAGTACATGTGAGTGCAAAGAGGATGTCTTTGGCTTTCTGCTGGGGGTATGATACAGACGGGTGTCAAAAAGTATCTGTAATACGAGTGGTACTGTCTGCACAGAGTGTTCAGGCGACTTTACTGGGGAGTATTGACACGGACGGGTGCCAAAGAGAGTGAATATGAGGCAACTGCATTTGCTGGGGAATCTCCGCTGGGGATTTTATGTATGTTGACGGATTGTCATTATTCACGAGTGTTTGATTCAGAACATGGCTTATGATTATGCAATATGTTTGATTTTTGCCGTAATGCTCCGTATTAGGCGGAATGCTACGCTTCGTGGGTGAATATGATGCAAATGCCATGATTATGCAAAGATACCAAACTGGGACTCGGGTCCCGTTGCTGCGACGATCTCTGGTTGATCTGGTTTGAAATGGACGTCCCAGCTGGGGATGAGATCATTGGTAGATCTGATGAGATGCATCTGCTTGGGGGAATAGGTCACTGATAGACCCATTTTTGATAATGAGGAACCCAGCTGGGGTTTGTAGAAGCTTTCGTCACTCTGTTGTGATCCCTTTGTGCGCTGCTCTTCTGGATTGAGGCTGAAGCTCTGTGGGGAGATGGTCCCTTGACTCTTGTACTTGGCTGAGGAGGAAATGGCAACTCGGCTGGGGAGTAAGAGGGATCACTGGAAGATCGCCCTAGAGATTCCGTTGAGGAGGGTTCTTGACTCAGCCGGGGATATGGGCGCCTTCTGGTACCGCCCTGCTGGAGAAGTGATGCCTGGCAAATCTGATGGGGAGAAGTAACAAGTGGCAACTCGGCAGGGGAGAAGACACTTTGGGTGCTAAGGCTGAGTGTTAATTTGTCAGCTTGCTGGAGTGAAGCTTTCATGCCCCAAGTTGCATTCTGGATACCTGCAATCCTGCAAAGATATAGAAACGCACAAATGATCCCGAGGTATCCCTTGCCGGATTCCGTCATAGGAGTTTAGACACTTCTGAGAGTAAGTATATTTCCTGCAAGCATGTGACTTTATATTTTTTTGAAGATAAGCATCTGTATTTATGCAATCAGTTTTTCTTAAGACATCAGACATTTTTGCAAATAAAATGTACAAGACGAAACATGACTGGGAATCTGATTTTATTAATTCATGTGCCCTGAATCGGCAAGATACAGTCAAAGAAACATATCCCCTGGAAGGAGGGGATTGTTACAAATTGAGAAACAAAATGCTGGCAATGTTGACGACACTTTAAGGAGCTTCCTCTTTTGTTATGACTCGTATGACTTTTGACGTCCTTCTCGTCTCGCTTTCTGAAGAAGGCTGATTCTGATTGAAGCTTGATCCTTTCGAAACTTACCAAGTTGTAAGCGATACAGACGAATTCAGAGTGCAGTTGTTCGCTTATTCCCTTATTTTGCATGGATCGCCCTTCCGGGTTTTCGATCCATCGGGATACCCATTTTTGCCTGAGTTGTCCAATGCGGCTTTTCAACTCAGCGGGTGTACATTTTTTTGTTTATTTCCCTTATTTTTGCCCGAGTCTTTTATTCTGTTTTCGACTCGCCGGGATTCCCTGTTTTTGCCTGGACTCACATTCTGTTTTTATGTCCAGCGGGTCATTTTTATGCGAAGTATTTTTTTAACTGCATCTGAATTCACAGGGGACGGGAAGTCTTCACCATCCATGGTGCTGAGCATCAGTGCTCCACCAGAGAAAACTTTCTTTACTACGAATGGTCCTTCATAATTCGGAGTCCACTTGCCCCTGTGGTCTGTATGCGGAGGGAGGATTCTCTTTAGCACAAGATCTCCTACTTGGTACTCTCGGTGTCTGACTTTCTGATCGAAGGCTTTCTTCATTCTTTTCTGATATAACTGCCCATGACAGATTGCAGCCAATCTTTTCTCTTCGATTAGACTCAATTGTTCGTATCGGGACCTGACCCATTCTGCTTCACTCAGTTTAACATCCATCAGTACCCGTAGAGAGGGTAATTCAACTTCAACAGGTAGGACTGCTTCCATACCATACACAAGTTGATACGGTGTTGCCCCGGTGGATGTTCTGATTGACGTGCGGTACCCATGCAAGGCAAATGGTAGCATTTCATGCCAGTCTTTGTAAGTGACTACCATCTTCTGCACAATCTTCTTGATATTCTTATTTGCTGCCTCAACAGCGCCGTTCATCTTTGGCCTGTAAGGAGAAGAATTGTGATGTTGAATTTTGAAGTCCCGGCACAGCTCTGCCATCATTTTGTTGTTTAAGTTGGAACCATTATCAGTAATGATTCACTCGGGCACTCCATATCGGCAGATGATATCTCTCTTCAGAAATCTGGCTACCACTTGCCTTATAACATTGGCATAGGAAGCTGCTTCGACCCACTTGGTGAAGTAGTCAATGGCGACCAGGATGAATCTGTGACCGTTTGAAGCAGTCGGTTCAATCTTACCAATCATATCAATGCCCCACATAGCAAAGGGCCAGGGTGAAGACATTATATTCAAAGGATTAGGAGGCACATGTACTTTATCTGCATAGATCTGGCATTTATGGCATTTTCTAGCATAGGCACAACAGTCAGCATCCATTGTGATCCAGTAATAACCCAATCTTAGAAACTTCTTAGCCATGGCATTCCCTCCAGCATGGGTACCAAAGGATCCTTCGTGCACTTCATGCATTAACAAATCTGCTTCCGTCTTGTCGACGCATCTGAGGAGCACCATATCAAAGTTTCTCTTGTATAGGGAACCATCAGTGTTCAGGAAGAAACTACCAGCAAGCCTTCTCAGAGTCTTCTTATTATTGGAAGATGCCCCAGGTGGGTATGTTTGATCCTCCAAGAAGCACTTAATGTCATGGAACCAAGGCCTATTATCTTTGACAACATTTGCTGCGAATACATATGCTGGTCTGTTGAGTCTGGACACTGAAATTTGAGGTACGAAGTTGGCAGCTTGAACTTTGATCATTGATGAAATGGTAGCCAGAGCATCTGCAAACTGATTTTTGTCCCGAGGGATATACTCAAGTTTGACCGTTGTAAAGAAAGTCAACAACCTCCTCGTATAATCCCTGTAAGGTATCAGATGATCCTGGTGGGTGTACCATTTGCCGTTGGTTTGATTGATTACCAGAGCTGAATCTCCGAATACAGTCAATGTCTTGATCCTGAGGTCAATGGCTTCCTCAAGACCCATAATGCAAGCTTCGTATTCAGCTTCGTTGTTAGTGCAGTTGAAAGTGAGTTTTGCCGAGAAAGGCATGTGGACTCCCTTAGGCGTAATGAGTACTGCACCAACACCACGACCATTCATATTAACAGCCCCGTCAAACATCATAGTCCATTCTTCTTTCGGGTCAGGCCCTTCAGTGTGAACAGGTTCTTCATGATCTTTTGCTTTGATGAACATGATGTCTTCATCAGGGAAGTCAAATCTCATAGGCTGGTAATCATCAATGGGTTGCTCAGCAAGATATTCAGACAATACACTGCCCTTGATGGCTTTCTGAGAGGTGTACTGGATGTCATATTCCGTGAGGATCATTTGCCATCTTGCAACCCGTCCGGTAAGAGCTGGCTTCTCAAATATGTACTTAACTGGGTCCATCTTTGAGATCAATAAGGTAGTGTGGGTCAACATATACTGTCTCAGTTGGCGAGCAGCCCACGCTAAAGCACAGCAAGTTTTCTCGAGCAGTGAATAACGTTGTTCACAGTCGGTAAACTTTTTGCTTAGGTAGTATATTGCATACTCTTTTCGACCAGACTCGTCATGCTGGCCCAGCACACACCCCATTGACTCTTCTAATACTGTCAAGTACATTATCAAAGGTCTCCCTTCCACTGGAGGCATAAGGATTGGAGGTTCCTGCAAGTATTCCTTGATTTTATCAAAAGGCTTCTGGCAATCTTCGTTCCACCTGACCGTCTGTTCTTTTCTCAACAGTTTGAACAAGGGCTCGCAGGTTGCCGTAAGGTGAGATATGAACCTTGAGATGTAGTTCAATCTGCCTAAGAAACCTCGAACTTCTTTCTCTGTCTTCGGTGCAGGCATCTCTTGAATGACCTTTACTTTATTGGGGTCAACTTCAATTCCTTTCTCGCTTACAATAAAACCCAGCAGCTTACCCGATCGCACCCCGAATGTGCACTTGTTGGGGTTCAACTTCAGTTGGTACTTCCTCAGACGCTTGAACAGCTTCAACAGATTTACCAGGTGATCTTCTTCAGTAAGGAACTTGGCAATCATGTCATCCACATAACATTCGATTTCTTTATGGATCATATCGTGGAATAATGTTACCATAGCCCGTTGATATGTTGCACCGGCATTCTTCAGTCCAAATGGCATTACCTTGTAACAGAACATGCCCCCAGGGTGTGATGAAGGTTGTCTTCTCCATGTCTTCAGGTGACATTTTAATCTGATTGTATCCTGAAAATCCGTCCATGAAGGAGAATACCGAGAACTGAGCCGTATTATCCACCAATACATCAATGTGAGGTAATGGGAAGTCATCTTTTGGGCTAGCTCTGTTCAGATCCCGGTAGTCAACACACATTCTTACTTTGCCGTCTTTCTTAGGCACAGGTACTATATTAGCAACCCACGGTGGATAGCTAGTCACAGCAAGGAACCCGGCGTCCCATTGCTTTTGTACCTCTTCTTTGATTTTCATTGCCATGTCTGGGCGAGTACGGCGCAACTTCTGTTTAACCGGTGGGCATTCTTCCCTTAAAGGCAGCTTGTGCACAACAATGTCGGTGTCCAACCCTGGCATATCTTGATAAGACCAAGCAAACACGTCCACATACTCTTGAAGCAGGTCAATCAGTTGTCCCTTCACCGAGTCTTGTAAGCAGGCCCCGATTTTAACCTCTTTCACGTCTTCATCTGTACCAAGATTAATCGTTTCGACCTCTTCCCGATGAGGAGTAATAACCTTTTCCTCTTGTCTCAACAACCTGGCTAACTCTTCAGGAAGCTCATACTCTTCTTCAACCCCTTCATCAGCTTGATTGATTGGATTGTCAAAGTCATACGAAGTCATAGCCGTGTTGTTGTCGGTGCGGTCTGGAAGGCACTCTCTGTAAGGGTTTAGTTTGTTCATTTTAGTGATTTGATTTTAATCTTGTTTAGAAAAGTGAAACAAAGTTGTCATTTTGAAAACACTGCCATTTATTTTTGTACAAAAAGAAAAATGGAAAAACAGTGAACGGAAAAGAAAAAGACTCATTTGCAAAAGACGTCTGATATTTCATTGATTAATCTTGTTGCACAAAAATTACAGATGGCCCGATTACAAAATGAGTCTTGTCATCTTGGGCAAGATGCAAGACTTTGATGCATGCTATAAAAATACAGGAAATAATAATTACTCTGCAGGAGTAACTCTTATAATTTCCTGGGAAGACCAGTTTGAGATACTGCTCCCCGGGATCTTTGGACGGATCCAACTCTCCAGGTCGCGGTCGCTTTCATCCTCGTCTTCCAAATTGTTGAGAGCATCGGGGGTGAGCATCCCCCCACTAACAAAGTTGGGCTCCTTAGCAACCTCTACTTGATCTTGTTGAGTTGGTTTGTAACCCAACCCAAATCTATCCTCTTTCTTCTCCACAGGTAACAATTTGCCCCAGCCTTGGGCAGTTCCTTCTTCAACAACCTTCCGGGCTTGTTGATAAGATGTTATTGAGGTTCCAGGTACAGCAGAAGTTTCATTTACGTTCAAGGCCTCAAACCCTTGACTCATTGTTTCGTGGATCTCCCCATCCATCTCAATGTATTTGTAGGTAGCCAGGTGGCTAACAAAAATATCCTCCTCTCCACAGATAGTAACGACTTGACCCTCCCACTCGAATTTTAACTTCTGGTGAAGGGTTGAGGTCACGGCGCCAGCGGCGTGAATCCATGGCCTACCCAATAGACAGCTGTAGGCAGGCTGTATATCCATCACGTAGAAGGTCGTTTTGAAAGTTTGTGGGCCAATCGTTATAGGCAACTCAATTTCTCCCAGAACTGATCTCTTAGAACCGTCAAAGGCTCTCACTACTAAGTTGCTGGGGCGTAATGCCAATCCGTCATACTCTAGCTTCACAAGGGCTTTTTTAGGTAAGACATTGAGGGATGATCCTGTGTCTACCAGCACATGGGAAAGAACTGCACCTTTACATTCCATGGTAATGTGCAAAGCCTTGTTATGATTGCGGCCTTCCGTAGTCAAATCAGTGTTGGTGAACCCTAGTCCATGACTAGTATTAACATTTCCAACCACAGCTTCCAACTGATTGACGGTGATCTCTTCTGGCACATAAGCTGCGTGCAAAACTTTTAGTAGTGCATTCCGATGAGCCTCAGAGCACATAAGCAATGATAGGATTGAGATCTTAGAAGGCGTCTGGTGAAGCTGGTCCACTATTTTGTAATCACTTTTCTTGATGATTCTCATGAATTCATCAACTTCTTGATCAAAAGGTGTTTTCAAAGCTTCCTTAACAATTTGCTCTTCGTGCACCAAGCTCTTCCCTTTTGCCTTGGCAGCAGCTTCTGCTTCGGCAGTGGGTCTTTGAATTTGTGGAGCGAAGAGACGTCCGCTTCGAGTGAAGCCTCCGCCTCCCCCCACGTTGTCTATTTGTGGTGCAGGGTTTGATGATTCAAGAGTGATTTTCTGTCCTCCGCAGTATAGATCAGAGCCATAATGCCAGGGGATGGCATTACTGCTTTCATAAGGTACTGGTCCAGGCACTGTGATAGTGATTGGACTGATGGCAGCTGCAGAAGGGACCATGATAGTCTGTGGATCATAGTATATTGTGACTGGTGCTCTGATAGGAGTGGCATTTTGTGAGTTGTAGGCAGAATCATTTTCAGGATCATAATAAATTGTAACCGTTGAGACATTTGCTGCTGAAGTTGTAGGAGACATTGTTGGAAGGATGGGTGTTGTTGTTGTAGGAGATTCTGAATGGAGTGGTGCTGAAGTTGTAGAAGGGATGTTTGCTGATATCTGGTCCGTTGAAGTAACAGATGAAGCATTTGTTGATGAAGCTGAGGAGTTGTTTGGAACGATGGTTGTTGCAGTTGTAGAAGACACGGGGACTATTGTTAAGGAGATTGCTGGATTGGTAGGAATTGATGTTGTGATTTGAAGCAGGCCGCTCTGGATGAGACCATCTATGCCATCTCTCAAATTATCACAACCATTCACTTAAATGTTGCAATAAGCACACCCTAGCTCACATCTCGGGAACATTTGACATTCAAGGAGTTGAGCTTTGATCTCTACCAACGGTGTCCGAATCTGACCCACACTGGTTATTAAGTAAGACGGATTGTCTTCTTCAATAGCATTGATTCTGGGGCCACCATGGTTTGGCATAGGGTTTTTGTTAACATTTGGTGGTGGTGCAAAGTTTAGAGCCTTAGAATCTACCAAGTCCTGTACCTTCATGTGCAAAGCTCTGCACTTCTCTGTACTATGGCCAGGTGCATTTGAATGGAAAGCACATCTGGCGCTGGCGTCATAATTTCTGGGTAGACTGGTGGGATCTGGAGGTGCCAACGTCCTTAGCTCAACCAGGTTGAGTTTCAGGAGTTGTGGCAGTAATGTGGCATATGGCATAGGGATCGGATCGATCACCCTATTGGCCTGAGAAGGTCTCTGTTGGAACGGTCTTTGTTGATTGTTGTTGTTGGTGTTGTTGTAGTTTCTCTAAGGAGGATACTGAGTTTGTTGCTGATAATTTTGTTGCTGTGGTTGATAAGCTGGTTGTGGATGAATTGGAGCGGGAATGGTGACTGCTGCCACAGACCTATGAACATATTGGGGTCTGCCCCTGTTGGTGTGGATAGCATTGGTCTCACCAGTTCTTCTTGGGCCCACAAAAGGCTTTCTTGTGTTGCTGGAAGAGCTGGCACCGTTGTCGGAAATCTTGCCCATCTTTAATAGGCTCTCGATCCTTTCTCCAGCTATAACGACATCTGCAAAGCTGGTAGAAGAAAAGGCAGCTAGCCTATCAATGTATGTTCCTTGGAGGGTGTTCATAAACATATCTACCATCTCCCTCTCTGACATAGGTGGCTGGACAGCAGCAGCAAGCTGTCTCCACCTCTGGGCGTACTCCCGGAAGCTTTCCCTGGATGACTGTGACATTCCCATCAGGAGGGTCCTGTTGGGTGCCATATCCAAATTATACTGGTATTGTCTAATGAAGGCCTCTGCCAAGTCTTTCCAACACCTGATGGTTGCTCTAGTCAGATGTGAGTACCATTCCCTTGAAGCTCCCATTAAGCTATCCTCAAAATAAAACATCCATAGCTTCTCGTCCATGGTATATGCTTTCAACCTCCCCAGAAAGGATTGTAAGTGGGTCCGTGGGCAGGAAGTCCCATTGTACTTTTCAAAACAAGGAGGCTTAAACTTATGGGGAATCCTGACCCCGTCCACTAAGCCCATGTCCATAACATCAAAACCCAAAGAGTTTTGAGACTCCAAGGATCTTAATTTTTCAGCAATTTCGTCCAGCCTTCTGTCATAGGCCTCATCCCCAGCACCCATTACTGTGAACTGATCCTCCTGGGGGTCTTCTTGCAGCACTCTGCCTGCAGTGGCAGTCCCTTGTATATTGGCAGGAATGTTGATCTCTGGATGAAGGTGGGGTCCAAATACAGGGGGGTTGACATGAGGTTGTGTTGCACCCCAAAATTTGCCCTCACAATACAAGACTTTGTGTTCTAAGAAGGTTCACAAGGTTCACAAGTTTCTCAACATTTACAAGACCTTTCATGAGGTTCATGAAGTCTACAAGTTACTTCTTGAAGGTTCACAAGGTTCACAAGTTCCACAATGCTTTCAATACCTTTCCTGAGGTTTATGAGGTCTACAAAGCCACTTCATGAGGTTCACAAGGTTCACAAGATTCACAATACCTCCCATGAGTATCACAAGACATTTTATGAAGATTCACAAGGTTCACAAAGTTCACAATTGGTCAAAGAAGTTGACAATTCCCTCAGACAATGCACCTCCTAAGCAGTGCATCCAAAACTAGGGTTTTGACTTTAATCAGGCTAAATGGACTTCCAATACCTCAAGTGAGTTTCATAACATCTTATATGTGTGTAAGAACCCCCATGTCAAGTTTCAAGACTTTTCTCAAAAGTTTGCTCAGTCAGATGATCAGATAAGTCAAAATCAGTCAATGCAGTTAAAAAGTCAAACTGAGGTCAAATGTGGTCAAACCAAAGTCAAACTTCATGATTTTTTGCCAACATCAAATATATGAAGTAAAATTCATCATTTGATCAAGGGTTGATCATGATTCATCAAGGAGATTCCAGATCATCAATAATCAGGAGTTTCTAAATTAGGGTTTCCTTAGTAAAAGTCAACTGAACTTTGACCAGACATAACTTTCACATACTTCATCACCAAGTCTCCATCCAAAGCTCATTTTGAAGGAAATTGAATTCTCTACAACTTTGATGTTGAAAGTTAAGCCCAAAAATGCTTCATTTGGAAGATAGGAGCTAAGACATTATAGGTCATTTCAAAAGTCAACAAAAAGTCAACAACTTCAAAAGGGCATAACTTGAGATTGGTAAATGATATGGACCTGAAACCAATGGGGTTGTTTAGAGGACTCTTCAAGCTTTCCAAAAAGTCCAAGAACACCCTCATACCTCTAAAATTTAGGGAGATGTGCCCTTGCAAAGTTGGGAAATTTTGTGATGGTTTATGTTGAAAATGGAGGTCTAAAAGCAATTCTTTCCAAATGGTCTGGCCAAATTATGACCCAACCCATACAACAACATCATGCACGAAATTTCCATCATATTTTCATAATTTTTATTTTATTTAATTAATTTATTATGATTTTTTATTCTTAAAATCATTTTAAATTTAAATAAAATATTAAATGTGAAGATTTAATTGATTTATTGATTCTAGAATATCATAAAGTCAGCATGGAACAAATTGGTGCAAGAAAGATATGGAATGGCTTGAAATAGAAAGCATTGGTACAAAAATATTGAACTTTCAAAGCATGATCAATCTCAATCTTTTTAAATCAAATCTTTCACATAACCATTGAAGTTTTTGACCTAGATTGATTCACCTATAAGTATTGATCATAATGCAAACCCTAAGACACGAATTCCAGCAGCCCATAGGTAAGTTCCAAAACTCAAAAATTCAAGCAAAAAGTGAGATTCGGATTCTTCAATCCAAGAGGTTTCAAGGTAAACTAAGAACATAGAGATGTTCCTGGGACATTGTTGAAGCGAAATCATCACCCATATGCATCCCATATGCACCCCATTGTTCAACCCGAATGCATTTTATACCTCTTACAAATTTTTTCGGTTTGAACTAACTATGCATTAACAATGAAATCTAACAATGTATTTATGTTTGTAATGATGCATAGATGCTTCCTGGGCAATTGGATTGAAGAATAAGTGCTTAAATCGTAAACGGCCATAGCTAGGGTTCTTGAGTGATTTTTGGGGTTCTTCGATTTAGGACTCCTAAATTAATTTTAAGACCATGGATTGATTGTATGTGACATGGGGATCATAACCCTATGCTTAATTTAATGAATGGTTGTGTATTCGTGATGATTGAAATTTGCAGGTTTTGAACATAGGAAAATTCGCAGGTAAATTTCCAGCAATTTTCGCAGGAAAAAGTGCAGGTATAAGGAAGAAGATGAAGCTGTTCGCGCGTTTCTGGAAATTTGAATATTGGTTGTAATATTTTATTGTATTATTCCTGATATTATTCACCAAAACATGTTTGGTCCAGTGGTGGAAGTGACGCGCGTATACCCTATGAGACCTGAGTTCGAATCTTGGTTTCATACATTATTTTGTCTATTTTTTTCAGGTTAAAGGCAAACTTAATATATTATTATTTCTTGCCATTATACTTTCAGATAGGCTCTCCCAGCCAGGCGGTAACGCGTACTTGCTTGCATTCATAAGGTCCTGGGTACGAATCCCACCCCAGGCCTTTTTGTTTCTTCATTTTTTCTGGATTTCTCAAGCAAGACACAAAACAAATTCTTCCCCCTCACTTATTGCCTGCGCACCCAATGGCCTGGTGGTTGTTCTTCTTGCTGGAAATCAAGCTGGCCTGGGTTCAAACCCCAGCCAGGTAAGTTTTCACATTTTTTTTCTTTCATTTGTTTTTAGGTATTATAATATTAAATTAAATATAATTATATGAATATATGTTTCTAAATAATAAATAAATAATAATAATAGCATGTTTGTTTTTTTTATTTTATTTTCTAAAATATATAAATTTTCATGAATTATATTTTCATCTCTTGTGATTAAATTATAATATGTATATGTTAGTTAAAATTATTTTGTATATAACTAAACCCTAATTTTTTTAAAACAAACCCTAAAAATATTTTCTAGAATAAAACATAATTCTATTTTTCTAAATAATGTTATTTTCTAATTCTTATTATAATTCTTGCATATTTTTTTGTAAATATGATTATCCTTTATGAGCATGACCTTAAAATATTTTTTTCTAAATAATTGTTGATATGTATTTAGAAATAAATAAATTGGTAATGATTAAAATTTATAAATTCTATTATGTTTAAAAATTTTGTTATAGTAATTATTCATATTTCTAAATAAGTGATTATATATTAAAAATTCAATTTTTTGTTTATTATTCTAATTATGTCATTATTTATTTTAATTATTGTTACTAACTATATTATTATTTATTATCTTTGTTTATTATTATTTTTATATTTCTTATTGTTATTTCTTTAACCTTTATTTATTTTACTAATTATTATTATTCTATTTCCACTAACCTTATATTTTTTAATTATATTTACCACTAACCCCTATTTATTACTTATTTATTATTTTAGCTTGTTTATTTATATTTTGCTAATTACTTATTTTTGCCATTTATTTATTTATTTATTTTGCTTATTATAATTATTATGTAAATGCTCCTGGATGTAAATTATTTAATTATTTTATTATTGCTATGGTTAGTAAATTAGGGAGTGCAAAACATGTATTCAATTTAAAAATTAATTTAGATCATTTTAATCCTAAGATAATTAATATTAAACACTCACACACGTAAGTCGATTTTTAATCGCCGCCTCACTTTCTAAGGTTATCCCTCATTGTTGCCTACTAATAAGGTCAAGTGGGGTGTATAAAGCAAGTCTCTAAAAGAAAAAATCATCAAGTCCCTCATGGTTGCCTTTACGAATCGAGTCCCTTCGAATAATGATGATAGTCCCTCCTGTATGCTTATTACACCCCACAGTTGCCTTCATAAAAACATATGTCCCTCTCATGTCCCTCACATCCAAGGTAATGACTACCTATTCCTTAATAATAGGGATAGTCTTACCACTTAAAGGATAAAGAACAGAAAGACTTAAACTTTAGGGTAGGTTCCTCTTATGTACTTGCTCACTATTCAAACTTTTCAAACACTTAACAAATTTCAAACAAATTTTCAAAAACAAGTTTTTACACATCCGTACATGGATTATTATTAACTATTCTGAAAATTTTTCTATTCACACACTACACTTTCAAAAACAATTCAAAAGTGAGCTAAGTAACTAAGAGCCCATGGATAACCATGGATGTAAAGGGTGCTAACACCTTCCCTTTACATAACCTACCCCCCGGACCCAAAAATATCTCTTAAGGTCTTTCCTGTTCTTTTATACCCTTTCCTTTTGGATAAAATAAAAGTCGGTGGCGACTCTTGCTATTCGCAACATAACTTAAAGTCAGTTGGGTTTTGGTTGGCAAGTAAGTTGCCTACTGAACAACCACCCTTGTGAAGGATCAATGATATTGAGATCCCTTAGAACCTGGTTACTTTTGTAGGACAGGATGAACCATCTAACTTCAGGGGAGGGTACTTACTTTTGAACCTCATGCAAGCCTTTAAACCTAGGGCTATTGTGTGACTTGTTTGTGTGTGCCACATGTTTGTGATTGAGCATAACATCATAGCATCATCATGCATCATAAGCATAGCATTTTCACTAACCATTTCAAGGACCAAAGGATTTATCTTTGTTCTTTGTTGCAGGTCATGGTTTCTGCTCGTAGAAACACTATCAGGATCAACTTTGTAGGCATACCTGCTAAGCTTAAAGAGTTAGTTTCTCAAGTATCTGATCACTCCCAGTTCAACAAGAGACATGGTCACCTATTGGATCTAGTCACTTCAGGGTTCAATGAAGACATGATGAGTGTCCTGTTTCAGTTCTTTGACCCTAAGCACCATTGCTTTACATTCCCTGACTATCAATTGGTTCCAACCATGGAGGAGTTCTCTAAACTTCTGAGTATACCTGTTCTTGATCAAAGACCCTTCACAGGCTTGGAGAAGGATCTCAAACCAGAAGTTATTGCTGCAGCTCTACATCTGAAGAAGTCTGACATTGTTCTAGAGACAAGAAGTGGAGTCAAGGGTATTCTTGCCAAGGTGTTGATAGAGAAAGCTCAGTTGTTCTTGAAGGCCATGAGCCATGATGCTTTTGAGGAGATCTTAGCCTTGCTGATATATGGCTTAGTATTGTTCCCCAATCCAGATCAGTTCATAGATGTTCATGCCATCAACATTTTCCTGAGTCACAATCCAGTGCCTACATTGCTTGGAGATATCCTACATTCTCTTCACACCCGTACTACGAGGGCAAGAGGAACTTTGATGTGCTGCATACCTTTACTTTCTAGGTGGTTTATTTCTCACCTTCCTCGCTCAGTAATGAAGAATGAGCAAGGGTTCAGATGGTCCAAGAGGATCATGTCACTTTCTCACTCAGACATCCATTGGTGCTCCAGATCTATGGAGAATGTCACCACCATTGACCGTTGTGGGGAGTTTCCTAATGTGCCACTGCTAGGCATAAGAGGTGGCATCACCTACAACCCCTCTCTAGCTTTACGACAGTTTGGTTACGCTCGAAGCGATGGCCCACATGACATGTTGATTCAGGGCATTGTGTTTGATTACGACAACGATCTTCAGGGTTACCGTCAGAGATTCATACGAGCTTGGGGAAAGGTAAATAGGATTGACAGCAAGACACTGGAGCCTAAGTACACTATTCCTATGGAGGCTTATCTCAGATGGGTGCGATCTCGTGCTCAGACACTCATGATGCCATATCTTGCCGTCCTACCAGTTACCATGGAACCTGTTGCTGAAGGAGACACTGCTTATACCATCCTTCACCCAGACATGCCTACTGATATGGAAGACTTGCAGAGATCATGGATACAACTGAAGGAGCAAAGGGATACTTTCGAGGCTCATTACAAAGCAAGCCAAGCAAGAATCCTAGAACTAACAAAGCAACTTCACGAGGAACGAAACCTCAACTCATACCTCAATACAAAGAGGAAACGTCCATGGGAGACTTAAAACCCCATTTTTTGTACTTATTTCATTTTCATTTTTGTAAGCCTAAAAGGCAAAATAAAGTTATTACTAATAAAAGTTCACTTTCGTGTTTGTTTAAGCAAATTTAAATCCTGCGGTCCTTGAAAACATTGCATATGCATTCACATATCATTTCATTGCATCACAGGTTTATAATTGTGTACAGGTTTCTCATCTTCTCGCTGTTTATTTCAGCAATGGCTCTTGAACAATCAGTTAAGGATCTCCAGGCACAAAATGCACAGTTCCAAGAGCTGATCCTGAACCTATCCAAGGGGCAGGATGAATTGAAGACACTGCTGGCCAAGAAGACTAAGAAGGCTAGAAGGTCTGCTGGGTTGCTCAACATGGGAAGAAGGTTCAAAGGTCCTGTCAAGACCAAGGAACAGGTTGAAGACTATGAATCTGAGGAATCTGAGAAAGAGGGAGGCAGTCTCCACAACACTATGGGGGACTCTGATTCTGAGGCTAATTACTACCATGAGCCCAATGAAGACAAATTCAAGATGCTGGTGGATAGAATGGATGCTATGGAATTACAGAAATCATCTGGGCTGGATTTTGAGGATTTGAGTTTGATATCTGGGGTTGTGATACCCATTGGTTTCAAGGTTCCTACCTTTGTTGTTTATGATGGGGTCTCTTGTCCCAAGCTGCATTTGAGGTCGTATGTCAGAAGGATTCAACCCCACACTGCTGACAAGAAGTTGTGGATCCATTTCTTTCAAGAGAGCTTATCTGGAGCTCAGTTGGAGTGGTATTATCAGTTAGAGAGTGTCAACATCAGAGACTGGAATGATCTTGCTGAAGCTTTCTATAAGCAGTACCAATACAATGCTGACTTAACCCCCACTCGCATGCAGCTTCAGAGCATGTCTATGGGTGCCAAAGAAAGTTTTAAGGAGTATGCTCAGAAGTGGAGAGATTTAGCTGGAAGAGTTCAACCCCCTTTGACTGACAGGGAGCTGGTTGATATGTTCATGTGTACGCTGAATGGTCCGTTTTACAGTCATCTCATTGGAAGCTCATCATCTGGCTTCACTGAGTTGATCATGACAGGAGAGCGGGTAGAGAATGGTATCAAGAGTGGTAAGATCCAAGTGGGCACTTCTTCATCAGGTGCTGCAAAGAAGCCTCCCACTGGGAAGAAAGAGTCTAATGCTGTTTATGGTCAGCCTGATCGTAACAGAAGGCATCAGTCTGTCAGTGCAGTTCATATTTCAAATCCAACTCCTGCACCAACAGAGCAGCCACAGGGCAATCAACAGAGGGCTAGAAGACAGTTCACGAAGATCAACATGTCAATGGCTCAGGCATTGCAACACTTGTTGAAGGCTGAACTTATTACCCTGAGGGAGGCTCCTCAGAATCCCAATGTTACCTCTCCCAAGTACAATCCCAATGCACGATGTGCATATCATTCAAACTGTCCAGGACATGATACTAATAACTGCTGGGTCTTGAAGAACAAAATTCAAGATATGATTGATGCTGGAGAAATTGAGTTTGATCCTCCGGGTACCCCAAATGTGATTACTGCTCCTATGCCGAATCACGAAAAGACTGTCAATGCCATTGAGGAAGACCTGCATGTCTATTCAGTAATGGAGTTGACCACACCATTGTCTGTTATCAAAAAGAGGTTAGTACAAGCTGGGATCTTTCCAGGTTGTCGTGAAGATTGTTTGTATTGTACCTATAAGCCGGATAGTTGTTTCATATTGAGAGATGGAATTCAACGTCTCATGGATAAGTATACTATAGTGTTTGAAAGAAGACCGTCGTCTGTAGAAAGTATGGTGGATCATCTGACTCAAGGAAGAAAGATTGAAGAGGTTGACATGGTTGACAAAGTACCACTAAGAATCACTTCAAAGGGTCCCATTAAAATCACTCATCAGGGCCCAATCAAGATTACTGCTGAAGGTCCTGTGAAAGTTGTTGCTGAAGCCAGAGTGGCTCCTCTGATCATTACCACTCCTGGTCCTATTCCTTATACATCTGACAAAGCTGTGCCTTGGCACTATGGGTCTGACGTTTACATCCATGGTGTTAAGCAGGAGCCTTTACCTGATGTGCCTGTTGACATTGACAATATTGCTGGATCTAGCAAGATCACTCGTAGTGGAAGAGTCTTCTCTCCTCCAGATACTTCCAAGAATGCAGTTACTCCTGCTGCTACCTCCACCACTGATGCTCGGGGCAAGGGTCCTGTTATTGAGCCTGCATCTACTGATGTGCCAGCTACTGATGACCTCTCTAAGCAGATGGAAGAAGTATTGAAAATCATTCGCAAGAGTGATTATGACATTGTTGATCAGTTGGGGCATACTCCCTCAAAGATTTCTATGCTCTCCCTATTATTATGTTCTGAGGCTCATGCCAAGTCATTGATCAAGTTTCTGAAGATGGCTCATGTACCCAGTGCAATTTCTGTTGACCAATTTGAGAACTGTGTTGCCCACCTGACCTATGACAATGGGTTAGGATTTTCTGATGCTGACTTGACCCCTGCCAAGAGGGATCATAACAGGGCCTTGCATATTTCAATTGAATGCAGGGGCACTACCCTGTCTCATGTGCTGATAGACAATGGTTCCTCTTTGAATGTGTTGCCTAAGGAAGTCCTGAACAAGTTAAGTCCTGAAGATGCTGTGCTGAAGCCCAGTAACATTGTGGTGAAGGCTTTTGATGGATCTAGAAGAGTAGTACATGGGGAAATTGATCTTCCAATCAAAGTTGGCTCCCAGGTGTTTACTGCTACATTTTTTGTGATGGATATTCGTCCTTCGTACTCTTGTCTGCTTGGTCGTCCCTGGATCCATGGGGCAGGCGCTGTAACCTCTACATTACACCAAAAGTTGAGATATCCGGTGAATGGAAAGGTTGTTACTGTCTATGGAGAAGAAGAATACTTTGTCAGCCATGTAAACACTTTCAAGTATCTGGAAATGGAAGGTGAATACATTGAGACTCCGTGTCAGACATTTGAAGTGGTTCCCTGGGTTGTTAATGATTATGTAGCTCCTCCTGTTGTGAAGAAAGTTCCTGTGGTCACCAGAAAGCCCCCAACAATGGCAATGGCCTCCCTCAATGATGCTAGAGCTGTGGTGGATGAAGGTGGTTGTACTATTTGGGGTCAACTTCCTGATATTCCATACAAGTCTGACAAGTTTGGTTTGGGTTTCACTGCAGAGTCCCAGAAGGCTGTTCGTCGTGCTCGTGCTGCTCGTATCACTAGTCAAGGGGTTATGAAAGATCAGATCAATGCTGTGGGAGACTATGATGAAGACTACAACTTGGATGCATGGATTTTTCCTACTGTGGGTGCTGGACTCAATAATTGGAAAGCTGAAGATGTTATCCCTATCTCCTTTAGTCAGGAGTAAATACTATTATTGTGTTGTTATATTTTAAATTTTCTTGAACAATTGAACTCTTAAGCCATGTGCCTTACCCGGGGCACAATGTTGTGCTTGTTACGGGTTGTCATTTCATTTGCATACTTCATTCAATAAAATCAGTGGACGTTTCGTTTTCGTAAATATTGTGTTCCTTGTCTTTCTTTTCTTTTATTTTCGTTTTATCAGCTATGTGTTCTTACACACACCCACATCACTAAAATGCAGATCCTCATCCACTCTGGATCCTGTTGATAACAGTTCTACTATTGCCAATTATAATTTCGAGAATCCGATCTATCAAACTGAAGACGGAAATGAGGACGATTGTGAAATACCTGTAGAGCTTGCTAGATTGTTACAACAAGAAGAGAAAGCTATACAGCCACCTGAAGAGCCAGTCGAAGTTGTGAATTTGGGAACTGAAGAAAACAGAAAAGAGGTCAAGATAGGGGCTGATTTAGAGGATAGTGTCAAGAGCAGGTTGATTCAGATGTTACGTGACTATGTGGAGATCTTTGCTTGGTCTTATGAAGATATGCCAGGGTTGGATACAGACATTGTGGTTCACCGTTTGCCAGTGAAAGAAGATTGTCGTCCAAAGAAGCAGAAGGTTCGTCGTATGCGTCCTGAAATGTCAGAAAAGATCAAGGCAGAGGTAATGAAACAGTTCAATGCAGGGTTCTTAGCAGTGACTTCTTATCCTCAGTGGGTTGCAAATGTGGTACCAGTTCCTAAGAAAGATGGTAAGGTACGTATGTGTGTGGACTACAGAGATTTGAACAAGGCTAGCCCCAAAGATGACTTCCCACTTCCTCATATTGATATTCTGGTAGACAACACTGCTCAGCATAAGGTATTCTCTTTTATGGATGGTTTCTCTGGTTACAATCAAATCAAGATGGCTCCTGAAGACATGGAGAAGACAACATTTGTGACACAGTGGGGCACTTTTTGCTATAAGGTGATGCCATTTGGTTTGAAGAATGCAGGGGCAACATATCAGCGTGCTATGGTGGCTTTGTTTCATGATATGATTCATCATGAGATAGAGGTATATGTGGATGATATGATAGCCAGATCTCAGAATGAAGAGCAACATCTTGATCATCTGCACAAGTTGTTTGAGAGGTTGAAGAAATACAAGTTGAGATTAAATCCAAACAAGTGTACTTTTGGAGTTAGATCTGGTAAACTCCTGGGTTTCATTGTCAGTGGAAAAGGTATTGAAGTGGATCCTGCAAAAGTGAAAGCTATACGAGAGATGCCAGCTCCCCGTACTGAGAAGGAGGTTAGAGGTTTCTTGGGACGATTGAACTATATTGCAAGATTTATCTCCCAATTAACTACCATCTGTGAGCCAATCTTCAAGTTATTGAAGAAAGATCAGGTGATGGAATGGAATGATGAGTGCCAGACTGCCTTTGATGAAATCAAGAGATACCTGCTAAAACCTCCAATTTTGATGCCACCAGTTGATGGAAGACCCTTGATTATGTACTTAACAGTGTTAGATAATTCAATGGGGTGTGTGTTGGGGCAACATGACGAGTCTGGTCGAAAAGAGCAGGCAATATACTACCTTAGCAAAAAGTTTACCGACTGTGAAACAAGATACTCACTGCTCGAGAAAACTTGCTGCGCTTTGGCATGGGCTGCTCGCCGACTAAGACAGTATATGTTGACTCATACTACCTTGTTGATTTCAAAGATGGATCCAATCAAGTATATATTTGAGAAACCTGCTCTCTCCGGAAGAATTGCAAGATGGCAATGATCTTGACAGAGTATGACATACAGTATACTACTCAGAAGGCCATTAAAGGAAGCGTTGTTGCTGATCATTTGGCTCATCAAGCAGTGGATGATTATCAGTCAATGAGTTTTGAGTTCCCTGATGAAGACATTATGATTATTATCAAAGAACCTGGACAATATGACGGACCTGAACAAGGATCCCGATGGACTATGGTTTTTGATGGTGCCTCCAATGCACTTGGTAATGGTGTTGGTGTTGTGATTAGTTCCCCTGAAGGTTGTCATACCCCGATTACTGCCAGACTTTGTTTCTATTGTACCAATAACATGGCTGAGTATGAGGCATGTATCCTGGGTATTAAAGCTGCTATTGATATGAAGATTCAGTTCCTTGATGTGTATGGAGATTCAGCCCTGGTAGTAAGTCAGATTAAAGGAGATTGGGATACCAAGCATGATAATCTCATTCCTTACAGAGAACATGTGTTGTCTTTGATCCCACATTTCAAAGAGATTACTTTTGAGCACATTCCACGAAGAGAGAATCAGTTGGCAGATGCATTGGCCACCATGGCATCTATGTTTGAGATCAGTTGGGATGATGAAGCTCCTAAGATTACCATTGATAGATTCGAGAAGCCTGCATATTGCAATGAGATTGACACAGAAGGGGCAGAGGATAAGCCTTGGTTCTATGAAGTGAAAAGATATCTTGAAGCTCAGGAGTTCCCTGAAGGGGCATCTGTCAAAGATAGGAAGTTTCTGAGAAGGTTTTCTGCTAAGTTCTTTTTGAGTAATGGCATTCTGTATAAACGCAGTCATGATTCAACTATGCTTCGTTGTGTGGATAAGAAGGAAGCAACTGAGATTATGGAAGATATGCATGATGGGATCTTTGGCACTCATTCTAGTGGTCATACTATGGCAAAGAAGATATTGAGAGCAGGTTACTATTGGTCTACCATGGAAGCTGATTGCTATCAACACTCCAGAACTTGTCACAAATGTCAAATTTATGCTGATAAAGTCCATGTACCTCCATCACCATTGAATGTGTTGACTGCTCCTTGGCCCTTTGCCATGTGGGGCATTGATATGATCGGTGAGATCAAGGCTACTGCTTCTAATGGGCATCGTTTCATCCTGGTTGCTATTGATTACTTCACGAAGTGGGTGGAGGCAGCTTCATTTGCATCTGTTACCAAGAATGTTGTGGCTCGGTTCATTAAGAATAATCTCATATGTAGGTATGGCATCCCTGAAAGGATTATCACTGACAATGGCTCTAATCTGAACAACACTATGATTACTGATCTCTGCACGCAGTTCAAAATTAAGCATCACAACTCTTCTCCGTATCGTCCAAAGATGAATGGGGCAGTTGAAGCTGCTAATAAGAACATTAAGAAGATTGTACAGAAGATGACTGTTACTTACAAGGATTGGCATGAGATGTTACCATTTGCTCTTCATGGTTATCGTACCACAATACGTACTTCAACAGGGGCAACCCCATTCTCCTTAGTCTATGGTATGGAAGCAGTTCTGCCCATTGAAGTTCAGATACCCTCCTTAAGAATTATGAAGGATGCAGGCTTGGATGAAGATGAGTGGATTCAGACTCGACTTGACCAGATAAATTTGATTGATGAGAAAAGGTTAGCAGCAGTTTGTCATGGCCAAATGTACCAAAAACGAATGATCAAAGCTTTTAACAAGAAGGTTAAGCCAAAGGTATATCAGGCTGGTGACTTGGTAATCAAGCGTATCATATTACCACAGGGTGATCCTAGGGGCAAGTGGACTCCAACATATGAAGGACCATTTGTAGTCAAGACAGTATTCTCAGGAGGTGCCATGATACTAACTACAATGGATGGTGAAGACTTCCCACAGCCTGTAAACGCAGACATAGTTAAAAAATACTACGCATAAAAAGAGACCCGCTAGGTTGACAGGCCTAGGCAAAAATAAGGGCATCCCGGCAAACCAAAAGGGTTTGGGAAAAAATTAGGGATATATATAAAAAGATGTACACCCGGCAAGTCGAAAACCTGGAAAGGCGGCTTGGGCAAAAAAGGGTATCCCGGTGGATTGAAAACCCGAAAGGGCAATCCAGGCAAAAGTTAGGGATTAAAGCGTATGACTATGTCTCGTTTGGATCACCCAGGAAACTGCAACCAGTTGTACTACTTATTCAAGCTCGAACAGATAAAGCTCAATCCAATCATTTCCGTCTCAACAGCAAGAGGATGAGATACTTGAAGGGCAATAGTAGAATTGAAACTCAATAGGATTGTTTCCCACATAGCTGATACTCTTTGTGTTGTAAAAACTTTATGACAAAATCCTCTTACTAGGGTTTATGTCTCCTTGTACAAACTCACCCGTGTATGGGTCACTTTTTGATATAAATAAATTCCATCTTTTGAATCCAGATTTACTTTTACCCTATTTACATAAGCGAAACGTCCATTGGTTGTGTTTGAATGCATGTATGCTTTTGAATATGATTGATGTTTACCAGAAATGCATGAAAATGCAGTAATAGTATTTACTAAGGACGAACGAGGGAAGGATTTCAACGAAGCTTCGCCGGTTCACCTTTACAAGACAGTTACAAACCCTCAGTAGGACGAATCCATCTTCATAAAGTCTTATCTCCCCTGGAATTTATATCCATCTCTTTTATCCTCATACGGATATTCGGGAATTTACTTTCCAATAAGGGTACGACGAACGAAGATGGGAGGTTATATTTGCCCTGCTATCAAACGAAGACGAAGGTTATGTATACCTTACTATCCCCAGCATCCGGAAGGTTATCTATACCCTGTTATCCCCAGCAGACGGAAGGTTATATTCTTCAACAACGAAGCGGGATTTATTTTCCCTGGCCAGCAGTTGTTATACAAAGATATCCAGACGCTTCCGGCAGTATCATATCATACATACATCATTTACATCATACCATAGCATATATATCCATAGACACATAGTACATTACTTGAATACATCATATCATACATGCATACATAAGGCATAAACTAATGTTATTATACATAATGCTACCTTGTTTTCAGGTTAATTACCCAACAAACAAATTTATGATCATTAGGACTGCTTTATCCTCCTGATAAGCTTCTTATTACGTTGGGACTGCTTTATCGTAACCTCAGGGTTACTTTATCCTCCTGATAAGCTTCTTATTACTTTGGGACTGCTTTATCGTAACCTCAGGGTTACTTTATCCTCCTGATAAGCTTCTTATTACTTTGGGACTGCTTTATCGTAACCTCAGGGTTACTTTATCCTCCTGATAAGCTTCTTATTACTTTGGGACTGCTTTATCGTAACCTAAGGGTTACTTTATCCTCCTGATGAGCTTCTTATTACTTTGGGACTGCTTTATCGTCACCTCAGGGTTACTTTATCCTCCTGATAACTTCTCATGACTTCAAGACTGCTTTAGAGTTATCATTATTGATGGCTCTATCCTCCTGAAATCATTACTTCAAGACTGCTTTAGAGTTATCATTATTGATGGCTCTATCCTCCTGAAATCATATTATTACTTCAAGACTGCTTTAGGGTTATCATTATTGATTGCTCTATCCTCCTGAAGTCATATTATTACTTCAAGACTGCTTTAGGGTTATCATTATTGATTGCTCTATCCTCATGAAGATATGCTGTTACATCAGGATTACTCCAGTATTCTGAAAACATATCATCAATACCTCAGGACTGTTCCAGACTCCTGACAGCTTTCATTATACCTCCATATTTTGGATTGCTTTATCTTTCAAGAAATATATCTGAAGAACTTTCTCCTAGTGGCATCTTTAAGCCCACTCAATCATATTCAACTAGCCATCTGTATCACTCTCTGCACTGGTGAGTGCAAATTTTTGGGCTTTTGTGTTCAATCCTCTTCAACCTTCCAGGTCACGACTGGCAAATATACCAATCTAACCCCTCAGGTTTCAGAAAATTGAATAGGGGCAGCTGTTGCACCCCAAAATTTGCCCTCACAATACAAGACTTTGTGTTCTAAGAAGGTTCACAAGGTTCACAAGTTTCTCAACATTTACAAGACCTTTCATGAGGTTCATGAAGTCTACAAGTTACTTCTTGAAGGTTCACAAGGTTCACAAGTTCCACAATGCTTTCAATACCTTTCCTGAGGTTTATGAGGTCTACAAAGCCACTTCATGAGGTTCACAAGGTTCACAAGCTTCACAATACCTCCCATGAGTATCACAAGACATTTTATGAAGATTCACAAGGTTCACAAAGTTCACAATTGGTCAAAGAAGTTGACAATTCCCTCAGACAATGCACCTCCTAAGCAGTGCATCCAAAACTAGGGTTTTGACTTTAATCAGGCTAAATGGACTTCCAATACCTCAAGTGAGTTTCATAACATCTTATATGTGTGTAAGAACCCCCATGTCAAGTTTCAAGACTTTTCTAAAAAGTTTGCTCAGTCAGATGATCAGATAAGTCAAAATCAGTCAATGCAGTTAAAAAGTCAAACTAAGGTCAACTGTGGTCAAACCAAAGTCAAACTTCATGATTTTTTGCCAACATCAAATATATGAAGTAAAATTCATCATTTGATCAAGGTTTTATCATGATTCATCAAGGAGATTCCAGATCATCAATAATCAGGAGTTTCTAAATTAGGGTTTCCTCAGTAAAAGTCAACTGAACTTTGACCAGCCATAACTTTCACATACTTCATCACCAAGTCTCCATCCAAAGCTCATTTTGAATGAAATTGAATTATCTACAACTTTGATGTTGAAATTTAAGCCCAAAAATGCTTCATTTGGAAGATAGGAGCTAAGACATTATAGGTCATTTCAAAAGTCAACAAAAAGTCAACAACTTCAAAAGGGCATAACTTGAGATTGGTAAATGATATGGACCTGAAACCAATAGGGTTGTTTAGAGGACTCTTCAAGCTTTCCAAAAAGTCCAAGAACACCCTCATACCTTTAAAATTGAGGGAGATGTGCCCTTGCAAAGTTGGGAAATTTTGTGATGGTTTATGTTGAAAATGGAGGTCTAAAAGCAATTCTTTCCAAATGGGCTGGCCAAATTATGACCCAACCCATACAACAACATCATGCACGAAATTTCCATCATATTTTCATAATTTTTATTTTATTTAATTAATTTATTATGATTTTTTATTCTTAAAATCATTTTAAATTTAAATAAAATATTAAATGTGAAGATTTAATTGATTTATTGATTCTAGAATATCATAAAGTCAGCATGGAACAAATTGGTGCAAGAAAGATATGGAATGGCTTGAAATAGAAAGCATTGGTACAAAAATATTGAACTTTCAAAGCATGATCAATCTCAATCTTTTTAAATCAAATCTTTCACATAACCATTGAAGTTTTTGACCTAGATTGATTCACCTATAAGTATTGATCATAATGCAAACCCTAAGACACGAATTCCAGCAGCCCATAGGTAAGTTCCAAAACTCAAAAATTCAAGCAAAAAGTGAGATTCGGATTCTTCAATCCAAGAGGTTTCAAGGTAAACTAAGAACATAGAGATGTTCCTGGGACATTGTTGAAGCGAAATCATCACCCATATGCATCCCATATGCACCCCATTGTTCAACCCGAATGCATTTTATACCTCTTACAAATTTTTTCGGTTTGAACTAACTATGCATTAACAATGAAATCTAACAATGTATTTATGTTTGCAATGATGCATAGATGCTTCCTGGGCAATTGGATTGAAGAATAAGTGCTTAAATCGTAAACGGCCATAGCTAGGGTTCTTGAGTGATTTTTGGGGTTCTTCGATTTAGGACTCCTAAATTAATTTTAAGACCATGGATTGATTGTATGTGACATGGGGATCATAACCCTATGCTTAATTTAATGAATGGTTGTGTATTCGTGATGATTGAAATTTGCAGGTTTTGAACATAGGAAAATTCGCAGGTAAATTTCCAGCAATTTTCGCAGGAAAAAGTGCAGGTATAAGGAAGAAGATGAAGCTGTTCGCGCGTTTCTGGAAATTTGAATATTGGTTGTAATATTTTATTGTATTATTCCTGATA
Organism: Lathyrus aphaca; assembly: GCA_963966055.1. Taxonomy (NCBI): domain Eukaryota; kingdom Viridiplantae; phylum Streptophyta; class Magnoliopsida; order Fabales; family Fabaceae; genus Lathyrus; species Lathyrus aphaca. The sequence continues at coordinate 89,096,643 of OZ014521.1, read as the reverse complement.
TTATTCACCAAAACATGTTTGGTCCAGTGGTGGAAGTGACGCGCGTATACCCTATGAGACCTGAGTTCGAATCTTGGTTTCATACATTATTTTGTCTATTTTTTTCAGGTTAAAGGCAAACTTAATATATTATTATTTCTTGCCATTATACTTTCAGATAGGCTCTCCCAGCCAGGCGGTAACGCGTACTTGCTTGCATTCATAAGGTCCTGGGTACGAATCCCACCCCAGGCCTTTTTGTTTCTTCATTTTTTCTGGATTTCTCAAGCAAGACACAAAACAAATTCTTCCCCCTCACTTATTGCCTGCGCACCCAATGGCCTGGTGGTTGTTCTTCTTGCTGGAAATCAAGCTGGCCTGGGTTCAAACCCCAGCCAGGTAAGTTTTCACATTTTTTTTCTTTCATTTGTTTTTAGGTATTATAATATTAAATTAAATATAATTATATGAATATATGTTTCTAAATAATAAATAAATAATAATAATAGCATGTTTGTTTTTTTTATTTTATTTTCTAAAATATATAAATTTTCATGAATTATATTTTCATCTCTTGTGATTAAATTATAATATGTATATGTTAGTTAAAATTATTTTGTATATAACTAAACCCTAATTTTTTTAAAACAAACCCTAAAAATATTTTCTAGAATAAAACATAATTCTATTTTTCTAAATAATGTTATTTTCTAATTCTTATTATAATTCTTGCATATTTTTTTGTAAATATGATTATCCTTTATGAGCATGACCTTAAAATATTTTTTTCTAAATAATTGTTGATATGTATTTAGAAATAAATAAATTGGTAATGATTAAAATTTATAAATTCTATTATGTTTAAAAATTTTGTTATAGTAATTATTCATATTTCTAAATAAGTGATTATATATTAAAAATTCAATTTTTTGTTTATTATTCTAATTATGTCATTATTTATTTTAATTATTGTTACTAACTATATTATTATTTATTATCTTTGTTTATTATTATTTTTATATTTCTTATTGTTATTTCTTTAACCTTTATTTATTTTACTAATTATTATTATTCTATTTCCACTAACCTTATATTTTTTAATTATATTTACCACTAACCCCTATTTATTACTTATTTATTATTTTAGCTTGTTTATTTATATTTTGCTAATTACTTATTTTTGCCATTTATTTATTTATTTATTTTGCTTATTATAATTATTATGTAAATGCTCCTGGATGTAAATTATTTAATTATTTTATTATTGCTATGGTTAGTAAATTAGGGAGTGCAAAACATGTATTCAATTTAAAAATTAATTTAGATCATTTTAATCCTAAGATAATTAATATTAAACACTCACACACGTAAGTCGATTTTTAATTGCCGCCTCACTTTCTAAGGTTATCCCTCATTGTTGCCTACTAATAAGGTCAAGTGGGGTGTATAAAGCAAGTCCCTAAAAGAAAAAATCATCAAGTCCCTCATGGTTGCCTTTACGAATCGAGTCCCTTCGAATAATGATGATAGTCCCTCCTGTATGCTTATTACACCCCACAGTTGCCTTCATAAAAACATATGTCCCTCTCATGTCCCTCACATCCAAGGTAATGACTACCTATTCCTTAATAATAGGGATAGTCTTACCACTTAAAGGATAAAGAACAGAAAGACTTAAACTTTAGGGTAGGTTCCTCTTATGTACTTGCTCACTATTCAAACTTTTCAAACACTTAACAAATTTCAAACAAATTTTCAAAAACAAGTTTTTACACATCCGTACATGGATTATTATTAACTATTCTGAAAATTTTTCTATTCACACACTACACTTTCAAAAACAATTCAAAAGTGAGCTAAGTAACTAAGAGCCCATGGATAACCATGGATGTAAAGGGTGCTAACACCTTCCCTTTACATAACCTACCCCCCGGACCCAAAAATATCTCTTAAGGTCTTTCCTGTTCTTTTATACCCTTTCCTTTTGGATAAAATAAAAGTCGGTGGCGACTCTTGCTATTCGCAACATAACTTAAAGTCAGTTCTCCCACCGTGTTACAGGTTGGACCCTCTCATTGTTGCTTGTCCCTGCAGTCCCTAGATGGGGGTCTTCCTGATTCTGCCTTTCTACCATTGCTCTTAACCTCTCTTGGCTCTGAGCCATATTGTTCATCACCTCCATAAATTGTGTCATCTGAGCCCTCATTTCCAATCTTTCATTGGCCATTTGGTTCCTGACCTCTGTAAGGTCCTGTTGTACCTGGTCTATCTGTATACCCGGAAGGTTGTTACGGGTTGGATATCTGTGTGGACGGTTGAGTGGGAACACCCGTCGGCGAGCAATAGTTCCTGAAATCACAACAGAGTTAGCAACAACAACAAAATAAACCTACAAAACAAACAAAAGGTTAGCATGCAATGCAATATGCTTTATTTGTTTCCAAGGTATCCGGCTTGGCACTTGGTTTTGACCTTTCCAGACCCTTGAAGATGCTGTTGATGTTGCTTTGAAGGAAACTCAAATGGAACAAACTGATACATATATTACAAAAAAGCAAATGATACATAGTTTGTTTTTTACAAATCATGCCCTCTGAGGGGTCAAAATACAACACAAGAAAATAAAAGTACATGAAATGAAAACAACAACAAGCAAAAGTCAGACACCAAGACCAAACTCATCCTCCTGAACTTCCTTGAGAAGTGCTTCAGTCACAGGATCAGCCGGACGCTCTGTGAGATTCCTGATAAGGAGATTCCTGGTAGTAACAGCTGCAGTTAGCTTCTTGTGTTGACTCTGGTCCTTTGACCTCTTCACTCCAGTTCTAATCTTCAGCTCTGAGATCTCCCTCTGGGCTGCTGCCAGGGCTTCCTGTTGCTCTTTTGCACTAGCTTCCAGCTGCTCAATCTTGTCCTGAGTCCTTTTATCTTCCAGAGTACGAGCTTCGGTGATCCTGACCCACCTAGCTTGACTCTCCTTCAGATACAAATCAGTCCTGGCCTTCTGGAACTGGGCTTCCTTGTAGGCATTCTTCAAGATCTGCTCTCCAGCCCTAGACTTCTTGATATAATCCTCTGACTTCTCAATTCTGGCTAGATTCTCCACTTTCAGCTTCTCTAGCCTCTCAATATCCAACCTTCCATCACTCCTCTCCCAGAGGGTCTTCTGTAGAGCCTGAGTCAACTTCTCATTTCTCTCTTTCAATTTCTCAAACTCCTCCAAACTGACAGTGACAGGAGATGGTGCTGAGGATGGCCCAGGCATATCCTCCATGGTGAAGGGCATCCCAGAAAATTGAGCCCTGGCATGGGACCACTCATAGTATTGTGATGATGCCACATTGTTGCACTTCCCCAGAATGGTTACTCCTTTAGTCTGGACATTGTCCCAGGCCCAGGCTGCTTGTCTGACAATAGCCAGATTAGGCTTGTTCTCACAGTAAAGAGTCTCAGCCAAGTCTTTTGCCTTAGGAGTGTGGAACAATGCATAGCCCAGTTGTCTTTTGAATAGCAGAGGGTTGTAATTGATGCAACCCTTAACTCCTATCAGGGGTACATTGGGAAACTGCCCACAACTGGTAATGATGTCCCTGCCCTTTGTGCTTTGAGTGCACCATCTGATATCAGCTGAGGTCAAAGCAGTGAGTCTTCTAGCCCAGTTCCTTTGCTGATGAGGATTCAAAAATGCATCTGTCTTGGGCAAATGCTTGAGAAGCCAAGTATGGAACAAAGGAGCACAGCACCTCACTAATCTTCCCCTTTGCTTCATTCCTTTGGTGGACAGAATAGTAGAAATCCCCCAATAAAGTGGGCACTGGGTTCCTCAGGATGAAAAGATGGATTGCATTCTTGCCAACAAACTTAGGCTCATCTGCAAATAAAATGACCCCATATATGCTAAGGGCCAATAAAGCACAGACTGCCTTCCACTCTCCCAAAGAAGCCTTCATGGTAGCCTGAGATATCAAGAAATCCAAATGTAGGCCAGAGATTCCAGCCTTAGTAGTCATATTTTGCCCAATCAGACAAGGTTCCAGATATAATGCCTTTGCTATCTCCTCATTACTTGGAAAAGCCATCTCAGGGTTGAAGGGGACTCCACCCCTGATAGGTATACCAACCAATGATGAATACTCTTCTAACAAAGGGCCCAACTGAAAATCCTGAAAAGTGAAACACCTCAGAGGGGGATCATAGAACTGCAGGCAAGTATGAATCAAGCTCCTCTGTGAAGGGTCCAAATCCATAACCACATCAAGTATGCCTCCATAGTGTTCTCTGAAAAGTGGTATATGGTCTGGAGTAATCAGGGTCTGAATCTTCCTGATGTCAGCTAGCTCAGGCTGAAAGAAATGATAGGAGATGTTACTCTTCTTAGGTGCCATGTTGCTGAAGAAAAGCTAAGACAGGTGCTGATGATGGAGAAAAAAATACTGATGATGGGCCACTGACAAGCTGAGATTGGTGATGCAGGTGACTGAAGCAGGCAGCTGATAACTGAAGTAAATACTGATGGAGATAGGTCTATGCTGATGATGGGGTCAAAACCAAGCCAAAAATAAAGTATGGATACCCTGAAAAACAAATAAGCAAATGTTAAAATGATGCAATGATGATGTATGCAAATGATATGCAAGGGTTTGTGACTGAGCTGGATCTGATCAAGTGCTCTGATATAAGCCCAAGTATGTTCAAGAAATCCAGATGGAGGTCTATAAGTCCAGTAACCAAGGTGGGGGACTCAAATAAAGAGCCGCATGTCCAGGGTTAAAATCACAAGAACTGTTCCAAAATGGAGTACTCTTAATCAAACAAAGTAACAGGGTATGCTGAGGTCAAGGGTACCTGCAAACCTGTAAACAGCCCAACCCCCTCACAGGTGGTGTTCTAAAACAAGGATCCTCAGACTTGGATCAGTTATGAGAAGTGTAAACACTTCTAACCCGGAGGTACAGTGTTTACAATAACCATAAAAGTTCCTCCTCTAATTCACCTCAGTTTCTGAAGGTCAATACTAAAGGTCATCCAGACTTAGCAGGCTTCGCAGATAGCCCTAGCATTGCAGGAAATCTGCAACACAGAGTTCTCAAAAAGAAACCCATATCTGAACTGTGTTTCATATTCCCGCACCAGACCGAGATGGAATGGGAAAGAATATGAACCACTCTAGCCTAGGTGTCACTCAGGTCCCAGGTATAGGACCTCAACTCTCAATAGAACACCCACCCACCAAAACAGATCCAGCCAGCACAGTATGACAGTATGATATATGTAAAGCTATAAAGAAAATAGTAAAACAACTGTACATAAAGCAATAATCAAGAATAAATATACAAGCACAGATAGCACATAACACCCCAGTAAACACAAATCAATCAAGCGCTAGGAGGAACCCACAAAAAGAACCAAAAGCCCTGGTTGCAGTATAAGGTTCCCCAGCAGAGTCGCCAAGCTGTCGCTCCCGATAAATGGGAATGGCCCAAATAAAGGTACAGACGCGAACGGTCGGTGAGAGGAGGAATGAGAACACACAGCAGTGAACTCACTGGAGAAGAAAAGAGTCGCCAGCTAGGCATTTTTATCCCGGAGGAAAGGTAATGCTGCATAAACCTAGAAAGATACGGATAAGACGGTTGCGAACCAGAGAGACTGAGAAAGGGGGTTGGTTACAACCTGGGAAGGTATTAGCACCCATATTGTCCGTCGTACTCGAAGGGATCCACGCTTAAAATATTTGTGTTTTAAAGGGGTAGTGTCAGTGCAATTTGTGTATAAAAGAGCTGGAAAAAAATGTACTGGTGTCAGTGTAAAAGAAGTGTGAAGTGTGTAAATGAAGTGTCAGTGCAGGAATAAGAATGAAATGCTCAAGAATATGAGGCTAAAGAATGAAGCTGGAAGGAGGGGGAATATACAGAGACTTTTGTTCGATAACTGTTAAGTTATGCCTACGTATCCTCTCGTGCAATGAGGAAGTCAGAACACCGTAGTTCGACCCAAAAAGACTTGTAAACACCCCAAATTTGCCCTCACCCATTCACACCATGGCTTGTGATCATCTCATATGCATATACACAAAACATATCATCTCACATCTCATTTTGATTCACTGCATAGCTTCTAAGGCATCTGCACCTAGGGTTTGTGATCTGAGCAACCTCAGGGCCTCCTGAGCCATTCCAAAGACCACTAATCAACTCAAAGTGGTTCATGTGTGTTCTTATGTCATATTACATCCTCACAAAGTCAAAAATGCAGAGGAATCACAAGAATTAGGGTTTGAGTGGATGCAGAGCCAGGATGAACTGCTCAGTTGACTGAAAATTAGGGTTTTGGTTTCAGAGGCCATAACACCAAAATTTTTGGTCATTCTTGTTTCCATTGATCTCTATATGGTATAGGGAGTATACATATCAATTTTCATGAAGAAATTCCATGGGGAAGTCATCTGATCAAGAGTTGACTTTTCAGACAAGTCAGTGTAAAATCAGGGCATCTGAGGCCCCCAATGACCCAACCAATGGGTGATCTTCATCATTTTGAGTATATATGACTTTTATTTGATCATGGAAGAAGTTTGAAGTTCATAAAAATCAAGAATTTAGGGTTTTGGCAAAAGTTGACTTTTTGGGTTTTGTTGACTTTTCAAGAATGCATCCTTTTAGGTCAATTTTCAAGCTTTGATTTATGATCCAAAAAGGCTTCAAATGGAAAAACTTTGGTCATGAAAGTTGTAGATCTCATCTTTCCCTTTTCAAAAAGTACAAGAACATGATCTAACTCTTCATGGATCAAAAGTTATGGCCATGCAAAGTTGCCAAAAATCATTGTTTTTCAAGTTATGCACCAAGTGGAAATTTTGCTAAGTCTTGAATCAATGCATGATTGCTGCCTCAAATTCTTGCCAAACCAGCATGTGAACATCCTCTAAGTCACAAAAATCAGAAATGGACCAAGTTTGCTCATGGTTTGGTTCATGTAATTTGACTTTTCTCATGAAAATCCATAAAGCTAGCCAACTTGCATTTTCACTCATGACCACTTCACCAACTTATGACATTGGCTGCTGAGCTTTGCTAGGCCTATCCATCACCTTTTGCTGCACCAGCCATGCCTTGTACTTGCTTAACTTTGAGCCATGCCCTATCTTACACAAAAGTGGATTTTTAGCAAAAGTAGCCTCACCTATCATAGCAGGCCATGTCACATCAAGCAACCAATCAGAATTGTTTATCATTTCATTTTGCAAGTGGAACATAACAAGAACCAAGGCTGAAAACATACCATTCACAACTTTCACAAAAACCTTCCATCTTGCAAGTTCATTCGAATTTCATTACACAGCCTGCAAACACCCAAACCTTTGCCTCCATTCATCACACCTTGATCTATAGAACACAAAGCATCAAGAAACAAAGCCAAAAACAGCCAGAAACCCTCACTGCCATTGCTCACCTTCATGCTGCAGATTCTATTGAATCTCTCTCCACAAGCCACAAACACATCAACCAACACCATAAACCTTCTCAACACACCTCATAGGTCATAAACAACCCCTCTTCACAGCCTGAAAGTGCCAAGAACTCATCTACCATTGTTGACTGAACTGAAGCAGCTCTCTTCGAAACTCATCATCCAACAAATATAAACTCCATTTGAGCATTCAAGCAACTTTGGGGGACCAAGAGGAGCAGATTGAGCAAGGAGAAGAGGCCTGAAAGTTCCAAAATCAAAGGTTGCAAATCTCAGGTAACTCCAAATTAATTTTTCCAGAAATCAATTTGATTGTTACAAACTTGCTCTACATGTCTTGCTGATCATTCTGGTACCATTGGTTTTGAAAATGGTTGCGTTTTGAGAGTTTAATTGCTGTTTGAAGCTCACGAACCCTAGATTTTGTTTTCTTCGATTCAGCTTGTTTAGGTTAGATAAATTTGTTTTGAGAGAGGGTTTTAATTCGTGAGGTGTTGGGGATCATTTCCCATGGCTTAGTTTTCATTTATTTTGCGTTTTGAGAGGTTTTGAACTTTTTCAGGCAAGCATCTGGCCGGAGAAGACGACCGGAAGTCTTCTCCGGCCACCTGAGATTATTTAGGGCTTAATCCCATAATTAGTGTAAGTTTGAATGCTGGCCGTGGATATGCGTTGACCCATTGACTTCCCTCCAGATTGAAAGGTCCAGATCATTGCAATTAGCCCTAATCCACGTGTTAGGGTTAATTAACCACGTTTTATTTAATTTGATCTGAAGCAATCTGGGCCTCTCATTCTGGCGCGCAGTCAACCCCATTTGAACCCTGGACGCATCCTGGCCATCCATCCTGCATACTTCAGTTTTAATTCATTTTTCTTTCATTTTATTTGCATAATTTATTTAAAATAGTTAAAAATTCATAAAAATTATGAAACTTTTTCTTTAAGGTTTTATTAATTTTTATGACACAAAAACATTTTTATTTTATTTTTTATCATTAAAAAAGTATTTTTAAATGTTTAAAAGATTATTTTTAATTGATTAATGAGAATTAATTAATTAAAAATACTTTTAGGTATTTAAAAATTACAAAAAAATTCATGAAGTGTTCTAAGACATTTAGAAACATTGTCCAACCTTCAAACCAAATTTCTTTTTTGATCTTGATGCATTTTAAGATTTTTTCATTGAATTAAATCACATTTTGTGCATTAGTTTGATCATATGTTTGAAAATTCATTTCTGTCTTTTGGTAAAGGTTGAGACATTGATTCTTTTTGCATTGTTTTCCATTTAGCATGAACTTTCAAAGATAAAAAGGCCAAGATTTGATCTTATATTTTCCAATTGATTGGCATTTCTTTTGTTACAAACCCTAAAAAACCCTAATAACTTGTAAAATTCATAACTTGAGTTTGGTTGAGAGTTGAGAGCTCCCCTTTGGGCAGTGGTTTGTTATAGGTCTAGGGTTTCTTTAGGTACCATTTTCCATTTTTCATATTAGGGTTTGCTTCTGTTTTGAGTTTGTGTTTGATGTTTGCTTTGTAAACCCTAATTTGGGCCTTCTCTTGCATCCCTCTTGCATTTCCTTGCATAACATGACTTGTCATTGCATATTGTGCATTCTTGTGATTCATTTGGCATCTTAAGACATGTATGAAGCATCATGGATCATTGCATTACACATTTGCCATGCCATTTGTCTTGTATGATTCATAACATTTCATGCTTGTTCATGCTCCTTAGCTTGCATCATATGCATTCATAATCTTGTATGAACATCTCCATTGCCTTGCCTCATGTTTGCAGCACCTCATAACATCATAATCATCATGTGTATTGCTTCTGGTTTTGCTTTGCATCATATCATTTCATTTCATTTAGCATTGTATTGCATTTGCTTCTAACATTTCAGGTGGTAAGTAACTTGGGAAGTGAATTTGCCTTCACTTCTCATAACTTTTCTTCTCATCTTTCTTTTGCATACCTTGCTGCATTCCTACTTGTGTTTGAGCTTGAGCTTGCTCATTCTTCCTCCTCCCATTTTCTTTCTTCAAGTGACTTGACTTCTTGAATGAAGCAAGTCACTTTGCTTCTCTTGATCTTGTTCATCTGCTTCCTGGTGGTTCATCTGAAGATTGTTCTTGAAAACCTCACAAACATTAGGACCAACCAAGCATGATAATGAATTAGGGTTTTGATTAGTCTCCCCCATAGTTTTTACCTTTGTGTCTCTCCTTGAGTCATCTCTTCTCATCTCATAATCAGGGACTAAACCCTCAAGGCTTTAAGACTTTGTGATTAAGATCATGCCTGCATCCTTCTTTTAGGATGGAGTGTATAACTTTAATCCTAAGTCTTGAACCCTTAAGGTGTTGAAATCTCTTAATTAATCCATCTAATAATCATCAAGACATTACACTTGTAACTTGGGCCTTGCATTAGGGTTCTAATTCTTCCTTAATTGGTTAAGAAGGACTAACCCTAAAGTTAATGGACAAGTCCCCCTCAAGTTGTCTTACAAATCATAAAATTCACTCCATCATCATATCATTAAATAAAATCCACTTAATCAAAGGCTTGTTTTGTCATGGGTTTAATCCCTAATCATGGATTAAGTTGAGGAGCTTTCCTCAGCTTAAACTCTCTCATCTATTATCCTTCTTTTAGGATGGTGTAATGAGTCTGTTTAATCCTTGATTATGGCTTAACCTCATTACCTAACACTAAACAAAACCACAAAAACATCTAAATAATCACAAATAGGTTAATGATCTTAATCCTACACCAAAGGTGATTAAGTGTGAGAATCTGACTTCACACTTAAGGTATTCTCATTACCCCTAATCAGAGGGAAGATGTGATGAGTTTACTATCCCATTGGTTTAGGCTTAAGCTCATTATCTTATGACAAACTTTCAGAAGCAATAAAAGACTGAAAATGCAAAAACAAACAATAATCGTCTCCTCCGGGATTCTTTTCTCATCTCATTCACTCATAAACGAGAACTTGCTTCTTCCGTCTAATGCAAGACAGTTTGCACCTGAGCCAGACAGGTCATACACTTGAGCATTGACAAGCAAGCAGTTCACAAGTCAATTCACCTTTCAGTCTCTTTGGGTCGAACTACGGTGTTCTGACTTCCTCATTGCACGAGAGGATACGTAGGCATAACTTAACAGTTATCGAACAAAAGTCTCTGTACATTCCCCCTCTTCCAGCTTCTTTCTCTTAGCCTCATTATCATGAGCAATTCACTTCATTCCTGATCTCACACTGACACTTCATTTATACACATCACTTATACACTGACACCTGTACATTGTTTTCCAGCTATTTATACACAGATTGCACTGACACTACCCCTTTAAAACACAAATCTTTTAAGCGTGGATCCCGTCGAGTACGGCGGACAATCTGGGTGCTAATACCTTCCCAGGTTGTAACCAACCCCCTTTCTCAGTCTCTCTGGTTCGCAAACCGTCTTATCCATCTTTTTCTAGGTCTATGCAGCATTGCCTTTCCTCCGGGATAAAAATGCCTAGCTGGCGACTCTATTCATCCTCCAGTGGGTTCACGGCTGTGTGTTCTCACTGTTCCCCTCGCCGACCGTTCGCGTCTGTACCTTCATTTGATCATTGTCATTTGTCGGGAGCGACAGCTTGGCGACTCTGCTGGGGACCCTTATACTGCAACCAGGGCTTCTGGTTCTTTTTGTGGGTTCCTCCTAGCGCTTGTTTGATTTGTGTTTATTGGGGTGTTATGTGTTTGTTGGTATATTTGCTTTATTTATTGCTTTCTGTACAGCTTTATTTATTGCTTTCTTTATTGCATTTGTATATATATCATACTGTCATTGTTGCTGGCTGGATCTGGTTTCTTTGTTTTGGTGGGTGGGGTTCATTGAGAGTTAAGGTCCTACACCTGGGACCTGAGTGACACCTAGGATAGAGTGAACCATATTCTTTCCCATTCCATTTCGGTCTGGTGCGGGAATATGGAACACGGTTCAGATATGGGTTTCTTCTTGAGAACTCTGTGTTGCGGATTTCCTGCAATGCTAGGGGGATCTGGGAAGCCTGCTAAGTCTGGATGACCTTTTAGTTTGACCTTCAGAAGCTGAGGTGAATTAGAGGAGGAATTGTTATGGTTATTGTAAACACTGTACCTCCGGGTTAGAAGTGTTTACACTTCTCATAACAGATCCAAGTCTGAGGATCCTTGTTCTAGATCACTACCTGTGAGGGGGTTGGGCTGTTTACAGGTTTGCAGGTACCTTGACCTCAGAATACCCTGTTACTTTGACTTTGTTAAGAATGCTCCATGTTGGATAGTTCTTGTGATTCTAAAACCCTGGACATGTGGCTCTTTATTTGAGTCCCCCACCTTGGTTACTGGATTTTTAGACCTCCATCTGGAATTCTTGAACACACATGGATCTATACCAAGGCAGTTAATCAGATCCAGCTCAGTCACAAACCCTTGCATTCCATCTGCATACATACTCATTGCATCATATTAACATGTGCTTATTTGTTTTTCAGGGTATCCATCCTCATTAGGTTTTGGTTTTGACCCCATCTACAGCTTTGACCTGTATTTGCTTCAGTTCTTCAGTTACCTGCACTAGCCAGTCAGTGGCCCACTTCTCAACCTCTTCATCAGCACTTATTCTACCCAGTCTTCAGCATCATGGCTCCAAAGAAAAGCAACATCACCTATCATTTCTTTCAACCAGACTTGTCAGATATCAGGAGGATTCAGACCCTGATCACTCCGGATTACATATCTTTGTTCAGAGAAAGCTATGGGGATATACTTGATTTGGTCATAGATCTGGACCCATCTCAGAGGAGCCTCATCCATACCTGCATCCAGTTCTATGACCCCCCATTGAGGTGCTTCACTTTCAGGGACTTTCAGCTGGGGCCTCTATTGGAAGAATACTCATATTTGACTGGCCTGCCTATTAAGAGAGAGATCCCTTTCAATCCTGAATTGGTCTTTCCCAGCAATGGAGAGATAGCCAAAGCTTTGCACCTGGAGCCTGTTTTGGTTGAGCAACATATGACCTCCAAGGCTAAGGTCCCTGGTTTTCATCTGGACTTCCTGATTACTCAAGCTAGTCTGAAGGCCTCCCTGGGGGATTGGAAAGCTGTTTGTGCACTGTTGGCCTTAAGTGTATATGGAGTTGTGTTGTTTGCAGATGAGCCCAGATTCATCAGCAAGAGTGCAATCCATTTGTTCATCTTGAAGAACCCAGTGCCAACCTTGTTAGGGGACCTCTATTACTCAGTACATCAGAGGAATGAGAAGCAAAGGGGGAAATTAGTGAGGTGTTGTGCTCCACTATTCCATGCTTGGCTCCTCAGGCACCTGCCCAGAACAGATGCATTCCTGAACCCTCACCAGCAAAGCAACTGGGCTAAGAGGCTCACTACTCTTACTTCAGCAGATATCAGATGGTGCACTCAGAGCACCAAGGGCAGAGATATTATCACAAGCTGTGGGCACTTTCCCAATGTGCCTTTGGTAGGAGTTAAGGGAAGTATCAACTACAACCCTCTGCTGTTTAAGAGGCAATTGGGCTATGCATTGGTCCATGCTCCTAGGGAGCAAGATTTGGTTGAAACCCTCTACTGTGAGAACAAAGTTGATCTTGCAACTGTTAGGCAGGCTGCCTGGGCCTGGGATCATGTTCAAACCAAGGGAGTCACCATTTTGGGAAAGTGCAATAATGTGGCATCAGCCCAATATCATGAGTGGTCCTATGCTAGAGCCCAATTCTCTGGGTTACCTTTCACCATAGAGGACTTGCCTGAGTCATCATCAGCACCACCCCCTGCCACTGTTGGTCTAGAAGAGTTTGAAAGTCTGAAGGAAAGAAATGAGAAGTTATCCCAAGCCTTGCAGAAGACCCTCCGGGAGAGGAGTGAAGGTGTGAGAGAGATTGAAAGACTGGAGAAGTTGAGGGTGGAACACTTGGCTAAAATTGAGAAGTCTGGAGAGTACATCAACAAGTCCAAAGCTGGTGAGCAGATTCTGAAGAACGCTTGTAAAGAAGCCCAGCTCCAGAGAGCAAGAACAGACTTGTACTTGAAAGAGAGTCAGGCCAGATGGGTCCGGATCACTGAGGCCCGTACTCTAGAAGACAAGAGAGTTCAGGACAAAATGGAGCAGATGGAAAAAGCCCTGGCAGCAGCCCAGAAGGAAATTTCAGAGCTAGAAATCAGAGCTGGAGTGAAGAGGTCTAAAGACCAAAGTCAGAACAAGAAGTTGACTGCAGCTGTTGCAACAAGAAACCTTCTCATCAGAAGTCTTACGGAGCGCCCGGCTGATCCTGTGACCGAAGCACTTCTTAAGGAAGTTCGCGAGGATGAGTTTGGCCTCGGGGTTTGATCATTTGCTTGTTGTTGTTTCTATTCCATGTACTTTTGATTTTCTTTTGTAATGTATTTTGACCCTTTAAGGGCTTATGTTGTAAAAAAGAACAATTTGAATTATTGCACCTTTGTAATATATTTGTTGGTTTCCATACGAGCTCATTTCAGAAGCAACCTCAAGCGGCATCATCATCAAGGGTCTGGAAGGGTCAAAACTGAAGACCAAACCGGATACCCTTGATAGCAAATAAGCACAACTGCATTGCATACTAACCCCTCTTGTTTGTTTTGTAGGTTTTGTTTTATTGATACTAACCTCTGTTGTGATATTCAGGCAGAATTGCTCGTCGCCGGGTGTTTCCTCTCAACAGGCCACACAGATACCCAACTAGAAGCAACCTTCCGGGCATCCAAATGGACCAGTTGCAGCAAGACCTCAATGAGGCCAGAACCCAGATGGCTAACGAAAGGGTGGAGATGAGAACCCAGATAACTCAATTCATGGAAGTGATGAATAACTTAGCCCAAAGCCAGGAGAGGCTTAGAGTTTTGGTAGAGGGGAGAACTCAAGAGGACCCCCATGTGGGAACTGCTGGCACAAGCAACAACGAAAGGGTGCAACCACATGTTAATCCCCCGGTGTTTGGCCCACATTTACATCCTGAGATCCACATCCCCGCAAACGTTCAGGGAACAGCTACAGCAGCCAGAGTGCTTCAAGAAGATCCTCAGGAGGACCAATTTACAGTCATGGGTGCTGGAGAGGAGGCCTATGATAGGCGATTGGATGAAATAGCTGAAAAGTTGAGATCGCTGGAGTCTCAAAATTCTCTGGGCTTTGACGTCATGGACATGGGGCTGGTAGACGGGGTCAGGATCCCCCACAAGTTCAAGCCTCCATGTTTCGAAAAGTATAATGGGACTTCATGCCCCCGGACTCATTTGCAGTCATTCCTGGGAAGATTAAAAGCTTATACGATGGATGAGAAGCTCTGGATGTTCTACTTCGAAGACAGTTTGACTGGAGCATCAAGGGAATGGTATTCCCACTTGACAAGGGCAACTGTGAGATGCTGGAAGGACCTGGCAGAGGCCTTCATCCGACAGTATCAATACAACTTAGACATGGCACCCAACAGGACTCTCCTGATGGGAATGTCGCAGTCGTCAAGGGAAAGTTTCCGTGAATACGCTCAAAGATGGAGGCAATTGGCTGCTGCCGTTCAACCACCAATGTCTGAGAGAGAAATGGCAGACATGTTTATGAACACTCTCCAGGGAACGTATATTGACAGGTTGGCTGCTTTCTCGTCCACCAGCTTCGCCGACGTTGTCATAGCTGGGGAGAGAATCGAAAGCCTGTTGAAAATGGGTAAGATATCTGATAATGGCGCAAGCTCGTCCAGTGGCACAAGAAAGCCTTTTGCAGGCCCGAGAAGATCTGGCGAGACCAATGCCATT
The DNA here is from genome assembly GCA_963966055.1 of Lathyrus aphaca. Lineage (NCBI taxonomy): Eukaryota > Viridiplantae > Streptophyta > Magnoliopsida > Fabales > Fabaceae > Lathyrus > Lathyrus aphaca. The sequence goes on along the minus strand of OZ014521.1, from coordinate 89,081,348 downwards.
CATACCAACAGGGGTAGGCCCCAATATGTTCCCAGAACAATAGCAGCAGTCACAATCCCTGCTCCAGCTCATCCTATACCAGTCTATCAACCTCCTCAACAAAATTTCCAACAACAACCTCAGTACCAGCAAAATCATTATCCTCCAAGAAACAACTACAACAACAGCTCCAACAACAACAATCAACAGAGGTCATTCCAGCAGAGGCCCTCTCAAGCTAACAGGGTGATAGACCCGGTTCCAATGCCATATGCTGCCTTATTGCCACAACTTCTGAAACTCAACCTAGTTGAGCTAAGAACGTTGGCACCTCCGGATCCAAACAGTCTACCAAGAAACTATGACTCCAATGCTAGGTGCGCTTTTCATTCCAACGCACCTGGTCACAGTACAGAAAAATGCAGAGCTCTGCATATGAAGGTACAAGACTTGGTAGACTCCAAGGCTCTGAACTTTGCACCTCCACCCAATGTCAATAAAAACCCAATGCCACACCATGGTGGTCCCCGAATTAATGCCATTGAAGAAGACCAACAGGTTTATTTGATAACTAGTGTGGATCAGATCAGGACACCATTGGTGGAAATCAAGGCTCAGCTCCGTGAAAATGATATATTTCCGGGGTGTGAACTGGGGTGCCCTTACTGCAATATCTCTTGGAATGGGTGTGAAGACTTGAGGAATGGCATTGACAGCCTTATTAAGAGTGGCCTCTTACAGATTACTACATCATTTCCGACCAATCCGGCAACTTCATCAACAACTGTTCCAGACCCTACTACAACTGCAGCAACTATTGTTCCCGACAATTCATCAACAGCATCAGCAAGTACTTCATCTGTCCTACCAAATGATCAGTTTTCAACAGTTTCTCCTGCTACAACATCAGCTTCATTCCATTTCGACTCTCCATCAACAACAACAACAGTCCTTCCGTCAGGACCTCCTACAACTCCAGCAAACGATCATGAAGATGTCTCTACTGTTACCATCTTCTACGATCCAGAAAATAACTCCGCCTACCATTCAGAGGGTGCTGCTCCCACCAGAGCACCAGTTACTATCTTTTATGATCCACAAACAATTGCAATCCCTTCAGCAGCAGCAATCAGTCCAGTTACCGTCACAGTACCTGGACCTGTACCATATGAAAGCAATAGGGCCATCCCTTGGCACTATGGCTCTGACGTGTACTGTGAAGGGAGAAGAATCACTCTTGAAACATCAACACCTGCACCACAAATTGATAATGTGGGCGGAGGCGGAGGCTTCACCCGAAGCGGACGTCTCTTTGCTTCACAAGTACAAAGACCTACTGTCGAGGCAGAAGCTGCTGCCAAGGCAAAAGGAAAAGGCCCAGTGCAGGAAGATCCAGCTGCCAAAGAAGCCCTGAAGACTTCATTTGATCAGGAAGTTGATGAGTTTATGCGGATCATCAAAAAGAGCGATTATAAAGTTGTGGATCAACTTCACCAAACGCCATCCAAGATCTCCATCCTCTCTCTGCTTATGTGCTCCGAAGCTCATCGGAATGCACTACTTAAGGTCCTGCACGCAGCTTACGTGCCCGAGGAGATTACTGTCAACCAATTGGAAACCGTTGTTGGAAATGTTACTGCTAGCAATGGGCTAGGGTTTACCAATTCTGACCTGACAGTGGATGGCCGCAATCACAACAAAGCCTTGCACATAACCATGGAATGCAAAGGAGCGGTCCTTTCACATGTGCTGGTGGACACAGGTTCATCCCTGAATGTCTTACCAAAGAAGGCTCTGGTGAAGCTTGAATATGATGGACTGGCATTGAGACCCAGCAACCTGGTGGTTAGAGCTTTTGATGGCTCAAAAAGATCGGTGCTGGGAGAAGTGGAGCTGCCTGTGACAATTGGCCCGCAGACCTTTAAAACTATCTTTTATGTGATGGACATTCAGCCCGCCTACAGCTGTTTGTTGGGTAGACCCTGGATCCACGCTGCTGGCGCAATAACGTCTACCCTTCACCAAAAGTTAAAATATGAGTGGGAAGGTCAAGTTGTCACAATCTGTGGGGAAGAGGATATATTTGTTAGCCATCTGGCTACTTACAAGTATATTGAAATGGATGGAGAGATCGTTGAAACGATGAGCCAAGGTTTCGAAGCCTTGAATGTCAATGAAGCCTCTGCTGTATCGGGGATTTCCATGTCGTCGTACCAACAAGCCCGGAAGGTTGTTGAGGAAGGAACTGCCCTAGGCTGGGGCAAGGTCTTAGCTGTGGAGGAAAAGAAGGACAAGTTTGGGTTGGGTTACAAACCAACTCAACATCAAGTGAAGGCTGCTGGAGAGCCTGGTTTTGTCAGTGGGGGGATGCTTACCCCCGATGCTATCAACTGCCTGGAAGACGAGCTGGAAGAGGAGCGCAACCTGGAGAATTGGATTCGTCCGAAGATCCCGGGGAGCAGTGTCTCGAACTGGTCTTCCCAGGGAATTATAAGTGTTACTCGAGCAGAGTAATTATTATTTCCTGTATTTTATAAGCATGCATCAAAGTCTTGCATCTTGCCCAAGATGACAAGACTCATTTTGTAATCAGGGCCATCTGTACTTTTGTGCAAACAAGATTAAATTAATGAAATATCAGACAATCTTTTTGCAAACGAGTCTTTTTCTTTTATGCTCACTGTTTTTCCATTTTTCTTTTTGTACAAAAATAAATGGCAGTGTTTTTCAAAATGACAGCTTCATTTCACTTTTCTAAATAAGACTAAAATCAGATCACTAAAATGAACCAATTAAACCCTTGCAGAGAGTGCCATCCTGACCGCACCGACAACAGCACGGCTATGACATCGTATGACTTTGACAATCCGATCAATCAAGCTGACGAAGGGGTTGAAGAAGAATACGAGCTTCCTGAAGAGCTAGCCAGGTTGTTAAGACAAGAGGAAAAGGTTATTACCCCTCATCAGGAGGAGGTTGAAGTGATTAATCTTGGTACAGAGGAAAATGTGAAAGAGGTCAAGATCGGGGCCTGCCTGCAAGACTCAGTGAAGAAGCAACTGATAGATCTGCTTCAAGAGTATGTTGATGTGTTTGCCTGGTCATATCAGGACATGCCAGGGTTGGATACCGATATAGTTGTGCACAAGCTGCCTTTGAGAGAAGAGTGTCCTCCAGTCAAGCAGAAGCTACGCCGTACTCGTCCGGATATGGCTATGAAGATCAAGGAGGAGGTACAAAAGCAATGGGACGCCGGGTTCCTTGCTGTGACTAGCTATCCGCCGTGGGTTGCTAACATAGTACCTGTGCCTAAGAAAGACGGCAAAGTAAGAATGTGTGTTGATTACCGGGATCTGAACAGAGCCAGCCCGAAAGATGATTTCCCTTTACCTCACATCGATGTATTGGTTGATAATACGGCTCAGTTCTCGGTATTCTCCTTCATGGACGGATTTTCAGGATATAACCAGATCAAGATGTCACCTGAAGACATGGAGAAGACAACATTCATCACACCTTGGGGCACGTTCTGCTACAAAGTAATGCCATTTGGGCTCAAGAATGCTGGTGCCACCTATCAACGGGCTATGGTAACATTATTCCACGATATGATCCATAAGGAAATAGAATGTTATGTGGATGACATGATTGCCAAGTCCCTCACGGAGGAAGACCATCTAGTGAATCTGCTCAAGTTGTTCAAGCGTCTGAGAAAGTATCAACTGAAGTTGAACCCCAACAAATGCACATTTGGGGTGCGATCCGGTAAGCTGCTGGGCTTTATTGTAAGCGAGAAAGGGATCGAGGTTGACCCTGATAAAGTCAAAGCCATCCAAGAGATGCCTGCACCGAAAACTGAGAAAGAAGTTCGAGGGTTCTTAGGTAGATTGAACTACATTTCAAGGTTCATATCTCACCTAACTGCAACCTGTGAACCTTTGTTCAAACTGTTAAGAAAAGAACAAACGGTCAGTTGGAACGAAGATTGCCAAAGGGCTTTTGACAAGATCAAAGAGTATCTACAAGAACCTCCAATCCTCATGCCGCCAGTTGAAGGAAGACCTCTGATTATGTACTTGACAGTATTGGAAGAGTCGATGGGGTGTGTGCTGGGCCAGCATGACGAGTCTGGTCGAAAAGAGTATGCAATATACTACCTAAGCAAAAAGTTTACCGACTGTGAACAACGTTATTCACTGCTCGAGAAAACTTGCTGTGCTTTAGCGTGGGCTGCTCGCCGACTGAGGCAGTATATGTTGACCCACACTACCTTGCTAATCTCAAAGATGGACCCAGTCAAGTACATATTCGAGAAGCCAGCTCTTACCGGACGGGTTGCAAGATGGCAGATGATTCTCACAGAATACGACATACAGTACACATCTCAGAAAGCCATCAAGGGCAGTGTACTATCTGAATATCTTGCTGAGCAACCCATTGATGATTACCAGCCAATGAGGTTTGACTTCCCTGATGAAGACATCATGTTCATTAAAGCAAAAGATCACGAAGAGCCTATTCACACTGAAGGACCTGATCCAGAAGAAGAATGGACTATGATGTTCGACGGGGCTGTTAACATGAATGGCCGTGGTGTTGGTGCAGTACTCATTACACCAAAAGGAGTTCACATGCCTTTCTCGGCAAAACTCACTTTCAACTGCACTAACAACGAAGCTGAATACGAAGCTTGTATTATGGGTCTTGAGGAAGCCATTGACCTCAGGATCAAAACATTGACCGTATTCGGAGATTCAGCTTTGGTAATCAATCAGACCAACGGAAAATGGTACACGCACCAAGATCATCTGATACCTTATAGGGATTATACGAGAAGGTTACTGACTTTCTTCACAACAGTCAAACTTGAGTATATCCCTCGGGACGAGAATCAGTTTGCAGATGCCTTGGCTACCATTTCGTCCATGATCAAAGTTCAAACCGCCAACTTTGTACCTCAGATTTCAGTATCGAGACTCGATAGACCAGCATATGTATTTGCAGCAGATATTGCTAAAGATGATAAGCCTTGGTTCCACGACATTAAGTGCTTCTTGGAGGATCAAACATACCCACCTGGGGCATCTTCCAATGATAAGAAGACTTTAAGAAGGCTTGCTGGAAGTTTCTTTCTGAACACTGATGGATCTTTATACAAAAGGAACTTTGACATGGTACTCCTCAGGTGTGTTGACAAGACGGAAGCAGATCTACTGATGCATGAAGTGCATGAAGGCTCTTTTGGTACCCATGCGGGAGGACATGCAATGGCTAAGAAGTTGTTAAGATCAGGCTATTACTGGATCACAATGGACGCAGACTGTTGTGCCTACGCCAGGAAATGTCACAAATGCCAGATCTATGCAGATAGAGTGCATGTACCTCCAAATCCCCTGAACATCATGTCTTCACCATGGCCCTTTGCCATGTGGGGCATTGACATGATCGGCAAGATTGAGCCAACTGCTTCGAACGGCCACAGATTCATCCTGGTCGCCATCGATTACTTCACCAAGTGGGTTGAAGCAGCCTCATATGCAAACGTCACCAGGCAAGTGGTAGCTCGATTTCTGAAAAGAGATATCATCTGTAGATATGGAGTGCCCGAGCGAATCATTACTGACAATGGTTCTAATCTCAACAACAAAATGATGGCCGAATTATGCCGGGACTTCAAGATCCAACATCACAATTCTTCTCCTTACAGGCCAAAGATGAACGGCGCTGTTGAGGCAGCCAATAAGAACATCAAGAAGATTGTGCAAAAGATGGTAGTCACCTACAGAGACTGGCATGAAATGCTACCGTTTGCCTTGCATGGGTACCGCACATCAATCAGAACGTCCACTGGGGCAACACCGTATCAACTTGTATATGGTATGGAAGCGGTCCTACCAGTTGAAGTTGAACTACCCTCCCTACGGGTACTGATGGATGTCAAACTAAGTGAAGCAGAATGGGTTAGGTCCCGATACGAGCAACTGAGTCTGATCGAAGAGAAGAGATTGGCTGCAATCTGTCATGGGCAGTTATATCAGAAGAGAATGAAGAGAGCCTTCGATCAGAAAGTCAGGCATCGAGAATACCAAGTGGGAGATCTTGTGCTAAAAAGAATCCTCCCTCCTCATACAGACCACAGGGGCAAATGGACTCCGAATTATGAAGGACCATTCGTCGTCAAGAAAGTTTTCTCTGGTGGAGCACTGATGCTCAGCACCATGGATGGTGAAGATTTTCCATCCCCTGTGAATTCAGATGCGGTTAAAAAATACTTCGCATAAAATGACCCGCTGGACATAAAAACAGAATGTAAGTCCAGGCAAAAATAGGGCATCCCGGCGAGTCAAAAACAGAATAAAAGACTCGGGCAAAAATAAGGGAAATAAATAAAAATGTACACCCGCTGAGTTGAAAAGCCGCATTGGACAGCTCAGGCAAAAATGGGTATCCCGATGGATTGAAAACCCGAAAGGGCGATCCATGCAAAATAAGGGAATAAGCGAACAACTGCACTCTGAATTCGTCTGTATCACTTACAACTTGGAAAGCTTTGACAGAATCAAGCTCCGATCAGAATCAACTTTCTCCAGAAAGCAAGACGAGAAGAACGTCATTGTTATACGAGTCATAGCGGGAGAGGAAGCTCCTCAAAGCGTCACCAACACTGCCAGCACTTTGTTTCTCAATTTGTAACAATTTCCTCATTTCAGGAGATTTGTTTCTTTGACTGTATCTTGCCAATTCAGGGCACATGAATTAATAAAAATCAGATTTTCAGTCATGTTTCGTTTTTACATTTATGTTTTGCAAAGAGTTGTCTGATATCTCTAAAAATACAATTGCATAAGTACAGATGCTTTTCTCTAAAAGTAAAATACATGCTTGCAGGGAATATACCTACTCTCGAAAGTACTTATTTCCTATGACAAGATTCAGTAAAGGATACCTCGGGACCTTTGTGTGTTTCCTTATCTTTGCAGGATTGCAGGTATCCAGAACGCAACCTGGGGCATGCAAGGTATATCTCAGCAAGCTGGCAAATCAACAAAAGATATTAGCATCCAATGCTCTATCCCCAGCTGAGTTGCTCTCCATTGCTCTCCCCAGCTGAGTTGCCTCTCATTACCCTCCCCAGCTGAAGAACCAACTGTCTTTCCTCAGTTAAATACAGAATCAGGGAATCATCTCCCCACAGAGCTTCAAGCCTCTATTCAGAAGAGCAACGCACGAGGAAGTCACAACAGAGAGGAGAAAGCTTCTACAAACCCCAGCTGGGTCCCATATTATAAAGATATGTCAATCAGTGACCTGTATCCCCAAACAGATACATCATTAGATTTACTAATAATCTCATCCCCAGCTGGGATGTTCACCTCAAGCGGATCGGTGCCCCGTTGCATAATCATAGCATTCGCATCATACTGTACCCTCAGAGCGTAGCATTCCGTCTAATACGGAGCATTACGGCAAAAAATCAAATGCATAGCATAATCATAAGTCATGTTGTGATTGAACACTTGTAGATATTGACAATCTGTCATCATACAAAATACAATATACAGAAAAATCCCCATCAGAGTCCCAGCAAAACAGTTGCCTCTCGAATCACGAACACCAGTACATAACCCCTTTTGACACCCGTCCGTGTCATCATTTTCCAGCAGGTTGCTGGAACACACCTTTACAAACAAGATCACCAGTATTACATATATTTTCTGACACCCGTCCGTGTCAAATCACCATCAAAAGCCAAGGACATCCTCTCTGCACTCACATATACCTATACACAATCCTTGACGCCCGTCCGTGTCATATCCCCAGCACAGTAACCTAAACACTTTGTATATCAGATACTTGTCCATACTATACTCTTCTTCTTTTGACACTCGTCCGTGTCACTCTCCCCAGTAGATAAACACTTACATTACTCATATACAATACTCACTGCTCATTGGTACACTTATACAGATACTCGTCCGTATCTTGTATACATCACCATCTATATCCCCACAGATTCGACAGTAGTCCTTGTTCTTTGTTAACCAGTTGATACTCGTCCGTATCATCATCTCTGAACATGTGTCAGTTTGTTTCTACATGATACTCGTCCGTATCATAGTCTTAAGGATACTCGTCCGCATCTTTAATCTATACACAATACCAAACACCTATACTTTCCTTTCTTGGTTGTGAACGCTCGTCCGTGTTCACTATATCCCTAGTAGATCACCAACGAAGCATTTCTATCTGACACTCGTCCTGTGTCATGATAACCCTGAGAGCAGCCGTACCCTGCTGAGTGGTCGTCCTCCACTTCTTGATGGTCGTCCTCCATCATGCTCATCCGATGGCCGTCCCCATCGTTGATTCTTTTTAGCAGCCGTCCCCTGCTAGGTGGTCGTCCTCCACCTCTTGATGATCGTCCTTCATCACTTTATCCAATGGCCGTCCCCATTGTTGATTTTGGTTATCTAACACTCGTCCTGTGTTATGATGAACCTCGAGAGCAGCCGTACCCTGCTGAGTGGTCGTCCTCCACTTCTTGATGGTCGTCCTCCATCATGCTCGTCCGATGGCCGTCCCCATCGTTGACCTTTTCTATCCGATGGCCGTCCCCATCGTTGATATTTTTGGCAGCCGTACCCTGCCAGGTGGTCGTCCTCCACCTTTGATGGCCGTCCCCATCATTTTTCTTTTATCCTCAACAGAGCAGCCGTCCCCTGCTAGGTGATCGTCCTTCACCTTTGATGGCCGTACCCCATCATCTGTTTATTTCATTTATTCTTTAACCCGATGGCCGTCCCCATCGTTGGCTACTCTGAACTTGATGGCCGTCCCCGTCATGTTTCACTGAATCCCCAGAGAATTTTACAGCTTTATCTTGATGGCCGTCCCCATCATGATATCTTATTTTCCCCAGCTAGTCGGCCGTCCCCGTCTTAGCTTTACCTTTTTCCCCAGCATGTCGGCCGTCCCCGTCATTGCTCTTTACCCAGCAGTCGTCCTCTGCTCGACGGTCGTCCTCCGTCGCCCACACTTTACAATATACTTTATTTTCTTTTACAATCTATATCCCTTTTCTTCTTCATTTTGTGAGTGCAAATTTTGGACTGTCTTTGATATTCAACCACAAGTTATCTTGTTTGCCTGTTAAGCCGTCGCTTACAACCTGCACAGCTAACTCATGATTGAATAGGGGCAGCTGTAAACACCCCAAATTTGCCCTCACCCATTCACACCATGGCTTGTGATCATCTCATATGCATATACACAAAACATATCATCTCACATCTCATTTTGATTCACTGCATAGCTTCTAAGGCATCTGCACCTAGGGTTTGTGATCTGAGCAACCTCAGGGCCTCCTGAGCCATTCCAAAGACCACTAATCAACTCAAAGTGGTTCATGTGTGTTCTTATGTCATATTACATCCTCACAAAGTCAAAAATGCAGAGGAATCACAAGAATTAGGGTTTGAGTGGATGCAGAGCCAGGATGAACTGCTCAGTTGACTGAAAATTAGGGTTTTGGTTTCAGAGGCCATAACACCAAAATTTTTGGTCATTCTTGTTTCCATTGATCTCTATATGGTATAGGGAGTATACATATCAATTTTCATGAAGAAATTCCATGGGGAAGTCATCTGATCAAGAGTTGACTTTTCAGACAAGTCAGTGTAAAATCAGGGCATCTGAGGCCCCCAATGACCCAACCAATGGGTGATCTTCATCATTTTGAGTATATATGACTTTTATTTGATCATGGAAGAAGTTTGAAGTTCATAAAAATCAAGAATTTAGGGTTTTGGCAAAAGTTGACTTTTTGGGTTTTGTTGACTTTTCAAGAATGCATCCTTTTAGGTCAATTTTCAAGCTTTGATTTATGATCCAAAAAGGCTTCAAATGGAAAAACTTTGGTCATGAAAGTTGTAGATCTCATCTTTCCCTTTTCAAAAAGTACAAGAACATGATCTAACTCTTCATGGATCAAAAGTTATGGCCATGCAAAGTTGCCAAAAATCATTGTTTTTCAAGTTATGCACCAAGTGGAAATTTTGCTAAGTCTTGAATCAATGCATGATTGCTGCCTCAAATTCTTGCCAAACCAGCATGTGAACATCCTCTAAGTCACAAAAATCAGAAATGGACCAAGTTTGCTCATGGTTTGGTTCATGTAATTTGACTTTTCTCATGAAAATCCATAAAGCTAGCCAACTTGCATTTTCACTCATGACCACTTCACCAACTTATGACATTGGCTGCTGAGCTTTGCTAGGCCTATCCATCACCTTTTGCTGCACCAGCCATGCCTTGTACTTGCTTAACTTTGAGCCATGCCCTATCTTACACAAAAGTGGATTTTTAGCAAAAGTAGCCTCACCTATCATAGCAGGCCATGTCACATCAAGCAACCAATCAGAATTGTTTATCATTTCATTTTGCAAGTGGAACATAACAAGAACCAAGGCTGAAAACATACCATTCACAACTTTCACAAAAACCTTCCATCTTGCAAGTTCATTCGAATTTCATTACACAGCCTGCAAACACCCAAACCTTTGCCTCCATTCATCACACCTTGATCTATAGAACACAAAGCATCAAGAAACAAAGCCAAAAACAGCCAGAAACCCTCACTGCCATTGCTCACCTTCATGCTGCAGATTCTATTGAATCTCTCTCCACAAGCCACAAACACATCAACCAACACCATAAACCTTCTCAACACACCTCATAGGTCATAAACAACCCCTCTTCACAGCCTGAAAGTGCCAAGAACTCATCTACCATTGTTGACTGAACTGAAGCAGCTCTCTTCGAAACTCATCATCCAACAAATATAAACTCCATTTGAGCATTCAAGCAACTTTGGGGGACCAAGAGGAGCAGATTGAGCAAGGAGAAGAGGCCTGAAAGTTCCAAAATCAAAGGTTGCAAATCTCAGGTAACTCCAAATTAATTTTTCCAGAAATCAATTTGATTGTTACAAACTTGCTCTACATGTCTTGCTGATCATTCTGGTACCATTGGTTTTGAAAATGGTTGCGTTTTGAGAGTTTAATTGCTGTTTGAAGCTCACGAACCCTAGATTTTGTTTTCTTCGATTCAGCTTGTTTAGGTTAGATAAATTTGTTTTGAGAGAGGGTTTTAATTCGTGAGGTGTTGGGGATCATTTCCCATGGCTTAGTTTTCATTTATTTTGCGTTTTGAGAGGTTTTGAACTTTTTCAGGCAAGCATCTGGCCGGAGAAGACGACCGGAAGTCTTCTCCGGCCACCTGAGATTATTTAGGGCTTAATCCCATAATTAGTGTAAGTTTGAATGCTGGCCGTGGATATGCGTTGACCCATTGACTTCCCTCCAGATTGAAAGGTCCAGATCATTGCAATTAGCCCTAATCCACGTGTTAGGGTTAATTAACCACGTTTTATTTAATTTGATCTGAAGCAATCTGGGCCTCTCATTCTGGCGCGCAGTCAACCCCATTTGAACCCTGGACGCATCCTGGCCATCCATCCTGCATACTTCAGTTTTAATTCATTTTTCTTTCATTTTATTTGCATAATTTATTTAAAATAGTTAAAAATTCATAAAAATTATGAAACTTTTTCTTTAAGGTTTTATTAATTTTTATGACACAAAAACATTTTTATTTTATTTTTTATCATTAAAAAAGTATTTTTAAATGTTTAAAAGATTATTTTTAATTGATTAATGAGAATTAATTAATTAAAAATACTTTTAGGTATTTAAAAATTACAAAAAAATTCATGAAGTGTTCTAAGACATTTAGAAACATTGTCCAACCTTCAAACCAAATTTCTTTTTTGATCTTGATGCATTTTAAGATTTTTTCATTGAATTAAATCACATTTTGTGCATTAGTTTGATCATATGTTTGAAAATTCATTTCTGTCTTTTGGTAAAGGTTGAGACATTGATTCTTTTTGCATTGTTTTCCATTTAGCATGAACTTTCAAAGATAAAAAGGCCAAGATTTGATCTTATATTTTCCAATTGATTGGCATTTCTTTTGTTACAAACCCTAAAAAACCCTAATAACTTGTAAAATTCATAACTTGAGTTTGGTTGAGAGTTGAGAGCTCCCCTTTGGGCAGTGGTTTGTTATAGGTCTAGGGTTTCTTTAGGTACCATTTTCCATTTTTCATATTAGGGTTTGCTTCTGTTTTGAGTTTGTGTTTGATGTTTGCTTTGTAAACCCTAATTTGGGCCTTCTCTTGCATCCCTCTTGCATTTCCTTGCATAACATGACTTGTCATTGCATATTGTGCATTCTTGTGATTCATTTGGCATCTTAATACATGTATGAAGCATCATGGATCATTGCATTACACATTTGCCATGCCATTTGTCTTGTATGATTCATAACATTTCATGCTTGTTCATGCTCCTTAGCTTGCATCATATGCATTCATAATCTTGTATGAACATCTCCATTGCCTTGCCTCATGTTTGCAGCACCTCATAACATCATAATCATCATGTGTATTGCTTCTGGTTTTGCTTTGCATCATATCATTTCATTTCATTTAGCATTGTATTGCATTTGCTTCTAACATTTCAGGTGGTAAGTAACTTGGGAAGTGAATTTGCCTTCACTTCTCATAACTTTTCTTCTCATCTTTCTTTTGCATACCTTGCTGCATTCCTACTTGTGTTTGAGCTTGAGCTTGCTCATTCTTCCTCCTCCCATTTTCTTTCTTCAAGTGACTTGACTTCTTGAATGAAGCAAGTCACTTTGCTTCTCTTGATCTTGTTCATCTGCTTCCTGGTGGTTCATCTGAAGATTGTTCTTGAAAACCTCACAAACATTAGGACCAACCAAGCATGATAATGAATTAGGGTTTTGATTAGTCTCCCCCATAGTTTTTACCTTTGTGTCTCTCCTTGAGTCATCTCTTCTCATCTCATAATCAGGGACTAAACCCTCAAGGCTTTAAGACTTTGTGATTAAGATCATGCCTGCATCCTTCTTTTAGGATGGAGTGTATAACTTTAATCCTAAGTCTTGAACCCTTAAGGTGTTGAAATCTCTTAATTAATCCATCTAATAATCATCAAGACATTACACTTGTAACTTGGGCCTTGCATTAGGGTTCTAATTCTTCCTTAATTGGTTAAGAAGGACTAACCCTAAAGTTAATGGACAAGTCCCCCTCAAGTTGTCTTACAAATCATAAAATTCACTCCATCATCATATCATTAAATAAAATCCACTTAATCAAAGGCTTGTTTTGTCATGGGTTTAATCCCTAATCATGGATTAAGTTGAGGAGCTTTCCTCAGCTTAAACTCTCTCATCTATTATCCTTCTTTTAGGATGGTGTAATGAGTCTGTTTAATCCTTGATTATGGCTTAACCTCATTACCTAACACTAAACAAAACCACAAAAACATCTAAATAATCACAAATAGGTTAATGATCTTAATCCTACACCAAAGGTGATTAAGTGTGAGAATCTGACTTCACACTTAAGGTATTCTCATTACCCCTAATCAGAGGGAAGATGTGATGAGTTTACTATCCCATTGGTTTAGGCTTAAGCTCATTATCTTATGACAAACTTTCAGAAGCAATAAAAGACTGAAAATGCAAAAACAAACAATAATCGTCTCCTCCGGGATTCTTTTCTCATCTCATTCACTCATAAACGAGAACTTGCTTCTTCCGTCTAATGCAAGACAGTTTGCACCTGAGCCAGACAGGTCATACACTTGAGCATTGACAAGCAAGCAGTTCACAAGTCAATTCACCTTTCAGTCTCTTTGGGTCGAACTACGGTGTTCTGACTTCCTCATTGCACGAGAGGATACGTAGGCATAACTTAACAGTTATCGAACAAAAGTCTCTGTACATTCCCCCTCTTCCAGCTTCTTTCTCTTAGCCTCATTATCATGAGCAATTCACTTCATTCCTGATCTCACACTGACACTTCATTTATACACATCACTTATACACTGACACCTGTACATTGTTTTCCAGCTATTTATACACAGATTGCACTGACACTACCCCTTTAAAACACAAATCTTTTAAGCGTGGATCCCGTCGAGTACGGCGGACAATCTGGGTGCTAATACCTTCCCAGGTTGTAACCAACCCCCTTTCTCAGTCTCTCTGGTTCGCAAACCGTCTTATCCATCTTTTTCTAGGTCTATGCAGCATTGCCTTTCCTCCGGGATAAAAATGCCTAGCTGGCGACTCTATTCATCCTCCAGTGGGTTCACGGCTGTGTGTTCTCACTGTTCCCCTCGCCGACCGTTCGCGTCTGTACCTTCATTTGATCATTGTCATTTGTCGGGAGCGACAAGACTGAAGGATGATTTGACTTGTGAACTGCTTGCTTGTCTATGCTCAAGTGTATGACCTGTCTGGCTCAGGTGCTAACTGTCTTGCATTAGACGGAAAAAGCGAGTTCTCGTTTATGAGTGAAGGTGATGAGAAAAGAATCCCGGAGGAGACGATTATTGTTTGTTTTTGAGTGTTTTCAGTCTTTTATTGCTTTTGAAAGTTTGTCATAAGTTAATGAGCTTAAGCCTAAACCAATGGATTTAGTAAACTCATCACATCTTCCCTCTGATTAGGGGTAATGAGAATACCTTAAGTGTGAAGTCAGCTTCTCACACTTAATCACCTTTGATGTGGGATTAAGATCATTAACCTACTTGTGATTAATTAGATATTTTTGTGGTTTTTTTGTTTAGTGTTAAGTAATGAGATTAAGCCACAATCAGGGATTAAACAGACTCATTACACCATCCTAATAGAAGGATAATAGATGAGAATGTTTAAGCTGAGGAAAGCTCCTCAACTTAATCCATGATTAGGGATTAAACTCATGACAAAACAAAACCTTTATTAAGTGGATTTTATTTAATGATATGATGATGAAGTGTTTTTTAGGGTTTGTAAGACAACTTGAGGGGGACTTGTCCATTAACACTAGGGTTAGTCCTTCTTAACCAGTTAAGGAAGAATTAGAACCCTAATGCAAGGCCCAAGTTACAAGCTTGATGTCTTGATGATTATTAAGTGAATTGATTAAGAGATTTAAACACATTAAGGGTTTAACACTTAGGATTAAAGTTATACACTCCATCCTAATAGAAGGATGCAGGCATAAGCTTAATCACAAAGCCTTAAAGCCTTAGGGGTTTAGTCCCTGATTATGAGATGAGAAGAGAAGACTCAATGAGACACAAAGGTAAAAACTAAGTTGGGGTACTAATCAAAACCCTAATCATTGTCATGCTTGGTTGTTCCTAAGGTTTGTGAGGTTTAAGAAAGAAATCTTCAATGGAACCACCAGGAAGCAGATGAAAGGATCAGGAGAAGCAAAGTAACTTGCTTCATTTAAGAAGGCAAGTCACTTGAAGAAAGAAAGTGAGAAGAAGAAGAATGAGCAAGCTCAATCTCAAACACATAACAAAATGCAGCAAGGATGCATGAAAGAGATGAAAATAAATTGTGAGAAGTGAAGGCAAATTCACTTCTCAAAGTTACTTACCACCTGAAAAAGTTAGTGAGAAAAATGCAATGCAATGCAAAATGAGATGAAGTGGCATGATATAAACCAAAACTAGAAGCACATACATGATGTTAATGATGCTATGGGATGATGTGAACATGAAACAAGGCATGGGGATGATCATGTTAACCAATGGATGCAGATGAAGCAAATTAAGGACCAAAAACATACATGAAAAGTTATGATATGCAAATGGCATACAACATGGCAAATACATGATGCAATGGTCAAACATGCTTTCAATATGTCTTAATATGTCTAATGAATCAAAAGGATGCATAAAATGCTATGGCAAGTCAAGGTATGAATGCAAATGCAAGATGGATGCATATGGAAGCCCAAATTAGGGTTTATGATCAAAGCATCAAACATAACCCAAAATCAGAAGCAAACTTCAATATAAAAAATTGAAAATGCACTCAAAGGATCCCTAAACCTATACTAACCCACTGCCCAAAGGAGAAGTTCCAACTCTTAACCTAATTCAAGTTATGATTTTCCTAAGTTTTCTAGGGTTTTAGGGTTCCTTAACAAGAAAAATACCAAACAAATGAAAAATGAGAAATCAAATCATGACCATTTAATCTCACAAACTACATGCCAAACATAATGCAATGCAAAAAGAATCAAGGTCCAACTCTCAATGGTAAGGCAGAAATGATTTTTGGAAGTTTGGATCAAAATAATGCTTTGAAAATGAATTAATTCCATAAAAAATTATCAAAATGCATCAAGATCAAAAAAGAAATTTGTTTTGAGGGTTGGACAATGTTTCTAAATGGTTTTAAGTGTTTCATGAATTTTTTGGTGATTTTTAAATACCTAAAAGCATTTTTAATTAATTAATTCTCATTAATTAATTAAAAATAAACTTTTAAATATTTAAAAATATTTTTAAAATGCAAAAAATAAAAATAAAAATATTTTTGGTTTCTGAAATTTAATAAAAGTTTGTATAAAAAATTTCAGAATTTTTGAATAAGTTTTACTATTTTTAATAAAATGTACAAATTAAATGAAATTATATGAAAAATAAAATGAATTTAAAGCTGAAAAAGAAAAGTAATCCAATCTGATGGTCCAGATTCAAACATGCACGCGCGCGAATTGACCTGGCGCCATATCCAATGGCTGACATTCAAACTTGGCTAATTAAGTGATTAAGCCCTAATCTTGCCCTAATGACTTTCAGATGACCGGAACAGTGGTTCCGGTCATCTTCTCCGGTGAGTCCAAAATGCTAAATCACTCCACACGCCATGAAAATGAAAACTAACTATCCAGAACTCATCCCCATTCAAAAACGAATCAAACCCCTCACTCAAACATCATTCATCATTCCTAAATCAGCCAAATCGAATCAAAATAGTTTTAGGGCAAAAAGTTTCAGAGACTGCATACATACTCATTTTTCACTCATTTTCGAAAACAATCACATATTCATGATCAGGGAAGCATGTAGAAGCTATTAAGAACTTAAAATCATGCTTCTGGAAAAAAAGTTCATGAAGCTACCTGAGTTTGAAGCTCTTCAGTCTGGAACTTTCTGACCCTTTCTCTTGTGCAAAACCACTCCTATGACTTCCCTTATGCTTCTGAAAGGCTTGGAACAAATTTATTTGGACTGGTTTGAGAGTTTACAGAAGTTCTGTTCAAGCTCAGGTGAGGATCGTATTTCTGATTCTTTGAGTTTCAGGCTGCTTTGAAGGTTGGTTTGGGTTCAGTGAAGCATGGTGAGAAGGTTTGTGAAGTTTGTTTATGAGTTTGTGGCTTGAGGAGAGTGTTTCGAAGAGTTTTGCAAAATGGGGTGAAAATGAGAGAGCTGTGTTCTGGATGGTTTCAGGCTTGCTTGTTGTTGTGTTTGGCTTGCCTTTTCTTTGTATAAACAAATGCTATTGGTTAGATGACATGACATGTCCTTTTGTGATAGGTATGGGTGCTTTTGCAAAATGTCAACTTTTGTGTAAGAAGGGCATGGGCAACTTGCTAGCCTAGTACAACAAGGGTGTGCTGCGCAGCATGATGAGGGAAAAGGGCTAGGGTGGTTCAGCAAACTAGGCAGCAAGTGGATGAGAAGTTATCATGACTTTTGCAACTTGGCTTGCCTTTGGTTCTTATGAGAAAAACTTGATCCATAAGCCATGAAACATGTGATTCCTTGGGTGCATTCTGAATTTTAGATGTTGTGTGATCATGTTGTGTGGATTAGAAGCCCATTTGATGACTTAATTGGCCTTGAGAAATGAATTTGCAACTTTGCCTCTTTGGTGCATGACTTGAAATTTAGTGATTTTTGCCAACTTTGACAAGCCATAACGTTTGATCCAAAATGAATTAGGTCATGTTCTTGTACTTTTTGAAAAGGGAAAGATCTATTCTACAACTTTCATGACCAAAGTTTTTCCATTTGAAGCCTTTTTGAATCAAAAAGTAAGGGTTGAAAAGTTGCCTAAAATGACATTTTCATTAAAAGTCAAACTTGCCCAAAAAAGTCAACTTTGCAAAAGACTTGAAATTCTTCAATTTGGTGAACTTCCAACTTCTTCCATGATCAAATAAAGATCACATACAATCAAAATGATGAAGAACACCCTTTGGTTGGGTCATTGGGGGCCTCAGATGCCCTAATTTTGCACTGACTTGCTCAAAAAGTCAACTCTTGATCAGATGCCTTCCCTATTGATTTTTTTCATGAAAATTGATATGCATACTCCTTATACCATATAGAGACCAATAGAAACAAGAATGACCAAAAAATTTGGAGTTATGGCCTCTGAAACCAAAACCCTAATTTTAGGTCATCTGTGCAATCAAGCCTGGCTCTGCATCCATGCCATTTTCAATTCTTGTGATTTTTTTGGCATTCTTGACTTTGAGAGGATATAATATGATACTTGAACACACATGGACCCCTTTGAAGTGATTGGTGGCCTTTGGAGTGGCTCAAGAAGCTCTTGGATTGCTCAGATCACAAACCCTAGATGCAGATGACTTTGAATCAATGCAGTGAATCAAAAATGGGATATGAGATGTTATGATTGTGTTTATGCATATGAAATGATCACAAGCCATGGTGTGACTGGGTGAGGGCAAATTTTGGGTGTTTACACATAGGAACAAGACGGGTCTTCAAAAACAAACTTGATGAAAATGGAATAATAGTTCGAAATAAAGCAAGATTAGTCGCACAAGGATACAACCAAGAAGAAAGAAACGATTTTGAAGAAACATTCACTCCATTTGCATGGTTAGAAGCAATTAGACTTTTATTAGCTTATGTGTGTTCTATGAATTTTTTATATTTTTCAAATGGACGTCAAGAGTGTATTCTTGAATGGATTCATAAATGAAGAAGTTTATGTCAAGAAACCCCATGGATTTGAAGATTATAAGAATCCCTTTCATGTCTTCAAATTAAAGAAAGCTCTATATGGATTAAAGCAAGCACCAACAGCATGGTATGATCACCTCAACAATTTCTTATGTGATAAAGGCTTTGAAAAAGGATAGGTTGAAAAAACCTTGTTCATCAAGAAAATTAAAGAAGATACTCTCTTTTGGTGCAAGTATATATTGATGACATAATCTTCGGATCAACCAACACAAAGTTATGTGAAGGATTCTCATCCATGATGCAAGGAGAATTTGAAATGTCGATGATGGGAAAATTGAATTATTTTCTTGGACTACAAATCAAGCAACTCAAAGATGCCATCTTTATCAATCAATCCAAATACTGCAAAGAATTATTGAAGAGATGCCATCTTTATCAATCCCGATTGATATCACAAAATATAGAGGTATGATTGGTTCCTTACTATATTTGACGGCAAGCCGTCTTGACATAATGCTCAGTGTTTATCTTTGTGCTCGCTTTCAAGCAAACCCAAAGGAATCTCATCTCATGGCAGTCAAGTGGATCATAAAGTATCTCAAAGGAACAACAAATATCGGCTTATGGTATCCTAAAGTTAGTATTTGTAATTTAATTGGATACTCTAACGTGGATTATGCAGGATGTAAAACAGATAGGAAAAGCACAAGTGGAACGTGTCACATCTTGGGAAATGCATTAGTCTCGTGGGCATGCAAGAAGCAGGCATAGGTAGCACTCAGTACGGCCGAAGCAGAATACATAGCAACAGGTAGTTGTTGTGCACAGATACTTTGGCTCAAACAACAACTCCGTGACTACGGACTCGATCTAGGATGCATTCCTCTACGTTGTGACAACACCAGTGCTATAAACATTACAAAGAATCCGGTGATGCATTCAAGGACCAAGCATATCTACATATGATATAATTTCTACGATATCATGTACTTCAAGGAGATGTCGAAGTAACCTTTGTGGACACTCACAATCAACTTGTAGATATTTTCACAAAGCCTTTGGCTAAGGAACCTTTCTTCAAAATTCGGAGAGAACTCAAAATTTTGGATGAAAACTATGTTTAACTATGAGAGATCATCAACCATGGTACATGCTATCCTTTCTCTACTTAAAAAATATTCTAATATAATATGTTTTTTATATTTAAAATGTTACATATATGTATGAAAAATGTTATATGGTTATATCAATGTTTGCATAATTGTATTTTGAAATTTTATTTATGCTAAGTTGTTATGTTACTTGAATAATTGTCTCTTTTCCATTTATTGTTGTTTTACCCATCTTACCCTTCTTTTTTATAATGTCAAAAAGGGGAGAAGGATGTTACTATTTCTATGCTTGTTTTTCCTTGATCTTTATGGTACACATGTAAGACTATTCCAAACCTCAATTCAAAATCAGATTTTTTCAAGACTTCACACATTGAGGGGATATCCATATCTTAGGGGGAGTAACTTGTCGGAAAGAAACATCGCAGCAAAAGAGAATGCTTTGTCATCATCAAAAAGGGGGAGAATATGGAATCAAGATTCTCAAGATCAACTTATGTTTTGATGAAGACAAACCACTTGATAAGAAGGAAAAGATGTTCATTCATTTTAGAAGCATCATGATTAAAGAAAAGAATCGGGACAAAGACTTGATATGAAGAACAATATCCTTGGAAGGTAAAATGAAAATCTTCATCAAGTATTTAAGTCATAGTTGCTCAATTTAATCAAAAATCAGTTGCATTTCATGATCACACATTCATAAATTAATTTTCAATTTTTTTTCACTAAGTTATGGCCAGAGCAATCGATTGCACCCTTTGCAACAATCGATTACGTGCTCAATTTTTAACTCATTTTTTGCCTATGTTTGTGGTGCAATCGATTGGCCCCTTTAGTGCAATCAAGTGCATGCTTGAAAATTTAAATTTTGTGTGTTTATGTTTGTGGTTCAACCGATTTCTTCTAAGGTGCAATCGATTGCTCACTGTGCATTTTTGAAAAATTGCACCTATTCATCTAATCTTTCATAATTTGTTTCCAATGAATCATGACAATTGTTCATGGTATTTTATGAAGAATTACATAATGTTTCAAAAGGTGTTGTTAGAACAAGATTTTGATTCTACTTCTCTTTTATAGTTTTGATGATAACAATATTTATAAGAACAAAATATAGCACTTAAAATTATCTTCTATGTGCAGGACATAAGTTCATATGATAAGATAAATTCTAAAGTGTTCTACATTTTCTACAGCGAAATAAGCAAAGCGCATCATACAAAGAAGATCTGATATCAAATCAAATAAGAAATTCTCATCAAGTAAAGAACCAAGCTGCGAGTTTTGAAGATACTCTGATGTGAATACAACATATTCTGATTCCCCACCATGCTTATTTATGAGGGAATCAAGAATAACGGTTGGGAACAAGATCTTTATTTTTGGAAGGCCTTTATGACATTTATCATGCATCCAAAAATGGCACTAGATGTTCCCAACGGATCTCTTCATCAACATTCTATATAAAGGGATCACTTGAAGAAATTGAAGCTCTTCCACTTGCGCGAAATCTGAACGATCAATTTCTTATTTCTTATTCTTAATTTTGTAAAAACTATCACTGTGTGATAATTGATTTTTTTGAAGCATCTTTTTTATAAACCTTGTAAAACAAGTTTAATTTTCCTTGAGTGACTAGTGTAGTCAGTAGACTCAAGAAGACTTTGAATATAGGTCTTAGTGATTGTATTCAAAGTTTTGAATAGTGGATTAAGACCTCGTTGAGAGAGGCAAAATCATCTTAGCGGGTGGACTGAATGTAGTTTGAGTTTAAACGAACCAGTATAAATCAAAGTGTCTTTTGCTTTCATTGTTTTTGAAAACCCAATTTCAACCCTATTTCCTTGTGTTTTTGCACCTTCAGGTGCTTATGGTCTTATAAATACCTTATATTTCAATTTTTCAAAATAACCTCTTTAAAAAATCTCTTTCTTAAAAACTTTGTAAAAATTTCCACTTTCCAGATCTTGAACAAGTTATTTTCATAAGAATTTTCTGCATATTTTCATATCATTTGAACATAAATTCTTGAGCAACAAAGTCTTAAATAGTTGTGGAAATTATCATTGAAAGAGAAGATCAATCATAGTATTGATAAAACATTGTATATACAACTTTCATACTCACTGTAAATCAACCATTGTAATTACTTCCCTTGCTATTCAGAATTGTTGAAAGCAAGTGTGTGTATTGAAGAGGATTGTTCTTCTTGCACTTAGGGTTCAGATTTCAAGTTCTTTTAAACGTTGAGCATACTCAACCTCATCACTAGCCCATACAACATCCGTCCATAATTTGCCAATTGACTCTTTCATATCAGGAGCCACTAATAGTTTCCTTTTTGCACCAACATTTTTGTTAATGTGAAACTGACATAGCAAATTATTTGTCCTTGGAAACACAGTCTCAACGGCTTTCATCAAAGCAAGATCTCTATTTGTCATCATCACTTGTGGAAATAAATATTTCTTCACAAATAATTGTTTAAGCTTATCTAACACCCAACAAAAAGTCCCAGTCTGCTCAGACTCAATATACGCAAATGCGACAGCAAAAGTCAACTCGGTTGATGTCATGCCAACAATTTCAAACAAAGGTTGTCTGTATTTGTTTATCTTATAAGTGCTATCCATAACTAACACAATAGGAAAAATATTCAACAACTTAACTGAAACTGGATGTGCCCAAAATATATCTTTAATAACTTCAGAGTCGTCTCTTTTTCTACTCCAATAAACATAACCTGCAGCCTCGATAAGCTTAAACAAATGTTGTATCTCACTTCTAGGACCTCTTATCTCTTTTTCCATCATACTCTTCTGCTTGTATATTTGCGTGATCCGAGTGACACAATCTGGATCTCGCTCGTGCAAGGAATGCAATATATTTCTAGGTGCAACCTTTCTCTTTGTTAAATAAGCAACATGTTGCTTCTGATCCGCTGTCAACCTACTAACAAATGAGTGACCTTCTAATCTATAAGGTAAATCATGGTTATGAACGCCGCATTTTACATCAATCTTCCATCCAGATCCATCTTTTGTCGGAGTCGACCTGATCTTAAATGGACATCCGCATTTTTTTATCGCACTTTCGATTCCACTACGAATATCCTTGTATTTCCCACCTTTATCACAACCAAATATTATTTTGTTACTTCTTCCTCTCTTTCCTGTTTGTGTATCTGAACGAGTGATGATGACCGTCACTTTATTTCGTAATCCGGTGGTGTCTTTAACCCATCTTATCACCTCATCTCGTGTACCAAATCTCTCTGACGTTGTAAATACATCTGATGTATTCACACATATCGGTTCTTTTTCATATAAAGGTATTGCACCTACACAATAAAAATATTTTTTAAAAAAACATATAAAAAAAATAAAATAAAATATAAAAAATTTATCAACCGGAAGACTTTATGTAAGTCTTCCGGTATTGTATCGCTTACAATACCGGAACACTTACATAAAGTCTCCTGGTACACATACTTAGGGATATCGGAAGACTTAATAAAAGTGTTCCGTTCCGGAACACTTTTATTAAGTCTTCCGGTAAGCAAACATTACAATACCGGAAGACTTACACAAAGTCTTCCGGTATGTTAATTAACTTACCGGAACTCATATTAAAAGTCTTCCGAAACGTGTTTTTTGGGTCCAATTTTTTCTAGAATCTGATTGTCTGACACAAATGGTAAAAAATAATAATAATAATAATAATATAATAAAATATAATAAGGTTATAATAGGCATTTTGAAAAAAATTATAGGGATAAAGGAATGGATGGAAAAGTATATGGTAAAGCCTTCCTAGTTTCAATACCAATCATAACAAGTTAGTCGAGTGGGCCAAGGCCCATGGCTTAACTCAGAGGAATTTACCTAACACACTAGAGTGATTTTGACACCTCTACAAATAAAGTAATATGACCAAAATATTTGTTTAATAAAAAATTTAATTGTTTCAGATTTTTATAATTTTTAATTGTTTGATTTTTATATGAAATATTGAAATCTGTTACGGATTGTATTAACATTTTATTAAAAGAATATGTTACTTGCTAATTTTTCAACATATTTTAAAATAAATTTATTTTATGCATTATTTTCTAATTTTAGAAAACTGATATCTATTTTATGCATTTTTATCTCATTTTTCCAAAACCTCGATAATATATTTAACAGTACTGTATCGTTTGAGAGTAAATATTTTTAATATTATTGTAAATATATGGAGTGCCAAGTAAAACTTTATAAAGTGAAGTAAATTTCTAGATAACTTGAGAGCCCAATCCAAAGTCCAAACCAACAAGCATTAAATGGAGGAGATTCTTACTTGCCACCTCCTACATATACTTGACATCCCTCAAATCACGTGCATTTATTATATTACTCTTGCATATAAAAAATCATTTCATTATTTATTTGTAGCATTTTGATTTTTTTTCCAAAATCTCCCATTCTTAAAAGATTTTTTGAGCCAACTATCGAATCTTTAAAAGTAATTATAAAAGTTTATCGATATTTTTAGTTTTTCTAGATTTTTCGTAAAAAATCATGCATTTTTATCGGCATTTCTTGAATGTCCGATAAAATGTCATGTTTCTCATACATTTTTATCGGATATTTCAAAAATGTCGATAAAAATATATGTGTTTTATCGGATTTGTTTTTTGAAAAATTTGAAAAATTGTATATATGCATACCAATTTTTTTGAATAAAGCGGTAAAAGAAAATTTTGTGATGGTTACTCGGATATTTAAAAAAACAAGGAAAATCATGTTAATTTTCGGATTTTTTAAAAATTCAATAGTTCATATTTCATCACTTTTTAAGAGTGACAACTAGAGGATCAACTGGGACGATTAGTTATAAGCAGCGTGGCAAATCTATAGCGAGGGGTAGTGCGAGAGCAGAAGACGTCGAGGATTCGCATATCCAGAAAAAAGAGTGGTCCTGACCGATTCTCATAGTAGGCGGATGGCTGAACAGACTCACGTCAGAGTCAATAGATAGGCCAGAGATCTTACCGATGAACCCAACATATGAGCTATAGATCATACTGATGAGCCCAATGTTGCGGTTGTTGACAATGAACATACATTAGTTGTAGATGTGAAGGGTCATGATGAGATGCAGATGGCGGTTGAGACAAAGGTGACTTGTCATACTAAGACATATGCTTTGGTTGATATGGAGGTGACTCCTAAAGCTGATACATATGTGACTCATCCAACGAATACAAAGGATACTTCTTCAGTTGATATAGAGGCGTCTGCTACGTGTGATATGGATGTTATCCTCTTCTGATTTGGCTTCTATGAAGTTGTTTGTACACATTGATTGAGGGTTTTTTGGAGGGTCAGTGACCATTCCATGTTCATCGGATTTTCCGATCATGTGACATAGAGATAGGTCGATGTTTCCCACGTGCAACAATATATTTTACACCTGTTATTTTAAAAGCATGTGTAAAATCATAATTTAATTTCAAAACTCTATGATTTTATATCATTTTTTAAAAAACAGATGTAAAATCATAATTTTAAAATTCTATTTTTTTTAATTTAGACCTATTTTGAAAATTAGAGTTGGGCCTCTGAACAAATTGGGCCGGCCCTGATTGATATTATGGAAGGGATATATATATATATATATATATATATATATATATATATATATATATATATATATATATATATATATATATATATATATATATATATATATATATATATATATATATATATATATATATATATATATATTGTTTATTATTGATATGTTGAAAATAACTATACTTTTGAAAATAATTGATGTCTTTGAGACGATGCAAGTTGCTTGTTATATGAGTCTATTTCAATCATACAAATTTACCGTTTCTTATTAGTTTAATTCTTATATATGACATTTGTTGATTTTCTTATATTCTTATGCAATATTGGATATATGAGCATTTATTGTCCAATTGTGAGGGAAGGTTACTCCTACCAGTGGTGGCACCATATGGGCCAAGATATGGAAGGCTAAGCATGCACACCTAAACGGTCTTCAGAAGTACATAAGGAGGATTGATGTGTTGACTATAGATTATGTCATCTGGATACCCTACGTAGAGCATAAAGTGCATCGGGGTTTGATGACACTTTCCTTTTTTTGGTTATCTGCGATGAGAGACCTTAGTGAGTATACACTTACTTGAGACGAGTCTGCACCAATTTAGTTTTGTCTAATACATCCCACGACCAATCAATATTATGCTAGCTGAGGGCATTGATAGATGGTTTATGGGTTATGTTGTCACTTATTCTTGTGCCATTATGGATCATGCATTGGAGGTTCAATTCCCTACACATTGTGAGGATGGTTAGTTAGAATGATACTTTATTGTATCACATCCTCGCATCATCCCAAAAATTGAGCATGCAAATGATGTTGGAAATTTCGATGTCAGAGACTTTCTGATAACGTATCACCGCCTCCACCAAGTGTGGCTAACCAGTAACATCTACAAATGATAATAATCATTATAGATAACCTCATGCATTTGGTAAAACAAGATAGCAAGATTTATACTTTGCCATCGTAGACAACACACATAGCATGTGGGGGACCTACATAGATTTATTTATTTATTTGTATTATTACTTAGACATTTACACTTGTTCTGGAGTGGCCTAGCAGGTGTCCTGCACCCAATTAAGGCCCAATACAGTTTACCTCTGGGCATAAGCCTAACAAGAGAATCGCGACCTTGTGACCGTTGAGAAATAAAGCCATTAGAATATAGCCGTTGGGGATTTCCTCCACATGCGCTCTAATGCCTTTCACGTGACCAACTTCCCTTCCGAAACTACTGGAAGCAGTTACACCAAGTCAAAGGCCACGCGCCCGCAATCCATGGCCAGATGCTCTTATAAATACCCTCCATCTTTGGAGGGCAAAGTATTCAAATCTAATCACTTAC
This sequence comes from Lathyrus aphaca, assembly GCA_963966055.1. Lineage (NCBI taxonomy): Eukaryota > Viridiplantae > Streptophyta > Magnoliopsida > Fabales > Fabaceae > Lathyrus > Lathyrus aphaca. The sequence continues at coordinate 89,054,400 of OZ014521.1, read as the reverse complement.
ATACTTTCTTAACGCTTTATTTGTTTCATCCCAAAACTTACTTGAGCGTCAAAGTACCTTACAGGTACATCACCCCTCTCCTACAAGAATCGTTCCACTCCCAGCTAAAGACCACGAGGACCTGTCTGGATTATCTCTGAATAGTGGCATCGTCTGTGGGAAATAACAGCTCCCCTATCTTTCTTGAACAATATCCTTTCTTTTCAATGCAAGATCAAAGCCCATCTATTTTTTTCGTCTTCATGGCTTCCCAACTCAACAAGATTATGAACGATCCCATCACCATCATCCTCAGCGATGGAGACAACCCCGGTAACCATGGAACAACTTATCACGATGTCGACCACCACGAGGGACATCTTCCATCCATATCCTCCAATAATCTGAAACAGTCGTTGGTCCTTCACATAGATCATATGTTTGAACCGATCCCCGTCCTACCAAATGCCGATTCCAATACTCAGCCTCTTATCACTACGCTCAACAATGCAAACCTCGCTCTATTCCAGCAATGCAAGCGCATACAAATGCTCGAAGATGATCGTCACTCCCCTTCTCCTACTAGGAGACATCGTCGTAGGGACTATCGCAGCCATCCACGTCTCTCACGGTCTCCTCTGTGGAAACACAAGAAGAAAGATTCCATACATCTTTCTCCCCCGAAAAATCAAGAAAGGCCAGACGGATCCCGTCCAGAGAGGGCAAAGAATCGCACTCGGTCTCTTCCCTGAAAACCGCGACGTTCACCGGATGAGAGAGATCAAGGTACTAAGAAGTCCTGCTATGACGAGGCCTGACGTCCATGTCACCATAGTAAAAGTCCTCACCGGAGTCGGTTCCCCTATCCTTCATCTGGCAGCAGCGACAACGAAGACAATTGTGGACCTTTGAGTCGTGAAATTATGGAAACCTGCATTCCTCGCAGTCTCGAGAAGCCCCCTCCGTTGGCCACTTATGACGGGACCACAAATCCTGATGACCATATAGAAAACCTCGAGGCCATCCTCCACCTTCACAATGTCGAAGGAGCCATCAAGTGTAGACTCTTCCCCATCACGCTGCGAAAAGGGGCCATGTCCTGGTACAAGCACCTTCCATCGGGATCCATCACGTCATGGAGAGTCTTAAAAATTCAGTTCATAAGGCACTTCACCGCATTCAGACGTCACCCCAAATCCGAGGCCACCCTCGAAGGAATCATCCAAGGCAAAGAGGATCCTTTACAAGATTACATAGATAGGTTCAACAAAGAAGCGGTGGAGGTACACACCATTGATCGTATGAAAAGATACATCCTGGAAAAAGGTTTGCATCCCAATAGCGAGTTTTGTAAAATCGTGGGGATTGAGTCTCCTCAGTCACTCTCCGAACTCCTCCACAAAGCATAGGCCTACATCCAGTATGAAGAGAAAGAGGCTGCATATAAGACATAAGATTTAAGGAATCAGAAAAAATCGCAAGCTCACAAACAAAGGGACGATTCTGAAGCTCCTCGACGTGAAAAGTGAAAAGATGATCATCCTTTGGAGAGAAGGGGCCCCGCATGCCATTTCTCAGAGTACATCGTCCTTACAGCTCCCCATGAGAAGATTCTGACTGAATGCATCAATATCGAGTTCAAGCAAGGATGCGTTCGCTTTCTTAAACCAACAGCTTCTAAGACCAACACTAACAAAAGTAAGTATTTCTGTTTTCACCGTAGAAACGGGCATGTAACCGAAGACTGCATACACCTCAAAGATGCCATTGAGATCCTCATTAAGTAAGGGCATTTAAAGAAGTATGTCAAAGACGGAGCTCCTTGTTAGGAGGAGACCAAGAGAGTCGATGAAGTTTCAGAAGAGGTTACTCCCATGCCAGTCGCTTTGTCAATCACTAGACCCGAAGACTTCTTAATTCCTCGACGCCTAGAGAGCACATGGTATTTTTCTGCACACAACCCGTGGGAGGTATTCCCTTCGGCCATGCTCATATCAAGTGGGGGATACAATAATATGACCGTCGGTTCAGTAAGAAGAAGGCTCGAGCATTTGGTCGATTCATCACCAAATCAACTTTCAACCCTAAAAAAGGTTAGGAGTAAATCCCAACCTATTAAATTCTACATGGAGGAGCTCCTTAGAGACTCCCTAAACTCTCGCATCCCTTTGTTAATTCATAACAAGATGGCAAAGATGGATGTTCATAGGATACTCGTCAACCATGAAAGTTCAGTCGACATAATGTACTCCTCACTCTTCACAGCATTGCAGCTCGATCAGAAGAACATGTCCCTATACGTGGGATCAGACCTGCAAGGGTTCATTGGTGCAACCACGAAACCCTAGAGTTACATCGAGTTGATGGTCACATTTGGGGAAGGAGATGCCTCAAAGGCTATTAAGACACATTTCCTGGTCATCAACTACCCATCACTGTACGAATGCATCTTGGGTAGACCAACGCTAGTCGAGCTGATCGTCGTTCCATCCACTGTCCATCTCAAAATGAAATACTACACAGAGAATGGGCACGTGGCTACTCTTCAAGGGGATACTAAAGCTGCACGAAGATGTTTCGAGATCGCGACCAAAGGGAAGACAATGATTGAATCCATACCTAAGGGTAATAAACGCGCAAGAGACGAGGATGCCCTAGATGAAAAGATCAAACCCGAGAAGAAGCCTAATCTGCAGATCAACACAATCGATCTTATCTCTCGCATCCCAGTAGAATCCAAGGATACCGCATCTGCGGATAGTTCAACTATCATGCGCCCTTTTCCCACAGGAGAATTCGAGGAAATAACGTTCAAGGACAACCCAAACAAGGAAGTTCGCATCAGCGCAGGGCTTCCCGTTGATGTGCAAGAGCAATTGAAGTAATTCCTTCAAAGAAACGCGGAGCTCTTTGCTTGGAGCGCCGCCAACATGCCCGAAATCTCCCCTGAAACTGCCTATAACGAGCTCACTATCATTCCATCTGACTGCGCAATTCCCCAACACAGATGCAAACAATCCAAGAAAGACTTTACTGGCTGAAAATTTAGTCAAGGACCTTAGAGGCTAATTTTGTATTTGAGGCCAGGTATACAACCTGGCACTCAAACACTGTACACAAGGAAATCTAATGGAAAATGGCGACTCTGTATTGACTACACTGATCTCAATCGTGCTTTCTTGAAAGACTCTTATCCTTTTCCTAACATAGATAAATTGGTAGATAATTATGCAGGTTTCAAACTCTTATTCTTCATGGACGCTTATTCCGGGCACAATTAGATACCCATGGCCAAAAAAGATAAGAGGCACACCGCCTTCATGACCCCCTCAGACAACTATTACTACAACGTAATTCTCTTCGGACTAAAGAACGTCGGGGACACGTACCAACGCATGATGAACAAGGTCTTCCAATCACATATTGGGGGCATGCTCGAAGTTTACATGCACGACATGATCGTCAAGTCCACCCAGGAGTCCGATCACACATCCCATCTCCAAGAAGTCTTCGACCAGGCGAGGAAGTGCAAAATGCGTTTTAACCCCGAAAAATGCACTTTCGGCGTAAGATCAGAGAAGTTCCTCGATTTCTATCTTACAGAAAGAGGAATCGAGGCCAATCTCGACAAGTGTCGTGCCTTCTCGGAAATTCCTAAGCCCAACTCGAAGAATTCGATTCAATCCCTAAATGGCATGCTCACCTCGTTATCACGCTTTGTGGAAAAATCGGCCCAACATGCCTCACCCATTTTCAAGTTACTTCGTAAGGAAGCAAAGTTTGAATGGACGGAGGAGTGCGAGCAGGCCCTGCACCACCTCAAATGAGCACTGTCGGAACCTCCAATCTTATCCAAACCAATAAGCGGGGAGATCCTCTACCTGTATCTTTTCGTCAATGCCGAGGCCATTAGTGCAACTCTTATTAGAGAAAACCTAAAGGGGCAAAAACCTGTATATTTTATGAGTAAAGCCCTGAAAGGACCAGAACTCAGATACCAGTAAATAGAGAAGGTCACCCTCGCGCTCGTGAATGCAGCCAAGAGGCTAAGGCACTATTTCCTGGCACACACCGTGGTCGTACAAACCGACCAACCTATCAAATAGCTGCTTGCCTGACCAGATATGGCTGGCAGAATGCTGAAATGGTCACTAGAACTTTAAGAATTCGATATACACTACGAAAGTGGAAAAAATATTAAAGCTCAAGCCTTGGCTGGTTTCGTGGTCGAGATGACCCCCGCGGAGACCATGCCCAGCTGTGCCTATAAGAGGGTCATTTAGCTTGATGAAGCATCAAGCCCCTCAGGCAATGGAGCAGGGATCATCCTCGAAAACAAAAAGGGACTCATGATAGAAGTATCCTTGGTTCTCTTTTTCCCAATGTCTAATAACCAAGTTGAATATGAAGCTTTCCTAAAAGGACTCTACTTGGCAAGAGACATGGGCGCGCGGAAAATAAAAGTTTACACCGATTCCCAGCTTGTAGCATCACAGGTCAAAGTGGAGTACCAAGCTAAAAACGATCATTGGTCGAATATCTGGCATTGGTACATCATAAGTTGGCATAGTTCAGGTCATGGGAAGTCTAGAACATCCCTTGCGAATGCAATTTGCGGGCGGATGTCTTGTAAAAAATTAGCAAGCACGCGGAGGAAAAGGGGAAACAAGTTCGTCATTCAGGAAATACTTCCCCTTCCTAGCATAAAAAAGTCCCCCGATATCGTCGATGTCAACGTCGTAGATGATAACAATTTCTAGATGACTCTAGTATATCACTACCTAACAATATGCTAGTTTCCCGAAGATAGCAAGAAGGCCAGCGCCACCAGACGTCTCGCATCCTCCTACGTCCTGGTAGACAACAAGCTTTATCGCCAAGGATTCTCCATCCCACTTATCAAGTGTGTCGAGGAAGTAATCATATCGGACATCTTGCACAAAATACACAAAGGTATAAATGCATAACACCCAGGCAACAAATCCTTACCTCGAAAGGCTTTAAGGGCAGGCTACTACTGGTCGACCATGCAGTACGACGCCAAAGAACACATGAAGAAATGCGACAAATGCCAACGTTACGGGGAGATGCACCTCGCACCACCTGACGCACTCAAGACAATGTCGTCTCCATGGCCATTTGCATAGTGGGGAATGGACATCCTCGGTCCATTCATAGTAGGTTCCTTGCAAAATAAATGTCTGATCGTGGTCGTCGACTATATAACAAATGGATAGAAGCTGAGGCTTTGGCCAGAATTACTGCATTCAATATTTTGCGTTTTTATAAGAGAAACATCATAGCCAGGATCAGCGTACCTTAATCCCTGTTAACGGACAACAACATAGAATTCACTGACGTAATTTCCAAGACTTTGTCGATAATACATACACTAAGAAACATTTCGCGTCAGTCGAGCATCCACAGACCAACAGGCAGACCGTTGTCGTGAACATGGTCATTTTGCAAGGGCTTATACGAAGACTTTGAGAGGCAAAGAAATGGTGGGTCGAGGAACTCCACAGTGTGCTCTGGGCCTACCAGACAACTCCACAATCGACCACCGGGGAAACTCCATTCCGAATGACATATGGAACCGAAGCAGTCATCCTTGTTGAGATTAGAGAACCCTCTAGGTGGACAGAGTCTTCTCTAGAGGAAGAGCTCAATGACGAAGCATTGAGAGAAAAGCTCGACCTAGTCGAGGATATTCGTTCAAGGGAAGCACTCCACTAGGCTTCCCTAAAACAAAAGATTGCACTGCGCTACAACGTCAGGATCATCAAACGAGAATTCCAAGTAGGCAACCTTGTCCTACACAGAAATAAAAAAGAATCACGTGAGGGAAAACTCACCGTGAACTGGGAAGACCCATATCAGGTCAAATCCAAAACTGGTACAGGAGCCTACTACCTCGAAGAACTGAATGGGGAACGCCTTGTCCCACCATGGAACGTGATAGAGGCCGACAGATCTACCTCGCTACGAAGGGGAAACGCCCGCCCACAGGGTTTCCCCGACCATAGGGATGTACCGTGGTATAAGTACAACCCTTACACGTAACGTAAGTAAACTCATGCCCAGGCGATGAACAAATGTTTTGCCCAACAGGGAGATCTCGATCGAACTCCGCCGTTGTCATACCAACGTGGCTGACCCCCAACTCATAATGGGAAAATTCTAAGCCTTAAGGAATAGGGAACTCGACCGAGTCCCTGAACCCATTGTTTCAGCAATAACAAACTTTGATACTCAACAAGTTCCACACACTGGTCGATTTCACCAAAAATGCATCGAGCATATCCCTAATTCAACAACATAAATATTCCAAGCATACATATTATAAATAAAAATGCATAAATAATAAAATAAAAACAACAATAGTTATATATATATATATATATATATATATATATATATATATATATATATATATATATATATATATATATATATATCCAAAACCCGACCAACAGGTCGGACATTGTCATAAGTTATACAAAAAAGGGACTAAGTCCCATAAATCAAAATATAGTAAATGGCACTCAAACCAATATAAATATGGCACGCAGGAAAAAAATTCACTCCTCGTTTGAAGGGATCACCACACTTTTCTCAACACGGTGCAGGGGACTAGTTTCCTCCATGATCAGCTCCACCCCGGGGTTCTTCACCTTGATCTGATTGACAGTGTTGTGGAATCCAAATGAATCCATTGCCAAGTAGTCTTGTGCAAGTAGATGAATTCAAGCAATCAACTCAGCCCGGGTCATCATGGACGCCTCTTCTTCTGTCTCATCCTCCCCGGTTGCAAACTTACTCTCTGCCTTTGCAACCCGTGTCTTCAGTAGCTTATTCTCGGAAGACATGCCCGCCATATTTTCTCTGATCTCAATGACTTCCCTCATCATCTCGAGCTTGCTCTCACAATGTCCCCACGCTTGAAACAAGTCGCTGTCAAGGCGAGCGTTTTCAATTTCAAGCTCAACAAGTATGTTCTTCACAGTTTGGAAGTCCTTGAGAGGGATAATCTCCACATCATTTAAGCTCATGCCGAATTCGAGAATCTTCATCATCCCTGCAGCATCCCGACACAACTCCGACCTCATGACCTTATGGTCAGTAGTTAGAATGTCTGCAGTATCCAAATCAAGGATCCGAACAGACGACCCTTTTATCGAATAGCGACCTCTGAGTCACGCATTGGGGCAAGACTGTAATACCCTTTCTACCCCATCACAATAATGTACATTTTAATCATTTATCATAGTAAAACTCAAGAAAGGATATCACATTACTTCTTAAATCAAAACTCATAAAACATCACATTGAGTCCTGTCCCGTAACACGGGTTCATAAAATCATGAAAGTACTATAAATCTTTTATCAATGAATATGCAGCGGAAAACAATAAGTCATAAATTCCTCTTTAATTAAATAAGCCTCATAATTCTTTCCAAATATCATTTCTCCCAAGTACTTAAATAAAATTAACATCTTAACTCCAGTTAAAACATAAACACTCAAGCGAAACCCATCTCGATGTTACTGGACACAAAACAGGACTCCACTTCAAGCTAACTTGACAACTCGCTACCTCTCAGCTAAGTACGCACCGAGCTAACCTTGATTATCTGCAGGATGGCATAATAGACTAGCACCAGAAGGCAGGCATGGTGAGTAAATTCACATTCAATAATATAATATAAAAACAAGAACTTAATACATAACAACAATATCAATTTATCATTCCTAGCTCAATAATACATATCATCATTTTCATCAATCATAATAACATTCACCATAGTCATTTATACACATCATCAAATACATCTCATCATTACACAAATCAATGCAACTCATGCTATGTCATTTAGAATGAAATACAACCTCTTAATAATGCATGTGGTACCGAAACATCATCATGGATGGACACTGGGCCATCAACCCTCCCCTAAGGGAGCACATAATAACATCATATCACTCCAATCCACACAATGGGATTGAAGCTACCATTGGACCGAAGTCCCCTCATAATTCAATGCCATAAATGCAAGACACAATATACATACATCATCCTCAAAACATCATAACATTGCATCCTCCTTCATTATTAATCAATCATTCCTCATACTCATTCCTACCATCATATAAATACTCATGGAACATCATACACGCACTTATCTAACATCATATTTCTACATCATGAAATCATACATCATAACTCGAAGAAAATCAAATAATTCATCATACATCACTTAATTACTAACTCTACTCATATAGCCTCCAAAACACATCATGCGATAACTTTACAATATCATAGAAACCTAGAACATACTACCTCAATACAGTTTTCAAAAAAAATACATTTTTCAAAGTTTCTCAGGGCTCGCTAAGCGATGCATCTTGCTCTCTAAATGCCCATTTATCCGTTTGTGCTTGCTAAGCGAGCTTCACGATTTCTGCAGATTTTTTGCGATTTTCCACATTCTCTCTCTGCGATAAAACCCCTCCAAAACACATAAATTGACAACATTACATCAGAAAACATCATTAATATCAACATGCCTAACAATAACATCAACTACATCATATACATCATTATATTCATCAAAATCATCATGAAATCATCATCAAAATCCAGTTCATCACAAAACCCCATACCCTAAAACCTATACCTCAAAACCCCCAATTCCATTCCCACATTATAATACCGAAAGGAAAATACTCCCCATACCTTCATTTCCAAAAGGTTTCTCGATAACCTCTTCGTAATTCTTTCTAACCCTCATCAAACCCTAGCTTTTCCTTTTCTTCAGAGCTTTTCTCTCCACAAATGCGATCGTTTCCAATTGATCGTTACAAAACCCTCTTTTACTCTTTTTGTCACTCTTGCCCCTAAGACCTCAATAGACCTTCTACAAAATACCCTCACTAATCCTCAACCAAAAGACCACAATGCCCTTATCCTCTAATTCCTCTTATATTATTTAAATTAATCTCAAATAATAAACTAAACCACATATACTTAGGTATTCAATTCTAATCAATTACATACTTTTTTAACACTTTAGTTTGCTTCATCCCGAAACTTACTTGAGTGTCAGAGTGCCTTGTAGGTACACCACCCCCTCTCCTACAAGCATCTTGAAGTCCCAACTAAAGACCACGAGGACCTGCCCGAATTATCTCTGAACAACATTGTACAATTTATTAGGTAACACTCGATTGCATTCACTATTGCAAAATTAACATAACTTAACACATGATTGTTAACATAAATTAACACAAACAATTGCATAAATTAACAAAACATTAATAAATAACTAAACTGAGACACTACTGGATGATTTTGGATGTTTCAATATCTTGAATATATCATCTATAAATCTAGCAATTATTAAATCAAACTTGTATGATCAGTTTTTTTGGCTACGGTGACATGTTCTCCACATAACCTTCAAATCATCACCAATCTTCAACTCAATATTGTTGTATTTCACATTTCCTTTAGTATCAACCCATGGTGCACTGAACTCGATCTTACCCATCTTTCTATTCTTGGTTTGGAGTATCAGATTATCGAATACTGATCTCAAAATAACGATATTGGTGGTGTTCTCGGGTAGTCAAAAATCAACAGGAGATTTCACACCATTGAAGGACACAACTACCATAAAAGAATATTGAGATTCTAATATATATTTTTAACAACACATGATCCCTATTTATACAATTTTGGATTTGTTATGGGTCACACACATTTGTCGGTGCAATCATAACAATAAAATACGATCGGCAAATACTCAACCGTTGCAAATTACACAACCCGATTTTTTGAAGCCCTTTTAAAAGTCCAATAAATGCATGAACTTTTTAAAAAAAATACTGAATTTACACTCCTAGTTTTTCAACATTTTTAAAAAATACTGAATTTACACTACCAGTTCTTCAAACATATAAAAAAATGATATCATTCATTTATTTTTCTCTATCTATTCTTATTTTCTCCCATTTTCCATATAAATAAATAAATAATAAATAATTGTCATGTAATGTACCTACAATTGTCATGTAATATCAGTTTTATTAAAATAAAAAAAAATGTTTTATTCTGATACATAGTTATGATTTCCTTTATTTCCATATATATATATATATATATATATATATATATATATATATATATATATATATATATATATATATATATATATATATATATATATATATATATATATATATATATATATATATATATATATATATATATATACACACACATAGTACTGTTTAGAATAATGACAAAATTTTTGTTTACGAGGTTGATTTTGTAGGGCTCAAATGTTATTTATATGAAATAAAGATATATCGGTATTTAGTATCCCAAGAACAAGACATGTAAGGGTTGAGTACTTTGAGTTAAAGGCCATGACATTATATAGTAGTACCTCAAGCAAAAGGCGTGTAAGTGTGAGGTTTGGGTGACAAGTTAACCTTCACTTAACTCATGATTAAGTATTTTAAATCTACCATGTCTTTTATCCTACCATTTGTAGGTTTCAAAATACTTATTTTAATTTGTTGTAATGATTAAAATGCTTTGGGAATAGATGAATACGTGTAGACTATTCAGTCTCTCTATCTTCTAGGGATATAACTTTTAATGATGTCAACTTTTATCAGCCATTTTTCATTTGAAAGGTTTTATTTTATATATTGGTTCGATATCTCAACTTTTTGCTTACTGTTTCAATTTCTTCCATCATATCCTTAACTACCACTTTCTTTTGCTTGCCACTTCACTCTTCGAACATTCTTGAAAATAAGTACTTCCTATTATTATTTAGTTTTTTTTGGTAATTTCTAGCCATGTTTTTATTTTAGTGTGATTCATCTAGGGAATTTATTTACTTTTCTTTTCCAAACCAGGTCTTAGATGCATAATGTACTCACCATACCAACATTGTATACTGAGTCAGGCCTTGTGTGACAATGGTATCTTAGACCTGATATTGTGAGAAATATGTACATTATGATACCATTGACTTCATAATGTAAGAATTTATAAAGAATTGGAAGAAAGAAAATGGAATAATTTATAAAGAAATAACAAGAACTGATGACAAATTTGAATCTTTAAGAGGATAAGGAGGGTTCATCAAGAATCATAACAAGAAGAAAAAGTATGATGAGAAAAAGATCTAATTCTATGACAGGCCTTGTGTGACAAAGGTATCTTAGTGACCCAATAAGTCTTCTATATTGGGTTGGATCGACATCATCTTCATCTAAATATTTCGACAGTTGCAATCTGGGCTCAACTAGAGTCGAAGTTGGGTTGCAATCTTGCATCTCAAATCTCTTCAGTATGTCGCTTGCATATCTTCTTTGGTGCATCATCAAACCTTTACCACTCTTGTAGAATTCGATGTCAATGAAATATGAGTGATTTCCCAAGTCTGACATTTCAAACTCCTCACTCAGATCATTTGTGAAATCTTCAATCTCCTTCTCGCAACTTTCTGTTATCAACAGATCATCGACAAAGAGACATAATATAAGAAATTTGTCATTCCTTCGTCTTACATATACTTCATGCTCATTTGTGTACTTAACAAATTCCTTCTATCTTATAAAACCATCTATTTTCTTATTCCAAGCCCTTGGAGCTTGCTTCGCTTGAGTCCATACAGGGCTTTATGCAGCATGTACACCTTTCTTTATTCTCCATGTTTCACAAACCCAACTGGTTGTGCAACATAAACTTCTTTGTTTAAGGGGCCATTCAGAAATGCATATTTCACATCCATCTGACATGTGTGCCAATTGTTCATGTTCGTTACACCAACAACCAACATGATTGTTTCGATCCTAGCAACAGGTGCAAAAACTTCATCGAAGTCGATTCCTTCCTTCTGAATAAATCCTTTCTCCATAAGGCTCGCCTTGTGTCGAGTCACTTCCCCTATGGGATTTAGCTTTACCTTGTATACCCACTTCACATCAATTTCCTTCTTTCCTTGAGGCAATTCGACAAGTGACCAAGTGTTGTTGACTTTGATGGACTCTAGTTCCTCATTCATAGCTTTCACCCACTTCTAATATTTCAATGCCCCGGCTACATTGACAGGTTCGACATATGAATAGAAAGCATAGTGTACCATCTCACCTTCTTCATCGACCACATCAGTTGATGTAATCACACATTCTTGTAACCTTGTAGGCATGTGTCTTGTTTGTTGAGGCCTGCTTGGGCCTATTTCACCTCTAACTTCTTCTCGTCGAACATCTCTTTCGACTTCACTAGATGGTTCTTAACATAATATTCTAACTTAATCTTTCTTGACATTTACAGTTCAATCCCACTCTTTAAGCTCATATATGATCACTGAGTCGAACAACTTGTAACCTCTAGTCAACTAATATCCTATCAGAATCATTTGACTAGACTTGTCATCAAGTTTTCTTCTCAAATAATCTGGCACATGTCTATGTGCTACAGATCCAAATACCTTCAGATGACTCAAGATAGGCTTGGAACCTGACAAACATTATTTTAGCGTGATCCCTTATAGCTTCTTCATCGGTCATATATTCAAAATATATGTTGTAGTCGACATAACTTATCCCCATAATTCTTTGGCTAGATGATTGCCTTTCAACATACTTCTTACCATGTTCATGATAGTTCAATTCTTCCTTTCTGAAATTCCATTATGTTGTGGAGTGTAGGGTGGAAATACCTCATGCACAATCCCTTCTTTCACACATAATGCATCTAAATATTTCGACACATACTCATCACCACCATTAGTCCTCAAAATCTTGAGCTTTCGACCACTTTCTCTTTCAACCATAGATTTAAGCTTGGCAAATACCTTGATCACTTCACTTTTATTCTTGATAATGTAAGTCCATAGTTTTCGACTGAAATCATCTATGATAGTGACAAAGTATTTGTTACCTCCAATTGAATCCACCTAGATAGGACCACATACATCAGAGTATATGGATTCAAGAATTGCCTTTGACCGTTGAAGCTATTCTTGTATTGTTTCACCTAAACACATTCTTCACACACTTCGTTTGGGATGTCGATTTCTTTTATTCTCTTCAAATCTCTGATGTCTTTGAGATTGAGATGATCAAGTCTATAATGCCATATCCATTCATCTCTGTTAGTTACAATTGCAAGGCACTTATGCTCGATCACATTAAGTTTGATCTTAAAGATTTTATTTTGAGACATTGGATCCTTCAAGATCAACCTACCACTTGCGTCGAGAACTCTTATCATCTTGTCTTCGATCGTCACCTTGTAATTATTTTCGAACAACTGCCATATACTGAGAAAATTGCTCTTTATGCCTGGCATGTACAACACATTGGAAATTACAGACCTCTTTCCATCTTTCTTTATAATTAGAACGTCACTAATACCTTCAGCTGCTAGAGTATTGTCATTTGCAAATTTCACCGTGTTTTTCACCGAGGCCTTCATGTTGACAAACCAATCTTTCCTACCAGTCATGTGTGAATCCAAGTACCATTGGTCCTTGAATCTCTCTTCATATCTCGTTGTAACCATCAACAAAATTTCTTCTTCTTCATGTTTCGCCAGCTTAGCGTCACTTTCTTGATTCTTCTACTTTTCAGGACAATCACTGAAATAATGATCATACTTCTGACAATTGTAACATTGAATGTGACTCTTATCAGGTTTTTAACCATCACATCTTCCTCTACCTACATCATCACCTCTTTGGTTGCCTTGGTTCCAAGGTTTTCTTTGATTCGACCAACCTACTTCTTGCTAATTTCGACTAGTCGAATTGTTATATCCTCATCTACCTTTGTTGCCATTCTAACTTCCTTTGCCTTTATTTTCTTTTGTTGATTGTGTCTGCAAAGGCATATCACTCTTTGACTTTCCTGTATCTCTTTCAACCATTCTTTACTCATGAGATTCAAGAGTCCCTTGAAGATCTTCCTTTGTCAATATTTACAAATCTTTCGACTCCTCTATGACTACTACCACATGGTCGAAATTCAGAGCCAACAATCTTAAAATCTTAGAGACAACTGCTTTGGTCGTCAACGCTTCTCCAGATACTTTGATTTGATTCACAAGTTTTGTAACTCTTGTAAAGAAATCTGTTATGCTTTCACTTTCTTCCATCTGAAGCAATTCATAGGTTCTCTTGTGAGTTTGTAACCCCACCTCTTTCACCTTCTCTGCGCCTCCAAACGACTTCTCCAAAATTCCCCATGCTTCTTTCACGGATTCAACATCACTAACCTTTTCAAAGTTATCTCGATTAACACATTGATGGATTATAAAGAGGGCTTTATAATCTTTCTTCAATTCTTTGGGTGCAACCTTTTCTTGATCTATTGCGTTTTCCGCAACGTTGTTGATCCTTCCTTCACAAGATCCCAAAGATCTTGATAACAGAAAACAACCTTTATCTGCTTGCACCAATTCTCATAATTATCTTTCTTGAGAATTGGATGGTTTGTCGGAAAATGTTTGTTTGGATGATTCATTGACATCACGATTCTTGCCCTTGAATCGCTCAAATCGGAGCTCTTATACCAAATGTAGGAAATCCCCCATAACATATGGAGGATTCCAATAAATCTTGATGAACAATATTATTGCACGACGAAAATTAAAAGAAAAAATTGAGAAGAGAAAAATTAGGGTTTAAGGATGAAGAAGAGGAATTTTCTGCAGAGATCTATCTGCCTACAAATAGTGGAAACATTTCTTTGATTCACTTACAACTAAAAATATGTGAAAATAATGTGTTTGTTGGGCCAATTCGAGGGGGTCAACGATGGAGCATTTCTTCTTGTGACACACCTTTGTGAGAGACACACCACATATCCACCTAAAACCTTAAGGTGATATGTGTGTAGGTTCTCTCACTTATATAGTGTTCAATCTTCCATTTTCTAATCGATGTGAGACTTCATCCTCACACTTGATTTTCAACACTCCCCATCAAGTGTGAGTCTATACATAATGCTCCCCCTGAAGTGGAAGTTATCTCTTCCACATACACTTATATCACCGTTGACACTCTTCAACGCAACACCTTCTACCAACCACCTGCGAAAAATGTTTCGATACAAGTTGATCCTTTCACTCGAAACCAGGCTCTGATACCACTGTTGAGGAAATTCGAGGGGGTCAACAAAGAAGCATTTCTACTTGAGACACACTTTTGAGAGAGACACGCCACATATCCACCTAAAACCTTAAGGTGATAGATTTATAGGTTCTCTCACTTATATAGTGTTTAATATTTTCTTTTCTAATCAATGTGGGACTTCTTCCTCACACTTGATTCTCAACAGTGTTAAGATGAATACAAAATAAGAGTTACTCCCTATTTATAGATTTATGTTATCTTGAATTCTAAGTTAAAAGGCTAAAACTATAAAAGCCCAAAATTCCTATTTTAGCTAACATTACTAAAATAGGGCTAAGTCATAATATGTGTGAAACACACACTAGTATAATTCCACATTTTTTTTGTTTGAGCACTAACGACTTCGACACTAAGAATTACAACTCAACACTTCTCTAGCATATTCCAACCTTTTTTTTGAAGATGTTGCTTTTGAGATTTCGTCAAATATCTTTGTATACACGCCCTAGTGTATAAAGAACAAAATCATTTTATCTCAGGGCGTATAAAGAACAAAATCATTTGATCTTTCTTTTTTGATTCTTTGAAGGTTGCATGTTGAGTTTTTGTTGGATTTTCAACCAAAGATTGAAGACCCTCATTTACATATTCACTAACATCTTGAACATTTGATATCACCATTGAACACCGGTTAAACACACATTGATGAATAATTGAATGAATGTTTTGTATTGGTCAAGAGGACAATGTATTTCCAGAAGTACTAGGAATCTCAAATTGGACATAACCAAAATCAATTAATGCTACATACCTTAATTGACATACAAATTAATGTTAACTACCTTAATTACTAACTATTCAATCATCTCAAATAATATTAAACTTATAATTTGAGTTACAAGAAAGACAATTTGAATTATAGAAAATCATCATTTCTAGATTTTTTTTCTCCAGATTTCGGAACCCAAATGAGATATATCCCATGAAAATCTTCACATAAGAATCTTTTTAGTAAGATCAAAAATTAGTTTTTAGCTTTCAACTTACATCAATAAAAATAAATTTGTTTAATAATTATTTTTAGCTCGTATACATATATTTATTATTTATATTTTTATGTTTAATTTTGAATAATAATATGTATAAAATTATAATTACTACGTTATTAATTAAACTATCTGTTATTTTATATTTATACGTTATTAATTTTCATTTACTGAAACCAATTATTAGTGTTTCCTAGAGTGACGGAGTAGTAATTTTTTTGTCAAAGTCTACATTCCTAAGCAACAGAAACTTTTATAGATATTATTCAATTAATAAATGTAATGATTACTAAAGGTGGTAAACGAATCCAAGCTCTAAAATGAGTCGTTACCGACCGCTAAAAGAAGACGCATTAATTTATATAGAATTGAAAGTATAGATCCAAACTCTCCCAACATGGCCATACAGAAGAGACCCAAAAAGGGAATGGGGGTGCGTTAAAAGGTGAGGAAGGTGCACGTGGTCCCAAACATGAGTTAGATAATCACAAACAAGGTAGGGTTACCTTGTTAAAGCCTCTTCTCTCTGCTTTGGTTGTTTGAATTGTCAAAGAACAATCACACCCACTTTCCCCCCTCCTTTCCTGCTACATTTTCTCCTTTCATCATTAACTTAAGATACCCTCGTATATTTGGTCCCGTTTAATAATGCTTATCTCATACATATTACTTTCTCTTTTTCTAATATTTTCTCATTTTTAACTTTTGTTTTTACACAAGTCCTTTTAAACTGTTTGTTATTTATTATTCTTATAATATAGGGAGACTGATACATTAAGTGCAATATTAGTCATCTTGTTACCGATATCATACGTTCAACAAAAGGATATTAGTTCGTAATTTGTAAGGAATGCCATCTCCTGACCTAATCCTAGAGGCATATATACATACTAATTTGTAAAGAATTCTAAGTCCTTGATATGTATATTACGTTGTATGGTTGTTAGGGTTTATCCACGGCGGCGAAAAGCTATGTACGATATGATAGTGTTATATGGTGGTTTAGAAGATTTAGTCACGTGAGGTGAGAGATTTTATATATATATATATATATATATATATATATATATATATATATATATATATATATATATATATATATATATATATATATATATTGGTTGCTTGTGTATAAGTGTATAATTTAATATTTATATGGTTTAATATCTCTCATTTCTCCTCGTGGGAGGAGAGTTATTTATAGCTAGGATTTAGAATTCTCCTAGGGTGACATCCGCTCCCTCATGACCAGGGAAAAATATTGACCACCTAATCTTCAGGGGAAGCATAGTGGACTTCCTCTCATTTGATCAACTGCATTACACACACCATCAGTGACTAGGGCGAGCCATTGTGCTCTTTCAGGATATTACCTAGGCGATAGTACTCTTAGGTGAAGACACCCTGATTTAAGACACTACATAGTCTCCCAAGCAGGAGGACTTTGTTAAGGGCGAAGTGTTTTCAAAGCTTCTTTCATTTCTTAGATATGTCTTTCGTTCTGAGGTAAATCCCTCAGTTGATGACAATTTTTTATTTAAGAGGCAAGGTCCTCAGCTTGGGGCGAGTCCCTCAGTTGAAGGCGATATTTTCTTAATTGTGGAAGACCTTAATTGAGGGATGAGTCATCTTCTAGATGTCTCCTAATTAGCTAAAAATGTCAACTGGGATTGTCAATCAATCATTCAGCTGACCATGTTTACTTCCATTTAATGTAAGTAATGATGGCTTATTTTTCGAGACCTTAAAAGCTAGTGGCACGTGTCAGAAATGTGCTCAATTTTTTCAAAATTATGGGGGAGTCTAAAGGGCCCCCTATGGTTCCCACTCCCTAGTAACATCTTTCTTCTTTTATCTCATATACTCATTTCTCTCCTTTTCAGCAAGCTCATCTGAACTTCCTAACTCCTCACCTCTCCTACTTCCCCGTTCACAACCTTTCTTCCAAGTATGAATTTTCCTCTCTCTCACTTTCTCTATTGAATGAGATTTACGGAGATACATTTGAAATATGGCTTAGGTTAGTTGTAGGGTCATAGATTTTAAAGGAATCAGTTACCCCATTTGACGATTGTGACGGTCGTGGTGATTTATTTTGTCATAACATTTTCTCAAGAACAAACGGACAATGTTTACCCCCCTCAGTTGAGTCCAATGATGTTGAGGATATTGAATCTTGTTATATTTCTGATGAATAGATATTCCTTTTCTGATTAGGAGTGGATGTTTCTTCTTTAAAGGATGAAGACAATGTTATTGATAAGTGGTTTTTACACTGTCTTTTATTACTTGTTTTGCTTGATTATTTTATCGTTTTATTTTATTTTTCTTTATTTTACCGCATTTTACGCTTTGGTTGTCTAGTTTCAATGTTCTTTAGGTCCCAATAAGTATATGGGAAAAAGTGAAGCAAAAGCACAAAGAATCGTGAAGGTTGGAAAAAATGCAAGTCAAGATCCAGAGGGCTGCTACGGGCACTCGTAACACCTGCTACGGGCACCTGTAGCACATGATATGGGCCGTAGTAGCAGAGCCAAAATCCTCCTTCTCAATTCAAAAGCTAGAGCAGTGGACAATGGTCTGCCATGGTCACTCGTACACCTGTTATGGGCTGTAACAGGCATGCATGTTTTGGTTCGCTTATTTCCTTTTTCGGTTCGATTTGTTGCTTATTTGGGACCTCTGCACCTTCCAATTTGGCATTATCTTGTGTTTAAATTGCATTGAAACTTAATGTTTTGTTCCATGTTTAGAATTAGTTATAAAACTGATAAGTAGTTGTGAGTTTAAGTATCCAGTTTTTACCGTATATTTCCCTTTTACACATTTTTATCAAAGTTTGTACTAAAAAGTCTCCATTGGAGCAGCTGGATATGAAGCTTTATTTTATATATTCAAGTATTCTTTCTTTTATCAGGTTCTTATTTTTAGTTATTGTTCTTCTTTACAAATTATTTGGATTAATCATGTTTGCAATTTTGGAAATCTCTTTTATTGCTTCATCTCTCATCATGAATGAGTAGTTTTCTAGAGACTAAGGGTCATGAGACCTAATTTATGATTATCTGTATGTTTGAATAAATCAATTAAGAGAATTTGATGCGTGTATTTTTTTAAGAACCTGAGTTTTCTTTCAATCATTATTACGAAAGTAAAAGAGTTCTCAAGTACCGATCTCTATATGAAAGGATATGTACTAATACCCGATAATAGGTTTTCAAACAATTGAGTTCGATGATGCAAAAGTGTTCAAACGAAGTTGAGAAATGTTTCATTACAATAGCTATGCAATGGTAAATATTTTTTGGTGAATAATTCTAATAAGCGAAAGTTGACTAATTATTCGTTGAAAATAGGACAACATGCTGGCGAAAATAGGTGTTTTCCTCTATAATCTATTTTCTATAATTCGTGCGGAAATTCTCGTAGTAGAAATAAATCAATCATATAGAGATGTTTGAGTGGGGACTATGACTCTAAGTCTTGTTTGTTTCTGATTAATTATAAGTTATTTGCGCTTAAGCTGTTTCAAAAAGTACTTTTAAAAATAAGTTGTTTTGATATAAGTGCTTTTACACTTGAGTCAATGTTATTCTCCATTACTCGGTTGCACTAGATTTACACCAATAAGATAGAATTCGGTACTTAACCATTGGTCTCTAAGGTTTGATACTTTTTATACTACTCTGGCATTTTTCATACGTTTGTGGTGTGTCAAGGTTTTGGCACCATTGCTGGGGACCAATTGCATTAAAATTGAAATTTTGTCTGATCATCATAGTAACTAGAGTTTTATTTTTCTTCTTAAGTTCTCCCGTTAGTGACAATTCAGTCAAACCCAATGACAATTATGCTTGTCTGTTCAAGTGACAATTCAGTCGAACACATTGACAAGATCGAGCGCTTTTTACGAGAAAGGCACCGAAATCAAAGACATCCCATAATGGATACACTTATTATCGATACGATGACTTTAAAAGATTATGTGATTCCTATAGAAGAGGAACCACACTACAGTATCGCGCACCCGCCTATATTGAGGTAAATAATTCGAGCTTAAACTTTCATTGATAGGTATGGTCCAACATGGCCAATTTTTAAGGTTACCCTCAGAGAACCCGAACTTAAACCTATCAATTTTTGTCGATAAATGTGGTATTGTTAATGTAAATGGTGTCGATCAGAATTTTATTCGCCTAAGACTATTTCCCTTCTCTGTGAGAGACCAAGCACGAGCTTGGCTCCAATCCTTGCCCACTAATTCAATCATTTATTGGGCTCAATTGAAAGCTGTTTTTCTACCGTGGTACTTTCCGTTGAGTAAGATGACCCAAGTTAGGAACGGGAGAAATAATTTTAGCCAAGAAGAGAGGAATCTTTGTTTGACACGTAAGAGCGTTTTAAGGACTTGTTAAGGCTTTGCCATTTCCATGGGCTAAAAAATGGATAAAAATTCACACCTTCTATAATGGTATCCTTTATTCCATAAGGATGATCCTTGATGCGGCTTCTAGAGGAGCCCTTATGAATAATCCACAAGATGTAGCTTATAATCGTATAGAGGAAATGGCTAAGAACCATCATTCTTGGGGAAGTGTGTGACAAGTCGCTGTTAAAACCACCCTTAAAATAGGAGGGATATATGAAGTGAGTCAATTTGATCACATGAATGCTAAAGTTAATTATCTTTATCAAAAGATTGAAAATTTGAGCATCGCCTCTCCAACACCCATTTTACTTACCCCCGTGGTTTCTTTTCCCCCCGCAAACTACACTTGTAAGATTTGCAACATAAACGGGCATACAAATAATGACTGTCAAATGATTCTCATTGGAAGGTATATTTAAGACAATGTGAGCTTTTTGAACAATAATCAACAGAACAATCTGTACTCAAATACCTACAACCCAAGATGCCGTCACCGCCCCATTTTTCCTATAAAAACAACCGACTATAACAAGCTACACGACCCCCCGAGTTTCTAAAATGTTGTGGCGGCTGCTCCAAAGAAGTCTAACTTGGACTTCTAATGGAAAATTTGTAATGATGCAAACACGTCAAAACGATGAATAGAAATTAAAACCTTCATACTAATGAGGTACTTAGGTAGCTGACCACCAAATTAAAAATATTTCTACTCATAACAAAATGTTGGAGACTCAAATCTTCCAAGTTGCACAACAACAAGCCTCTTTTTCCATTCCTCAGGGGTCATTTTCAGGGCAACCCAAGCAAAATCCTAAGGGACAAATGAATTATGTGACAACTAGAAGTGGTAAGTATTTAGTAGCCCCCAAAGAAATGGGGAAATGGAGAGAAAAAGAGAAAGGAAAAGAGGTTAAGGCTATATATAATAAGGACAATGAGGAAGATGAGGATAATGAACGAACACCACTTGAAAAGGAGGGCGTTGAAAAAGTTGAGAAGGAGGCACCTTATGTAGCCCATGCTCATTACAAACCACCTATCCCATTTTTGAAAAGCTTTATGAAGGCAAAGGTAGAAACTCAATTAAAAAATTTATTGTACTCCTTAAAAAGATCCAAATTAATATGCCCTTTACAGATGCATTGTCCCAAATGCCCACTTATGTCAAGTTTCTAAAAGAGTCCTCAATAATAAGAGAAAATTTTAGGAACATGAAACAATGGCTATGACTATTGATAGCAGTGCTGTAATTAGAAACATGCTTCCTGTAGCGGTAAAAATCATGAGTGTAAGCTATTGATTAACTTAACTCAAGGTAAACATAGTCGCCATCACGCTTTTATTTTATTCCAAAAGGAAAAAGAAAAAATAGCGAATAAATCCTAAAATGAATCTAAAGTAAAAAGCTAAAGAAACAAGCAGAGAAAGGGTAAAGGGGTTGGTTACAAAATGGGAAGGTTTTAAGCACCCAAAACGCCTGTGGTACTCCACGGGAGCCCTTTGAAAAATTTATTGCTTTTGGTTTAAAAATGGGTTGTTTAAATGAGAATGGGGAAAAGAGAAAAGAATTAATTTTTAATGTTTTTGTGTTTGACGAGACTTTCATCTCATGCCTACGTACCCACAAAGTGAAATGTAAGATCAAAGCCCCGTAGTTTGTGGTACAAATAGTAAAAATTGATATGTTAGATTGATTTTAAAATGTAAAGACAAGTCATAATTCTTTAGTGAATAATTTCGCTAGAAAGAATGAATCATGTCTAAACATATGAAAAGGAAAAGTGCACGAGGGCATAAAAAGGATTGAATGAGTTTTTCATTTTTTTAAAGTCTTTTGAAAAAGGTGTCAATATGTTTATGTGGTTTAGAATTTATTAAGAAAATGAAAGAAGAGAGTAAAACCATTTGACCAAAGTCAAGGTTTGAATTATGAAAATGGTGAAAATTAGAAAACAAATAAGTTTTGAAAAGAGGGAGAAGTTTTAAAAATTGAAGGGGGGAGATGAAGAGGCTATCCTAAAAGGAAAATAAAAGAGATAAAGGAGGAAAGATCTAACCAAACTTGATGATAATTCCAAGCATAAGCACAAGAGTTCCATCCTCATAAGCATAAGCTAGAAAATGGCCAAATAAAGGCTAAAGTACCAACTCCAATATGATCAAAGCAAAGGGAAGGTGTCCTAGATTCTAAGTCCAAAACTCTAATTCCAATGCAAAAGATAGTAACCATAGACCAAGATCAAGATCACAAGTTTTTAGAGGTTTAATCCTTTATTAATATTTTAAGTCCAAATGGACAAAAGAAAAAGAACAAAGATATAAAAGCATAAACATAAACATGATAATGAATGATAAAGCATAATAAAAAATAAAGCAGATAAGGGAGCGAGAAGGAAATTAAAGAGGATAAGATACAAGAGGAAATTAAAATATTAGTATAGTATTAATAATAATATAAACATAATAATGGTATGGTGAACTTAATCATCCACAACCAAAAGAGTAACAAGGCATTTAATGCCAAAAACCGAGAAGGCTACTGATTCTACTTAGTATCTTACACTATAGTAATTAATCGGTGCAATTAGATCCAAATTAGATGAAGACTTGAAAGAAGATTAGAATATCCAAAGAAACTACACATCAAGCTTCAAAAATCGCGGATCTAACGCAAATGATTAACCAACATTGGGATGACACGATCAACGCGAGGTCTGGTCCACGAAAGTGGAAGTATCTAATTATATTTTTATTCTGAAGTAGGGACACATTTAGGTCTATGTTAAGAAATCTCCGAGTAATTTACAAAGTAATTACCCTACAAATAAGACCGGACAAAACCAATTAAGGTTAATGATATTAGTGCTAACACATGTTAGAGAAATGATATAATGAATCATCCTCCGAAAATATGCCACACGAAAAGAAAAATGGTAATGGTCTAATATTAATTGAGATTTCACATTGATTCTTCAAAGGCACCCTATCACGATTCCAAAGTATGGATAATGATCCAAATGATCATTCATCCATAGATTTGAAATAATGAAGATTAAATATATTTGAAAATCAATAATCGCCGATTCTTCGATTTTCATCGACCAAAAGAAAAATAAGATGAAAGAAAGTGGATCTAACATTTATGATCCACACAACCAACAAATCGAAAAGAAATTTCAAAAGGAAATGTCATAAAGAAAATCAAAATGAAAATAACTAAAAAAAACGTTTAAAATATTTTTATAATGATTTTTTCAAAGTAATTTTAAAATGGAAGAAACCAATAGAACCAAGAGAGAAAAAAAAGAAAGAGAGTCAGGGAGAGATGGAAACATATCAGAGTGTATGGATAGCAAATCCAAATATACCATGGGCTTAACCCAAGTCACAACAAGAGGATTGAAAACAAATTGGAAGGAAAAGTTCTTAGCATTTTAATTACCTTTTCTCATGTTCTAAAAAACGAGGCTATTGTACCTCTCTCTCAAGAATTTTTCGCAATACTTTAGCTAAGTAGCGAAAGGAAATCGCGATCGGTCTCTCTCACAAGAATCATAGTTGTTCCTCTTCTTCACATGGTGACCACGTTACCATTAATGTTCCTTCAATAACATAAAAAAACGCACAACTCTGTGTAAACACCCCAAATTTTCCCTCAATCATATCACACCATGGCTTGTGATCTTTCATTTTTTCATAAGAATAAGCATACCACCTCATATTGCATATTTGTTTCATCTGCATAGTTCAAGTTCATCTGCATCTAGGGTTTGTGATCTGAGCAATCCAAGAATCCATCTGAGCCATCCCAAGGAACTCAAATCTTTCCAATAGGATCCATGTGTGTTCTATTATCATATTATACTCCTAAAAGTTCATGGAAGTCAAGGGATCACAAGAACTGGCAAAGGCATGGAAGCAGAGCTAGGGTTTCACTACACAGATGACCAAAATTAGGGTTTTTGTTTCAAAGGCCTTAACTCCAAATTTTTGGGCCATTCTTGTTTCTAATGTGCTTAATATGTCATGAGGATCATGTGTACCAAGTTTTATGAAGAAACTCATTGTGGAAGTCATCTGTTCACTGGGTAACTTCTTGAGTAAGTTAAGTCAAAATCAGGGCATCTGAGGCCCCCAACAATGGAACCAAAGGGGTATTTTCATCAAATTGAAGTTCTATGATCTTTACTTGATCTTATAAGAGGTTATAAGTTCACAAGATTGAAGAATTTTGAGCCATTTGCAAACTTGCCAAAAATGGAAATGACTTGAAATGCAAACTTTCCATTTTGGGAAAGTTTTTCAACCTTCTCTTTCTCAACCAAAAAGGCTTCAAATTAAAAATTATTGGTCATGCAAGTTGTAGATTAGGTCTTTCCCTTTTCAAAAAGTACAAGAACATGTCTTGATTCATCCTAGAACTCAAGATATGGCCTTTCAAAGTTGACAAAAATCCTAAAATTTCAAGTTTCATGTCAAAGAGGGATTTTGCAAATTGGCATGTTCAAGCATTCTAATGACTTATAATAGGCACAAATACTTCAGAACATGTCAAGACAACCTCAAAACATCAGAATTGGCCCAAGTTTTCATTACTTTCATGACTTGAACTTCAAGAAATCACAAAAGGGCCAAAACTCTCAAGAATTGCAAAATGCATTGGATTCTATCATCCACTTGTGCCAGCTGCATCAAAACCATTCCATGGCTCTCCATGAAACTTGCTGAGGCCAGACACCCCAAGAAATCAGACCTTCCATGGCCCATACCTCAAGTACACAAATCTTGACATTTTTGCAAAACACCCCATACCAATCAACCTGTGCCACAACAACTTTCTGAGCATTTCCGTTGGCTAAAGCAAACATTATGGAACACATTTCATAACACACAAGCAGTTGAATCATCCAAGAACTCAGAATCCACAAAATTTGTCAAAACCTTCCCTCCTTCAAAACTCAAAAACCAACCACTGAAACTTCAATTTTCTTTCACCAATTATCTCCACATAACCTAAGGATCACAAAGCACCCTTCACCATAGCCTAAAAGCCACTAAATCAGAAATACGATTTCTGCATCCTCAGAACCAAACACCTCAAAATAGCCATCACAAGCTTGCTCTAAGCTCATCTTCACCATCAGGAAGATCATTGGGGTGAATTTGAACCAAGAGGGAGGCCAGAAAGCTCAAGAACACAAAGCTTCAACTCAGGTAGCTTCATGAACTTTTTTTTCCAGAACTTGTTATTTAAGTTTCTAAATGATTCCTCATGCTTCACTGATCATCCTGATATGATTTGTTTTGAAAATGATTGAGAAATGAGTATGTATTGAACTTCTGAAAGTTTTGTTCATTTTCACGATTTCCTTATAATCTTGTTTTTGATGAATGATAAATGTGTTTTGATGATGAATTTTTGCTTAGGGATGTTAGGGGGATTGATTCTGGAGCTTTAGAGGGGTTGGGTTAGCCTAGGGAGTGAGTTAGCATTTTGGTGTGGCCGGAGAAGATGACCGGAGCTTGCTCTGGTCACCTGAAAGTGATTAGGGTTAGGATTAGGGCTAATCTCCCCAGTTTGAATGTGGGTCGTAGGATCAAGATTAGCGTGTGTTTCTGTGGCCAGGATCATTTCACTTAAAACCCTAATTTTAATTAATTAATTAAATCAGTTAATTAGCCAGTTTGAATATGGGCCATTGATCCGCGCACGCAGTCAATTCCCTCTCTTTCCAGTTTAAATCTCAGCCTTAGGATCAACATACTTTCATTTTAATTCATTTCATTTCATTTTCTTTTCATTTCCTTTGCATATTTAATTTAAAATAGCTAAAAACATCACAAAAATATTTCCTTTTGCATTTCTGATCCAAATATTTTTCTCAACCCAAAAATGATTTTTATTTTATTTTTTGCATTAAAAAAGTATTTTTAAAATATTTAAATGTTATTTTCAATTAATTAAAGTCTTTTAATTAATTAAAAATACATTTAGGTTTCTAAAAATCACCCAAAAAATCATGAATCATCCCAATACATTTAGAAACATTTTCAAACTCTTCACACAAATTTATTTTTAGGTTTGATCATAGTTTGTGAATTTTCTTTGAATTAAGGGTCATTAAAACCATATTTTTGAACCCTAACTTTAAAAAATCATTTTTGCCTAACCAAGAAGAGTTTGAAGATGATTCTTTTTGCATTGTGTTGAATATTGCATGTAGTTTATAGGACATTTTCCTCATGAATATATCTTGCATTTTCAAATTGATTTGCATTTTTCCCTTTGAATCACCCAAAAAACCCTAGAAAACTTAGGAAATTCATAACTTTTGATTGGATAGGCTTCTGACCTTCTCCTTTGGGGTGTGACCTAATATGGGATTAGGGTTTGTTTGAGCTTGATTGCAAATTTTTATCATGTCATATGCTTCTGTTTTGTTCATTTGCATCTCATACTTTCATAAAACCCTAATTTCATATGTCCATTTGCTTTTAAGTGAACTTGTTCACTTGTGTTCCATTTCTCTCACTTTTTTTCTTTAAGTTACTTATCTTCTTCAATGAAGTAAGTAACTTATTCTCCTGCTTCATCCTCCTTTCATCTGCTTCTTCCATTGGTGGCTTCCTTGAAGATCTTTCTTAAGTCTTACAAACCATAGGATATCCAAGCATGATAATGATTAGGGTGATGATTAGTTTCCCCTTAGATTTTTACCTTTGAGTCTCCTTGAGTCTCTCTTCTCATCTCAATAATCAGAGACTAAACTCTTAAAGTTTTAGGACTTTGGAATTAGGGTTATGCCTGCATCCTTCTCTTAGGATGGAGTGTATACTTTTAATCCTAAGTGTTAAACCTTTAATTTGTTTAAACCTCTTAATCAAATCACATTAATAATCACCAAGACTTTATCTTGTAACTTGGGTCTTACATTAGGGTTCGATCTCTTCCTTATGGTTAAGAGGGACTAACCCTAGTGTTTAATGGACAAGCCCCCCTCAGGTTGTCTTACAAACCATAAAACTCATTTCTTAATCTCATCCCTTAATTAAAATCCACTTAATAAAGGCTTTGTTATATAATGAATTTACTCCCTAACCATGGATTAAGTTGAGGTATCTTCCTCAACTTAAGTGTTCTCATCTATTATCCTTCTATTAGGATGGTGTAATGAGCCCACTAATATGTGATTAGAGATTAAACTCATTACTTAACACTAAACCAAAACCCAAAAACATCTAAATAATCACAAGTAGGTTAATGATCTTAATCCTACATCTTCATGGTAATTAAGTTGATATGCTTATCTCATACTTAAGTAGGCTCGTTATCCCTAATCAGGGAGGATATAATGAGTTTACAAGTCCTTGATTTAGGCTTAAGCTCATTAACTTATGCAAAACACCAAAAATAATAACAAGACTGAAAACATCAAAAACAAACAACAATCGTCTCCTTCGGGATTCTTTTCTCATCACATTCATTCATAACGAGAACTTGCTTCTTCCGTCTAATGAAAGACAGTTAGCACTCGAGCCAGACGAGTCATACACTTGAGCATAGACAAGTAAGCAGTTCACAGTCAATTCATTTTCAGTCTCTTTGAGTCGAACTACGGTGTTCTGACTTCCTCATTGCACGCGAGGATACGTAGGCATAACTTAACGGTTATCGTACAAAAGTCTCTTTGTCATCCCCCTCTTTCAGCACTCTTTCTAAAGCCTCAGTCCTGAGCATTTCACTTTCTTTTGCACTGACACTTGTATACTCTTTTCCGGCTTTTGCACACAGATAGCACATACACTACCCCTTTAAACACAATCTTTTAAGCGTTGATCCTATCGAGTACGACGGACAATCTGGGTGCTAATACCTTCCCAGGTTGTAACCGAACCCCTTTCTCAGTTTCTCTGGTTCGCAACCGTCTTATCCATATCTTTCTAGGTTTATGCAGCATTACCTTTCCTTCGGGATAAAAATGCCTAGCTGGCGACTCTATTCATTTCACCTTCATTTTCTCCTTTCGCTGACCGTTCGCGCTTGTACCGGGATGAAAATCTTCGGGAGCGACACTCTGCTCTTCTTCTCCAATGAAAACGTGTATGAGAATGAAATCACAATGCTACTTTGGTTCGCCTTCGGTTCACACTTCTTCTTCTTATGGATTTGCGTCAGATTTTGTAAGTTCTGCATTGAGGCTCGCAAAGTCTTGTTGAGTTGTTGGTATTGAATCTATTGTGATTTGGTTTTTTCTTTTACAGATTGATTAGAATCAAAGGATTTATTTGGAAGTTGAAAGTTAAAAATGATGAAGGTGAATTGTTTTTGTGGTTTAATCAAGGTTTTAAGATGTGATTGAAGGTTGAATTGAAGGTGAGTTTTGAAGGTTGAATTGTTTTTGAGTTTGGAATTTTGCAGGGTAGTGGTGGGCTTTCAATGCTTGAAGAATTGAATGGATTGAATGGTTATTTATAGATGAAACTGAATTTGCAGTGTTGTTGTTTACATCGTTGATGCTACCATTTTGAGTCACGAAAATTGTGTGAGTTGCGTTGCCGTTTTGAGCATTGGAGATACGTTTTGCAGGTATTGGCCGCGTTTTGCACTAGTATATCGCCTGAAGCTTGTGAAAGTTGTGGCTTGGATATTTGTTTTGTGCAAGTGGCTGAGATTGGCATGTTGTTTATTTACGGCTTGCGCTTATGTAATGCGTGATTTGTGACTGGCTCAACATAGTTTTCAACATGTATAGAAAGGATTGTGGCTTCATGGGCTTTTTGAGACAAGTGTGCGTGTGGCTGAAAGTGACGAAATGGATGAAATTGTAATTCATATAGGTGTATCAAGTGGAAAAGGTTTGGATAGAAACTTGGGAGCTTGGCTAGTTTGGTTCAATGATTTGGTACATCATGTAGCAGCTCATGTGTTCTTCTTCAACTCTTTTTTTTCTTCAAATTTTTGTTGTAATTTGTATGGTAATAATAATGGGCTTAAAGCATGATGGGCTTATGGAAAAAAGATAAGTTATGATAATTTTGGTAATGGAAAAAAAAGATGTTGAGAAATGAATTTTGAAATGGATTAAAATAAAAAATATGGAAATTAAAAAATGGTAATGGATATAGAATTGGATATTTAGAAATGGAAAATTGGAAATTTGAAAGGTGAATTTGACATGGAATTTGGACTAAAAATGGATATAGATTTAAAAGTGAATTAAATCAGAAAAAGAAAATAATGAATGAATTAGGAAGATGGAATTTAGGAAGTGGATAATGAGAAATGGTTTAGAACGGATAAATGGATATGAAGTGATTACCACCAACACGTACACAATCATGAAATCTTGATTTTTCAACTCAAAACCAATCTTGAACTTCCATATGCCTGATAAAATGAACACAACCACCACTGAACAAATCGCAACTGAAACGAAGACCATCAACTTTTAATTTTCTGAATATTTTCAAATTTTTCTGAATCGATCTCTGGGAAAATAAATCCACAGATGAACCACTTATGAAGATTCAATCGAGACAATCTGGCCCAAAACTTCTTATGAATCACAACTTGATAATCTGATGAATTCAGCAAACAACTTAACTTGACTTTGAATACGCATTTTCTGAAAAATAAAATACTGGCACAAATAACTTGCAGATGAAGCAATCTCTTGATAGTTTGACCAAGATTAGGTTAAACATCCATCTGAATCAGATCATAACTAAACAACCACATTTAACTTGAAAACAATAGTTTTCCTTTGACAAACCTGCAACACCTGGACACATAGAAAGAAGAAGAAGCAAATGCGACATACTTTTGATATTTTAGTTAGAGGTTAGTAAAATATAAAAAAATAAAGGAAAATAATAAAATACACAGATGCTTGGTGATCTTGTTTGTATGCAAGATGAAAATGAATTACGAAAACATCTTAGGGGAAAAAATTAGGATATGACAGATGCCCCTATTTAAGCTTTTTCAATCCACAAATATGAAGATTGGCATCTTCGTTTCGACAAGATGGAAGAGACTTAAATATTAGAAAACCTAATTTTTTGGCTCTAAGAGGATTTAAAAAGATATGAAATGGAATGAAATGAAATGACAGGAAATGATATGAAATGATATGAAAGCATATGAAATGATATAAAAGCATATGAAATGATATGAAAGCATAGAAATCTGTGGGGAATAAAACGAAACAAGAGAACATAATAAATGATGGGGATAAGGAGAATAAAACTCCAATGGGGAAAAGCAGAACACCATATGTTGGAGACCACAACATGGCTCAGTTGAGGAAAAGATGTCCAAGAATGGAAATTGGACAAAAAGGATCACAACATCCAAGAATGGCACTGAATGAAGTGAGAAAAGTCCCGAAAAGTACATCAGAAGCATCCAAGAATGATATTAATGACTTTACTAGGGATATCCGAGAATATCAATCAGATAAAAGGTGATCATAACATCCAAGAATATTAATTGAATGAAGTGAGAAAAATTCCCAGAAAGTACATTAGAAGAACTGATGACTTCACTATGGACATCCAAGAATATCAATTGGAAAAAAGAGAATCACAACATCATATAATTGAGTTGAATGAAGTGAGAAAAGTCCCGAAAAGTACATAAAAAACAATGATGACTCCACTATGGACATCCGAGAATGGCAATAAAAAAAAGGCAAACTACAACATCAAAAAATAGCAATCGAATAAAGTGAGAAAATTCCTGGAAAGTACATCAAAACAATGATGACTCCACTATGGACATCCGAGAATAGAAATCAGAAAAAAAGTGATCACAACATCCAAGAATAACAATTGAATAAAGTGAGAAAAGTCCCAGAAAGTACATCAAAACAATGATGACTTCACTATGGACATCCGAGAATGGCAAAAGGTGAAAAGCGTGAGAAGAAACATCAAGTATGTGAAGGAAAGGTTCTGGAAGGACATCTGATATACACAAAGGTAAGTGCCAAGCAAGTTAGACTTTGATCACAAGGTAAGATGTTGAAAACAACAGGACCTTGGAAAATGCATATGATGACTAACACACTCATTATGCCAACATATACGAAAATGGGGACTAACACACCCAAGAAAATACATAATAAGGACTAATACACTAAAGTATGCAAATATTTACGAAAATGGGGACTAAAACACCCAAGAAAAATGCATAATGAAGACTAACACACTCAAGTATGCCAACGTATACGAAAATGGGGATTAAAACACCCAAGAGAATGCATATGAGGACTAAAACACTCATTATGCAAATGTATACGAAAATGGGGACTAAAACACCCAAGAAAATGCATATGAGGACTAAAACACTCATTATGCAAATGTATACGAAAATAGGGACTAAAACACCCAAGAAAATATGGAGAATATGAAAGAAAATGTTTGACAGCCAGTTTAGACTCTTAGGGGAGTGGAAATCAACAAGTTTTATACTCTTTTGGGGAGTGAAAAAGATGGAAGACTGATTCCTCAACACTAAGAATACTTCCATTTTTCTCGGAGATTAGAGATGCTGCTCTTGAACATAACTCTATCACACCGGTAAACTGTATCAAGTTGATAATATTTTGAGAAGTCATGAAAAACTGCTTGGGGATTCTTGAAGAAAGTTGCCCCAAATTAGATTGACTGATGAAAGTAAATTGATAACGGCTTCAGTTCTAACTACTGTTGGGGAAAATTGATCATGGCTAGAATTATTGAAATGACTGTTGAGAAGTCTAAACCCAGTATGAAACTTGAAGATAAATCTTCTGATTAACCAAATATGAGAATATATTGCACTGAGCAATAAAACTCTTGAACCGTAGGACCTGGAAGGAACTTGTGCCTGATAGAATCACTGACAAAGTTTCTTAAATGTTTGAAAATTCCTTTGTGTAGGAAATTTTGTTTGCAAATAAAAAGTGTGTGTACAAAGATGATAATTTTAATGCAAAGTTCATGCAAAATTTTGAAATCAAAAATCATTTTGAAGAATGAAATTATTGATGTAAAGTAAAATGAAAACATTGTCAAAACACGATGGTTGAGACAAAAATGAAAGATAAAGCAAAAGAAAGAAACAAATGATTAACAACAAACTTGGGAGTCAGTTTACGTAACCTTGCTATAGTATGCTTATAAAAAAACCTGGATTCAATTAGGTCTTATGAAGGTTGTAACGTGGTCTGGTTCAAGGTTTTTAAAACAAAGGATATAGGCTCAAAGTTTATTTGTACCCAACCCATTATTCATGATGATCTCCAGTCATACATTCAATTAATTCAAACTATGCATTCAAGATCCAAGAGTTTTGGGATTTGCGCAGATGAAGATGGTTCATAAGCCAAAGGATTTTGAGATAACAGTCACCTCTTCCTTGTGATATTTCTGGTGAGGACTTTGATCAACTCATCTTGTTTTTGTTAAGGATTTTGACGACCTCTTAATTGATGCTTTCTTTTTATCATCCCTAACTTTTGCTTGAACTGTTTCATTTGAACTTACAGTCACCGAGATGCCCCAATTTTTTGTCTAAGTCTCCTTCATAGGTTTTGACTCAACGAACTTTGTTTTTTTATTCATTTTTTTTCTCAATATCATTTTTTAGAGATAATGACTACCTGGCTTAATGATTACGGAGAACCATCATTGGCTTTAAATTGAAAGACATCTTCAACACTCCTTTGATGTACGTGAAAGAAAGCTTGAGATTGCAACCTTTATTGAAAAGTATCTTGAATGTTTCTCTTGTTTTTGAATGCACATTCGAATTAATTGAGAATTAGCCATCCCTAGGTTAAAAATTGCCGGGTTTTTTGTATAGAAAGAAACTCCAACTTCAAGGCTCTAAAGGGTTGACAAGGGATTAACTTCCTTATTTCTCCAGTGTTTGGGAGTTGAAATAATGCTTGTATATCATCATCCAAGTTTCAACCGAAAGCATACCAATAACAATTATGGGTATTTCGTTTTCATCATCCTCCCTCCAATCATTGTAAAAGCTTGAGAGAAGAAAAATGAATAAGAAATCTAAATCATACAGATGCTAACAGTAAATGAATCAAAATATTGCAATGCTTGTTTCATTAAAATTAACATTAAAGTAAAAACAAAGTTTTAAAAGTAAACAAGTCAATACAAATAAAGAAAATTACAAAAAGAAAGAAACAATGGCCTAGTGATCAATCAGCAACAAGGATGAGTTGTCTTGTCTGAAAACTGGCCTTGAAGATAATCTGACTACTGAAGTCGTCTGAAGATTTACTTCCCATGATTCGGCAAAGGATTTATGATAACATTAGGATTTGTATCCTTAAAGGAAAGAATGTTGTTTCTGATAAGCTCTTGTCCTCTAGCCTTCAGTGCAAAACAGTGTTCTAAGTCATAACCAGTTCCACCTGGATGAAACTCACAGTGAAGATATGTCCTGTAGTTGGCTGAAAGAGGATCTGGAATAGGAGGCGCAAGCCTAGTAGTAATCCAACCATTTTGAATCAAATAAGGGTACAACTCAGTGTAGGTCATCGGGATAGGATCCAAGTTTGGCTTATTGCGATATTGATTTTTTCCAGCAGCAGGATGAGAAGCTTGAGCTTGAGCTTGAGTTGGTTGAACATTAACAACAGGAGCAACTGCAGCTACATATGGTCGAACATATTTTTGTTGCTTGGGATAAGGTTTCCTTTCATTTGAAACAACATAATCATCACCATATTTTTTTCTTTTAAAAGTTCACATGAGACTTTCTTGCAGCATTAGAAGCTTCAACATTGGTAATCTTACCTTTCTTGATACCTTCCTCTAGTCTTTCTCCAATAGTGATTAGGTCAGCAAAATCAAATGATACACTTCCTACCATCTTCTCCCAAAAGAATGGTTGAAGAGTGTCCATGAATAAACCATTTAATTCTTTTTCGGCCAAAGGTGGCTCCACTTGAGCAGTTAGCTCTCTCCAGCGCTAAGCGTACTCTTTGAATAATTCTTTCTCTTTTTGAGACATGTTTTGAAGTTGACGGAGGTTAGGTATCATGTCCAAATTATGCTTATACTGTTTTATAAAAGCATCAAATAAATCCTTCCAGCTCTGGATATGGTTCTTCTCAAGTCCCATGTACCATATCATAGAAGCGCCTCTCAAACTATCTTGGAAACAATGAATAAGAAGTTTTTCGTTCTTGGCATGTGCATCCATTTTGCGGAAATACATTAGAAAATGGATTTTAGGACAAGTATGCCCCTTGTATTTCTCAAACTCAGGAATTTTGAACTTATCAGACATAACCAAGTCTGAAACCAAACACATGCCTATTGCAGCAACACCAAAGACATCTTTTCCTTCTAAACCCCTTACCCTCTTCTCAAGAGTCAAACATTGTTCTCTAAATTCATCCATATATCCAGGTTCACATTGAATTTAAACTTGTGGACCAGCAAAATGGTACACGAAAGGAGAGTTCTCATTAGTAGCTTGAGCAATAATATGCACAATAGGTTGAGATTCAACAAATGCTAGAGCTCAAAAGATCGACAAAACAGATGCAACAACCATTGGAGTAGTTGCAGATATTGGCACATAATCCGGAGGTCACCCAAATTCTGGCCAAGTAGAAGCTGGTTGCTGAATTAGTGAAGGATCAACAATAACAATTGAGACTTTAGAGATAACAGTCCTTTGAGGTGGTTCTCCTTGAGCAATCAAAACTTACATCATTTTAGTGAGCCTGGTCATACTGGAATTCAACTAATTGATTTCCATGATGACTTC
Organism: Lathyrus aphaca; assembly: GCA_963966055.1. NCBI lineage: Eukaryota > Viridiplantae > Streptophyta > Magnoliopsida > Fabales > Fabaceae > Lathyrus > Lathyrus aphaca. The sequence continues at coordinate 89,018,994 of OZ014521.1, read as the reverse complement.
CATGTTATGTTGTTCTTAGTTTTCCATTCTCAATCTGACAGCAGCTCTAGTTTCGTAATTATGTTGAGGAAATAGCTTGATGGATGACAGATAACTGAAGAAGGAAACAAATAGGATGAGTTCCCATACAACCCGAATGAATACATGTATATGCAAGAATGAAATGACATGCAATGCAATGATCACTTCCATTTTCAGGGAATCAACTCAATTATTGCAAACATGGGCAACATCGAGAACATGGTCATAAAAAATCTTGACAAAAGGAATATTTGCTTTGTCCATATTTGTAATAATCTGAATTGTTTTCTTTGAGAAATGTTTGTGATGATGTTCATGATGAATGCATGGATGCAACAACCACAAACAAGACCACACAAAGCACACAAGTTTAAAGGTTGGGATCACGAGTATGAAGTCAAGGGATAAGAATACCAACCCACAAAGGTATGTACTAAGGTTTGTCTTCATTGTACCTGCAGAAAACCAAAGGGTTCTAACAGATGTTCCCAGAGTTAGCAGCCATCCTTCGGATATCATCAGTACGTTAGACTACTCCCCAAGTGATAATTTCATCAAGAGGACCTCTTCCGAGTGTAGTATCATGTGACAACCACCCTAGGTTTACACCTGGATAACTTCCACACTATGTTCCTAAAATGGCCTGGATGGGTTAAGGGTTCTACGGTCCTCAGTATGATCAGTTCGGATCAGAAAAGTAATGCCATGATATGATTACTCGCCATGACATCAGTAATCCGAAGGAGCCTAACTGAGTGCTGATTCTCGGATTGACATCGCATAGGACTACTCCCCCGCGTTTCTCCTCAAATATATCACCGTCCTATCATCAGTTCACTCAGATCCGAGTACAAGATCAATCTCACTCATGGAGGAACACCAAACCAAAACAAGCAATAACAAACAAGTCAAACCAAAGCAATAAATAATCAAAGTAGGCCGAACCCACTTAAAGATTACTCCCCAGCAGAGTCACCGCTTCTCTGTAACGGTAAAAATCATGAGTGTAAGCTATTGATTAACTTAACTCAAGGTCAATAGAGTCACCGCCGCACTTTTATTTAATTCCAAAAGGATAAGGAAAAAAGAGCGAATAAATCCTAAAATGAATCTAAAGCAAAAAGCTAAAGAAACAAGAAGAGAAAGGGTAAGGGGGTTGGTTACAAAATGAGAAGGTTTTAAGCACCAAAAATGTTTGTGCTACTCCACATGACCCCTTTGAAAAATTTATTGCTTTTTGTTTGAAAATGGTTTGTTTAAATGAGAATGGGGGATAAGAAAATAAATAATTTTTAACTAAAATATTAAGGACAATTTTTTGTTCAAGTTTGGGGAGGGGAAAGGGGATTTACCTGTTTTTGTTATTTTGTCATTTATTTTTTAGTTGTTTTCTATTTCTATTATTTTCTTCTATTAGTTTTATTTCCTAAAGACCACTATTTGAAGTTTTACCCAAATTAGGACCGAAAGAAATTTTCTTTTTTTTCAAAAAAAACTTTGATTCTAAGGAAACCAAGAATAGTATATATAGTTTGAGGGAATAACGACTAGGACTATGGATATTGAAAAGTTTGAATACTTAGGTATGTGTCGCTCCCGGGATTTTCATCCTAGTACAAACGCGAAAGTGGCGCGGAAAAGGTAGAGTCGCCAGCCAGACATTTTTATCCCGAATGAATGGGAAAGGTAATGTTGCACAAACCTGAGGAAGAAGGAAAGGACAAGGTCCTGCGAACCAAAGATCTGAGTTCGGGAGTCGGTTACGACCTGGGAAGGTATTAGCACCCCAGATCGTCCGTCGTACCCGACGGGATCCACGCTTGCTTGTTTTGTTTCAAAGGGTGAGAAAAATATGTTGCTGAACAAATGAACCGCTAACTGGAAATGGAATGGAAATGAGAAAGGAACTGAAATAAGAGAATGGAAAGAAAGGGGGAAATGTAGGGAAAATAAAGAATGTGCTCGAACGGGCCCTACCCCGCTGCCTACGTACCTCATCGGGATAATGAGGATCAGAGTCGACGTAGTTCGCCTAACCTAGGCGGGAACTGATTTGTTTGTGTTTTTTACAGCTGGAACTGCGTATGTCTATGCTCAGGTGTTGCAGGCTCGTCTGGTACGAGTGCGTTAACCGTCTTGCATGCGAGACAAGTAGTCGCGAGTTCACGTTATGAATGAATGAGATGAGAGAAGAAGTTCCCGCAGGATGGTCGTTTTATTGTTTGTTTTTGTCTTTTTAAAAGAAGTGTTTTTCGAGTTTGTTTGTGAACTGTCTTGTACTAAGACCTATCCATCGCGGGAAGTATTTACACCTCGCCCCGAAACAGGACGCGTATAAACACTCCGCAACAAAGTCTCGTGTCGTACAAGATTGTTCGGTTTTTTCATTAAGTGTTTTATTGTTTTTCTTTTGAGATGAGAATGAGAATGACTCAAGTTGATAAAAGGAAAAAATCTAATGGGAAACTAAGACTCAATCCTAAGTTAATTGTATTTACAAAGTGATCCTAGCGGTTAGTGAAGTTTTCTACTCCTAAGGAGAAAAGGGAACTAGAAACTAACTTACTTCCTAAGGAAGTTAAGTTGTTTCTAAAAAATAAAAGGGAACCTATGAACAAAGCACAAAGTGCTAAGGCAAAGACAATTAAAATGCATAAGAGATAGGAATGAAGTAATGCTTACCTCAATCTTCACCCCTACAAAACAAGAGTTAGCATGACAATGCATATTGAAAGCAAAATCGAAGCATGAAAGCGATTAAGTACCATAAGCGTCCTAGAATGGAACTAGGCTCAAAATAAGACCTAAGTCTAAAGGTGAAGGTACCTAAGGGTTACATGACTTCTAAAGTCAGTAGCTACATGATATAGGTCCCTAAGGATGCTAGGATACCTCACAAGATCAAACTATGTCAAACTATGTACAAAAAGTTCACATAAATTCACATGAATGCAAATTAGGGTTTATGGATGAAGTATGAAGACATATGGCTTACAAACATGAATTAATACATGAAATGAACATCAAAGTCAGTAGTGAATGCTTATGAAGATGGATTAATGAATATACAATCATGGATGCCATGGATTAGATATATGGAGCAATGAGAAGAAGATGTGAGATGAAATGGAATAAACATCGCATAAGGTCGCACATGATGAAAATTAAGGAAATATGGCATGTGAATATGAATGAAATGATTATGGGTCAGTAGCATACAAGATATGATATGCAATTAGAATGCATGAATAGGCATTAATGGTTTCCGCATAATTCAAGTTAAACATGAGAAGAAATTAACAAACCGTTTAAGTTAAACTAATTCACATAAGTATGCATTTTGAAACACTAAAACAAACCAAATGAATATGGTTCAAAAAGTGACCTATGAATGGAATCAAAGACATACAAATGACCTATAATTAACTCCTAAAAGTTACCCAAAAGTTTCTCAATCAAATGGCATGAATGCCTTCTTATCATTTAAGTTATACAACAAATAGACACATGAATCAACCTAGGATCTAGATGACATGGAAAAATAGCAAAAAGCCTTGAAAAATTATGAAATTAAATCCCTGGAATAATAACATCATTATCTCACATTGTCCAAAAGGATTTCATAAAATTATGCACCAAAGTGCCAAAACAATTCCTTGACTAGCAAGGTAGCAATGAATGATCACCCAAAAACAACTCCACAAAGTGGATCAAAAAAGGCACTAAAAATTATGAAAAAAATGCCTAATGAGAATCAAAATGTCACCAATTACAGTGATTAATCATATACAAAAAATAGGTCTCACACCTATGGGGAAAAATCGATTTCGGTCCCTTATGCCAAAACCTTCCTTTTTGGGACAGCTTGTGATCTAAAATCCAAATAAAATATTGAAACCACCCAAATCTGGAAACAAAAAATATGAAAAATTAATTAAGAGGAAGAAGATCACTCATGAATTTTTCCAGAATTTTATCACACCTAAAACTATTTTTAATAATTGCGACGAAACGGGCAAAAACGATATTTTAAGGGAAAGTGAAAGGAATCGAATTCTCTAATCCGTAACCTAATCCCTAAACTCCGAAATCGACACATATCAATATATATCACAAATAAATCCAATGCCTCAGGTGGGAGGGCTCAATATGCACCTTAAGTTACATGATCCTAAGTCGCATACAACTAGAATGATGCATTAAAGTAGAGAATCGAGATTACTTACTTGGTCGAAGTGCCGATTCTTTCACATAAAAGAAATCCAAAAAAACTTCAAGTCAAGCCTCGTAATCTCCCATGAGCAAAATAAATGCTCATCTTCCATAATTTCTTTGTGAAGATCCCCCATAATCGAAACAAAAACAACGACACAAAATATCATTTGAATCCAAAGGTATCCCACAAATAAAGTGGAATACCAACCAAACGACCGTCGTTAAGATCTTTGCGAGAACCTTGCATGAACTCAACAAACACATTAGAAACAAAAAAGAGGTGCAACCGGAAGTTGCACCTATGTCTCACAACTCAAAATCAAATAGAAAGATGAATGTACGAGTCATGGACATGCATTGAAATTTACGTTTCAAAACGGGGCAGCACTTATGCTCTAACATAAACAACATGCAAATTCAAACCAAAATCAAATAAATTTACATGCAATGAATGGAAAATGATCAACAAACATAAGTACAAGTCAAAACAAGATCAATGCATCAAAATTGCACCAAACCGAACTTAAAAAGCCTTAAAACGAAAAAACGCGTCAAAAATCACCGACTCGGAATTGAACGAAAATCGCATGGTAACTTGCAAACGTGCCAACGGATTCAAATATGCAATCGGATTTTGAAAATTCCGCTCGGAAGTGGTACTTTTTGGTCGATTTTATCGGCTGGCAGTAGCAAAATAGCCGGAAAAAATTGTCCGAAATCGACTAAAAAGTTCACCAATGGCTCCGGAATAATCAACAAAGTCAATTTACACTATTCACATTCGCGAAAACGCGCTACGGTTAGGAAGTTACGACCAAAACATATTCTCGACACGCGATACATTAACAACATCAACAATTAAGCCTCAACCTATCCTATTTCAAATTTGCATATTGAAACAAGCAAGAATTTAAAAGTCAAGCACTTCAATCAATATCAAGTCACAATAATTAACTCTCTTAAGAATTTTATCAAACATCTAACATGCATCGATTAATCTATGTCAATTTTAACAATCATTTCCAATCATGCACCACAACAATTATTAGGATAAATTAATCAAGAATCGATCAATAATCAAATCATGAATCAATGCACATAATCTCCACAAGATTAATTCAACTTCAAAATTCAATTCAAGAAACAATTCAACAATTATTCATGAATTAAAGTTTAAGAAGCTTACCGAATGAAGAATCGACGAAGAAATTGTGAATCCGAAGGAAGTGAGACGCAATCATGAATGGAGGAGAGGAGGAGAGGCCGCGCGGCTGCCGGTGACGGAAGATGGTGGTCTTACGGTGGTGAAGTTGATTGGAGGTGGTGGTTCGTGGCGGCTCGGCTACCGGAAGCTTGATCGGAATTGTTGTGTTCTTGAGTTCTTGATGAAGTTGTTGTTGTGTTCTTGAGAAAGAATTGAGAGAATGAACTTTGATCCTTTAGAGAGAGTTTGTGAGAGTTTTTTGGTGTTTGTAAATTATGATTGAAGTTATGAGACAAATTGTGGGTCAAAAGAATATATAGTGGAGTGTAAAATGAAAGGCAAAAGGTAGAATTTCGGCTTAAGTGAAAATAACAATATCTTCGGCAAGAAATTTCGACTCTGAACCTTCCACAACATCGTCCGCCTCTGAATCACGGTTGCAATGCAAAAATAACGAACGTCGTACGATCAAAATCGAGTGCGATCGATACGTTTAAGCTGCAAGACGTCACTGAATAAGTTGTTTTTTCGGCTTATTTGGTGTCCGCTACTCGAAAATGTGACGAGGCTAACCTCTTCGGAGCATAATCTCGACTCGACTTTGTCATCAAAGTTGTAGATCTATGAGTCAGTGACCTGGTGTTAAAATCTAAGCTCAACCGGACAAACGACGAGGGAGATATGAATTTTCTCGTGAAACCACTTTCAACATTTTTCTTCGGTTCAACACTTCAGTTTTGTGAAATAAACCAAAACGGCAATCTTTGGAGCACCGTTCGAACTCGCGTTTGTCTTTGAACTTGAAGAGGATAAAATTTGTGAACCAACGCTTCAAGAACGGGTGAAATCCGATGAAAATTGACCGAGTTATGAATTTTACAAAATCTGACAGACAGTGCACTGCATCAAAGAACCTTACTGGTAATTCGCATTTTTGAGATCCTTCCGCTCGGACCTAACCCAAACTGAATTCACATAATGAAGATAACATCTAAACGGAATTTTAGGCACCGAAACGACATCAATTCGATAAACGATCCAAGAGTTATGAATTTTTTAGTGTTCAAAACTCACCGGTTCAGCACTGTTTTTCACTATGTCGACTCTAAAGACTCGCACATTCTGAGATCTTCTTCAAAGAATTAGTTCTCGGCCAAAACCCAAAAGTTGGAAAGTATATCAAGACGGAACTTTTGGCATATGAATCTCTCAGACATGTTGACCCAATAAGAAGTTACAAACTCTTGAATACCGCTAGCACAGTTAATCGGCGAAACCGAAATTTCAGAAACAAATAAATCCCGCCATTTTCCTTGATGAATTGGCCTCCGAGCCGAACACAAAAGTTGTAGAGAATAATGAAACGGTCTAAACTATTGAGTTTCAAGCCAAAATGAGTTTCCGAGCATAAGTTACAACTTTTGCAAACTGCACCATAAAACTGATATTCAGCTTAAACTCCTCTGAATCAACCGAGAACTTTTGGCTTCTTCTGAGATTCTTGTGCACGTGCCGCATGAAGAAATAAAGGCCAATCGCAACTTGTGAAAGCTCAAATGGAGATGTATATTCATGTATGTTTATGATGCAATTGTGATCTAAATGCAATGCAATGTATGAAAGGATATGCTAAATGGCATGAAAATGAGAGGGCAAATTTTGAGGTATTACAGCTGCCCCTATTCAATCAACTGCAGACCTGAACGGATGATTGCAACCGCTTTTAGGCGTTCAAGGTATGGAGTGATTGAATACTCGAATAAAACCTGAAAATTTGCACACTGAGGGTAATGGAAATGCCATCTGCCCATTTATTTATTTATATATTTTTTTGGTTTTGACCTCTGAATAGGTAACGGGGGACATAAGACCAGGTGGGAATATGCTAGGAAGAATGCCATCCTCGCACAACAACTCACAAGGGATCCTCGAATCCAATACTAAAACCATCCTGGAATAGAAACACGATAGTATATCGGCCGCAGGCGATAACCATCAACAACAAAGACTGACCTCGGACAGACTTTGCAAATGAGACCAACTGACCTCAGTCAATAAGCTCAAAAAGTGAACTACTATCCTCGAATAATAGCCACAACAACAAGACCAACCTCGGAAGGACTTGAAGAAAAGAAATGCCATCCTCGAATGACAAATCAAAAGATCCTCGGATCTAACACGAAACCATCCTCGAATGGAGACGCGAAAAAATGAGACTGTTGAAACAAAACTCAAGTACGAGACCATTGTACTTAAATGGAGACTCGAAAGGAACGGGATCGTTGTACTTAAACGAGAGCCCAAAACGCAACCGTTGTACTGAAACGGAGACGCGAAAAAATGAGACTGTTGTACTGAAACAAGACTAAAAAACGAGACCATTGTACTTAAATGGAGACTCGAAAGGAACGGGATCGTTGTACTTAAACGAGAGCCCAAAACGCAACCGTTGTACTGAAACGGAGACGCGAAAAAATGAGACTGTTGTGCTGAAACAAGACTAAAAAACGAGACCATTGTACTTAAATGGAGACTCGAAAGGAACGGGATCGTTGTACTTAAACGAGCCCAAAACGCAACCGTTGTACGGAGACGCGAAAAAATGAGACTGTTGTACTGAAACAAGACTCAAAAACGAGACCATTGTACTTAAATGGAGACTCGAAAGGAACGGGATCGTTGTACTTAAACGAGAGCCCGAGAAAACAGGATCATTGTACTTAAATGATAACCTGAGATGCGACCGTTGTACTGAAACGGAGACGCGAAAGAATGAGACTGTTGTACTGAAACAAGACTCAAAAACGAGACCATTGTACTTAAATGGAGACTCGAATGAAACGGGATCGTTGTACTTAAACGAGAGCCCAAAACGCAACCGTTGTACTGAAACGGAGACGCGAAAAAAATGAGTTTGTTGTACTGAAACAAAACTCAAAAACGAGACCATTGTACTTAAATGGAGACTCGAAAGGAATGGGATCGTTGTACTTAAACGAGAGCCCGAGAAAACAGGATCATTGTACTTAAATGATAACCTGAGATGCGACCGTTGTACTGAAACGGAGACGCGAAAGAATGAGACTGTTGTACTGAAACAAGACTCAAAAACGAGACCATTGTACTTAAATGGAGACTCGAATGAAACGGGATCGTTGTACTTAAACGAGAGCCCAAAACGCAACCGTTGTACTGAAACGGAGACGCGAAAAAAATGAGTTTGTTGTACTGAAACAAAACTCAAAAACGAGACCATTGCACTTAAATGGAGACTCGAAAGGAATGGGATCGTTGTACTTAAACGAGAGCCCGAGAAAACAGGATCATTGTACTTAAATGATAACCTGAGATGCGACCGTTGTACTGAAACGGAGACGCGAAAGAATGAGACTGTTGTACTGAAACAAGACTAAAAAACGAGACCATTGTACTTAAATGGAGACTCGAATGAAACGGGATCGTTGTACTTAAACGAGAGCCCAAAACGCAACTGTTGTACTGAAACGGAGACGCGAAAAAAATGAGTTTGTTGTACTGAAACAAAACTCAACCGGGGATAACAACAAGACTTGGTAAAAGTATCCATCCGGGGAAATGAGGTTGCATTCTGCAGGGAATACTTCAATCTGATTGGAGATATAACAGGCCTTATGTAATATACCTCAAAACTGGCCCATGGTGGTATGCATATGTTTGGATTTATGGCGTAATGCTCCATGATGATGGAAATGCTACGCTTTGGAGGATGCAAATGTAATGATGATTATGCGTATGCAAATGCAAGGAGATCTCCTGATAAGGAGACTGCAAGTATCCCAGATGGCTTGACTGGGGAGAAACTGATGATCACTACCTTGATCTGGTTAATCCTTGTGAGAAGTAGACAACTCTGCGGGGAAAACTGTTAATAATTCACCGGCTCTGAACAACCGCCATTGCCAAAAATAAATTGGACTATGAGATTGGAGTGCCAAGCCCTGCTGGAGATGGACTCTTCTTGAACTCTGGTGGGGAAGTGAGGACCTCCTGACTTGGCTGGGAACCAAAGGCATGATATTGCTGAGGAGGTAACTGCTGGGGAGGCAAAACACTCATTATACTGCTGAAAATTGCCCCTGTCTGAAGGGAAACTTTTGCTTAGGGAGGACACCCATCTTCTGCTACCCTGCTGGGAGAAATTTCACTTCCCACTTGGCTGGGGACGATAGATAATGTCAATGATAAAGCTTCCCACTGAAGATAAGAGCTTAAGTTGCCACTTGCTGGGGATAAGATATAAATCCTCTCATGTTGGGAATGAGAGATGTAAGGTGTCTCATGCTGGGGATGAGAGACGATGATATCTTTTTGCTCAAGAAGTAACCTTCCATTTGCCGCACTACTGGAGAAGGAATTGTCTAATGAGACTTGCTAAGTAATTTTGATCAATGAAGCTTGCTGATGAAATAACTCTTGAAGTACTGTGCTGACAATGGCTTTGCTTCCAGCCTCTGGGTTGATAGATCGCCAACTAACCATGAGTGAACAATGGTTCTTTGCAATTTTCAACTCGCCTCAGATTAAGGTCCGTCAGAAGTAAATGTCTCAAGAGGATTTTACAGAAAACATGGCATATGAAATGCCTTAGTGTCTTCAAACTCTTGGAGAGATTCGTTGGATCTCGAAATAACTGCCCCAGACTTCATGGTCTGTACAAGAATTTTCCTCGCGAGGATTCATGAAAAACCTCATATCACTGTGAGATATTCTGCTCCATTATTTTGAACTCTGGATAGGTGCCTCTGATTAGCCGTCTTCAGGAGAAAGTACTTCCCATGCTCTTGGGATGGCCTGCCCCAGTACGAGCCTCGAAGTGATCACCTCTGACGGACTGTGCTTTGAAGAAAACACCTATGCCAATCGTTCTTTGAGAGATTGGATCTCGAAGTGATTGCCCCAGTTTGGCTGAAATTTGAATAATGCCTCCGCCTGATGGCTCTTTGAGAGATTTGAATCTCGAAGTGATTGCCCCAGCTTGGCTTCATTTTGAAGAGATTGCTCGACATGATTTCCCCAGATTAATTGGCTCTTACTACGACTGTTGGGAAAGTCCCTACTCAATGGAGTCTTCTTGAAAAGTGCACCTCGACAGATTGTCCTTCGGAAGTTTCAGACTTCTCAACTTGGCAAGATTAAGCTTCTGGACTAAGATTCCATATGTAAACTTTTATGATGCCAAACAAATGTATGTAAGCAGAAAATGTTTATTTTAAGAATGAAAATTCTAATGCAACACACATGTTAATCTTGAAGTTTTACTGTAAAAGAGATGTCACAAACCTTTGTGAGCGAATCACTGGTTAAGATACGACATTAATTTTTTTTTTTTGAATAATAGAAAGCATGCACATGCAACACCAACAAAGATCTTTCAACACCACTCATAGGAGTCAGGAACGCGGTCTCGTGGTAGTACGCTCTCAAAAATAAACCTGTTTCAGTTAGGACTTTTGAGGGTTGTATCGTGGCCTGGTTCACGGTTATAAAAACAAAGGATATAGGCTCGAAATTTATTTGTGCCCACCCATCTTCGTGATGTTCTCCATTCCTATGTTCAGCTAGCTTTTACAAGCGTTCACATCTCAAAAAGGATTTTGTGATGGTTGAGGAACCAATTACACTAACGGTTTAAGCACCAATCAGATTGTTGTTTGGAGTCAGTCACCAATTTGTCTTTCGTGTCTGTATCACACGACTTTGTTCTTGTTCAAGGATCTTTCTTATGTAATCCTTTTTGCCTTTCGCTTTTGCATTATTTTTACTTATCCCTAACTTTTGCCTGGACTGATTCTTGTGAATCTTTGATTGCGAAGTCCAGCGGGATGCCCTAATTTTTTGCCTAAGTCGCTTGTTTTCAAGTTTCGACTTAGCGGGCTCTTTCATCATTTTTTTAATTATTTTTTTTTGAACAAATCGTGTGACACTGTTTGTCTTGATTGCTTTGAAAGGGTCGTGACTGTCCCACTTCTTGGTTGTTGAGGGATAACCATTGTGGTCTCCGGTCTTTGGACCTCTTGATTGGGATAACCATTGTGGTTTCTGGTCATTGGACCTCTTGATTTGGTACAACGAAAGGTAATGGATCCTCAGATTTGCACTCCTTTTCGAAATTTGAACGATCGGTCCAGCTAGCTGACACCTACCCTGCCCCTGGGTTGAATGCAAGGGTTTTTTCATGCGAAAATAAACTCCTACTTCAAGGCTCAAATGGGTTGGCGAGGGTATATCTCCCTTATATCTCCGGTGTTTAGGACTTGAAACAATGCCTGTACATCGTCAACAGGGTCTTTCTCAAAAGCACACAGTTAGAGATTTTTGCGTTTTCATTTCGTCGTCCTCCCTGATAGAGTTTAATCACAACAGTTGGTATTGCAATGCACATACACAAAATCATGAGTGAATACGAATGGATTACTTCAAGAGAAACATGTGCATTTTATTATGGTTATCATTCAAAAACAAATAAGTTTCATGCATGCATACAAATGTTTAAACAAACAATATAAACTACAAATGAAAATGCAGTAAAGAAGCTGAACATTGCCATCATTGAGGAGACTTGACTCCGTCTGGACTTATTGCTTCTGAAGATGCCTTTGCAAATTGGGAGACCCATTTGATGAGGAGACTTCAATATGTGAGCAGACTTTCTGGCATGATGACATTTAAGTCGATCAAATCTTGAACCTTGTGCCTGAACGCATGACAGTTGTCAAACGGTATGCTTAAATGCCCTTGAGTGGTACTTGCATCTAGCCTTTACATTGTGGTTGCCATTATTGAGGAGGCTTGACTCCATATGGACTTATTTCTCTTGGAAACTTTCAACAGTCAGAAATCTGGATATTCATATCATTACTGCTTTGGTGCCACATCCTCACTTTTACCTGGCGTGAACGTAATAGTCTTGGAGTCAATCAAATTTGGGACCTTGTCTTCACCTTTTCCTCTGAAAGACTTGCAATCTTCAATTAAACGACCAAGTGCCCCAAAATGGTAATCATACTTGGCATTGAAACTCCAAAGGAAGCTTTGTCAGAGATGATCCTGATGCAATTAGCTCAACCAGCTTGAATCTGAGCAAATGAGGAAACTTGTTGCGTGTACTACCTCAGAATATGATCAGACTTCTTCTCAAGTTGTTCTGGCCTTTACCCTTATGCTCTTCCCTTAGGACTCTCTTGGGAAGCTGAAATTGGATCCTGACAAACGACATCTGAAGGGAAGAAGTTGATAAATGAAGTTGATAAATAAGGTTGCTCGGAAAGATCTTGCACGATCTTCTGCCTACGTATCTCCATTGACCAATGGAGAATCAGAGCAGCGTAGTTCCCCTCAATAGGGATGAAAATAGCTTCGTTCAAAATTCCCATAACCAAACTCATCTGAGTCTTCATCTGGTTGACTTCCTCTTTCAGCAATTTCTGACTTTGAAATAAAGCTTGTACCTCTGCCCTGAATGGCCTCAGTTGGGTCTTCCTTTCGGTTACCTCCGCCCGGAGTTGCTTCAAATATATACCTTGATGATTGTGATTCAAGTTGTCCATTCTGATGAGAAATCAAGTCAGGAAAAGAATCTGTCTCTGAACACCTGTCAAGAATGCAAGGATGTATGCAAATGCCATGTTCAATTATTTCTGAGGAATCTAACTGCTTTGATTCAAGTTTTGACACAGACAAAGTCCAATGGCATGATTCAGATATGTGATCCTCGGAAATAACTGAACATGTGTGCAGAAATGCTATGATGTCATGTATGCAACAGGCATGTGATCAATAATCTGATGCTGGTGTTGAGCAGTGAACCAACTGTCTGAATAGAACCATAATAGCAGCACCGTCTCTGTATAGAACCCCATAACTGAGAACCCAATAATTGTAGAACTGGATCACATAATATAACAATCACTGATGGTGTTGAAGTTGAACAACGAGCCAAGTGTCTGTATAGAAACACAATAACAACACCGTCTCTGTATAGAACCCGATAACTGAGAATCCAATAACTGTAAAACTGGATCACATAATAGCATAATCACTGATGGTGTTGAAGCTGAACAACGGGCCAAGTGCCTGTGGAGAGTCATAATAACAGTCACAATATCAGGGTCACCATGGTAGTCACAGTAACAATCTCTCTGAATAGAAATCCCGGATCTCAGAACCAAAGAACCATATAGCACCAGATAATATCATAAAACAACACTGGCAAAGCGGGTATGTTGAAGTTTAGGGTTCCTGCAAACCTGTAAACCCTTCCCAATCTCACGGGTGTGCTACTCGGGTCAACATCACGGACTCTCAAAGCCGAATAGCAATAATACGTTCACCATTTCTGAGAAATGGCTCATGACCAATCAGGGAATCGGTTTGGCATTATGTACTACTCAGGGAGGCCTCAGCTGAGTCCAAAGAAAAACAAGCATCCCTCACAAGTTTCTAGCTTCAAGCACTGAATCGAGAAACAATAGTACATTCATCCCGAAGGGTACAATACTATCGTCATACGAACAGTTTGCTTTAACTGAATTCCTACGAGAGAACCAGGCCATCCTATGCAAGTTCCCAATGGACCCTCGGATGCGAGTGGGTTTGCCAACAAATGTGGTCTGCCACTGTCATCACTGGAGAGGGTTGTTCCCATTAAGGTCCTCGAAGATCGGTCACCAGATGCACATAACTATCAAGGTCGTACCCTGAAGTGAGGTAATCCCCACACAGAATAGTTCCAAGACGGTCGCAATCTGGGTGTGGAACACATCGCCACCCATCATGGTGAGATACCATAAGAGTACAATGTCTGTCCACGCTAATCCTATGGTGCACTCAAGCCGGGTATTTGGCTTATCTCACAGTAACTCCCAACCCACAGAAAAAATGAAAACCAGCACAGCCAGACAGTCCAGTATAATATGATGCATGGAAAATAAAATACTGAAAGCGGTAAATAAATGCGATAAAGTAAAGCTGTAAATAAAACTGTAAATGAAAACAGTAAAGCTAAACTAAAGCACTCAGCAACAAACACATATACACCCAAAGAACAAAGCCAAACAGGCGCTAGGATTGACTCTACAAGGGAAACCGGAAGAATCAGGTTAAGTCCCCAGCAGAGTCGCCAGCTGTCGCTCCCGGGATTTTCATCCTAGTACAAACGCGAAAGTGGCGCGGAAAAGGTAGAGTCGCCAGCCAGACATTTTTATCCCGAATGAATGGGAAAGGTAATGTTGCACAAACCTGAGGAAGAAGGAAAGGACAAGGTCCTGCGAACCAAAGATCTGAGTTCGGGAGTCGGTTACGACCTGGGAAGGTATTAGCACCCCAGATCGTCCGTCGTACCCGACGGGATCCACGCTTGCTTGTTTTGTTTCAAAGGGTGAGAAAAATATGTTGCTGAACAAATGAACCGCTAACTGGAAATGGAATGGAAATGAGAAAGGAACTGAAATAAGAGAATGGAAAGAAAGGGGGAAATGTAGGGAAAATAAAGAATGTGCTCGAACGGGCCCTACCCCGCTGCCTACGTACCTCATCGGGATAATGAGGATCAGAGTCGACGTAGTTCGCCTAACCTAGGCGGGAACTGATTTGTTTGTGTTTTTTACAGCTGGAACTGCGTATGTCTATGCTCAGGTGTTGCAGGCTCGTCTGGTACGAGTGCGTTAACCGTCTTGCATGCGAGACAAGTAGTCGCGAGTTCACGTTATGAATGAATGAGATGAGAGAAGAAGTTCCCGCAGGATGGTCGTTTTATTGTTTGTTTTTGTCTTTTTAAAAGAAGTGTTTTTCGAGTTTGTTTGTGAACTGTCTTGTACTAAGACCTATCCATCGCGGGAAGTATTTACACCTCGCCCCGAAACAGGACGCGTATAAACACTCCGCAACAAAGTCTCGTGTCGTACAAGATTGTTCGGTTTTTTCATTAAGTGTTTTATTGTTTTTCTTTTGAGATGAGAATGAGAATGACTCAAGTTGATAAAAGGAAAAAATCTAATGGGAAACTAAGACTCAATCCTTAGTTAATTGTATTTACAAAGTGATCCTAGCGGTTAGTGAAGTTTTCTACTCCTAAGGAGAAAAGGGAACTAGAAACTAACTTACTTCCTAAGGAAGTTAAGTTGTTTCTAAAAAATAAAAGGGAACCTATGAACAAAGCACAAAGTGCTAAGGCAAAGACAATTAAAATGCATAAGAGATAGGAATGAAGTAATGCTTACCTCAATCTTCCCCCCTACAAAACAAGAGTTAGCATGACAATGCATATTGAAAGCAAAATCGAAGCATGAAAGCGATTAAGTACCATAAGCGTCCTAGAATGGAACTAGGCTCAAAATAAGACCTAAGTCTAAAGGTGAAGGTACCTAAGGGTTACATGACTTCTAAAGTCAGTAGCTACATGATATAGGTCCCTAAGGATGCTAGGATACCTCACAAGATCAAACTATGTCAAACTATGTACAAAAAGTTCACATAAATTCACATGAATGCAAATTAGGGTTTATGGATGAAGTATGAAGACATATGGCTTACAAACATGAATTAATACATGAAATGAACATCAAAGTCAGTAGTGAATGCTTATGAAGATGGATTAATGAATATACAATCATGGATGCCATGGATTAGATATATGGAGCAATGAGAAGAAGATGTGAGATGAAATGGAATAAACATCGCATAAGGTCGCACATGATGAAAATTAAGGAAATATGGCATGTGAATATGAATGAAATGATTATGGGTCAGTAGCATACAAGATATGATATGCAATTAGAATGCATGAATAGGCATTAATGGTTTCCGCATAATTCAAGTTAAACATGAGAAGAAATTAACAAACTGTTTAAGTTAAACTAATTCACATAAGTATGCATTTTGAAACACTAAAACAAACCAAATGAATATGGTTCAAAAAGTGACCTATGAATGGAATCAAAGACATACAAATGACCTATAATTAACTCCTAAAAGTTACCCAAAAGTTTCTCAATCAAATGGCATGAATGCCTTCTTATCATTTAAGTTATACAACAAATAGACACATGAATCAACCTAGGATCTAGATGACATGGAAAAATAGCAAAAAGCCTTGAAAAATTATGAAATTAAATCCCTGGAATAATAACATCATTATCTCACATTGTCCAAAAGGATTTCATAAAATTATGCACCAAAGTGCCAAAACAATTCCTTGACTAGCAAGGTAGCAATGAATGATCACCCAAAAACAACTCCACAAAGTGGATCAAAAAAGGCACTAAAAATTATGAAAAAAATGCCTAATGAGCATCAAAATGTCACCAATTACAGTGATTAATCATATACAAAAAATAGGTCTCACACCTATGGGGAAAAATCGATTTCGGTCCCTTATGCCAAAACCTTCCTTTTTGGGACAGCTTGTGATCTAAAATCCAAATAAAATATTGAAACCACCCAAATCTGGAAACAAAAAATATGAAAAATTAATTAAGAGGAAGAAGATCACTCATGAATTTTTCCAGAATTTTATCACACCTAAAACTATTTTTAATAATTGCGACGAAACGGGCAAAAACGATATTTTAAGGGAAAGTGAAAGGAATCGAATTCTCTAATCCGTAACCTAATCCCTAAACTCCGAAATCGACACATATCAATATATATCACAAATAAATCCAATGCCTCAGGTGGGAGGGCTCAATATGCACCTTAAGTTACATGATCCTAAGTCGCATACAACTAGAATGATGCATTAAAGTAGAGAATCGAGATTACTTACTTGGTCGAAGTGCCGATTCTTTCACATAAAAGAAATCCAAAAAAACTTCAAGTCAAGCCTTGTAATCTCCCATGAGCAAAATAAATGCTCATCTTCCATAATTTCTTTGTGAAGATCCCCCATAATCGAAACAAAAACAACGACACAAAATATCATTTGAATCCAAAGGTATCCCACAAATAAAGTGGAATACCAACCAAACGACCGTCGTTAAGATCTTTGCGAGAACCTTGCATGAACTCAACAAACACATTAGAAACAAAAAAGAGGTGCAACCGGAAGTTGCACCTATGTCTCACAACTCAAAATCAAATAGAAAGATGAATGTACGAGTCATGGACATGCATTGAAATTTACGTTTCAAAACGGGGCAGCACTTATGCTCTAACATAAACAACATGCAAATTCAAACCAAAATCAAATAAATTTACATGCAATGAATGGAAAATGATCAACAAACATAAGTACAAGTCAAAACAAGATCAATGCATCAAAATTGCACCAAACCGAACTTAAAAAGCCTTAAAACGAAAAAACGCGTCAAAAATCACCGACTCGGAATTGAACGAAAATCGCATGGTAACTTGCAAACGTGCCAACGGATTCAAATATGCAATCGGATTTTGAAAATTCCGCTCGGAAGTGGTACTTTTTGGTCGATTTTATCGGCTGGCAGTAGCAAAATAGCCGGAAAAAATTGTCCGAAATCGACTAAAAAGTTCACCAATGGCTCCGGAATAATCAACAAAGTCAATTTACACTATTCACATTCGCGAAAACGCGCTACGGTTAGGAAGTTACGACCAAAACATATTCTCGACACGCGATACATTAACAACATCAACAATTAAGCCTCAACCTATCCTATTTCAAATTTGCATATTGAAACAAGCAAGAATTTAAAAGTCAAGCACTTCAATCAATATCAAGTCACAATAATTAACTCTCTTAAGAATTTTATCAAACATCTAACATGCATCGATTAATCTATGTCAATTTTAACAATCATTTCCAATCATGCACCACAACAATTATTAGGATAAATTAATCAAGAATCGATCAATAATCAAATCATGAATCAATGCACATAATCTCCACAAGATTAATTCAACTTCAAAATTCAATTCAAGAAACAATTCAACAATTATTCATGAATTAAAGTTTAAGAAGCTTACCGAATGAAGAATCGACGAAGAAATTGTGAATCCGAAGGAAGTGAGACGCAATCATGAATGGAGGAGAGGAGGAGAGGCCGCGCGGCTGCCGGTGGCGGAAGATGGTGGTCTTACGGTGGTGAAGTTGATTGGAGGTGGTGGTTCGTGGCGGCTCGGCTACCGGAAGCTTGATCGGAATTGTTGTGTTCTTGAGTTCTTGATGAAGTTGTTGTTGTGTTCTTGAGAAAGAATTGAGAGAATGAACTTTGATCCTTTAGAGAGAGTTTGTGAGAGTTTTTTGGTGTTTGTAAATTATGATTGAAGTTATGAGACAAATTGTGGGTCAAAAGAATATATAGTGGAGTGTAAAATGAAAGGCAAAAGGTAGAATTTCGGCTTAAGTGAAAATAACAATATCTTCGGCAAGAAATTTCGACTCTGAACCTTCCACAACATCGTCCGCCTCTGAATCACGGTTGCAATGCAAAAATAACGAACGTCGTACGATCAAAATCGAGTGCGATCGATACGTTTAAGCTGCAAGACGTCACTGAATAAGTTGTTTTTTCGGCTTATTTGGTGTCCGCTACTCGAAAATGTGACGAGGCTAACCTCTTCGGAGCATAATCTCGACTCGACTTTGTCATCAAAGTTGTAGATCTATGAGTCAGTGACCTGGTGTTAAAATCTAAGCTCAACCGGACAAACGACGAGGGAGATATGAATTTTCTCGTGAAACCACTTTCAACATTTTTCTTCGGTTCAACACTTCAGTTTTGTGAAATAAACCAAAACGGCAATCTTTGGAGCACCGTTCGAACTCGCGTTTGTCTTTGAACTTGAAGAGGATAAAATTTGTGAACCAACGCTTCAAGAACGGGTGAAATCCGATGAAAATTGACCGAGTTATGAATTTTACAAAATCTGACAGACAGTGCACTGCATCAAAGAACCTTACTGGTAATTCGCATTTTTGAGATCCTTCCGCTCGGACCTAACCCAAACTGAATTCACATAATGAAGATAACATCTAAACGGAATTTTAGGCACCGAAACGACATCAATTCGATAAACGATCCAAGAGTTATGAATTTTTTAGTGTTCAAAACTCACCGGTTCAGCACTGTTTTTCACTATGTCGACTCTAAAGACTCGCACATTCTGAGATCTTCTTCAAAGAATTAGTTCTCGGCCAAAACCCAAAAGTTGGAAAGTATATCAAGACGGAACTTTTGGCATATGAATCTCTCAGACATGTTGACCCAATAAGAAGTTACAAACTCTTGAATACCGCTAGCACAGTTAATCGGCGAAACCGAAATTTCAGAAACAAATAAATCCCGCCATTTTCCTTGATGAATTGGCCTCCGAGCCGAACACAAAAGTTGTAGAGAATAATGAAACGGTCTAAACTATTGAGTTTCAAGCCAAAATGAGTTTCCGAGCATAAGTTACAACTTTTGCAAACTGCACCATAAAACTGATATTCAGCTTAAACTCCTCTGAATCAACCGAGAACTTTTGGCTTCTTCTGAGATTCTTGTGCACGTGCCGCATGAAGAAATAAAGGCCAATCGCAACTTGTGAAAGCTCAAATGGAGATGTATATTCATGTATGTTTATGATGCAATTGTGATCTAAATGCAATGCAATGTATGAAAGGATATGCTAAATGGCATGAAAATGAGAGGGCAAATTTTGAGGTATTACAGTATGATTCGAACACCCTAGGTTCTCTGGAGTAAGGACGTGCATCCAATGTGTAGATTTGCGCTATAGTACTTAGATTTGAGAAGTAATTCCCGATTAGTTTATATTAACGGTCTGAAATATTTAAAAGACTTACATGTATGTATGATCATTTGCGAAATAAATAAATTGGGCACTAAAATGATGAAAAAGGCAATAAGACAACTAGACATTCTAAGTTGGGTAACCCTCACCCGCGTATTTAGCCTAAAGGCGATTGATTCTCAAATGTCATCCTAAAGTGGACTAAGAAACGCCAATGTGTCTAATTCATCGAAAAAGAAAAAAAATGATAAAAAGGTGCCTTTAAAAAATTATCGATCGATCTTGTCTATGCGAGGAACTCAATAATTGCAAATGCCTTAATATGATTGTTAGAATTAAAGGGGAAGAAAATCGAAAAAGAGACATAAGCCCAAAGCATAGTTGGAGAGGTGTCTGAAAGGGAGACCTAGGTTTGTTGTTTTACCGCAGTTAGTGTTCTTGCAATACCTTAGTTGATAGATGACTACATAGAGAACTAGTCCTTAGTCGTTATGAACAAAAATTAACGTATGAGTACCAACATGCTTCATTTTCAAAAGCTCTTTCATTGAAGTGAACCACTTGATCCAAAAATTCGCTTATGCAAGATTTGTTGCTAGAGGACAAGCAATGATCTAAGTTTGGGGGAGTTTCATAAGGTTTTTTTACATCTTTTATTACTTGTTTTGCTAGATGGTTTTATCATTTTATGCCAATTTGTTTTATTTTTCCGCATTTTACGCTTTGGTTGTCTATTTTCAATGTTCTTCAGGTACCAATAAGTATTTGGGAGAAAGTGAAGCAAAAGCGCAAAGAATCACGAAGGTTTGAAAAAATGCAAGTCAAGACCCAGGGGGGCTGCTATAGGCCGTAGCAGCAGATCCAAAACCCCCTTTCTCAGTTCAAAAGCCATCATACTAGACAGTGTCCAACTATGCGCCGTAGCAGACAGACATGTTTTGGTTCGCTTATTTTCCTTTTTCGGTTCGATTTGTTGCCGCTTTAGGACCTCTGCACCTTCCAATTTGGCATTATCCTGTTTTAAAAGGGAATTAAAACTTAATGTTTTGTTCCAGGTTTAGAATTAGTTATAAAAAAACATAGGTAGCTGCGAGTTTAGGAATCCAGTTTTTTCCATCTAATTTCCTTTACGCAATTTTATCAGAGTTTATACTAAAAAGTCTCCATTGTCGTAACTAGATCTAAAGCTTTATTTTATACATTTAAGTACTCTTTTTTTATCAGGTTCTTATTTCATGTTATTATTCTTCTTTACAAATTCATTGGATTAATCATGTTTGAAATTATGGAAATATTTTTTATTTCTTTATTTGTCACCATGAGTGAGTAGTTCTCTAGGGACTAAGGATCACGAGACCTAACTCATGACTATTTGTATGATTGACTAAATCACTTATGAGAAATTGATGCGTGTACATTTTAAAAACCTAAGTTTTCTTTCGATCCTTGTTACAAAAGTAATAGAGTTCTTAGGTACTGCTCACTATCTGAAAGGATGCGTATCAATACCAGATAACATTTTTTCAAATAACTGAGTTTGATGACGCGAAAGTGCTCAAATGAAGTTGAGGAATGTTTCATTACAATAGGTATGCAATGGTAAATAGTTTTCGACGAATAATTCGAATAAGAGGAAGCTTATAAATTATTCGTTTAAAATAGGTCAAAACACTGGCGAAAACACGTGTTGTCCATAATAATCTATTTTTTTTATTCGCACAAAAATTCTCGTAGTAGAAATAAATTAATCATATAGAGATGTTTGAGTGGGGATTGTGACCCTAAGTCATGTTTGTTTCTGATTAATTATAAGTTATTTTCATTTAAGCTATTTCAAAAAAACGCTTTTAAAAATAAGTTATTTTTATTTAAGCGCTTTTACACTTGAGTCGATCTTATTCTCCATTACTTGGTTACTCTAGCTTTACACTAATAAGATAGAATTATGTATTTAACCATTGGTCTCTGAGGTTTGATACTTTTTATACTACTCTGAAATTTGATGTACGCTTGTGGCGTGTCAGTTATTTTGGAGGCTTATTTGCCGTCGGAGTGGGTGATCGCGTCCGTTTCCCCTGATCCCCCTTCTCCATAATTTACTTCTACTTCACTTTCATCAAGGATATGAGGGTTATTTTTCCTCTTTCACCATCTTACATGGAGTTCTTAAGGGTTGTCAACGTTGTGCCTTCCTAGTTATACCCTAACAATTGGGGTTATATCAGGGCCTTCAAGATGGTTTGTGAAGACCTGGTCGTTACTCCGACTGTGGGAGTCTTTTTCTCGTTTTACACCACTGAATCGACGAAGGGTAGATGGGTGTCTTTAAGTTGTCAGTTGGGAAAAGTCCATTTGTGTCCTACTTCAACCACTAAAAGTATTGGAAGTTCAAGTTTGTTCATATGAGGGGCGAGATGACTCCCTCGAGGTGCCAGGGGATGACGACGCCCCCTCTTCCCCCTATCTTAATAATGGGTATACAAAAATTTTCCTAGTAACACTAAGGAATAACAATCTTCAGTAATAAATAATAAAGGTGAGAAACACACTCGAAACAACTCCTTAACAGGTATGCCAAAACAACTCTAAGTGATATCATTTGTCTTTTTCTCTTTACTATTATAATTCTCTGACACTTTTATTTAATTGTTTATTTATTATAATGCTTTAAGGATTACAATTTTTTTTTAAATACATCTCAATCCCAATTTGGGATTGAATCAAATAAAATAATTCACATAAAACTTTTTTTATTTTTATTTTATTTTAAAATAAATAGTAAGACTCATTTTAAGAGTGAATCTATCTCACATTGAGATAGTTCAGTCTTTCATAACTCGAATATTTTTGAAAAGGTAAATAAATAATAAGGTTAAAATCCAAGAAGTAAGAGAGACAGAGATAGGAGATGAAAAGATAAATAGACGAAGTAAAAGCCACAAAAAATGGGAATTTAAGCACCATATATACTAGACACCAGTCACAACCTGTTACATTTTACCCAAGAGTTTAGCCAAATAACATGCTTAGTCTTTATATGGACTAGAATCTCAACTATAATTTGGAGTTATTAGTTCTGTGTATACCGTCTCTAATCACAATTATAAGCAATAAAAATATTATTTAATTTTTGGTCATAATTATAAATAAAATAATTATTTGTAATTTATTTAGTGTTATTATTTAATTCAAAACATTTTAATAAATTTATCTTTTGTCTCACACAAAATCTAGGACATTAATTCCACTCAACTGTATTTCTTAAATACAATATAAATAAATAATTTTTTTTTTTGTTTATAGTAGCACTCAGAGAAAATAATCTACATAGTGGTAATTCTATTAGCTCACCAAATTGTCTAAACACAAATAATTATTTTGAATTATGAATGTGTGAAATATTATCTATAGTTTTTTATTGTATAAAATTAAAAATAAATTTATAAGTGTTTCTTTTATTATTCCTTCTGTTATATGAGGGTGACCTATTTTTAAATAAAAAATGTCCTTAATTTTTTTTTTAATTTATATTATATGATTTTATTTTCAATTGTATCTTTTAATTAATACAATTTTATAACTCCCGATAAATATATCACTTTGCATTTATATAAAAAAAATATTATGAACAATATTAAATATATAATAGGATTTTCTTTTTAAAGTTTAAAAAGATATAAATTGAAAGCTCTCCGAAAACCAAAATAAATAAATAAAAGGATAAAAAAAAATTGAATCTAAAGCAGAAAAAACTAAAACAAGCTCAAACAAAATCTTCTCTAATAAACAAAGGTAGCATGCCATCCCAAATGAAGTTCAAGATAATATGTCAATGATTTGCAAACTTATATGCACAACAATTCCCTTCAAAACTTTCTTAGATAGTCAATATTCTTATCAAATGTATTTTTTTAATCATTATTTTGTTTATAAAAAAATTACTAATAAAAGAGACAGTGAATTGATATATCCTGACTTAACTACCTCTCATTTTTAAGCTTTGTATTTGAGAGATTGTGTACAAATATACTATAAATAAGGTCCAATTAAGGTCCAATGAAGGTCAAAGATTTCAACCCATAAACTCTCAAACTAGTCATGGATAAAAGGGATGTTTAAGCGCTTAGTGGTGAGGTCAAACAACGAGGTAGTGAGATTCCCCCATTCATTTCCACACTTCTAGAATTTAAGGAGTGACTTACCCGATTTTCTCCCACTAATAGGTCAAACCTAGTCAATATAAAAAACTTAAATTATTGGCAAACAATCGGTCTCTCTTGAGAGAGTCGGGGCTATAAATACAATATCCCGTAGCTACGAAAAGGATCACATCTTCTATAGATCAATAAACAAAAGTTTGTTATCTGGTACATCATACATCACCGGAAGAAGTACATTATTGTATGAACAACAAGAATAGTTGGCGCCCCCTAAGGGGTATGTTAAGACTTATATGGGTCTTACATTCAATTCACATGATGCCGCTTCCAATGGAGACAATGTTATTGATAATGGTGACCCGCAATGGAGATGTTGAGGAACAAGACCCTCGAGGAAAAGATACTAATATATGAGTTTGAGCCCCGTGCTTTAAGTGTTAGGCTAAACGCATTGCCATTAAATTAATGTTTTCTTAGTGTTTTACGACAACATCTTTTCTTCCTCCTAAATTGATGGAACTTTTCAAACGGGTTATTGGATTTTTAAGGTTTGCCAAAGACAATGGTTGTGATCACAAGCCCAGGGACGATCATCACGATCAACCCAACACTCATCATCACCCAACAAACTTTCACATAAAAGAAATTGTTATTCCTCATAGTAGATTTGGCATCCCGGTTCAAGTTGTCTAAGCTCGTCCATAATTTGGTTTCATTTTTATTCTGGTTATCTCCAACGATGATATAATTCAAGATTATAAACAATTTTGGCTAATCATAATGGTCAAATTAACCAAGCTATAACTCAAAAGCTAACAACTCACAAATAGAATGTAACACTACTACTACAAATATTACATTTTATGACAAAAGCTTTCACCTCACAAAAAAAAATGAGGTAAAATTTCATGATGCGCTATGTTATTTTTTTCTTCAAGAAATGATCATCCATTCCCTCAGTTTAAGGAAAAAAATCAAGGGGTAAACTAATTCAGGTACATCCTTCGAGTCCCAACAACTGAAGTTTTTTTTTCTTTAAAAGTGACGTCTTTCTTATTATTTAAGATTTTATTTTATTATTAAATAATCTATTCCCTCGATTTCTCAAATAATCGAGGTGTATGATATCCATATTTTACTATAAAATGATTCATTCACTAAGCTTTACTCTAAACCTAACTCGAAAGTTCAGCCGCTCCATACTCTTAAACATCACTCTGTCAGATGGATTGCGAGACATAAATTTTTTTGGTTCTGTGTTTTTGTTCTTCTTACACCAACATTTAACAAATTATTTTTTTGTTCTTGTAATATATCTCATGTAATGTTGTTGTTGTTGTTGTTGTTTTTCACCTCAATGTTTAATGGAATAACTTTCTAATATTGTTAATCAAAGAAAAATTTCTATAGTATATTAATTTATTAGGTTGACAAAATTTATAAATTTATTATTAATCATATTGTATCACACAAAGAAGTTATTGAATGGTTAGAAATTGAAAAAGGAAACAATACATGTTACTTAAATCTGTTTTCACTCACCATTTTCTTGGCAATATAAGTCATCTATTTCTTCGGTTCTAAAGTACCAAATTTATTGTAATTTTATTTGGGTTAAATATTTTTGTGTTCCTCTTAAACATCTCATATTTTAGTTTTAGTCCCTAAAAATATTTCTTAAAAGGATGGACCTCCTAAAAATTTCCATCCACACTTTTGATCTCTCCTACTAAAATAGTCGCTAAAACTATCATTAATTCATTCGTTAAGTAGTTAAATGTTGCTAAGTAACCTATTAACTCGATTTCTCAAATAACTAAGGTGTATGATATGCATATTTTACTCTAAAATGATTCTTTCACTAAGTTTTACCCTAAACCTAACTCGCAACTTCAACCGCTCCATACTCTTAAACATCACACTGTCAGATGGATTGCGAGGCATAAATTTTTTGGGTTATGTGTTTTTGTTCTTCTTACACCAATCTTTAACAAATCATTTTTCTATTCTTGTAATCTATCTCACGTAGTGTTGTTGTTGTTGTTGTTGTTGTTGTTCACCTCAATGTTTAATGGAATAACTTTCCAATATTTTTAATCAAAGAAAACATTCTATAATACATACTAATTTATTAGGTTGATAAAATTTAAAAATTTATTCCTAATTATATTGCAACCCACAAAGAAATTATTGAATGATAAAAAATTGAAAAAAGAAACAATACATGTTACTTCAATTTGTTTCCACTCACCATTTTTTTTTTGCAATAGAAGTCATCTATTACCCCGGTTCTTTTAGAAACCGAGGTTAAAAGTACCAAATTTATTGTAATTTTTATTTGGGTTAAATATGTTTGTGGTTCTCCTTGAAGGAGCAAAAACACAAGGAGGGGGGTTGAATTGGGTTTTCTAAAATTAAAATGACAAGGAACAATTTGATTTATCCTGGTTCATTTGAACTCAAACTATATCCAGTCCACCCGTCAAGGTGATTTCGCCTCTCTCCACGAGGTCTTAATCCACTAATTCAAATCTTGAATACAAACACAAATGACCTACTGTCAAAGTCTTCTTGAGTCTACTGACTAAACTTAGTCACTCAAGGAATATCAATATGTTTTACAAAATTGTGTAACTAAGAATGCTTCTAAAAAGCGATTATCACAACTGTGACAGTTTTTACAAATTAAGAATGAGAAAGAAATTGTTAGTAGATATTTTGCGCGAAAAGAAGAAATACAATTTCTTCAAATGATACCTTTAAATAGATTTGCGATGAAGAGATCCGTTGGGAACATCTTGTTCCATTTTTGGATGAATAATAATATTCATAAAAGCCTTCCAAAAATAGAGATCTTCAATTCCAGTCGTTATTCTGATTTCCTAATAAATGTACTTGATAAGAGGATTAGAACATGTTGTATTCACATTAGAGTGTCTAACTGTTCGCTGCTTGATTTTGTACTTGATGAGAACTTCTTATTGACTTGAGATCAAATCTTCTTTGATAAGAGTTTCGTTAAATTCGCTGTAGAAGATGTTGAACACGTTAGAACTTATCTTTTCATAAGAACTTCTATCCTGCACATAGAAGATAATTTAAAGTTCATGATCTCTTTGAAACACGTGATTTTTTCTACTTAATCACTTCTCATCTACAAGTCTTGCGTTTAAGAGATCATGAACTGATATATTATAAATCAGGCCTAATGAAGCCCAAACATCCTAACATATAAACTCTCCAAATAGTAATGGATAAAAGGAACATTTAAACAGTTATTGGAGAGGTCAAACAATAAGTTTTCGATAAAAAAATAGTTATTGGAGAGGTCAAACAATAAGTTATTAGAGGGGTCAAATAATAAGATAATTGGTTTTCTCTAATCATTGTCATACTCTCAAGATATAAGGAGTAATTCACCTCATTTTCCCACAAATAGGTCAAACCTAATAAATATAAGAGACATGAATTACATGCATAGAAATTAGTCCTTCTTGAAAAAGTCGTGACTATAAATACAATGTCTCGTAGTTGAGAAAATAATCACAATTTCTACAAATCAATAAACGAAAGACCCTCGACTGATACATCACCGAAAAAGGTCTACACTATTATATTCTCGACAAATATAAGAATAAATTCTAATTTATGATATAATTAATGATCATAGTAACAAACATCTCACACATTCAAAAATAGTGGTGGGCGGGAAAATATTTATCATATTCTTTTAAATAAAAATATAAATTTTTACAAAAGATAATACTTTATAAAACAAATTTCCAAAATAATACTTTTTTTATAAAATGATAGTAAATCATTTAAGTTAGTGCCAATCCTTTCCTTAAAATTTTGAGGTAGGAAACAGAAAATTGAAGGATAAGAAAGCAAGATAAAGTCAAACACATTAATTAACTTTAATCTCATTGAAATCATCTAAAGAATGTGTAGCTATGGGGTCCATACAAATTTAGAATTGCAACTAATAAATGAAAAAGCAACTTTACTGACTCACCCCTATACTATACTGCTGACACTCCAACCTCTCCCCTCTGTTAAAACCATGTGCCTCTTTAGACCTTTGTGTATGTTTGTTTATGTTGAGAGAGACGAATGCCTATTTCAACTATGGCACTGAAAAACATGCATCTGTCTTTTTACACATAGAAAATGACCCTTTATTTTCTCTCATCAAAAGTGGTATATTTATATAGCCCCTCTTCTCTTGTTATAATTTTGTATAGCAAAATAAAATGGTCCCCAACCTATACTTGTCCATCATTCACCCAGATGAATGTCACATGTGTCATTCAATTAATTTATATTATAAAGGGTCCATTTTCTTTGCTATAGGACATATACTTCAACAACATTAATAATTTTGTCTTGTTTTTTTTCTTCTTTCTCACCACATGCATGCATTGCCTCTAATGGAGTCTAGTTTTTTCTTAACTAAGCGCAATTCAAATATTATTTTGATCTTTTGAATACAACAAATGAACATGAATGTGTCAAAATAACAAAGGTGCAAAAAAGTTACAAAACATTTAAAGCAAACCTTGTTCAACAGCTGTCAGAGACTGTTGATCAATGAAACTCCTAAGTCCTAAAGAATATCAACTTTTTTTTTCTTCTTCTCAAGTAATGCAAATGTGAGAAAAAAAGAATAAGGAAATAAAGAAACTTATTTGTGAAACTAAGTTGAAGATTCTTTTCCTTCTGTGGTGGCTGAGGACATGTATCCCATAACAATGGATGTTTCTTCTGAAGGAACACCAGAAGTTGAAGACTGAAACTGTTGTTTACAAGCTTGACATGTTATTTCCATAACAGTGTTGCTTATTTTCTTAACTGCTTGTTTTCTCAAAGCTTCAGCTTTTCCAAGTTCATCTTGAGCTTGTTTTCTTATCCTTTTAGCATTCTCAAACTCAACTTCAGCTATTTCAATCTGTCGTTTCGCTTCTTTTCTAGCTTCTTCTGCGTAATCCTTTTCCGCCATTGCCAACTTTAGCTCCTCGGTATTGTACTCCTTCAACCTTGTTACTTCCAATGTAGAAGTGGAAATGGAATTCCTATGCTTCTCTGATTCGTTATTACTTCCTATCGAAAGTTTCAAATGCGTCGTTTCGTAGTTTTGATGGTTTGGATTTTGTTTTTCGGTTCGAGGGTTTGTAGAAGAAGGTAACAAGAGTTGAAGCTCTAAGTTATGTTGATGAGAGGTGGAAGGTTTGTCAAATGGCTTTGGAAGGATAATTGGTAGGCCTTGTAATGGAGCTGAGACACTGAAATTTGCCTCACTTGATGGACTTGTGCTTGAAGCTGTTCTAGAAGAACATGCAGGTTGCATTGTTGTTGCTTGAAACTCTGGTTGTTGGTTCTTCCCTCTTACATTGCATGCATCTTGATGTTCTATGAAACTCTCCACCCTAATCAAAAGACAAATCAATCTTTAGATCACTAATCATATATTATAATTCTAATCCGATACATTTATTCGAGTTTATCTGCTAGCATCAAAACTCAACTTGTGAAACTCTTTAAAATATCTTATGAAAATGTGCATTTAATAAACTCGACAAGATTATAAGAATAGTTTATGGTTAACAACAATCAAATCTTATCCCATTAAGCAAAATCGGCTATATGAATCAACTTTCGCTATAATATTCTACTCAGGACCATCTCAGAATCTTTCCTGTCTCTTTTCTTTTCTCTTATAGTCTTTATAGATAAACTCTTGTATAATAAGTGCTTATGTTATGAACACATTATTATAACAAAGCTTATATATTATACTAGTTTATAAGATTGGATTGTGATATTATTTATATGTTAATATGAATGTTATGGCTTAATTAAATTAATCTTAAAAAATAACTTGGTCAAACAAAGATATATTCTTGTTCATGTATGTGTTTATAAAAATCTTAATTAATAATTAATCAAAGAAACCGGTCATGGCTTATTAGAAAAGTGATTAATTAATAAAATAAGATAGTAGAGTTATCAAATAGGCTCTATTACACTAGTACTAGTTCTTATGGTTTCATTGGAACTAGTAAAAATTTAGGGTTTGACATCCTAGGAAACTAGGTGCAGAAGAATAATCAAATAGTTATAATATTACTAATTCGGTTTCTGTTAACAACACAATCAATTGTTTTCAGCAAAGAACTGAATTTGATGAATGATGAATCACACACAAAAAAAGAAAGAGAGAGAGAGAGAGAGAAAAAAAGAAAGAAAGATGCTATCTATAATAAAGATGAAAACTTTGAAGAATGAAGAACAAAAGTGAAAGAAAAAGCATAAACCTGGAAAAGACACGACCACAATCACACGAATGTCCTCTAGTACCACATGTTTTGATATGAGCTTTATAATCAGATTGAACAGCATAACCTTTGTTACATTTTTCACAAACCCATTGTTTGTGATTACTATGTTTTCTTCTAAAATGTTTTTTGATACCAACAAGGTCACCTAAAGCATGACAAGGATCATGGTGCAAACAGCTTGGTTCCGGACAAACAAAAACTCTTTTTTTCAATCCTTGTGTTGTTTCTCTCTTGAGTAATTTCCATGGTACCTTGTGTCTTCTTCTATGCATTTGAAGATTCTGGTCTCTTTGAAAACCTTGGTTGCAGATCTCGCATACATATCTATCAGATTCTAGCAATGTTTTTGGTGAAAGAGACACAACTTCAGCATCTGGATCTGTCATTAAGACAAAAAAGATAATTTTTTTAAGGTTGAAAGATTGAAAGTAAAGAAAATAAATAACTTTTTTTGGTTTTTTTAATGTTATGTTATGTTATGATATGTTGTGTTGTTACCTGGTGTGCCTGCTGGTCTTCTTTTTCTTTTGTTATTACTATTGGCACCTCCATTTTCAGATAATGGAAAAGCAGTATCAGAAGAAGAATTTGTAGTGTTATTGTTGTCTAACATGGGTGGAGGTGTGAGAGAATCTGTGCAGTGAGGTACAGTGCAGGTGGTGGTTGTGGTGGTGGTGGTGAAGATTGGAATAGTGAGTGGGAATTCAGCTTTATTCGTGGAAAGAAAGAAGGGAGGTGATAATAGCAAAAAAACAGAAGGAGGAAAGAGGAAGAGAGAGAAAAAGTAGTACTAGTAGTATTGCTTTATGAAATCAGCTTTTTTTTTTTTTTAAATGGCTTTTTCTTCATAGCTAGTAGCTATATAACTTTTCTTGCTTTGCTTTGTTGGTGTTTTGATTGACCCCTCACCTTGAGCAGGTAAGGTTGAAACCAAGTCTTGTTTGTTTGTAAAGCTCTCTTTTTCTATATGCCTTTGATGTGTATATAGTAATATATGTATTTTGAAAAGAAAGAAACATTTCATGGAACTTTGCTTTTATACCATGGGAATAATAGACTGGTTTTACAGTGGTCAAAGTTGATTTTAGTTATAAAAAAAGTAGAATGTAAAGTAAATTTGTATAAATTTATGCATGTAAAATTGTTTTTTTATGGATGCATGTTGTTTGGATATTTTAGATTAAAATTGCTTTTAGTATATGTATAACTTCCAAAAGTGATTTTAACATGTATATGAAAAATGGCAAAAGAAAAGTTGGAATTAATTTCATTTTAATTTATAAAAATGGCTTACATTTTATGTTGAGTGTCTTGGTGAATGAGGGTTTGTTTAGAGGTTATTTGTGTTTTGGGAAAAAGGGTTTGTTTAGAGGTTATTTGTGTTTTTGGGAAAAAAAGTTATAGTGAAACTAAAGAATATAATAATAATATAAGGACATAATATCTAAATTTATATTAAAAAATATCACTCTTTATAACAAATATATAACTACATTTGACTACACTCTGAAATAAAAGTATAAGATACAAAGAAATCACATAGAAGTTTAATGGATGTATTTTAAAATTAATATATATCATTTTAATAACAATTGACGATACGAGACTTCTTCAATATATATCATTTTAATAACATTAACAATTCAAAATCATGGAGAGTCTAAAAAATCAAAAGCAACAACAAGACCAATTCTCTAAGACTACAAGAGAGACACCATATCTCATCCTAAAATCTTAAGTATTAAATATATGTATCACATTTCTTCTTTATCCAACATTTTACTCATTTTTATATGATGTAAAACTTAATTACTCATCGTTGTATCTGGCAATCTTTTCCACAAGGGGTGATTTTTTACCTCATATAATAAGATCCAACATATTATCCAACTCCCACATCTTTATCAAGTCAAACCAGGGCTCTAGTACCATTTGTTGGGAGAGTCTAAAGAAGACGGAGCAACCACATAATCAATGTTCCAATACCACAAGAGAGTGTGTGTGAGAGAGAGAAATGCACTCAAAATACTAGGCATATTAGTCACATTTCTTATAAATCAAATCTCCATCACAAATATGAGTTCACATCTTCTATAATAATATCCAACACAAAATCCGACTCATGATTCTCCACCAAGCCGAACAAAGCCCTAATACCACTTGATGTGAAGTCTATGAAAGACTAGAACAACAACAACCAAATGCTCCAAGACCACAAGAGATGGAGGTGTCACATATCCATTCAAATTCTTGAGATATTAGATATATGAGTCACTTTCACATAAATTTAACATGTTATCCATTCAGAAGATATTTAGAACTTACACTTCAACCAAACAATCCGTTTATTTACATATGATACATTAATTTTAGATGTGACTAATATATTTATTGTAAAATTGGTCCACACATATCCTTTCAATTGATGATTCTTTACGAAGATAATCTTAAGCACCCTCGACTAAAAAGTATCGAAGAAATACTTTCAGAATGAAAGTGTCATAATTTATTAATGGATATTGGACTTGTTTTTACTTAAATTGATTATGTTTTATATTAGTATATTTTATTTTCTTCTTCAAAACTCTTATGACATCTCTAAAATTTAATTATTTCTTATATTTATTAAAAAGGGAGGGAACTTGGGGTGCATCTAATTATTTCTATATTTTTTAAAAAGGGAGGGAACTTGGGGTGAGGAATCATGCAAGGTTTTTTGTTGAAATACTATTTTTTTAAATCATGAGAAAGGTGGTTTATGTAACGCCCCGATTCCGATTATTTTATTTTTGTTGAGTCTTTTATTTAAATTGAGTAATAATTATTTTATTTGTGAAATTGGTATGTTAATATGATATGTTGACATGTTATATTATTTTAGAGTTTTCGAGAAAATTAGAATGGAGGGTATTTTAGACATTTCCTAATTGATGATAAGTTAGAAATTTAAGTGGAATTAGAAATTATGAGAAAATGAATATTTGGGTGGAAAGGAAAGAAATAGAAAGAAAAAATATAATAGTAGAAAAGAGAAAGAAAAGAGAGATAGAAAGAAAGAGGAAGAAGAGGAAAAGAGGAAAAGCTAAGAAATCTTCAAGATAGCTCCTAGGAATCAAATCAATCGGGTAAGGGTGTGAAATCTTATTATCTTATCAATGTGTATCATTATGTATGTGATTGTTTGAATGTGTTCTTGTTGTGGTTAAGTTTAGAGGTTATGAGTTTTTAGGATATTTTGTGAGAAATCCTAAAATCGGTGATTTAAACAGTTAAAACTCGATTAAAATGTAGTATGATAGTTAGTATGTGATAACTATCATGTTTGTGTTTTGTTTCCACTGATTTGGTGAAGTTTTGACGGATTTTGGAGGTTTGAGATGATTTTCCCGTAACTTGTGTTTTGGAACTTCTGCTAAGTTCGCCCCGCGAACATGGTTCGCGCCGTGAACTGAGCATGCATGTGAAGTTCTCCTCGCGAACAAGGGGTCACGCCGCAACTTGTAGCTTATGCAGAATAGTGGTTTTCTTAAAAATAAGTTTGATTTTTATTTCGTAACTTTTGAACCGGTTATCCGTTTTTAGCGTTCCATATATCGTTTTGAAGCTAAAATTATGTATTTTCTCATGATGTCGAAAAATATTATTTTTAACCGATTTTTACCCAACTTTTCCAATTAATCATAATTATGTGAGTTAAGGAATTGTGGAATTTGATTGTGTTTTGTGGCCATTTGGTAACATAAATACATTGTTCGAACTAAATGTGAATGCATGTTGATTGTGAAAGATTTGTTGTCGTTTGGTGTAATTGATGCAAATGTATGTAGATTGTATGTGATTGTATGAGATGAATGCATGATCATATTGTGAATATGTATGCATTTCAAGAGTGTTTGAGTCATTTTGTATATGAAGCATAATGATGTACATTCTTGTGTTGTGGGATTCTAATGTGAATCTGTTGTAACATCGTGTGCCTATGTGAGGTGTGAGCGATGATTTCAACATGATTGTGTTCCCATGTGGGGTGTGAGCAATCAGATTGTGTGCCCGTGTGGGGAGTGAGCAATCCACAAACATTGTGTACCTATGTGAAGTGTGAGCAATGGGTGAAATGATCACGAAGGATTGTGTGCCCATGTGGGGTGTGAGCAATCAGATTGTGTGCCTGTGTGGGGTGTGAGCAATCCATAAACATTGTGTGCCCATGTAGGGTGTGAGCAATGGGTGAACATCGTAGGCCCGGCGGGGAGTTACATTGGTAACGAGCGATGGTTCCAATAAGTTCCTGAGTGAACTTGAGATGATTGAGTCGGTACCGCATTGCATTTGCATAGAGTCGTGAGTATGTCTCTATGATTTGCATTTTATCATCTTTGTATTTGTGCATTAATGAGTAAACATGAATATGTATGTTTATGTGGAGTGATGGAAATGGTGGAAGTATGCATGATGAATATGCTTGATATATATATATATATATATATATATATATATATATATATATATATATATATATATATATATATATATATATATATATATATATATATATATATATATATATATATATATATATATACATTGTGATGTATATGTGTTATTGGAGATGAATTGTGGTGAAAATGTATTAACTGTGTAATTATATGCTAAGATATATAATTATATGCATTGTTATTATGATAATATTTCTCACCCTTCTGCTGTTTTATGATGCTCTATGAGGCATTTTCGAGTAGGTATGCTGGAGGTCTTTTTGTGAAGCGTGTCTTCATTCTTTTGTCGATCGGCTCTGATATGTAGCACCGGGTAGCTAGGGATTTTGATTGTGATGCCTTTTGTGGTGCATATGTATATGTATCTTGGTGATGAATGTTTATGTAAACATGAATTATGTTGGTGAATCAAACTTGATGATATGTATATATTTGTATATATGTTTGATGTTATTCAATGTTTAGATTTTCCGCTTTTATTCTAAATATTGGGATGTGGGTGCAAGTATTTAGCTACTCCACTGTTGCATATCTATTGTTGAGCAGGTGTTGGATGTTTTAATTTCATGTATAATGTGACATACCTCTTTTATACTATGTTTCTAATTATACTCTGATGGAATTTTAATATGTGCCTAAATGATTATTTGATTATTTGGGGGTATAGAAAGGGGGTGTTACATTAAGTGGTATCAGAGTCAGTGTTGAGTCCGTTGTGTCTGTCTTGTTATTGTGATGGTTGAACTTTTGTTTAATCTTGTTGTTGTCTTTGGGAATAATCAGAATATGGATGGTAGAAACGACAATGCGATGACTGTTGCTTTGGAAGCAATGGCTAGGGCGATGCAGGGTGCTCCGAATGTGAATGCTAATGATGAGTTCAGGAAGAATCAACCATCTGTCTTCAAAGGAAGATTTGATCTCGATGATGCTCAAATTTGGTTGAAGGAGGTTGGAAGGATCTTCAGAGTCATGGATTGTGCCGAGGAGAGTAAGGTGAGGCTTAGATCTCACATGCTGAAGGAAAAAACCGATGATTGATGGGTCGATAGACATTTAGCTCTTGAGGTGGAAGATGAAGAGATAACTTGGGATTTATTTCGTACTGAGTTCTTGAGGAAGTATTACCCTGAGAGTGTGAAAGGGAAGAAAGAGATGGAGTTTCTTGAACTGAAACAAGGTAGTATGTCTGTAGTGGACTATACTGCTAAGTTTGTAGAGTTGGTTCAATTTCATCCTCATTATGCTGCTACTACTGCTGAGTTCTCGAAGTGTATTAAGTATGAGAATGGTTTGCGTCCTGAGATTAAGCAAGTTGTGGGATATCAAAGGATAAGAAGGTTTTCGGAATTGACAGAATGTTGTAGGATCTTCGAGGAAGATAGCAAGGCTCGTTCTACACATTACAAGAGTTTGAATGAAAGGAAGGGAAAGCAACAAGCTAGAAGTGGACCTTATGTGACACCCGTTGATAAGGGCAAACATATGGGAAACTTTGATAAGATATCTGGAGGAGGAGGTTCTGGTTCTGTTAAGTGTTACAAGTGTGGTGAAATGGGTCATAATTCTTTTGAGTGTGGGAAGAACATAGTGAAATTTTCTAACTGTGGAGGCCTTGGGCATGCTACTACCGATTGTAGAAGGAATGTAGTGAAGTGTTATAATTGTGGAGAAGTGGGTCACATTAGTACTAAGTGTACTAAGCCGAAACAAGCTCAAGCGGGCGGAAAGGTGTTTGCATTAGCAGGGACAGAAACTACTAGTGCAGACCATTTGATTAAAGGTACATGCTTTATTTATAGTACGCCTTTATTTGCTATTATTGATACAGGAGAGACTCATTCGTTCATTTCTCATGAATGCGCTAAGCGTTTGAATTTGTTTATGACTTCTTGGGGTGGTGAGATGGTTATTGAGACTCCTGCTACAGGGTCGGTAACTACATATTTGGTGTGTGTAAGTTGTCCTTTGACCATGTATGGTAAAGACTTCATCTTGGATTTAGTTTGTTTGCCGTTGGAGGGATTGGATGTAATCTTGGGTATGAATTGGTTGCAATGTAATCGAGTTCATATAGATTGTTATCACAAGTTAGTGAGGTTTCCTTCTTTGGAAGATGATGATGAAGATGAAAGTTTCCTATCTACTA
Organism: Lathyrus aphaca; assembly: GCA_963966055.1. Classification (NCBI taxonomy): domain Eukaryota; kingdom Viridiplantae; phylum Streptophyta; class Magnoliopsida; order Fabales; family Fabaceae; genus Lathyrus; species Lathyrus aphaca. The sequence continues at coordinate 88,981,663 of OZ014521.1, read as the reverse complement.
AAGAGTTGAAGAAACTTTTAGCGGACGAAGCTCAATTGTTCAGTTTGTTTGCATCATTGTCGGTGGAGAGTGAATTTGAGCTCAGTGTGTTCCCAATGGTGTGTGATTTTCCAGAAGTGTTTCTGGAGGATATTAAGGATGTACCGCCGGAAAGAGAAGTTAAGTTTTCTATTGATCTAGTTCTGGGTACTAGACCGATTTCGATGGCACCGTATCGTATGTCAGCATCAGAGTTGGTAGAATTGAAGAAGCAATTGAATGACTTGTTGGACAAGAGATTTATAAGGCCAAGCATTTCTCCTTGGGGTGATTCGGTATTGTTGGTAAAGAAGAAGGATGGGAGTATGCGGTTATGCATTGATTATCGACAGTTGAACAATGTGGCAATTAAGAACAAATATCCGCTTCCAAGGATCGATGATTTGATGGACCAATTGGTTGGTGCGCGTGTTTTTAGCAAGATTGATTTGAGATCAGGATATCACCAGATTCGTGTGAAAAGATAGGATATTCAAAAGACGGCTTTTAGGACACGGTATGGTCATTACGAGTATTCCGTGATGCCATTCGGGGTTTCTAATGCGCCGGGTGTGTTTATGGAATATATGAATCGTATTTTCCATGAACAATTGGATCGTTTTGTGGTTGTGTTCATCGACGATATTTTGATTTATTCTAAGTCTCAAGAGGAGCATGAAGAGTATTTAAGGATTGTGTTACAAATTTTGAAAGAGAAACAATTGTATGCTAAGTTGTCGAAATGTGAATTTTGGTTGTCAAAAGTAAGTTTTCTTGGACATGTTATTTCCGATGGTGGTAATAGTGTTGATCCATCCAAGATTGATGTGGTGATGCAATGGAAGACTCCTAGATCGGTTACAGAGATTCAAAGCTTTTTAGGCTTGACGGCTTATTATCAGAGGTTTATTGAGGGATTTTCGAAGTTGGCACTTCCGTTAACGCAATTGACTTGTAAAGGAAAGGCTTTCATTTGGGATATTCATTGTGAAGAGAGTTTTATTGAACTAAAGAGAAGGTTGACAACGACTCCGATCTTGATTTTGCCAAATCCAACGGAACCATTTGTGGTGTATTGTGATGCTTCATTGTTTGATTCGGGTGGTGTTTTGATGCAAGATGGAAAAGTTGTAGCTTATGCTTCAAGACAATTGAGAGTGCATGAAAAGAGTTATCCTACGCATGATTTGGAGTTAGCGACTGTGGTGTTTGTTTTGAAAATTTGGAGGCACTATCTTTATGGTGCAAGATTTAACGTTTTTAGTGATCACAAGAGTTTGAAATATTTATTTGATCAAAAAGAGTTGAACATGAGACAAAGAAGGTGGTTAGAGCTTTTGAAGGATTATGATTTTGGTTTGAATTACCATCCGGGTAAGGCAAACGTGGTGGCCGATGCCTTAAGTCGGAAGTTGTTACATGTGTCTGCATTGATGATGAGAGAATAGGAACTTTTGGAGAATTTTAGAGACTTGAGTTTAGTTTGTGAAATGACGCCGAGAGGTGTGAGACTTGGTATGCTACATGTTACGAATGATTTTCTTACAAACGTATGTGAAAAACAAAAGTTGGATTTGAAGTTCATTGATTTGATGATGAATGAGAATGAGGATTTCAATGTTGATAATTTTGGAGTTTTGAGATTCCGTGGTCGTATTTGTATTCGCGATGATACGAAGTTGAAAAAGATGATATTGGAAGAAGGACACCGAAGTAACTTAAGTATTCATCCGGGAGCGAATAAAATGTATCAAGATTTGAAGAAGATCTTTTGGTGGTCCGGATTGAAGAGGGATGTAGCTCAATTTGTGTATGCATGCTTAACTTGTCAAAAGTCTAAGGTGGAACATCAGAAGCCTAGTGGATTGATGCAACCGTTGGACATTCTAGAGTGGAAATGGTATAGTATATCGATGGATTTTGTTACGGGATTGCCGAATACACAAAGAGATCATAATGATATTTGGTTAATCGTTGATAGGCTTACTAAATATGCTCACTTTATTCCAATTGATATTAGTTATTCTTTGGAGAGGTTAGCTAAGATTTATGTTCTTGTGGTTGTGAAGTTACATGGAGTTCCTAAGAGTATTGTATCAGATAGAGATCCTAGATTTACATCGAGGTTTTAGGAGAGTTTGCAAAAGGCTTTGGGTTCTAAGTTAAGATTGAGTTCGGCTTATCATCCTTAAACGGATGGTCAAACCGAGAGAACAATTCAATCATTGGAGGATTTATTCTGTGCTTGTATGCTAGAGAAATGGGGTGTTTGGGATAGTTATTTAGCGTTGACTGAGTTCACCTACAATAACAGTTTTCATTCAAGTATAGGTATGGCACCATTTGAGGCTTTGTATGGTCGGAGATGTCGAACGCCTTTGTGTTGGCATGAAACCAGTGAGAGGACGGTAGTTGGACTAGAGATGGTACAACAAACGACGGAGAAAGTGAAGTTTATTCGGGAGAAGATGAATGCTTCTCAAAGTAGAAAAAGAGCTATCATGACAAGAGAATGAAAGATCTTGAGTTTCAGGAAGGCGACCATGTGTTTTTGAGGGTTACACCAGTTATAGGTGTGGGTTGTGCTTTGAAGTCGAAGAAGTTGACTTCTCGTTTTATTGGTCCGTATCAGATTACTGCACGAGTTGGTGTTGTGGCTTGCCATGTGGCGTTGCCTCCGAATCTTTCGAATTTGCATGATGTGTTCCATATTTCGCAACTTCGGAAGTATGTTCCGAATCCGTCACATGTTATTCCTATGGACAAGGTTGAAGTGAGAGATAACCTTACAGTTGAAGTTTTACCGATTAAGATTTTGGACCTTGAAGTTAAGAAGCTAAGAGGAAAGGATATTGCGCTTGTGAAAGTAGCGTGGGAAGGTGTTTCGTAAGGCAATAAGACTTGGGAATTTGAGAGTGGGATGCGAGAGTCATATCCGGAATTGATTGAATCAGGTAATATTTTTGAGGACGAAAATTTCTAAAGAAGGGGAGAGTTGTAACGGCCCGATTCCGATTATTTCATTTTTGTTGAGTCTTTTATTTAAATTGAGTGATAATTATTTTATTTGTGAAATTGGTATGTTAATATGATATGTTGACATGTTATGTTATTTTTCCGTTTTTGAGAGTTTTCGGGAAAATTAGAATGGAGGGTATTTTAGACATTTCCTAATTGAGGATAAGTTAGAAATTTAAGTGGCATTAGAAATTGTGAGAAAATGAATATTTGGGTGGAAAGGAAAGAAATAGAAAGAAAAGATATAATAGTAGAAAAGAGAAAGAAAAGAGAGATAGAAAGAAAGAGGAAGAGGAGGAAAAGAGGAAAAGCTAAGAAATCTTCAAGATTGCTCCTAGGAATCGAATCAATCGGGTAAGGGTGTGAAATCTTATTATCTTATCAATATGTATCATTATGTATGTGATTGTTTGAATGTGTTCTTCTTGTGGTTGAGTTTAGAGGTTATGATTTTTAGGGTATTTTGTGAGAAATCCTAAAATCGGTGATTTAAATGGTTAAAACTCGATTAAAATGTAGTATGATAGTTAGTATGTGATAACTATCATGTTTATGTTTTGTTTCCACTGATTTGGTGAAGTTTTGATGGATTTTGGAGGTTTGGGATGGTTTTCATGTAGCTTGTGTTTTGGAACTTCTGCTAAGTTCGCCCCGCAAACATGGTTCGCGCCGCAAACTGAGCATGCTTGTGAAGTTCGCCTTGCGAACAAGGGGTCGCGCCGCAGCCTATAGCTTATGCAAAATAGTGGTTTCCTTAAAAATAAGTTTGATGTTTATTTCGTAACTTTTGATCCGGTTATCCGTATTTAGCGTTCCACATATCGTTTTGAAGCTAAAATTATGTATTTTCTCACGATGTTGCAAAATATGATTTTTAACTGATTTTTACCTGACTTTTCCAATAATCGTAATTATGTGAGTTAAGGAATTGTGGAATTTGATTGTGTGTTGTGGCCGTTTGGCAACATAAATGCGTTGTTCGAACTAAACGTGAATGCATGTTGATTGTGAAAGATTTGTTGCCGTTTGACGTAATTGATGCGAATGTATGTAGATTGTATGTGATTGTATGAGATGAATGCATGATCATATTGTGAATATGTATGCATTTAAAGAGTGTTTGATTCATTTTGTATGTGAAGCATAATGATGTACATTCTTGTGTTGTGGGATTCTAATGTGAATCTGTTGTAACATCGTGTGCCTATGTGAGGTGTGAGCGATGATTTCAACATGATTGTGTGCCCATGTGGGGTGTGAGCAATCAGATTGTGTGCCCGTGTGTGGTGTGAGCAATCCATAAACATTGTGTGCCTATGTGAGGTGTAAGCAATGGGTGAAATGATCATGAAGGATTGTGTGCCCATTTGGGGTGTGAGCAATCATATTGTGTGCCCGTGTGGGGTGTGAGAAATCCATATACATTTTGTGCCCATGTGGGGTGTGAGCAATGGGTGAACATTGTAGGCCCGACGGGAAGTTACATTGGTAACAAGCGATTGTTCCAATAAGTTCTTGAGTGAAATTGAGATGATTGAGTCGGTACCGCATTGCATTTGCATAGAGTCGTGAGTCGGTCTCTATGATTTGCATTTTGTCATCTTTGTATTTGTGCATTGATGAGTAAACATGAATATGTATGTTTATGTGGAGTGATGGAAATGGTAGAAGTATGCATGATGAATATGCTTGATTATATATATATATATATATATATATATATATATATATATATATATATATATATATATATATATGTATATATATATATATATATATGTATATATATATATATATATATATATATATATATATATATATATATATATATATATATATATATATATATATATATATATATATATACATTGTGATGTATATGTGTAATTGGAGATGAATTGTGGTGAGAATGTATTAAATATGTAATTATATGCTAAGATATATAATTATATGCATTGTTTTTATGATAATATTTCTCACCCTTCTGCTGTTTTATGATGCTCTATGAGGCATTGCAGAGTAGATATGCTGAAGATCTTTTTGTGAAGCGTGTCTTCATTCTTTTGTCGGTCGGCTCTGATATGTAGCACCGGGTAGCTAGGGATTTTTATTGTGATGCCTTTTGTGGTGCATTTGTATATGTATCTTGGTGATGAATGTTTATGTAAACATGAATTATGTTGGTGAATCAAACTTGATGATATATATATATATATATATATATATATATATATATATATATATATATATATATATATATATGTTTAATGTTATTCAATGTTTAGATTTTTGATGGGGCGAAGACGTGATGTGTCTAGCGGTATCTGAACTGCAAGTGCACAGCCTATCGCAATAGTAATAAAAAGATGTCGAACCCACAAGGACTTTGTAATCACTCTAGTGCTAGAAGGTCTGCTAGTTTAGCTAAGGAGGAAATTTGTCACGATTATGGTTTTAAGGATTAAAAACGGGAATTAAACTTAGTTAAGGAAATAATGAGAAGGCGGTCGGTATGTAATTATATTAACCTATGCGGGTCAATCTAGCCTAAGCTTATAAATATGTTTCACTTAAATAATTCTGTAGAGGTTACCAGTTTAAAAACCCTCGACTCACACTCTCGTGGTCTTATCTCAGATCTTACTCCTAAAGCCATATGCCTGCTCTCGCTAGCCCATAAGTGTTTAGAAAATAATTTTTGAAAACTTAATAATTCTAATTCGTTTTAAAGCGCTCTCGCTGTATTTAAATCGAATGCCTAACTTTAGCAATCTGGTTAAAATCTCACACTCTCGTGGTCTCGACCTAACCTATTTCACTTCTCTTACTCTCGTAACAAAAAGCTTGATTTTAATTATAAGAAGTCACAGCCAGAATATAAGTTAGTAATTGTTTTTAGCTTAGATTCGATTTATCCGTTTTGGTTGCTTTATTACATACCGACTCGATTAATTTAACTACTCATATTAATTAAAACAACAGACAGATACAAAATGAAATTAATAAATATTAAAGCATACATTATATAATGATAATAGAAACTTAACATAAATAAATAAATAAACTTAATATAAATTGCAAAACAAAAACCTGAACAAATGAATACTTAGGCTCCTTCTTCCACAAATTGGCAAGCTCGGAGTGTCGGAATCGGAAAAAAAAATACTAAGTTCTGAGGCTTAAAGAAATTAAATTAAGATAACAATTTCCTAATGTTGGAAATTGTTATTAAAGGGTTTGGAAATTAAAAGGAAATAGCAACAAGAAAAGCTGGAAATAAATGGGTTGTAAAAACGGCAGAGCTTCCGCATCAAAATTCAATGATAAACTCTGTGTTTTCTTCATCTGCATCTTTGGTATTTATAGGAGAGAACTTTGGAAGTTGAAGAGTAGTAGCGTGGGCTTCGGTGCTTCAGTTTTGAGAGAATCCAGGAGAACATGGTTTACTGGCGTTGTTGAAGTTGAGAGAAAATAGGAGTCTCTGAAGACTTTTTCTCTTCGTTGCGTTGCACGTCTTCATAAATATATTCAAATAAACTAATTAACCCTTGTCACGGTCGTAACATGGTGTAACGGTCAGATTTCATCATATTAGCGCGTCACGGTCGTTAGATCATGGTGACGATCGTGAGACCTCAAATTGGCGTGTCACAGTCGTGAGGAAATTGTGACGACCGTGAGAGCAATAAAATATGTAGACTTTAGCAGAATTGATTTCTCTCTTTTCTTTTCATGCTAATTTTTGTTCCTTTGATCTTTTTCTCATAATTTGGCTCTAGACATGTTATACCTGCAATGTGACATAAAAACTCGAAACAATTGGGAGTTAAAAGGATTAATGTACGATAAAACGGACTAAAAACATAGTAATAATGCGATACGATTTCTCGTTATCAAACTCCCCCATACTTAAACCTTTGCTTGTCCTCAAGCAAATAGTCAATTGAAAAATGATCAGACAATTTTCATCAGACGCATACACATAACATACCATACGAGAAGTCATTTAGTTAGATAGACCGATACTAGAGTAGAACACTAACGATACACTAATGACACAAGCAACAAGCTAAGTCGTCGACTTCCCTTTAAACGAAACATTCAGTAATTCCGTTATGATTCTACCTAAAGTCCTTCGTTCTTATTTCACCCGGTTTCATTCTAGCGCAATCACATTAAGCCCTTTGCCTTAGCACGCACGTAGTGGAGTAGCCGGTTAGTGACTTTGATCCTTTATTAGCACGGGGTCTGGTACATGAATGTGGCAACCCTTTACATATTATCCAAATTGGAGGTTGTGGGGGATCGAACCGTAGCACGCCTTACCAAGTTCAGAACCATATACCTCTGAACCAACCAGCAATGGACTCCTTCTTATATTACTCATCTCTTATATGCGACCGTGTACTTTGGTGCAAATTTTCTTTTTATGGCAGCGAGATATGAAGGATTTTTTATAGATTAGGCATCAAACACTTATGTTCATCGGCTCCCCACGTGGTTTGTGTCTAAACGGTGCTGACTGCTAGTATAAACTACTAGGGGTTACTTTAGAACTAAGATTTAAGGTATAGTCATAACAATTATCGAAATGGAATGCTTAAGTAGGAAGTCTAAGGTGTCAAGATTGTATTGATCTTGTTGGATCTTTCTCAGCTTCCTAACTACGATTTCATAAGTACGTCGAGTAATGCGAAGATAAAGCAAAAAAATTTCGGTATGGCTAAATAAAGCGGGGAAGAATTGAAACTTAAGAAATAGCATAAATATTACTTGTTTAATTGAAAATGCGGAAAGGGAAAATACAATGAATGGAAAACGGGAAAGGTACCTCTCCCACACTATATCAGACATTGTCCTCAATGTTGTGATATAATAGCGGGGAAATACATTACAAGAACAGAATGCAAAAACAAATAGAAAATCTAATGCTGCTGACGACCACGGCCTCGGCTTCTGGTGCGGGAGCGTCTGGTAGGAGTGGCTTCCTCATCAGAACCCGTGACACTAAGAGCGGTGACGTCCATCTGCAAAGCTTCTAACTCGCTGAAGATCTCACCTAACTTTTCATCTGTTGCTTCCTGGTTCCTGACAACAGTGGCAAGGAGCGCATCATACTGCTACTTCTGCTTCCTCTCAAGTGCGGCATTCATCTAGTTTTGCTGGTGAATGGCACGAAGGATGTCTTTAAGTGTGATCTCAGCAGAAGGAGGATGCATGGTGGAAGACTCAGGTATGTCCTGAACTGGCTCAGCAGCATCCATCACATCCTGCATCTCATCCACAGGTGCATCAGGCTGGTCGTCAGCAATTGGAACATGACCTGTGGGAGCCGGTAAATCAAATATCCAGTTGGCTCTGTTTGATGGATCAATCCGGTTCCTGCAAGGCAAAACGATATTATGATAGATGATGCCTTGTATCACAGGGTTAAACCTGCCATCCTCACGCTGAGAGATCATGTGAGCCGACTTGCAGTAGTTTATCGTAAGCAGCTCCGGTGCCCTATGAGGCAAATGAGTGAGGTGGTCACCAAGATTCAACTGAATGGCTAGGGAAGTGACAATCCCGCCAATGTAGAAGGGTGTGGCACCTCTATGTGCCACGGACTGAATGTGGGCTAGAAGGAACGGAGCGGCGTTGATGCGTTCTTCATTCAAGGCACAGTGCAAGAATAGGAGCTCTTTGGAATTGAGCTTATGGTTGCTCTCTCTTGCAAAGATGGTGTTGCAGATGATACGATGAAAGTACCGTATCGCTGGATTATGGATATGAGTGGCGTTTAGACTTTGGTAGGCTGAAGCACAGCTGTTTGTGATGTTGTGCCACAAAGTGAAAGCTGCTTCATTAAAGTTGTCGGGCACACGAAGGTGGGCACCGTCACCGTGACTGAAGCCTAAAAGTTCAGCGACTCTGGTTTGAGTGAGTTCGAACTCTCTGCCAAGCATTCGGAATTTTGCGATGCTTGTGAGTTGATTTGTTGATCCAGATGGTGTGATGTATTGGAAGGAACTCAGGAACTCCAAAGTGAGGTTTGCAAATGTTGGTTGCGGTTGGCTGCATAAATCCCATAAGCCAACTTTTTCAAGAGGTAGCTTCACTCCGTCGAACAATCCTAACTCTCTCAGACAGTCGAGGTCGACGTACCGAGTTGTTTGGATACCACGGGTTTGAAACTTTTCAAACTTCGCTCTCTGGTTTGCTCCTTGTTCTCCTTCTCGAAATTGAATGTTTGCCATTGCATGCAAATGAAGTTTTTCGTGAGATAGGTGTTTGAGGTTTTGTGATGAAAATGTGAAGAAATTGATTGATTTATAGTGGAGTGAAGGGATAATATGGAGTTGGGGTGAAATGAGGAAGTGGAACGGAGTAATGGGATTGATTGGTGATTAATGGGTGGTTACGGGAGAAGAATAGGTAATGGGAGGTTAGAAGATTTTGGGAAAAAGAAGTGGAGTTTGCGAAGAAGAACGACCTCTGTAACTCAGAGGTCGTGCATTCAGAATGTCACGGTCGTGAGGGGGTAGTTACGGTCGTGACGCGCTTAATTGCACGTTACGATCGTGAGGGGATGGTTACGACTGTGATGATCACAAAATTTGAAATTTCACAGAATGTTTATCTCAGTTCAATCCAATTATAATTCTTATCACATTAAATATTTAATTCTGACATAACACATAGCAATGGATCAATATATAACAGTATTAGATTTCATCACACGAAAATTCATCAAAATATCCAGCAATCAAAAGTATCAGTATATGTTCTTACTAAAAGTAACAAATATCATAAAGTATTACTTAAACATGAAGTGGGAAGGTAAATGCACTAAATTATGAAAACATGTAAATAGACTGAATGAAAAATTTCATTAATGGAATTGCTTTGTTTTTGACATAATAGAATGAAATTGAAATAATAAAAATAAACTATGAAATGTTGCAAAAATTGAAAACTAACTAGAAACAAGAAAGCAAAAAGTAAAATTAATCAAATCACTGCAGATCATCAAAGTCGTTTCTTCAAGTCTTCAAGTGCGGAGTTTATATGGTAAAACTGTTCACATGTTAAATCAGTTAAGCCTATAATGTCCAATCTCATGCTTTTAACTTCATCCTTAACAACATTAATGTCAGCTTGGTATACTTCAAGAGTTGTCAAAATCTTGTTTAAGCTGTCAGCATATCCTACTTGGTTGATTTCAGGGGTCTCAATATCTCCATCAGTGTGGTTGATGTCATGGTAACCAGGAGGGGTCTCAGGGTCACTTTATACATCATTCATCATATCATCTCTAATTTGGTAGGATTGTGGTGTTTCAGGTGTTGTTGGATAGTCAGGAGGGGTAAGCTCATAAAGCCAATTATCTCGATTGTGAACGCTGACTTTAGGATGGTTTGGCAAAGTGAACAAGGTTACGATTTCATTCCTAATCAGGTACTCGAATGGTGGTTGTCTTATGTTTCCTATAATTTGGCGGTTAAAGCAGAAATTCAAATTCATAGGGCGAATGGTACCGAAACGGGTGCACTTGTGTAACTGATATCTAAGTCCGAGGGCATTAGCGATCATGGTGACTAGGCCTCCTACCATTATTGGTAGATTAGGTTCCTCCTGGATGCGGGTAAAGGTCTGCATCATGAAGGGTACAACATTTACGGGGTTTCCATCGGTCAAACATGACATAATGAATATCTCGTCCTTAGATACTCCAGTGAGGTTCTCTTCCTTTCTAAAGAAGGTGTAGGCAAGGATTTTATGAAAATAACGGATAGCGGGTTGTGTATTTCATCATTTTCCATGTTATCCGGCTCAAGGTGGTAGTTTCCGGTTAAAGTTCCCCAAAAGAAATCTAGCTCAATATCCATTAATTCTACCTGGGTGGTAGTAAAGGCAAAAGGTCCGCTAGGAAATCCTAGTAGGTCAGCTAGTTCCTTGTGGTTATAGACATATTCGATACCGAATAGTCGGAAACTAATAAATCCTTTCCTTAATCCAAATCTGCGCTCAGGTAGGTAAACTAGGGAGCTTAAAAATTCAAGGGTGAGCTCGCGGTAAGTTACAAACTTATGTTTTATGAGAGCGTTCTCCCATCCAAGCTGGTTAAACATGTATAGGATGCTATCATTGATACCTAAAGTTTCCATAGTTTGTTCATCATAATACAGAGTCAAATCCATGTGTCTCTGTGATAATTCCTCAAATTTTCTTCTTTGGTTTCTACCTCTAAATATGGTTTCCATGAAGTTTCTTGGTTGGTTAGCCATAGTTAGTGTTAAAGCGGGAGAAACAAATCAGGGGAGAAAGAGGTAAGGTAGAAAAGACTTTAGAAAATCTGTAGCAAGGTAAATTTAAAAGTGATTTAGAAAATAAAATTTAAAATAAAGAAAATAAGGAATAGAAAATAGATAAATAAAGTCAATAATAATAAAAATGAAATAAAACAATAAAATGGGTTGCCTCCCACTAAGCGCTGTTTTTATCGTCATAAGCCTGACGTAGTGCTTAATGGTAGATTAATCAGGGAAGTTAGTGGACAACTCTAAAAGTTTTAAACTATTCGCATAATCTCTGTTTTCAATATTATGGTAATGTTTTAATCGTTGCCCGTTTACTGTGAACGGTTCACTATTCTTACCCTTAATTTCTATTGCTCCACTTGGGAACACTCTAGTAATTTCAAAGGGTCCTGACCATCTAGATTTTAGTTTTCCAGGAAAGAGCCTAAGTCTTGAATTGAAGAGGAGCACAACGTCTCCCACACTAAATTCTTTCCTAGACAGGCGCTTATCGTGCCATCGCTTGGTTCTTTCTTTATATATCTTAGCATTCTCGTATGCGTCCAACCTTAATTCTTCTAATTCATTAATGTCGAGGATTCGCTTTTCTCCAGCGGCATTGTAGTTTATATTGAGTGTTTTAATCGCCCAATATGCTTTGTGTTCTAGTTCTACTGGGAGATGACAAGACTTCTCATACACTAGTTTGAAGGGTGTAGTTCCTATGGGTGTCTTGTAGGTTGTCCTATAAGCCCATAAAGCTTCATTAAGTTTAGATGACCAATCCTTCCTAGATATGGCGACAGTCTTTTCTAGAATTTGTTTTATTTCTCTGTTCGAGACTTCGACCTGTCCGCTTGTTTGCGGATGATACGGTGTTGCTACACGATGTCTGACTCCATACTTAGATAGTAATTTGTCAAATATTTTCGAAATGAAATGCGAGCAACCGTCACTAATGACAAATCTAGGTACACCAAATCTTGGAAAGATTATATTCTTGAAAAGCTTAATTACTACTCGTGTGTCATTTGTAGGAGAAGCTATAGCCTCGATCCATTTTGAAACATAATCGACAGCTACGAGTATGTACTTATTACCGAAAGAAGATGGGAATGGTCCCATGAAATCTATTCCCCAGACATCAAAGACTTCTACTTCTAATATTCCTCTTTGAGGCATTTCATCTCTTCTTGAAATATTACCGGTGCGTTGACACCGGTCGCAATTTATAATAGCGATATGGACATCTTTCCATAGAGTAGGCCAAAATAGGCCGGCTTGTAAGATTTTTGCACAAGTCTTGGAAGTGTTGGCATGTCCACCATAAGGAGATGAATGACAATGAGCAATGACATCTTCTATTTCTTCTTCGGGAATGCACCGACGAAAGATTCCTTCAGGTCCTCTTTTAAACAATAATGGTTCATCCTAATAGTAATACTTGAGATTGTGGAAGAATTTCTTTTTCTGCTGATAGGTTAAGTCCGGTGGAAGTACTCCTGCAGCTAAGTAGTTGACAATGTCAGAGTACCATGGCAGTCCTACGGTTGTTTGGATTGTTTCCACGACTTTTGGTTCATTTATGTCTAACTGAGTTGGGTCGCTTCTTATTTGTGCTATCAGCTGTTCATACGGAAAATCGTCGTTAATCGGCACTTGTTCGAGTTTAATACCTTTTATTCTAGATAAATGATCCGCTACGACGTTTTCAGTACCTTTCTTATCTTTGATTTCGAGGTCAAACTCTTGTAAGAGTAAGATCCATCTCAAGAGTCTTAGTTTAGCATCTTTCTTGGTTAGTAAATATCTGATAGCAGCGTGGTCTGTGTAGATGATTATTTTTGCTCCTACTAGGTAGGAACGGAATTTATCAAGCGCAAAGACAACTGCTAACAACTCTTTTTTAGTAGTGGCGTAGTTCAATTGAGCAGAATCTAAAGTTCTACTGGCATAGTAAATTGCATGAAGTTTCTTGTCCTTCCTCTGTCCTAGAACTGCGCCTACAACATAGTCACTCGCATCGCACATGATTTCGAAAGGTAATCTCCAGTCAGGTGGTTGCAGGATTGGTGTGGTGATGAGGGTTGTTTTTAGAGTTTCGAATGCTTTAAGACAATCCTTATCGAATATGAACTCAACGTCTTTCATTAATAAACCGGTAAGAGGTTTAGTGATTTTCGAGAAATCTTTGATGAATCGTCGGTAGAAACCGGCGTGTCCTAAAAAGCTTCGTATTTCTCGAATGGTCTTAGGGGGTTGAAGATCTTTTATGACTTCTATCTTAGCTTTAGCAACTTCAATTCCCTTATCAGATATAACGTGTCCTAGTACGATTCCTTCTCTGACCATAAAATGGCATTTTTCCCAGTTAAGTACGAGGTTTACTTTTACACATCTTTCTAACACCATTTCTAAATTTGATAGACATCCTTCAAAACTTTGCCCGCTGTCGCTCCCGATAGATGGGACCGGCCCAAATAAAGGTACAGACGCGAACGGTCGGCGAAGGGAACAATGAGAACACACAGCCGTGAACTCACTGGAGATGAATAGAGTCGCCAGCTAGGCATTTTTATCCCGGAGGAAAGGCAATGCTGCATAGACCTAGAAAGACATGGATAAGACGGTTGCGAACCAGAGAGACTGAGAAAGGGGGTTGGTTACAACCTGGGAAGGTATTAGCACCCAGATTGTCCGCCGTACTCGACGGGATCCACGCTTAAAAGATTTGTGTTTTAAAGGGGTAATTTCAGTGCAATTTGTGTGTAAAGAGGCTGGAAGAAAATGTACAGGTGTCAGTGTAAAAGAAGTGAAATGTGATATATACAGTGTCAGTGTAGGAACAGGAGTAAGATGCTCAAAATCATGAGGCTAAAAGAATAAGGCTAGAAAGAGGGGGAATATACAGAGACTTTTGTTCGATAACTGTTAAGTTATGCCTACGTATCCTCTCGTGCAATGAGGAAGTCAGAACACCGTAGTTCGACCCAAAGAGACTGAAAGATGAATTGACTTGTGAACTGCTTACTTGCCTATGCTCAAGTGTATGATCTGTCTGGCATAGATGCAAACTGTCTTGCATTAGACGGAAGAAGCAAGTTCTCGTTTATGAATGAAGGTGATGAGAAAAGAATCCCGAAGGAGACGATTATTGTTTGTTTTTGCATTTTCAGTCTTTTATTGCTTTTGGATTTTGTCATAAGAAAATGAGCTTAAGCCTAAACCAATGGATTTAGTAAACTCATCACATCTTCCCTCTGATTAGGGGTAATGAGAATACCTTAAGTGTGAAGTCAGATTCTCACACTTAATCACCTTTGGTGTAGGATTAAGATCATTAACCTACTTGAGATTAATTAGATATTTTTGGTGTTTTTGTTTAGTGTTAAGTAATGAGATTAAGCCATAATCAGGGATTAAACAGACTCATTATACCATCCTAATAGAAGGATAATAGATGAGAATGTTTAAGCTGAGGAAAGCTCCTCAACTTAATCCATGATTAGGGATTAAACTCATGACAAAACAAGCCTTTGATTAAGTGGATTTTATTTAATGGTATGATGATGAAGTGATTTTTATGATTTGTAAGACAACTTGAGGGGGACTTGTCCATTAACACTAGGGTTAGTCCTTCTTAACCATTTAAGGAAGAATTAGAACCCTAATGCAAGGCCCAAGTTACAAGTGTGATGTCTTGATGATTATTAAGTGGATTGATTAAGAGATTTAAACACATTAAGGGTTTAACACTTAGGATTAAAGTTATACACTCCATCCTAAGATAAGGATGCAGGCATAAACTTAACCACAAAGCCTTAAAGCCTTTAGGGTTTAGTCCCTGATTATGAGATGAAGAGAGATGACTCAAAGAGACACAAAGGTAAAACTAAGTGGGGGACTAATCAAAACCCTAATCATTGTCATGCTTGGTTGTTCCTAAGGTTTGTGAGGTTTTCAAAAGAAGATCTTCAATGGAACCACCAGGAAGCAGATGAAAGGATCAAGAGAAGCAAAGTAACTTGCTTCATTCAAGAAGTCAAGTCACTTGAAGAAAGAAAGTGGGAAGAAGAAGAATGAGCAAGCTCAAACTCAAACACAAACAAAAAATGCAGCAATGGATGCAAGAGAGATGAAAAGAAAAGTTATGAGAAGTGAAGGCAAATTCACTTCTCAAAGTCACTTACCACCTGAAAGGTTAGAAAAGAAAGTGCAATGCAATGCAAAATGGGATGAGATGACATGATGAGAAACAAAACCAGAAGCATATACATGATGCTAATGGTGCTATGAGATGCTACAAACATGAGGCAGCACATGGAAATGATCATACAAGTTCATGAATGCAAATGAAGCAAGTTAGGAACCATGAAAATACATGAAAAGTTATGAAGTGCACATGACATACAACATGGCAAACACATGATGCAATGATCAAACATGCTTTCCATATGTCTTATGATGTCAAATGAATCAAATGGATGCTTGAAATGTCATGGCAAGTCATGTGATGCAAGAGAATGCAAGATGGATGCATATGGAAGCCCAAATTAGGGTTTATGATCAATGCAACAAACAAAAACCAAAACCAGAAGCAAACAACATTATAAAAAATTGAAAATGCACTCAAAGGACCCCTAAACTTATACTAACCCACTGCCCAAAGGAGAGGTCCCAACTCTTAACCAATTTCAAATTATGGTTTTCTTAAGATTTCTAGGGTTTTAGGGTTTCCAAACAAAAGAAATGTCAAACAAATTGAAAATGAAAGATCAAATCATGGCCATTTAATCTCACAAACTACATGCTAAACACAATGCAATGCAAAAGGAATCAATGTCCAACTCCTCATGGATAGGCAGCAATGATTTTTGGAACTTTGGATCAACTTAATGCATAAAAATGATTTTAAATCAATGAAAAATTCTCAAAATGCATCAAGATCAAAAAATAAATTTGGTTTGAAGGTTGGACAATGTTTCTAAATGTCTTAGAACATTTCATGAATTTTTTGGTAATTTTTAAATACCTAAAAGTATTTTTAATAAATTAATTTTCATTAATAAATTAAAAATAAACTTTTAAATATTTTAAAATACTTTTTTTAATGCTAAAAATGAAAATAAAAATATTTTTGTGTTTTAAAAATTAATGAAACTCTTGACAAAAAGTTTCATAATTTTTAAACAATTTTTACTATTTTAAATAAATTGAGTAAAACAAATATGAAATAAATGAAAAGAAAATTAAATAAATGAGAAGTCAAACGAATGGAGGGCTGGGATGAATCCTGGGAGAAGGGGGATTGACTGCGCGCGCAGATCAAAGGCCCACATTCAAACTTGGTTTAAACAAGATTAAGATTTAATTAATTATGGTTTAGGGTTTAATGATGGATCTCAGCCACACACACGCGCGGCAAGTCAACTTTTTCAACGCATCCAACGCTCCAGATTCAAATGCTCATAAATAACCTGATTAAACCCTAATGATTTTCAGGTGGCCGGAGAAGACCTCCGGTCGTCTTCTCCGGTGGGAACCCCACCTGAAAATCCCCAAAATCCCCAAAACGCAACAAAAATGAAATCCAAACATACAGAAATGATTCCCACACTCCCCTGAATCAAAACCCTAAGCTAGAAATCATTTATATTTCCTCAAGCTCTTGAATCGAACAAAACATTTTTTAGGTCAGGGAGTTTCAGAACACGATTACATCCTCATTTTCCAACCATTTTCAAAACCAATGACATAGTTATGATCAGGAAAGCATATAGAATAACTTAAGAACTTAAAAATTGATTTCTGGAAAAAAAAGTTCTTGAGCTACCTGAGTTTCGAAGCTTTCACTCTTGTAACTTTCTGACCCCTTCCTTTGATGCAAACCAACCCTTGTGACCCCTAGATGATGTTTGAATGCTTGGAAGAAATTTATGCTGGCTGGTTAAGGAGTTTGAACAGCTTCTGCTCAAACTCAGGTGAAAATGGTGCTGGTGATTCAGGCTGTTTCAGGCAAAGGTGAAGGGTTCTTTATGACCAGGATGATGAATGGAGAAGGTTTATGAAGTTTGTTCAGGTGTTTGTGAGTTGTGGAATGAGATTCGAAAGTTCTGGCTTTGGGGGTGAAAAATGGGGAAGCTCAGTTCTTGCTTGGTTCAGGCCTGAGTCTTGATGGTTTTGACTCAGTGAAGCAAGGTGAGTTGATCAGTGGAGTTGGTTTTTGTGTTTGTGAGCTATGGAGACAGATTCGAAAGGTTTTGCTTGAGGGAGTGATTTTGTGAATGTGTTGGTCTTGTGTGTTTCATCCTTGCTTGTTAAGTGAAATGGCTAGCATTTTCTTTGCATAAAAAACTCTCATAGGTCAGATGATGTGACCTGGCCTTTATTGATTGGTAAGGTCCCTTTTGCAAAATGTCAACTTTGGTGTAAGGAAAGCATGGGTTGAATCCTAGGCTAGTACAAGCATGGGGCCTGGCGCAGCATGGTGTGTGAGAGATGCTAGAAAGGTTCAGCAGCCAAGACAACAAGTGGATGGAAGTGTGATGATGATTTTGCAACTTGATCACTTTTGGTTCTTATGGAACTATCTTGCTACACAAGCCATGAAACATGAGAAATTTTGGTTCAAATCTGATTTTTAGGTCACATGTAATGTTTGTGTAATGGTTAGACATGAATTAGAAGCTATGAATGCCTTGGTACAAAGTTTTTGCAAGTTTCTCATTTGAGGCATATCTTGAAAATTAGTGATTTTTGCCAACTTTGACACACCATAACTTTTGATACAAAATGAATTAGATCATGTTCTTGTACTTTTTGAAAAGGGGAAGATCTAATCTACAACTTTCATGACCAAAGTTTTTCCATTTGAAACATTTTTGGATCAAAAAGCAAGGCTTGAAAAGTGGCATAAAATGACACATTCTTTAAAAGTCAACCATGCCCTAAAAAGTCAACTTTGCAAAAACTTGTAATTCTTGAATTTTGTGAACTTCAACCTTCTTCCATGATCAAATAAAGATCATATACACTCAAAATGATGAAGATCAACCCTTGGTTGGGTCATTGGGGGCCTCAGATGCCCTGATTTTGCACTGACTTGTCTGAAAAGTCAACTCTTGATCAGATGACTTCCCCATGGAATTTCTTCATGAAAATTGATATGCATACACCCTATACCATATAGAGACCAATAGAAACAAGAATGAGCAAAAAATTTGGAGTTATGGCCTCTGAAACCAAAACCCTAATTTTAGGTCATCTGTGCAGTCAAGCCTGGCTCTGCTTCCATACCAATCCCAGTTCTTGTGATTCTTTGGCATTTTTGACTATGAGAGGATATGATATGATATAAGAACACACATGGACCCCTTTTAAGTGATTGGTGGCCTTTGGAGTGGCTCAAGAAGCTCCTGGATTGCTCAGATCACAAACCCTAGATGCAGATGACTTTGAAACAATGTAGTGACTCAAAATGTAATATGAGATGGTATGATTGTGTTTATGCATATGAAATGATCACAAGCCATGGTGTGAATGGGTGAGGGCAAATTTGGGGTGTTTACAGCTGCCCCTATTCAAACATGAGTTAGCTGTGCAGGTTGTAAGCAATGGCTTAACAGGCAAACAAGATAACTTGTGGTTGAATATCAAAGACAGTCCAAAATTTGCACTCACAGAATGAAGAAGAAAAGGGATATATATTGTAAAGGAAAATAAAGTATATTGTAAAGTGTGGGCGACGGAGGACGACCGTCGAGCAGAGGACGACTGCTAGGTAAAGAGCAATGACGGGGACGGCCGACATGCTGGGAAAAGTGCGGAAAATAAAGCAATGACGGGGACGACCGACATGCTGGGGATAAAAGAATTATGATGGGGACGGCCATCAAGATAAAGCTATAAAATTCTCTGAGGGTTAATGAAACATGACGGGGACGGCCATCAAGTTCATAAAGTAAAGTAACCAACGATGGGGACGGCCATCGGGCTACACTGAAAGGAAAAAGGACCACGACGGGGACGACCATCGGGTTAAAGAATAAATGAAATAGACAGATGATGAGGTACGGTCATCAAAGGTGAAGGACGATCACCTAGCAGGGGACGGCTGCTCTGTTGGGTTAAGATGAGGGACGGTCATCTAAGGTGGAGGACGACCACCTGGCAGGGTACGGCTACCGAACATATCGCGACATAGGACGAATGCCGGATAAAAGGTCAACGATGGGGACGGCCATCGGATGAGCATGATGGAGGACGACCATCAAGAGGTGGAGGACGACCACCTAGCAGGGGACGGCTGCTCTCAAGGTTTATCATGACATAGGACGAATGCCAGATAACCAAAATCAACAATGGGGACGGCCATTGGGTAAAATGATGAGGGACGATCATCAAGAGGTGGAGGACGACCACCTAGCAGGGGACGGCTGCTAAAAATCAACGATGGGGACGGCCATCGGACGAGCATGATGGAGGACGACCATCAAGAGGTGGAGGACGACCACTTAGCAGGGTACGGCTGCTCTCAAGGTTTTCATAACACAGGACGAGTGTCAGATAAAAAAGAAAATTTGTTTGTTGGTAACCTACTGGGGAATAGTAAACACGGACGAGTGCTCACATCCAAGAAACAAAAGGTATAAGTGTTTGGTATTTGTGTATAGATTAAAGATGCGGACGAGCATCCTTAAGACTACGATACGGACGAGTATCGGATAGAAACAAATACTGACGCATGTTCAAAGATGATGATACGGACGAGTATCAACTGGTTAACGGAGAACACGGACGAGTGTTGAATCTGAGAGGATTCTTCTGGGGAATAGTAGACACAGGCGAGTATCTATATTCAAGAAGACAGAAGTTTTTGACACAGTGTATGGATTAAAGATGCGGACGAGCATCCTTAAGACTATGATATAGACGAGTATCATGTAGAAACAAACGCTTGACGCATGTTCTGAGATGATGGTACGGACGAGTACCAACGAGTTAACAAAGAACAAGGACTAGTGCCGAATCTGTGGTGATATGAATGGTATATACAAGATACGGACGAGTATCTGTATGAGTGTAACATGAGTAGTGAGTATGAGTATTGTATAGATGAGTGTTTATCTGCTGGGGAGGGTGACTCGGACGAGTGTCAAGAGAGAAAAGTATAATAATATCAACAAGTATATGGGTTGTAAAAGTGTAGGCGACTGCGCTGGGGATACGGCACGGACGGGTGTCAGGACGTATCTGTAATACGGGTGATCTTGTTGTAAAGAGTGTTCAGGCGACTTTACTGGGGAAAGATGGTACGGGCGGGTGCCAAAAGGAGTATATACTGGTGTTTGTGGATTGTGAGGCAAATGCTTTTGCTGGGACTCTGGTGGGGATTTTTATGTACGTTGACAAACTGTCATTATTCACAAGTGTTGGTTTAAAACATGGCTTATGATTATGCTATGCGTTGGATTTTTGCCGTAATGCCCCGTGTTAAAACGGAATGCTACGCTTTGTGGGTGAACATGATGCGAATGCTATGATTGTGCAAAGATACCAAACCGGGATCCGGGTCCCGTTGCTGCGAAGATCTTCGATCGATCCGTTTGAAGTAGACATCCCAGCTGGGGATGATATCATTGGTAGATCTGACGAGATGCTACCTGCTTGGGGATATGGGTCATTGATAGACCTATCCTTATAAATGAGAGACCCAGCTGGGGTTTGTAGAAGCTTCCTTCACTCTGTTGTGATCTTCTATGCGCTGCTCTTCTGGACAGAGGCTGGAGCTCTGTGGGGAGATGATTCCCTGACTTTTGTGCTCGGCTGAGGACGAAATGGCAATTCGGCTGGGGAGAAACAGAGGAATCACTGAGAGGCCTCCCTAGAAATTCTGTTGAGGTAGCTTCTTGATTCAGCCGGGGATATGGGCGTCTTCTGTGATGTCTGGCAACTCCGGTGGGGACAAGTAATACGTGGCAACTCAGCTGGGGAGAAAACACTTTGGGTGCTAAGACGGAGTGAGTGCTGATTTGCCAGCTCGCTGGGATGAAGCTTACATGCCCCAAGTTGCGTCCTGCAATCCTGAAAACGATAGAGAAACGCACAGATAATCCCGAGGTATCCCTTACTGGATTCCGTCATAGGAGTTAGGCACTTCTGAGAGTAAGTACATTTCCTGCAAGCATGTGACTTTATTTAAAGATAAACATCTGTATTTTATGCAAACAGTTTCTTTTAGACATCAGACATTTTTTGCAAATAAATGAAAATGTACAAGACGAGACATGACTGAAAATCTGATTTTATTAATTCATATGCCCTGAATTGGCGAGATACAGTCAAAGAAACAAATCCCCTGGAATGAGGAGATTGTTACAAATTGAGAAACAAAATGCTGGCAATGTTGATGACGCTTTAAGGAGCTTCCTCTTTACTATGACTCGTATGACTTTTGACGTTCTTCTCATCTGGCTTTCTGAAGAATGTTGATTCTGATTGAAGCTTGATCCTTTCGAAGCTTACCAAGTTGTAGATGACACAGACGAATTCAGAATGCAGTTGTTCGCTTATTCCCTTGTTTTGCATGGATCTCCCTTTCGGGTTTCCAATCCATCGGGATACCCATTTTTGCCTGAGCTGTCCAATGTGGCTTTTCAACTCAGCGGGTGTACATTCTTTTGTTTATTTTCCCTTATTTTTGCCCGAGTCTTTTATTCTGTTTTTGACTCGCCGGGATGCCCTATTTTTGCCTGGACTTACATTCTGTTTTTATGTCCAGCGGGTCAGTTTATGCGAAGTATTTTTTAACTGCATCTGAATTCACAGGGGATGGGAAATCTTCACCATCCATGGTGCTGAGCATCAGTGCTCCACCGGAAAAAACTTTCTTTACCACAAATGGTCCTTCATAGTTCGGAGTCCATTTGCCCCTGTGGTCTGTATGAGGAGGGAGGATTCTTTTCAGCACAAGATCTCCTACTTGGTACTCTCGGTGCCTGACTTTCTGATCGAAGGCTTTCTTCATTCTCTTCTGATATAACTGCCCATGACAGATTGCAGCCAATCTTTTCTCTTCGATCAGACTCAGTTGTTCGTATCGGGCCCGAACCCATTCTGCTTCACTCAGTTTAACATCCATCATTACCCGTAGAGAGGGTAATTCAACTTCAACCGGTAGGACTGCTTCCATACCATACACAAGCTGATACGGTGTTGCCCCAGTGGATGTCCTGATTGACGTGCGGTACCCATGCAAGGCAAACGGTAGCATTTCATGCCAGTCTTTGTAGGTGACTACCATCTTCTGCACAATCTTCTTGATATTCTTATTTGCTGCCTCAACAGCGCCATTCATCTTTGGCCTGTAAGGAGAAGAATTGTGATGTTGGATCTTGAAGTCCCGGCACAGTTCTGCCATCATTTTGTTGTTTAAGTTGGAACCATTATCAGTATTGATTCGCTCGGGAACTCCATATCGACAGATGATATCTCTTTTCAGAAATCTGGCTACCACTTGTCTTGTAACATTGGCATAGGAAGCTGCTTCGACCCACTTGGTGAAATAGTCGATGGCGACCAGGATGAATCTGTGGCCATTCGAAGCAGTTGGCTCAATCTTGCCAATCATGTCAATGCCCCACATAGCAAAGGGCCAGGGTGAAGACATCACATTCAGAGGATTGGGAGGCACATGCACTTTATCCGCATAAATCTGGCATTTGTGGCATTTTCTGGCATAGGCACAACAGTCGGCATCCATTGTGATCCAGTAATAGCCTGATCTCAGCAACTTCTTGGCCATGGCATGCCCTCCAGCATGGGTACCAAAGGATCCTTCGTGCACTTCATGCATTAGCAGATCTGCTTCTGTCTTGTCGACACATATGAGGAGTACCATATCAAAGTTCCTTTTGTATAAAGACCCATCAGTGTTCAAGAAGAAACTACCAGCAAGCCTTCTCAAAGTCTTCTTATCATTGGAAGATGCCCCAGGCGGGTATGTCTGATCCTCCAAGAAGCACTTAATGTCATGGAACCAAGGCTTATCATCCTTGTCAACATCTGCTGCGAATACATATGCTGGTCTGTCAAGTCTGGACACTGAAATTTGAGGTACAAAGTTGGCAGCCTGAACTTTGATCATGGATGAAATGGTAGCAAGAGCATCTGCAAACTGATTCTCGTCCCGAGGGATATACTCAAGTTTGACCGTTGTGAAGAAAGTCAATAACCTTCTCGTATAATCCCTGTAAGGCATCAGATGATCCTGGTGGGTGTACCATTTGCCGTTGGTTTGATTGATTACCAAAGCTGAATCTCCGAATACGGTTAATGTCCTGATCCTGAGGTCAATGGCTTCCTCAAGACCCATAATACAAGCTTCGTATTCAGCTTCGTTGTTAGTGCAGTTGAAAGTGAGTTTTGCCAAGAAAGGCATGTGAACTCCTTTAGGTGTAATGAGTACTGCACCAACACCGCGACCATTCGTGTTAACAGCCCCATCAAACATCATAGTCTATTCTTCTTCTGGGTCAGGCCCTTCAGTGTGAATAGGCTCTTCATGATCTTTTGTTTTTATGAACATGATGTCTTCATCAGGGAAGTCAAATCTCATAGGCTGGTAATCATCAATAGGTTGCTCAGCAAGATATTCAGACAATACACTGCCCTTGATGGCTTTCTGAGATGTGTATTGGATGTCATATTCTGTGAGGATCATTTGCCATCTTGCAACCCGTCCGGTAAGTGCTGGCTTCTCAAATATGTACTTAATTGGGTCCATCTTTGAGATCAACAAAGTGGTGTGGGTCAACATATACTGCCTTAGTCGGCGAGCAGCCCACGCTAAAGCACAACAAGTTTTCTCGAGCAGTGAATAACGTTGTTCACAGTCGGTAAACTTTTTGCTTAGGTAGTATATTGCATACTCTTTTCGACCAGACTCGTCATGCTGGCCCAGCACACACCCCATTGACTCTTCTAATACCGTCAAGTACATGATCAGAGGTCTTCCTTCAACTGGAGGCATAAGGATTGGAGGTTCTTGTAAGTATTCCTTGATCTTGTCAAAAGCCTTCTGGCAATCTTCATTCCACCTGACCGTCTGTTCCTTTCTCAACAATTTGAACAAAGGCTCACAGGTCGCTGTAAGGTGAGATATGAACCGTGAAATGTAGTTCAATCGACCTAAGAACCCTCGAACTTCCTTCTCTGTCTTTGGTGCAGGCATCTCTTGGATGGCTTTGACTTTATCAGGGTCAACTTCAATCCCTTTCTCACTTACAATAAATCCCAGCAGCTTACCGGATCGCACCCCGAATGTGCATTTGTTGGGGTTCAACTTCAGTTGATACTTCCTCAGAAGCTTGAATAGCTTCAGCAGGTTCACCAAGTGATCTTCTTCAGTAAGGGACTTGGCAATCATGTCATCCACATAACACTCGATTTCCTTATGGATCATATCGTGGAATAATGTCACCATAGCCCGTTGATATGTTGCACCGGCATTCTTGATCCCAAATGGCATTACCTTGTAGCAGAACGTGCCCCAGGGTGTGATGAAGGTTGTCTTCTCCATGTCTTCAGGTGACATTTTAGTCTGATTGTATCCCGAAAATCCGTCCATGAAGGAGAATACCGAGAACTGAGCTGTGTTATCCACCAATACATCGATGTGAGGTAATGGGAAGTCATCCTTCGGGCTAGCTCTGTTCAGATCCCGGTAGTCAACACACATTCTTACTTTGCCGTCCTTCTTAGGCACAGGTACTATATTAGCAACCCACGGTGGATAGCTAGTTACGGCAAGGAAACCGGCGTCCCATTGCTTTTGTACCTCTTCCTTGATCTTCATTGCCATGTCTGGACGAGTACGGCGCAGTTTCTGTTTAACCGGCGGGCATTCTTCTCTCAAAGGCAGCTTGTGCACAACAATGTCGGTATCCAACCCTGGCATATCTTGATAAGACCAAGCGAACACGTCCACATACTCTTGAAGTAGGTCAATCAGTTGTCTCTTCACTGAGTCTTGTAAGCAGGCCCCGATTTTAACTTCTTTCACGTCTTCATCTGTACCAAGATTGATCGTTTCAACCTCCTCCTGGTGAGGAGTAATAACCTTTTCCTCTTGTCTTAACAACCTGGCTAGCTCTTCAGGAAGCTCATACTCTTCTTCAACCCCTTCATCAGCTTGATTGATTGGATTGTCGAAGTCATACGAAGTCATAGTCGTGCTGTTGTCGGTGCTGTCTGGAAGGCACACTCTGCAAGGGTTTAGTTTGTTCATTTTAGTGATTTGATTTTAATCTTGTTTAGAAAAGTGAAATAAAGTTGTCATTTTGAAAACATTGCCATTTATTTTTTGTACAAAAAGAAAAATGGAAAAACAGTGAACGGAAAAGAAAAAGACTCATTTGCAAAAAGATGTCTGATATTTCATTGATTAATCTTGTTGCACAAAAAGTACAGATGGCCCGATTACAAAATGAGTTTTGTCATCTTGGGCAAGGTGCAAGACTTTGATGCATGCTATAAAAATACAGGAAATAATAATTACTCTGTATGAGTAACTCTTATAATTTCCTGGGAAGACCAGTTCGAGATACTGCTCCCCGGGATCTTTGGACGAATCCAGCTTTCCAGGTTGCGTTCTTCTTCCAGCTCGTCTTCCACATTGTTGACAGCATCAGGGGTGAGCATCCCCCCACTCACAAAGTTGGGCTCCTTTGCAGCCTCTATTTGATCTTGTTGAGTTGGTTTGTAACCCAACCCAAATCTGTCCTCTTTCTTTTCCACCGGTAGCAGTTTGCCCCAGCTTTGGGCACTTCCTTCCTCAACAACCTTCCGGGCTTGTTGGTATGACGTCATCGAAGTTCCAGGTACAGCAGATGTCTCATTCACGTTCAAGGCCTCGAACCCCTGACTCATTGTTTCATGGATCTCCCCATCCATCTCAATGTATTTATAAGTAGCCAGGTGGCTGACAAAAATATCCTCCTCTCCACAGATTGTAACGATTTGGCCCTCCCACTCGTATTTTAACTTCTGGTGAAGGGTAGAGGTCACGGCGCCAGCGGCGTGAATCCATGGCCTACCCAATAGACAGCTGTAGGCAGGCTGTATATCCATCACGTAGAAGGTCGTTTTGAAAGTTTGCGGGCCAATCGTTATGGGCAACTCAATCTCTCCCAGAACTGATCTCTTTGAACCATCAAAGGCTCTCACCACCAGGTTGCTGGGTCTTAACGCCAATCCGTCATATTCTAGCTTCACCAGGGCCTTTTTAGGTAAGACATTGAGGGATGACCCCGTGTCTACCAGCACATGGGAAAGGACAGCACCTTTACATTCCATGGTTATGTGCAATGCCTTGTTATGGTTGCGGCCTTCCGTTGTCAAATCAGTGTTGGTGAACCCTAGTCCATGACTAGCATTAACATTTCCAACTACAGCTTCCAGCTGATTGACAGTGATCTCTTCAGGCACGTAAGCTGCGTGCAAGACTTTGAGTAATGCATTCCGATGGGCTTCGGAGCACATAAGAAATGATAGGATTGAGATCTTGGAAGGCGTCTGATGAAGCTGATCCACTACTTTATAATCACTCTTTTTGATGATTCGCATGAACTCATCAACCTCTTGATCGAATGGTGTTTTCAAAGCTTCTTTAACAGCTTGATCTTCCTGCACCAAGCTTTTCCCTTTTGCCTTGGTAGCAGCTTCTGCTTCGGCAGTGGGTCTCTGAGTTTGTGGAGCAAAGAGACGTCCGCTTCGAGTGAAGCCTTCGCCTCCTCGCACATTGTCTACTTGTGGTGCAGGGGTTGATGATTCAAAAGTGATCTTTTGTCTTTCGCAGTACAGGTCAGAGCCGTAATGCCAGGGGATGGCATTACTGCTTTCATAAGGTACTGGTCCAGGCACCGTGATAGTGACTGGACTGATTGCAGCTGCGGAAGGAATTGTGATAGTCTGTGGATCGTAATAAATTGTGACTGGTGCTCTAACGGGAGCAGCACTTTGTGAGTTGTAAGCAGTATTATTTTCTGGATCATAATAGATTGTAACGGTTGAGACATCTTCATGATTTGTTGCTGATGTTGTAGGAGACATTGTTGGAAGGATGGATGTTGTTGTTGTAGGAATTTCAAAATGGAGTGGTGCTGGAGTTGTAGAAGGAACATTTGTTGATATCTGGTCAGTTGAAATGACAGATGAAGTACTTGTTGATGAAGCCTAAGAATTGTTGGGAACAATGGTTGTTGCAGTTGTAGGAGGTTCTGGAGTTGTTGCTGATGAGATTGCTGGATTTGTAGGAAATGATGTGGTGATTTGGAGTTGGCCACTCTGAATGAGGCCATCTATGCCATTCCTCAGGTTATCGCACCCATTTACCGAGATATTGCAGTAAGCACACCCCAACTCACACCCCGGGAACATTTGACATTCAAGGAGTTGAGCCTTAATTTCCACCAACGGTGTCCGGATCTGACCCACATTGGTTATTAAATAAGACGGCTTGTCTTCTTCAATAGCGTTAATTCTGGGACCCCCGTGGTTTGGCATAGGATTTTTATTGACATTGGGTGGTGGTGCGAAATTCAGGGCTTTAGAGTCCACCAGGTCTTGTACCTTCATGTGCAGGGCTCTGCACTTTTCTGTACTGTGGCCAGGTGCATTTGAATGAAAAGCACATCTGGCGTTGGAGTCATAATTCCTGGGTAGACTGTTGGGATCCGGAGGTGCCAATGTCCTTAGCTCAACTAGGTTGAGTTTCAGGAGTTGTGGCAGCAACGTAGCATATGGCATAGGGATCGGATCGATCACCCTATTAGCTTGAGATGGCCTCTGTTGGAATGGCCTTTGCTAGTTGTTGTTGTTGGTGTTGTTGTAGTTCCTTGGAGGATACTGAGCTTGCTGATGGTACTGAGGTTGTTGCTGATAGTTTTGTTGCGGAGGTTGATAAGCTGGTTGAGCTGGAGCGGGAATGGTGACTGCTGCCACAGATCTATGGACATATTGGGGCCTGCCCCTGTTGGTGTGGATGGCATTGATCTCGCCAGTTCTTCTTGGGCCTGCAAAAGGCTTCCTTGTACTACTGGACGTGCTGGCACCATTGTCAGAAATCTTGCCCATTTTTAACAGGCTCTCAATTCTCTCCCCAGCTATGACAACATCTGCAAAGCTAGTGGAAGAGAAAGCAGCCAGCCTGTCAATATATGTCCCCTGAAGGGTGTTCATAAACATATCTGCCATTTCCCTTTCAGACATAGGTGGCTGAACAGCAGCAGCCAGTTGCCTCCATCTCTGGGCATATTCTCGGAAACTTTCCCTTGACGACTGTGACATTCCCATTAGGAGGGTCCTGTTGGGTGCCATATCTAAGTTGTACTGATACTGTCTGATAAAAGCCTCTGCCAGGTCCTTCCAACACCTGATAGTTGCTCTCGTCAGATGAAAGTACCATTCTCTTGAAGCTCCTGTCAAGCTCTCTTCGAAATAGAACATCCAGAGCTTCTCATCCATGGTATAGGCCTTCAGCCTTCCCAGAAATGATTGTAAATGAGTCCGGGGGCATGAAGTCCCGTTGTATTTTTCAAAACAAGGAGGCTTGAACTTATGGGGAATCCTGACCCCGTCTACCAAGCCCATGTCCATAACGTCGAAACCCAAAGAGTTTTGAGACTCTAAGGATCTTAATTTCTCAGCTATCTCGTCCAGCCTTCTATCATAAGCTTCCTCCCCAGCACCCATTACTGTGAATTGATCCTCCTGGGGGTCTTCTTGCAGTACCCTGCCTGCAGTGGCAGTCCCTTGAACATTTGCAGGAATATTGACCTCTGGATGAAGATGGGGGCCAAATACAGGGGGGTTAACATGAGGTTGGACCCTTTCATTGTTGCTGGTGCCGGCAGTCCCTATGTGTGGATCTTCTTGATTTTGCCTTTCCACCATGGCCCTCAACCTCTCCTGGCTCTGAGCCATGTTGTTCATCACTTCCATAAACTGAGTCATCTGCGTTCTCATTTCCAATCTTTCGTTTGCCATTTGATTTCTAACCTCTGCAAGGTCCTGCTGTACCTGATCCATTTGTATGCCCGGAAGGTTGTTACGGGTTGGATAACGGTGCGGACGGTTGAGGGGAAATACCCGGCGTCGAGCAATAGTTCCTGATCACCACAATAGAGTTAGCAACAATAAAACAAAAACCTACAAAACAAACAAAGGGTTA
Organism: Lathyrus aphaca; assembly: GCA_963966055.1. Classification (NCBI taxonomy): domain Eukaryota; kingdom Viridiplantae; phylum Streptophyta; class Magnoliopsida; order Fabales; family Fabaceae; genus Lathyrus; species Lathyrus aphaca. Next base: position 88,952,116 of record OZ014521.1, on the reverse strand, counting down.
GCATGCAATGCAGTATGCTTATTTGTTTTCAAGGTATCCGGCTTGGCATTCAGTTTTGACCCTTCCAGACCCTTGAAGATGCTGTTGATGTTGCTTTCGAAGTAAACTCGGATGGAACAAACTAATACATATATTACAAAAGGCAAATGGTACATAGTTTGTTTACAAATACAAGCCCTCTGAGGGGTCAAAATATATTACAAGAAAATAAAAAGTACATGGAATGAAAGCAAACAACAAGCAAATGGTCAAACACCAAGACCGAACTCATCCTCCCGAACTTCCTTGAGAAGTGCTTCGGTCACAGGATCAGCCGGACGCTCCGTGAGATTCCTGATAAGGAGATTCCGGGTCGTAACAGCTGCAGTTAGCTTCTTGTGCTGACTTTGGTCCTTTGACCTCTTCACTCCAGCTTTGATCTTCAGCTCTGATATCTCCCTCTGGGCTGCTGCCAGGGCTTCCTGCTGCTCTTTTGCACTAGCCTCCAGTTGCTCCATCTTGTCTTGGACCTTCTTATCCTCCAGAGTACGAGCTTCGGTGATCCTGACCCACCTAGCCTGACTCTCCTTCAGATACAAGTCTGTCCATGCTCTCTGGAACTGGGCTTCCTTGCAAGCATTCTTCAGAATTTGTTCTCCAGCCTTAGACTTTTTGATATAATCCCCAGACTTCTCAATCTTAGCCAGATGCTCCACTCTCAACTTCTCTAACCTCTCAATATCCAACCTGCCATCACTCCTCTCCCGGAGGGTCTTCTGCAAAGCCTGAGTTAACTTCTCATTTCTTTCTTTCAAACTCTCAAACTCCTCCAAACTGACAGTGGCGGGGGGTGGTGCTGAGGATGGTCCAGGCATATCCTCCATGGTAAAGGGCATTCCAGAGAATTGAGCCCTGGCATGGGACCACTCATAATATTGTGCTGATGCCACATTGTTGCACTTCCCCAGAATGGTTACTCCCTTGGTTTGAACATTATCCCAGGCCCAGGCAGCCTGCTTAACAGTAGCCAGATTAGGCTTGTTCTCACAATAAAGGGTCTCAACCAAGTCCTGTGTCTTAGGAGTGTGGACCAGTGCATAGCCCAGTTGCCTTCTGAACAGCAGAGGATTGTAATTAATACTACCCTTAACTCCTATCAGGGGCACATTGGGAAAATGCCCACAGCTGGTGATGATATCCCTGCCCTTGGTGCTTTGAGTGCACCATCTGATATCGGCTGAAGTTAGAGCAGTGAGTCTCTTAGCCCAGTTTCTCTGCTGATGAGGATTCAAAAATGCATCTGTCCTGGGTAGATGCCTGAGAAGCCAAGTGTGGAACAATGGAGCACAGCACCTTACTAATCTTCCCCTCTGCTTTTCATTCCTCTGATGCACTGAGTAATAGAGGTCCCCCAATAAAGTGGGCACTGGGTTCTTCAGGATGAAGAGATGGATTGCATTCTTACTAATGAATCGAGGCTCATCTGCAAACAATACAATTCCATATATGCTCAGGGCCAATAAAGCACAGACAGCTTTCCACTCTCCTAAAGAAGCTTTCAGGGTAGCTTGAGAGATCAAGAAATCCAGATGGAAACCAGGGATTCCAGCTTTAGAAGTCATATGCTGCTCAATCAGAACAGGTTCCAGATGCAAAGCCTTTGCTACTTCTTCATTACCAGGAAAGACCATCTCAGGGTTGAAAGGGATTCCAGCCCTGATAGGCATACCAACCAATGATGAGTATTCTTCCAATAAAGGGCCCAACTGAAAGTCTTGAAAAGTGAAACATCTCAGTGGGGGATCATAAAATTGAAGGCAAGTGTGGATCAGGCTTCTCTGTGAAGGGTCCAGATCCATAACCATACCAAGTATATCTCCATAGTGTTCCCTGAACAATGGTATGTGATCTGGAGTGATCAGGGTCTGAATCCTCCTGATGTCAGATAGCTCTGGCTGGAAGAAATGGTAGGTGATGTTACCCTTTTTAGGTGCCATGATGCTGAGACTGAGTAGAGACAAGTGCTGGTGATGATACTGAAGAAAGGGCCACTGATTGGCTGGTGGCTGAAGCAGATGCTGGTGAAGATAGGTCAATACTGATGATGGGGTCAAAACCAAAACCAAATGAAGATGGATACCCTGAAACACAAATAAGCAAATGTCAATATGATGCAATGATTATGTATGCAAATGGTATGCAAGGGTTTGTGACTGAGCTGGATCTGATCAAATGCTCTGATATAGGTCCAAGTATGTTCAAGAATTCCAGATGGAGGTCTATAAATCCAGTAACCAAGGTGGGGGACTCAAATAAAGAGTCACATGTCCAGGGTTTAGAATCACAAGAACTGTTCCAACATGGAGTATTCTTAATCAAACAAAGTAACAGGGTATTCTGAGGTCAAGGGTACCTGCAAACCTGTAAACAGCCCAACCCCCTCACAGGTGGTGTTCTAAAACAAGGATCCTCAGACTTGGATCAGTTATGAAAAGTGTAAACACTTCTAACCCGGAGGTACAGTGTTTACAATAACCATAAAAGTTCCTCCTCTAATTCACCTCAGTTTCTGAAGGTCAATACTAAAAGGTCATCCAGACTTAGCAGGCTTCCCAGATAGCCATAGTATTGCAGGAAATCTGCAACACAGAGTTCTCAAGAAGAAACCCATATCTGAACCGTGTTTCATATTCCCGCACCAGACCGAGATGGAATGGGAAAGAATATGATTCACTCTAGCCTAGGTGTCACTCAGGTCCCAGGTATAGGACCTTAACTCTCAATGAATCACCCACCCACCAAAACAAAAACCAGATCCAGCCAGCAGCACAATATGACAGTATGATATAATGCAAAGCTATAAAGAAAGCAGTAAACAACTATACATAAAGCAGAAATAAACAAAAATATACAAACACACATAACACCCCAGTAAACACAAATCAATCAAGCGCTAGGAGGAACCCACAAAAAGAACCAGAAGCCCTGGTTGTAGTATAAGGGTCCCCAGCAGAGTCGCCAAGCTGTCGCTCCCGATAGATGGGACCGGCCCAAATAAAGGTACAGACGCGAACGGTCGGCGAAGGGAACAATGAGAACACACAGCCGTGAACTCACTGGAGATGAATAGAGTCGCCAGCTAGGCATTTTTATCCCGGAGGAAAGGCAATGCTGCATAGACCTAGAAAGACATGGATAAGACGGTTGCGAACCAGAGAGACTGAGAAAGGGGGTTGGTTACAACCTGGGAAGGTATTAGCACCCAGATTGTCCGCCGTACTCGACGGGATCCACGCTTAAAAGATTTGTGTTTTAAAGGGGTAGTGTCAGTGCAATTTGTGTGTAAAGAGGCTGGAAGAAAATGTACAGGTGTCAGTGTAAAAGAAGTGAAATGTGATATATACAGTGTTAGTGTAGGAACAGGAGTAAGATGCTCAAAATCATGAGGCTAAAAGAATAAGGCTAGAAAGAGGGGGAATATACAGAGACTTTTGTTCGATAACTGTTAAGTTATGCCTACGTATCCTCTCGTGCAATGAGGAAGTCAGAACACCGTAGTTCGACCCAAAGAGACTGAAAGATGATTTGACTTGTGAACTGCTTACTTGCCTATGCTCAAGTGTATGATCTGTCTGGCACAGATGCAAACTGTCTTGCATTAGACGGAAGAAGCAAGTTCTCGTTTATGAATGAAGGTGATGAGAAAAGAATCCCGAAGGAGACGATTATTGTTTGTTTTTGCATTTTCAGTCTTTTATTGCTTTTGGATTTTGTCATAAGAAAATGAGCTTAAGCCTAAACCAATGGATTTAGTAAACTCATCACATCTTCCCTCTGATTAGGGGTAATGAGAATACCTTAAGTGTGAAGTCAGATTCTCACACTTAATCACCTTTGGTGTAGGATTAAGATCATTAACCTACTTGAGATTAATTAGATATTTTTGGTGTTTTTGTTTAGTGTTAAGTAATGAGATTAAGCCATAATCAGGGATTAAACAGACTCATTATACCATCCTAATAGAAGGATAATAGATGAGAATGTTTAAGCTGAGGAAAGCTCCTCAACTTAATCCATGATTAGGGATTAAACTCATGACAAAACAAGCCTTTGATTAAGTGGATTTTATTTAATGGTATGATGATGAAGTGATTTTTATGATTTGTAAGACAACTTGAGGGGGACTTGTCCATTAACACTAGGGTTAGTCCTTCTTAACCATTTAAGGAAGAATTAGAACCCTAATGCAAGGCCCAAGTTACAAGTGTGATGTCTTGATGATTATTAAGTGGATTGATTAAGAGATTTAAACACATTAAGGGTTTAACACTTAGGATTAAAGTTATACACTCCATCCTAAGATAAGGATGCAGGCATAAACTTAACCACAAAGCCTTAAAGCCTTTAGGGTTTAGTCCCTGATTATGAGATGAAGAGAGATGACTCAAAGAGACACAAAGGTAAAACTAAGTGGGGGACTAATCAAAACCCTAATCATTGTCATGCTTGGTTGTTCCTAAGGTTTGTGAGGTTTTCAAAAGAAGATCTTCAATGGAACCACCAGGAAGCAGATGAAAGGATCAAGAGAAGCAAAGTAACTTGCTTCATTCAAGAAGTCAAGTCACTTGAAGAAAGAAAGTGGGAAGAAGAAGAATGAGCAAGCTCAAACTCAAACACAAACAAAATATGCAGCAATGGATGCAAGAGAGATGAAAAGAAAAGTTATGAGAAGTGAAGGCAAATTCACTTCTCAAAGTCACTTACCACCTGAAAGGTTAGAAAAGAAAGTGCAATGCAATGCAAAATGGGATGAGATGACATGATGAGAAACAAAACCAGAAGCATATACATGATGCTAATGGTGCTATGAGATGCTACAAACATGAGGCAGCACATGGAAATGATCATACAAGTTCATGAATGCAAATGAAGCAAGTTAGGAACCATGAAAATACATGAAAAGTTATGAAGTGCACATGACATACAACATGGCAAACACATGATGCAATGATCAAACATGCTTTCCATATGTCTTATGATGTCAAATGAATCAAATGGATGCTTGAAATGTCATGGCAAGTCATGTGATGCAAGAGAATGCAAGATGGATGCATATGGAAGCCCAAATTAGGGTTTAAGATCAATGCAACAAACAAAAACCAAAACCAGAAGCAAACAACATTATAAAAAATTGAAAATGCACTCAAAGGACCCCTAAACTTATACTAACCCACTGCCCAAAGGAGAGGTCCCAACTCTTAACCAATTTCAAGTTATGGTTTTCTTAAGATTTCTAGGGTTTTAGGGTTTCCAAACAAAAGAAATGTCAAACAAATTGAAAATGAAAGATCAAATCATGGCCATTTAATCTCACAAACTACATGCTAAACACAATGCAATGCAAAAGGAATCAATGTCCAACTCCTCATGGATAGGCAGAAATGATTTTTGGAACTTTGGATCAACTTAATGCATAAAAATGATTTTAAATCAATGAAAAATTCTCAAAATGCATCAAGATCAAAAAATAAATTTGGTTTGAAGGTTGGACAATGTTTCTAAATGTCTTAGAACATTTCATGAATTTTTTGGTAATTTTTAAATACCTAAAAGTATTTTTAATAAATTAATTTTCATTAATCAATTAAAAATAAACTTTTAAATATTTTAAAATACTTTTTTTAATGCTAAAAATGAAAATAAAAATATTTTTGTGTTTTAAAAATTAATGAAACTCTTGACAAAAAGTTTCATAATTTTTAAACAATTTTTACTATTTTAAATAAATTGAGTAAAACAAATATGAAATAAATGAAAAGAAAATTAAATAAATGAGAAGTCAAACGAATGGAGGGCTGGGATGAATCCTGGGAGAAGGGGGATTGACTGCACGCGCAGATCAAAGGCCCACATTCAAACTTGGTTTAAATAGGATTAAGATTTAATTAATTATGGTTTAGGGTTTAATGATGGATCTCAGCCACACACACGCGCGGCAAGTCAACTTTTTCAACGCATCCAACGCTCCAGATTCAAATGCTCATAAATAACCTGATTAAACCCTAATGATTTTCAGGTGGCCGGAGAAGACCTCCGGTCGTCTTCTCCGGTGGGAACCCCACCTGAAAATCCCCAAAATCCACAAAACGCAACAAAAATGAAATCCAAACATACAGAAATGATTCCCACACTCCCCTGAATCAAAACCCTAAGCTAGAAATCATCTATATTTCCTCAAGCTCTTGAATCGAACAAAACATTTTTTAGGTCAGGGAGTTTCAGAACACGATTACATCCTCATTTTCCAACCATTTTCAAAACCAATGACATAGTTATGATCAGGAAAGCATATAGAATAACTTAAGAACTTAAAAATTGATTTCTGGAAAAAAAGTTCTTGAGCTACCTGAGATTCGAAGCTTTCACTCTTGTAACTTTCTGACCCCTTCCTTTGATGCAAACCAACCCTTGTGACCCCTAGGTGATGTTTGAATGCTTGGAAGAAATTTATGCTGGCTGGTTAAGGAGTTTGAACAGCTTCTGCTCAAACTCAGGTGAAAATGGTGCTGGTGATTCAGGCTGTTTCAGGCAAAGGTGAAGGGTTCTTTATGACCAGGATGATGAATGGAGAAGGTTTATGAAGTTTGTTCAGGTGTTTGTGAGCTGTGGAATGAGATTCGAAAGTTCTGGCTTTGGGGGTGAAAAATGGGGAAGCTCAGTTCTTGCTTGGTTCAGGCCTGAGTCTTGATGGTTTTGACTCAGTGAAGCAAGGTGAGTTGATCAGTGGAGTTGGTTTTTGTGTTTGTGAGCTATGGAGACAGATTCGAAAGGTTTTGCTTGAGGGAGTGATTTTGTGAATGTGTTGGTCTTGTGTGTTTCAGCCTTGCTTGTTAAGTGAAATGGCTAGCATTTTCTTTGCATAAAAAACTCTCATAGGTCAGATGATGTGACCTGGCCTTTATTGATTGGTAAGGTCCCTTTTGCAAAATGTCAACTTTGGTGTAAGGAAAGCATGGGTTGAACCCTAGGCTAGTACAAGCATGGGGGCTGGCGCAGCATGGTGTGTGAGAGATGCTAGAAAGGTTCAGCAGCCAAGACAACAAGTGGATGGAAGTGTGATGATGATTTTGCAACTTGATCACTTTTGGTTCTTATGGAACTATCTTGCTACACAAGCCATGAAACATGAGAAATTTTGGTTCAAATCTGATTTTTAGGTCACATGTAATGTTTGTGTAATGGTTAGACATGAATTAGAAGCTATGAATGCCTTGGTACAAAGTTTTTGCAAGTTTCTCATTTGAGGCATATCTTGAAAATTAGTGATTTTTGCCAACTTTGACACACCATAACTTTTGATCCAAAATGAATTAGATCATGTTCTTGTACTTTTTGAAAAGGGGAAGATCTAATCTACAACTTTCATGACCAAAGTTTTTCCATTTGAAACATTTTTGGATCAAAAAGCAAGGCTTGAAAAGTGGCATAAAATGACACATTCTTTAAAAGTCAACCATGCCCTAAAAAGTCAACTTTGCAAAAACTTGTAATTCTTGAATTTTGTGAACTTCAACCTTCTTCCATGATCAAATAAAGATCATGTACACTAAAAATGATGAAGATCAACCCTTGGTTGGATCATTGGGGGCCTCAGATGCCCTGATTTTGCACTGACTTGTCTGAAAAGTCAACTCTTGATCAGATGACTTCCCCATGGAATTTCTTCATGAAAATTGATATGCATACACCCTATACCATATAGAGACCAATAGAAACAAGAATGACCAAAAAATTTGGAGTTATGGCCTCTGAAACCAAAACCCTAATTTTAGGTCATCTGTGCAATCAAGCCTGGCTCTGCTTCCATACCAATCCCAGTTCTTGTGATTCTTTGGCATTTTTGACTTTGAGAGGATATGATATGATATAATAACACACATGGACCCCTTTGAAGTGATTGGTGGCCTTTGGAGTGGCTCAAGAAGCTCCTGGATTGCTCAGATCACAAACCCTAGATGCAGATGACTTTGAAACAATGTAGTGACTCAAAATGTAATATGAGATGGTATGATTGTGTTTATGCATATGAAATGATCACAAGCCATGGTGTGAATGGGTGAGGGCAAATTTGGGGTGTTTACACCCGCATACAGAGAAGTCGTCCATGAACACTTCCATGATGTTATCTATGAAATCTGCGAAGATTGACATCATACATCTTTGAAAGGTTGCAGGAGCGTTACATAATCCAAAGGGCATTCGTCTATAAGCGAACGTTCCATAAGGACATGTGAATGTAGTCTTTTCTTGATCATCTGGGTGAATCAGGATTTGGAAAAATCCTGAGTAACCATCTAGATAACAGAAATACGAGTGTTTGGCTAATCGTTCTAACATTTGATCTATAAAAGGTAGTGGGAAATGATCTTTCCGAGTGGCTTTGTTTAGTTTTCGATAATCGATACACACTCTATGTCCGGTCACTACTCTTTGTGATATCGATTCGCCTTTAGCGTTTTTCACAACAGTGATACCTCCTTTCTTTGGTACTACGTGTACTGGACTAACCCATTGACTATCATAGATTGGATATATTATTCCAGCGTCTAGTAGTTTCTTAACTTCTTCTTTTACTACAGTGCTAAGGATTGGGTTAATTCTTCTTTGAGATTCTCTAGAGGTTTTGCAATCTTCTTCTAGCATAATACGATGCATACAGATTGAAGGACATATTCCTTTGAGATCAGATATGTTATATCCTAATGCAGTTGGGTATTTCTTTAAGACATCTAAAAGTTTCTTCGTTTCGATTGTTCCTAAACTGGAATTGATTATAACTGGTCGCGTACATTCAGTGTCTAGGAATTCGTATCTTAGGTTCTTAGGTAAGGTTTTTAACTCTAATGTAGGTTTCTTCTTACTTGGCATGGGATCCGGTGTAAGTGATAAACTTTCGCTTAGACTATCATCCTGATACGGTTCACGCCAATTTTCATCTTCGAAAATCAGAGGGATTTGAATTTTCATAATTTCAGAATAAGGAGTTTCTTTCATTTCCATTTCTCTTACACACTCGTCAATGACATCTAATAAATAGCATGTGTCCTCTATAGCTGGTGATTGTAAGAATTGTGTTAAAATAAATTCAACTTTCTCTTCACCTACTTCAAAGGTTAGCTTTTCTTTCTTTACATCTATAATAGCTCCGGCGGTAGCTAAGAATGGTCTTCCTAGTATGATAGGTGTAGTGGAGTCTTCAGTGATGTCCATGATTATAAAATCAGTAGGAATGTAGAATTGACCTATCTGTACTGGGACATTCTCTAGTATGCCTACAGGATATTTTATAGAGCGGTCGGCTAGTTGAACAGACATTTTAGTAGGTCTTAATTCTCCCATATCTAGCCTTTTGCAAATTGTTAAGGGCATAACACTGATACTGGCTCCTAAATCGCATAGAGCTTTATCAATGACGAATTTTCCAATTACACAGGGTATAGAGAAACTACCTGGATCTTTTAGCTTAGGAGGCATATTATTCTGAATTATTGCGCTACACTCAGCAGTAAGTGTAACGGTTCCGTTATCCTCTATCTTCTTCTTATTGGATAAGATTTCCTTCAGAAATTTAGCATACGAGGGCATTTGAGTGATAGCTTCTGTAAACGGAATAGTAATATTCAACTGTTTCAGAAGTTCAACAAATTTCTTAAACTGGCCCATCGTCTTGGAATTGGTTAATCTCTGAGGGTACGGAATCAGTGGTTTATAAGGTGGTGGAGGCACATAAGGCTTCTCTTTCTCCACTGCCTCTTGATTATTATCTTCCTTTTCTTCTGGTTCATTCTCCTTTTCAGTCGGCTTATCCTGCTTTTGGCACATGGCTGGATTGTCAAGTCTTGGATCGGCAGGTCCGTCAAGTTCTTTGCCACTTTTAGTATCACAGCATTGGCCTGTCCTTTTGGGTTAGGCTGGGGTTGTCCAGGAAATACTCCAGCTGGGGCAGCGGTAGGTGCTTGTTGTTGAGCTACTTGTGAAATCTGAGTTTCAAGTATTTTGTTATGTGTAGCTAACGCATCTACCTTGCTTACCAATTGCTTAATCTGCTCGCTAGTGTGTATGTTTTGGTTCAAGAATTCCTTGTTTGTTTGAGATTGGGTAGCTATGAAGTTCTCCATCATTAATTCAAGGTTTAATTTTCTAGGAACATTAGGAGCAGTCTTTTGATATCCTGGTGGTGTAGCTGGCGCTTGACCTGGTGCGTATAAAGCATTGTTATTCTTATAAGAGAAGTTCGGATGATTCTTCCAACCTGGGTTGTATGTGTTGAAGTACGGGTTTCCTTGAGCATAACTCACTTGATCTGTGGGAATTCCTGCTAATAATTGACAATCAGGGACAGCATGTCCTGGAACTCCACATAACTCACAGTTAGGTGTTACCGCAGCCACGGTGGCTGTTGGTGTTATGGCCAAGTTGTCGATCTTTTGGTTAAGTTGATCCATACTACTCACTTCGTACATACCTCCTTTTGTTGGTTTCTCAGTTGCGACTCTCTCGCTTCCCCATTGGTAATGACTCTGAGCCATACTCTCGATAAGTGCATAAGCATCATTATATTCTTTGTCCATTAGTGCGCCGCCTGCGGCAGCGTCAATCGTCATTCTTGTGTTGTACAAGAGTCCATTGTAGAAAGTATGGATGACCATCCATTCTACTAATCCGTGATGTGGATAAAGTCTCAGCATATCTTTGTAGCGTTCACAAGCTTCGAAGAGTGACTCGTTTTCCTTTTGCTTAAATCCGTTGATTTGAGCTCTTAGCATAGCTGTCTTACTAGGTGGGAAATATCTTGTCAAGAAGACTCTCTTTAGTTCCTCCCACGTAGTTACTGAATTCGAGGGTAGAGATTGAAGCCAGGCTCTTGCTCTGTCTCGAAGTGAGAAAGGAAAAAGGCGTAATCTGATTGCTTCTTGGGTAACTCCATTAGCTTTTACTGTATCTGCGTACTGCACAAATATCGAAAGATGAAGGTTCGAATCCTCGGTAGGATTTCCGGCGAATTGGTTTTGTTTCACGGATGATATCAGCGAAGGTTTCAACTCGAAATCGTTTCGGTTGATAGCTGGCGCGGCAATGCTGGAATGCGGCTCAGCTTGTGAAGGACTAGCGTAATACTTGAGCGGATGATTTGGTTCTTCAGCCATCTCTGCGTCCTTCGATGTTCCAACTGGTTTAGGTGGATCAACTTGAAGATCTGGAATGTTGTATTTTCGTTGGTATTCGAATATTCGTCTTCTTAAATGTAAGAAGCGTTCTAATTCAAGGACTGGAGGTTGCAAGTCTTCGCCTTGAGAGCGAGTACTTGGCATACACTCAGTAAATTAGATTAAGGAAAATAAATTGTTACCTTAGTCTAGACAGTGCTACTCTAATAGTGCACTAGTGACTAAATCAAGGTCCCCGGCAACGGCGCCAAAAACTTGATGGGGCGAAGACGTGATGTGTCTAGCGGTATCTGAACTGCAAGTGCACAGCCTATCGCAATAGTAATAAAAAGATGTCGAACCCATAGGGACTTTGTAATCACTCTAGTGCTAGAAGGTCTGCTAGTTTAGCTAAGGCGGAAATTTGTCACGATTATGGTTTTAAGGATTAAAAACGGGAATTAAACTTAGTTAAGGAAATAATGAGAAGGCGGTCGGTATGTAATTATATTAACCTATGCGGGTCAATCTAGCCTAAGCTTATAAAGATGTTTCACTTAAATAATTCTGTAGAGATTACCAGTTTAAAAACCCTCGACTTACACTCTCGTGGTCTTATCTCAGATCTTACTCCTAAAGCCCTATGCCTGCTCTCGCTAGCCCATAAGTGTTTAGAAAATAATTTTTGAAAACTTAATAATTCTAATTCGTTTTAAAGGGCTCTCGCTGTATTTAAATCGAATGCCTAACTTTAGCTATCCGGTTAAAATCTCACACTCGCGTGGTCTCGACCTAACCTATTTCACTTCTCTTACTCTCGTAACAAAAAGCTTGATTTTAATTATAAAAAGTCACAGCCAGAATATAAGTTAGTAATTGTTTTTAGCTTAGATTCGATTTATCCGTTTTGGTTACTTTATTACATACCGACTCGATTAATTTAGCTACTCATATTAATTAAAACAACAGACAGATACAAAATGAAATTAATAAATATTAAAGCTTACATTATATAATGATAATAGAAACTTAACATAAATAAATAAATAAACTTAATATAAATTGCAAAACAAAAACCTGAACAAATGAATACTTAGGCTCCTTCTTCCACAAATTGGCAAGCTCGGAGTGTCGGAATCGGAAAAAAAATAAAATACTAAGTTCTGAGGCTTAAAGAAATTAAATTAAGATAACAATTTCCTAATGTTGGAAATTGTTATTAAAGGGTTTGGAAATTAAAAGGAAACAACAACAAGAAAAGCTGGAAATAAATGGGTTGTAAAAACGGCAGAGCTTCCGCATCAAAATTCAATAATAAACTCTGTGTTTTCTTCATCTGCATCTTTGGTATTTATAGGAGAGAACTTTGGAAGTTGAAGAGTAGTAGCGTGGGCTTCGGTGCTTCAGTTTTGAGAGAATCCAGGAGAACATGGTTTACTGGCGTTGTTGAAGTTGAGAGAAAATAGGAGTCTATGAAGACTTTTTCTCTTCGTTGCGTTGCACGTCTTCATAAATATATTCAAATAAACTAATTAACCCTTGTCACGGTCGTAACATGGTGTAACGGTCAGATTTCATCATATTAGCGCGTCACGGTCGTTAGATCATGGTGACGATCGTGAGACCTCAAATTGGCGTGTCACGGTCGTGAGGAAATTGTGACGACCGTGAGAGCAACAAAATATGCAGACTTTAGCAGAATTGATTTCTCTCTTTTCTTTTCATGCTAATTTTTGTTCCTTTGATCTTTTTCTCATAATTTGGCTCTAGACATGTTATACCTGCAATGTGACATAAAAACTCGAAACAATCGGGAGTTAAAAGGATTAATGTACGATAAAACGGACTAAAAACATAGTAATAATGCGATACGATTTCTCGTTATCAATTTTCCGCTTTTATTCTAAATATTGAGATGTGGGTGCAAATATTTAGCTACTCCATTGTTGCATATCTTTTGTTGAGCATATGTTGGATGTTTTAATTTCATGTATAATGTGTCATACCTCTTTTATACTATGTTTCTAATTATACTTTGATGGAATTTTAATATGTGCCTAAATGATTATTTGATTATTTGGGGGTATAGAAAGGGGGTGTTATAGTTTAGGTGCACTAATGGTGCATAAGTTTAATTACAATTATCTGATAAATTGTGGTGAAAGCTTAGAAGAGACAAAGACAAATTATAACTTAAGTTCTTAACTCATGAATATGAGATTGAGTTTGGTGTAATGAGAGAAGTCGACGGAGGCCTTTATTTTGAAAGCACATATGGCTCAAGTTTAGTGTTGCAAATTCAAGATTCTTTTATGCTTCTGTGAAGTTTAGAAGTTGAATGAACGCTATATTGGATCTTAGAGTTCGTAAGACTTGGATCAAAGTGTTTTGTCATACTAGAGCAGAGGTTGTGATTCACTTCACGAAGATCCTTAGAGAACTAGAATCCCATAGACGTCGTCTAGATGGAGTTATATTTAAATATCTCTTGGAAGATGATAATATTACTCTATCGGCTCCCTTTAGTCTCCAGGAGCTTGATGTAGTTGTTTCTCAGTATGAGGGTGTAACACTGTGGGAGAATTGACTTGGGAGTTTTTGTTTCCAAAAACTGTTGCGGATAGCACGAGTCGCCACCGACTTTTATTTTATCCAATAAAGAAAAGGAATAAAAGAACAGGAAAGACCTTTAAAAGATCTGAGTTCAGGGGGTAGGTTATGCAAAGGGAAGGTATTAGCACCCTTTGTATCCATGGTTATCCATGGGCTCTTAACTTCTTAGCTCACTTTACTTTTGTTTGAAAATAATGGTGGTGTATTTAGAAAAATATTTCAGAAGTCTTTAACTTTGTAATGATCCTCGTATGGATGTATACAATGTATTTAGTTTGAAAATATTTGAAAATGTGAGGTGTGAAAAGTGTTTTGAAAAAGGAGTGAGCAAGTACTTAAGAACTACTTACCATAAGTTTGTAAAGTCTTTCTTGTTATTTTGTTTCTTTAGGGGTAGGTGTCGCTCCCGAAGATTTGCATCCCGGTACAAGCGCGAACGGTCGGTGAAAGGAGAAAATGAAATGAAAGTGAATAGAGTCGCCAGCTAGGCATTTTTATCCCGAAGGAAAGGTAATGTTGCATAAACCTGGAAAAAAGATGGATAAGACGGTTGCGAACCAGAGAAACTGAGAAAGGGGGTTGGTTACAACCTGGGAAGGTATTAGCACCCAGATTGTCCTTCGTACTCGACGGGATCCACGCTTAAAAGATTGTGTTTAAAGGGGGTAGTGTCTGTGCTATCTGTGTGCAAAAGCTGGAAAAGAAAATACAAGTGTCAGTGCAAAAAGGGTGAATGCTCAGGAACTGAGGCTTAAAAGAGAATGCTGAAAGAGGGGGAAGACACAGAGACTTTTGTTTGATAACAGTTAAGTTATGCCTACGTATCCTCTCGTGCAATGAGGAAGTCAGAACACCGTAGTTCGACTAAAAGAGACTGGGATGATTTGATATGAACTGCTTGTTTGTCTATGTTCAAGTGTGTGACTCGTCTGGCTCGAGTACTAACTGTCTTGCATTAGACGGGAGAAGCGAGTTCTCGTTTGTGAATGAAGATGATGAAAAAAGAATCCCGAAGGAGACGATTATTGTTTGTTTTTGTGTTTTCAGTTTTGTTATTGTTTTTGGTGTTTTGCATAGTGTTATGAGCTTAAGCCTATATCAAGGGCTTGTAAACTCATTATATCCTCCCTGATTAGGGATAATGAGAATACTTAAGTATGAGATAAGCATCTAAACTTAATTGCCATGATGATGTAGGATTAAGATCATTAACCTACTTGTGATTATTTAGATGTTTTTGGGTTTTTGTTTAGTGTTAAGTAATGAGTTTAATCTCTAATCACGGATTAGTGGGCTCATTACACCATCCTAATAGAAGGATAATAGATGAGAACACTTAAGCTGAGGAAGATACCTCAAATTAATCCATGGTTAGGGATTAAATTCATTATATAACAAAGCCTTTATTAAGTGGATTTTAATTAAGGGATGAGATTAAGAAGTGAATTTTATGGTTTGTAAGACAACTTGAGGGGGAATTGTCCATTAAACACTAGGGTTAGTCCTTTTTAACCACAAAGGAAGAATTAGAACCCTAATGTAAGGCCCAAGTTACAAGATGAAGTCTTAGTGATTATTAAGATGAGTTGATTAAGAGTTTTAAAAAAATTAAAGGTTTAACACTTAGGATTAAAGTTATACACTCCATCCTAATAGAAGGATACATGCATAACCCTAATTCCAAAGCCCTAAAACTTTAAGAGTTTAGTCTCTGATTATGAAGATGAGAAGATAGACTCAAGGAGACTTAAAGGTAAAAACTAAGGGGGACTAATCACAACCCTAATTATTATCATGCTTGGATGTTCCTATGGTTTGTAAGGCTTGAGAAAGATCTTCAAGGAAGCCACCAATGGAAGAAGCAGATGAAGGGAGGAAGAGAAAGAAGAATAAGTTACTTACTTCATTGAAGAAGATAAGTAACTCAAAGAAAGAAAGTGAGAGAGATGGAACACAAGTGAACAAGTTCACTTAAAAGACAAACAAAATGTAAATGAAAGAGATAAAGAGAAGTGAGAAGTGAAGGCAACTCCACTTATCAAAGTAACTTACCACTTGAAAATGTTAGCATGAATGCTTAAGGTATGAAAAATAAAGAAATGAAATGAAATGAGATGAGATGAAATGAGATGACCAAAGTCAGAAGTGTTTATGCAATGTTTATGTCATGTGAGATGATGCAAAGACATACAAAGTGCATATGTATGATCATACAAGGATGAGATGTCATGTAAGCATGCTTTGAAGTTTAAAAACACATGAAAGTTAATGAAATAAAATGAATGCAAAACATGGCAAATGAATGAAGAAATGATCAAACATGATTCTAACATGTCCTAAGATGTCTAAGATGACATATGAATGCAAGAAATGTCATGGCAAGTTCATGTATAGATGCATATGCAAGATGAATGCAAATGTACATGAGAAATTAGGGTTATATGGAAGTATGAGATGCACATGAACAAAACAGAAACATATGACATGATAAAAATTTGATATCACACTCAAACAAACCCTAGTCCCATACTAAGTCACACCCCAAAGGAGAAGGTTAGAAGCTTTACCACTCACAAGTTATGAATTTCCTAAGTTTCTAGGGTTTTTGTATGGTTCAAAAGGGAAAAATGCAAATCAATTTGAAAATACAAGATAAATTCATGAGATAAATGACCTATAAACTACATGCTATTCACAAAACAATTCAAAAAGAATCATCTTCAAACTCTTCTTGGTTAGGCAGAAATTTATTTTTCAAGTCAGGGTTCAAAAATATGATTTAAATGACCCTTAATTCAAAGAAAATTCTCAAGTTATGATCAAACCTAAAAAGAAATTTGTGTGAAGAGTTTGAAAATGTTTCTAAATGCAATGGGATGATTCATGATTTTTTTGGTGATTTTTAGAAACCTAAATGTATTTTTAATTAATTAAAAGACTTTAATTAATTAAAAATAACATTTAAATATTTTAAAAATAATTTTTTAATGAAAAAATTAAAAATAAAAATGTTTTCAGGTTAAGAAAAATATTTAAAACAGAAATGCAAAGTTTCATATTTTTGTGATGAGTTTTGATATTTTAAATTAAATATGCAAAAGAAATGGAACAAAAATAAAATAAAATGAACTAAAGGGGAAAGTATGTCTATCCAAAGGTTGAGATTCAAACCTAGGGGGGGGGATGTTGACTGCGCGCGTGAATCAATGGCTGGGATCACTCCTGACTAATTAATTGAGTTTTATTTTAATTAATCTAAAATTAACTTAATGAACTAATCCTGGCCACTCATGCGCTAACCCTAATCCTCATCTAACGGCCAAGATTCAAACTGGGAATTAAAACGTGGATTAGCCCTAATGACTTTCAGGTGGCCGGAGAAGACCTCCGGTCATCTTCTCCGGCCAGCTCCTCACCTGACCTTGCTCAAATCATCACCCCAAGCCCCCAAAATCTCCAGAAATGATCAACTGACTACCCTACACAATAATCCAACCTCAAAAATCATTTATCATTCCTCATCAACAAGATTCGAACCAAAACATCAAAACGAAAAAAATTTCAGAACATCATGAAATGCTTAAAACTCAACCATTTTCAAAAATAAAGACATCAACATGATCAGTGAAGCATGAGGAATCATTCTATAACATGAAAACGCATTTCTGGAAAAAAGTTCTTGAGGTTACCTAAGGCTGAGCTTTCAGTTCTTGAGCTTTCTGGGCTTCTCCCTTGTGCAATCCAGTCCCCTTTGACCTCCTGAGACTATTGGCAAGCTTGAATGAAGCTTAGAGTGGTTGGTTTGTGAGTTTCAGTTCTGAGGTTGCAGAAATCGTGTTTGAGTTTGAGGATGTTTCAAGCTATGGTGATGGGTGGGAAATGATCCTGGGATGATGCTGAGTTGATTGGTGGAAGAGTTTGTGATTTTTGTTGGCTGGTTTTGCAAATTCGAAGAGAGGAAGGTTTTTGATTTTTTTTTGTAATCCTGACTTGTGGGAGGTTTTTAGCTTGTGTGTGGTGTGTTTTGGATTGCTTGAGGTTAGTATAAACAATTGTGATTGATTCAGAGAGTTGTTGTGGCTCAGCTTGATTAATATGGTTGTTTTTGCAAAAAGTCAACATTGGTCGTACTATGAGCATGGGTCATGGCAGAAGTGGTTCTATGGCATGTCTGGCCTCAGCTGACTTTGTGGAGGGCCATTAGATCATTAGAAAGCAACTGTAATGCCTTGATCAAGAGTTTTCAATGTTTATGCATAAATGTCATTTTGTGAACTTTGTAACATTTGGTCATGAAAATGCCTTGTTCAATGCTGAATTTTGGTCATGGCATGTTGCATAATGTTGTTATGGTGCATTGAGATAAGTTAGAGATCATATAAAGCCTTGGAGATCATTCTTGCAAGAATCCCTCTTTTGAGAATTTTTGTGAAAAATGGCTTATGGAAACTTGTGATCCAAGGCAAGATTTTGATCTTGTCATGCACCATGTTTGGTTGATGTCTAGAAGTCAATTAGAGGTCACTTGAATGCTTGAGACTTGATTTTGCAAAAAATCCTCTTTGGCATGAAACTTGAAATTTTAGGATTTTTGCCAACTTTGAAAGGCCATATCTTGAGTTCTAGGATGAATCAAGACATGTTCTTGTACTTTTTGAAAAGGGAAAGACCTAATATACAACTTTCATGACCAAGAATTTTTCATTTGAAGCATTTTTGGTTGAGAAAGAGGAGGTTGAAAAAACATTCCCAAAATGGAAAGTTTCCATTACAAGTCATTTCCATTTTTGGCAAGTTTGCAAATGGCTCAAAATTATTCAATCTTATGAACTTCCAACCTCTTCTAAGATCAAATAAAGATCATAGAACTTCAATTTGATGAAAATACCCCTTTGGTTCCATTGTTGGGGGCCTCAGATGCCCTGATTTTGACTTAACTTGCTCAAGAAGTTACCTAATGAACATATGACTTCCACAATGAATTTCTTCATCAAACTTGGTACATATGATCCTTATAACATCTTAAGAACATTAGAAACAAGAATGGCCCAAAAATTTGGTGTTAAGGCCTCTGAAACCAAAACCCTAATTTTGGTCATCTGTGTAGTGAAAACCCTGGTTCTACTTCTATGCCTTGCCTGTTCTTGTGATCTCTTGACTTCCATGAACTTTTAGGGACATAATGTGATGATAGAACACACATGGACCCTCTTGGAAATCTTTGAGGCCTTTGGGATGGCTCAGATGGATTCTTGGATTGCTCAGATCACAAACCCTAGATGCAGATGAACTTGGACTATGCAGATGAAACAGATATGCAATATGAGGTGGTATGCTTATGTTAATGCAAAGATGAAAGATCACAAGCCATGGTGTTATGAAGAGTGAGGGCAAATTTGGGGTGTTTACAGTAGGATTGTCCTTACTATTAGTTAATAAGTAGTCTTAACCTTGGATGTTAAAGGGACGGGCGTAGGGTCATCGTATGGTCATAGAAGGCAACCTTGCAGGGGTATCTTAGTAATTCGAAGGGACTATCATCATTTTCGTAGGGTCATCGAGGGACAAGATCATTTATTCGTAGACAACTCTAAGGGACTATGATCTTTTATCTGAAGGGACTTGATTATTTTTATTCGTAGGCAACTTTACTAAGATACCCCCACGTTCGAGGGACTTGACCATATTTCGTAAGGCAACCAAGAGGAGAAACCCTAGGGGTGCAGATGGCAATCGTATGACGATCGACTTACGTGTGTGAATATTAATTTCAGATATTTATCTTTTGGAATTTAGTGGGCTAGGTCCATTTATTTTTTGCATACATTCTTTTCACACCTTATGTTTACTAACCACGCAGTTCATATTTTACAGAATTTAAATGCAGGAAATAAAGTCCTAGACTATTACATCATGGGGAGAGGGATATATTTGATTTTAGGGTATTGCAGAAAGTAAAGTGCGGAAATAAAACCCAAATTAGCTATTACAAACTGTGAGCAGTTACATAATCGGAAAAGCGAGAAAATAAATTTACACGATTAATATATCCTATAATTTTTTTTCTAAGAGATTCAAATAGATAAAAATAAGATAATGAAAAGATTAAAAATAAGTTTGAAAGTCCTAAAAACCTAAATAAGAATTTTTTATGTTGATTAAAAAGAAAATGATTAGAAAAAAAGGATTTAATTGAATTATAAAAAAAAGGTTATTTGTGATTTTCTTAAAAAAACTATTAATTTAAATAAAAAAATTTGTATGAAAAATAATAAGTGTTAATTTTTTTGTTAATGATTGATTAGAAAAGGTTTAATAATAAATTAAATTAATTATCCTATTTAACTAATTATTAATTATTAATGATTAATTAAAAATTAAAAATAAGAGAGAATTAAAGAAATAGAGAAAAACAAAGAAAAAGGTAATAAAAAAAGGGGGAGGAGCCTGGGAATCGAACCCAGGACTTTGGCCTCATACGCGCACACCACTAACCAACTGAGCTACGCTACATGCGTTGCAAATACACGAAAAAAAATTATTATAAAATAAAACTAATATTTGAATTTGGAAAACGCGCGCAGAGGTCGTTTTCAACCTCCGTATGTCCACTTTGACTTTTACCTATGGTTGTCTGTAGCTAAAGCTTGTAGTGACGGTTTTTGTCCGTCACTACATGTCCTGCAAATTAAAAACATCATAATACATGAAATAAATTCATTCCAATGACACAAGTCAATCAAAAGAAGTCTTATGAGTCCAAATAAGTCATTAGTTTCGCTTGAAATTATGTCTAGACGTGGTTCCCAATTTCAAGTTTTCGAACCTTAAAAATGGCATCACCTCATCCCTGCATCGAATATTATATTAAATTGTCCAAATCTGATACCACTTTGTAACACCCAAATTACCCCATTGAATTATTAATAAAAATCAGAGTTATTAAAATTGCACCGAAACATTTGAGTGTCATAATTCAACTAAAAACCATGGCTCAATAGATATGTGATATAAAAATCATTCAACTCGCAACGGAAAACTTCAACGAAATATAAAGTAATATTTAAAAATACAAAATTTTTTCCTAAAAAAAAGTAACAATTGTCGTCCCAACACCCAAAGCACTATCAGAGTCGAATCTTAAAGACGTGAAGTACACCGACTTCAATGACCACCATTTGACTTATCCTGATCACCTGCATGTTACCAACATAAGGGTAACATTCAAACAGAAGGGGTGAGATACCTACATCACCAAAGAGGAAAATAATAAGAATCAACAAGTATCATTAACTACATCACCACTTCTAAACAACAACAACTACACAACCACATCAAAACACACATCAACATCATACACAATAACAACGAATTATGCAATGAGACTCTACTTGACTCTATGCATGCGGTACCATAATCTGATCTCTATTTTAAAATCCAGTTCCCATCTGAACTCTCGACCCCTCTTTCATGGTCCAGTGTGATCCCTATTTCATGATCACACCCTCGACCCCTATTTCATGGTCATGTCCGATCCCTATTTCATGACCGCACAACCATCACAATGATCCCACTAGGATCCAACGAACATACCCTACCTTGGTATATTGTTCCAACCATACTCATGTCCTGCAACATCAATGACAATCATTCATGTTTACCACAACTACATTTTACAACTCAACATCTACAACCAACATATATCGAGTTACCAGAACCACGAACATAATCAACATCATGCCTAATCGCATACAACAACATATACTAACATCAACACACACATATGCAACAACACCACATACAACAACTTATATTACATACACATGTATCAGCAACAATGTTATGTAACTATCACAACAACAACACATGGCAACATCAACTATTAACAAACAATTCAACTTATGTTTATTTCGAGTTATATCAATTATACCTCTAATTAAACTCATAAATTCTTTTAACTACTTCTAACCACACCAATTCGATTCCTATCAATTACTATATGAATTAAGTAATTTTAGGGAATTTATCATAATTAAATCATGTTGTTTTTCACTACAGGTCTCGCTAAGCGAGCAACTCTCTGTATTTTGACTCTTCCAAGATTCGTCCTACTCGCTAAGTGATCTCTAGCTCGCTAAGCGAGCTCTGCGATTTTCGCAATTCTCCCTTTTGCGATCAGACACCTCCTGCTACGAAAATACCTCAGAAAAATACCAATTTTCAGCCAGACAATTATAGAATTTTCATTATTAACCTCTAATTCACACAATTATCTTTCAATATCAACACTTACCAACTATTCAACATAATTCCCTCTCAAATCATCAAAATCTCAAACCTCTAATCATCAACCTACCTAATTCCTATTATTGAACCCTTAGGAGACGAAATAATCCCACCCTTACCTTGGTTTTGACGAGAATTCTCTTCTTCTCCGTGGATTCTTCACCTAGCTCTTGACCTTTCTTTCTTCCTTTCTCTGCTTTCACGATCGCTTCTTGTTCACAAAAACATGATTCCCTTTTCTATTTTCCTTAATTCCAACATAACCCTTAAGACCCAACCTATGGTCTTCCACATCTACTCTTACTATTTTAACCAAATGAACACCTTACCCTCTATTATAATATTCCATATATTGGAATGTTAGAGGGCTTGCTAATCAACCCACAAGATTAGCTCTAAGAAAATCTCATTTCGAATCATAGACCTGATTTTTGCTTTATGTTTGAATCATGGATGCTCTTGGGAATACTTCCCAACAATTTCTTTTCTAGACTGAATCTTAAGCTCTTTGTTGTCAATGATAGATAGAATTTGACCCCTAACCTGTGGTGCCTTCGTACCCCACTTATGGACCTGCAAATTATCTCCTTGGATGATTAATATGTAGCTTTCTCAATCATGGATGGAAATCACTATTTTGCTTTGGATGTTGTTTATGCTTCCACTAGCTATTTAAATAGAAGGGACTTGTGGTCCAATCTCTCATCCCTTAAAAACTTGAAAGACATTCCTTGGAGTTTCCTTGGAGACTTTAATACTATTTTGGGAGCCCATGAACATATAGGATCTTCCATTCCTTTAAAAACACCAATTGAAGACTTCCAAAATTGGACTGACTCCAATAATCGTTTCCACCTTCCTACTTGTGGTGCTGAGTTCACATGGATAAATGGTAGGAGAGAATCTCATCACATTGAAATAAGACTTGACAGAGTTATTTGTAATCAAAATTAGATCACATTTTACAGCCTTTTCTTCTTCTCTTCGTTGAATTTCTTTCTAGGCTTCTCTTTCTGAAGTTTAGGGTAGTCACTCTTGTAGTATCCAAGTTCCTTGCATTCATAACATACTAATTCTTTGCTTTTGGACTTCTTGTAACCAGAGGATGGTTCAGAGTGATTACTTGATCTTCTGGGATTCCTGAATTTCTTCTGACGATGCTTCCAGAGTTGTTAAACTCTTTTGGATAGGATTGATAGTTCGTCTTCTTTTAATGAGCCTCCAGAGCTTTCTTCTTCTGTCTGAAAAGCTTTAGATTCAGATTTGTTAGATTTAAGAGCAACATACTTACCTTTCTTCTGAGGTTCATCTTCTTAAAGTTCTATCTCGTGGATTTTCAATGAGCAGATCAATTCTTAAAGAGATATCTCATTCATATTCTTTGACAACTTAAGAGCAGTGACCATGGGTCTCCAAGCCTTTGGCAAGCTTCTGATGATCTTTTTCACATGATCTGCTGTTGAGTAGCCTTTGTCCAAAACTTTCAGCCCAACAACCAAAATTTGAAACCTTGAGAACATTTTCTCAATCGTTTCATCTTCTTCCATCTTGAACGCTTCATACTTATGAATAAGTGCCAGAGCTTTGGTCTCTTTGACTTGAGTGTTGCCTTCGTGTGTCATCCTTAAAGAATCAAACATGTGTTTTGCAGATTCTCTGTTTGCGATCTTTTCATACTTTATTTATGAGATAGCACTCAAAAGTATTGCTCTGGCCTTGTGATGATTTTTGAATTCTTTCTTCTATTGGACTGTCATGTTTCTTCTTTCAATCTTCTGACCATCGTCTCCATCTGGATGAGTGTAGCCATCAGTCACCATATCCCAAAGATCTCCATCCAGAGCCAGAAAGAACAGAACATCCTTCCAGTAATCAAAATTTTCGCCATTGAGTACAATTGGTTTGCCATTGATTTTGTCATTATGATAGTCGTTGTTGGTCTGAACTGGTTCAGCCATTATGTTTTTCTTCTGGATCTTTTTCTGACACTGTTAAGTGTTGCACTCAGAACCAGGCGCTCTAATTCCAATTGAAGGTGGAAAAACACAAGAAAGGGGGGGGGGTTGAATTGGGGTTTTCAAAAGTTAAATGCAAACAACACGTTGATTTATCCTGATTCATTTGAACTCAAACTACGTCCATTTCACCCACCAAGGTGATTTTGCCTCTCTCAATCGAGGTTTAATCCACTAATCAAATTGATTACAAACATTAAGATCTACTTTCAAAGTCTTCTTGAGTCTACTAACTACACTTAATCACTCAAGGAATAATACAATGATAATGAAGATAAGTTGTAACAAAAAAATGCTTCTAGAAAGCGATTATCACTACCGTGATAGTTTTTACACAATTAGAGATCAACGGTTATGAAATTTGGTTTTTGATGAAATTTTTTGCGCGAGAGAGTAAGAGAGCCACCAAAAATCTTCAACTGACTCCTTTTTATAGACTTGTAAAATTTGAACTGTTGGAGGCAACCTATGGTATTTTTGGATGTTGATAATTGTCATTAAGAGCTGCCAAAAATAGAGATCTTGTCTGGAGCCGTTATTTCTGGATCTTCAATAAATGTGTGTCTGATTCTGAGAATCAGAACTTGCATTAATCCAGTATCACAGTGTTTTTTTCGTAGCTGATATGACTGAGATCTTCTAGAGTCATTTACCAGATCTCCTCATAGTAAACTTTTCGCTCTAGTGTAGAAGATACCTGACTAAGAACTTCTTTCTCTTTACAAGAACTTCTAATCCTGTACAAATAGAAGATAATATTTGTAGGTATCATATTTTGTTCTTAAGTAATTTTTTATCATAAAAAATTAATAGAGAGTAGAATCAAAAACTTGTTCTAACAAGTTTCAATCTGTAATTGATAATTCCAGCTGGATCTTAGGAGATGGCAAAAATATTAATTAATGGAGGGATGCTTGGTGTGGAGCACCTTTAGTGGAACACTTCATATTCCTCCTCTAGTTCTCCCGATGCTCAAGGCAAATGTTGCAGACATCATTCAAAATTTAAGGTGGAATGTTCCAAATGATCTTTTCATTCAATACCCCCAGCTAAAAGAAATTCTTCAGGAGATTCAAATACCGCTCTCTCCTAGACCCGGTGAGCTCTAATGGCCACACTCGAAAGTTGGTAATTTAACCCTCAAAAGTACTTATTGCTTTGTCAGTCCGGAAGGGCAGAATTTGAGTTGGGCAAAGCAAATCTGGTGTAAGAGCATACCAATCTCAACATCTCTTTTTGTTTGGAAACTCATAAACTCAAAGGTTCCAACTGACGACATTCTTGTCTGTAGAGATATCCACTTATTTCCTTCGGTTTGTGTTCTTTGTGGTGATCATGATGAATCTATTGAACATCTCTTCATGTGTTATATTTTAATTTTCAATACAACTCTAATGATTAATAAGTGTTATATTTTAATTTTCAATACAACTCTAATATGTATCTTTTAATTATGTCATCTAATTAATACTTTTAATTTGTTACTCTGAAATATAATTTTCAATACAACTCTAATGATTAATAAGTGTTATATTTTAATTTTCAATACAACTCTAATATGTATCTTTTAATTATGTCATCTAATTAATACTTTTAATTTGTTACTCTGATGTCCCGGTTCAACATGAAATACTTGCAAATATTTTAACATACGAATACACTTTTTGGTTAGTATTATAAGTAAAATCCACATCAAATCCACTCTATAAAAAACATATAATCAAGTCTTATATCTTTTGAGCGATTCAGATTATTTTTAATGTAATTGAATCCAATAATCAAACATTGATTTAAGAGAATGAACCCCACCAAACAGAAATTTGTACATAAATAAAGAAGAAACAAAAAAAGAGACATAAAAATACTTACAAGAGCATATTGATATAGTAAGTCATTATTCATCTATATGATGGCACTGTAATTTGCATGACTAGTACACACAAACTGTCACATGGTGACAAAGGCACGTCTCTTTGCTTAAAACAGGGTGACATGAGTGTAAATAATGGAGATACGGTATTCTCATTCCAAATGGGTTGAGTTGAGGGATGAGAATATATAGACTATTTAGACTGTATGTAGAGGTTTATTGACCAGGAAAAAGAACAATAGAGGTTGATTTTCTTGCATAGAGTTAACAAGAGTGGAAAATGAGAAAGTCTAGGATGAATGTGTCACATGAATAGAGTATCTATGGCTTTTGCTATATACATTTAAGTAGAATAATTAATCAAGTCAATAATTCACATGTATAAGCCATGTTGCCGTGGTTGAAATGATTCATGATAAGACAATGAAATATCTTTATGGAGTAATACAAACTTTTCATTCCATTTCAGCCACTTTTTAAAAACTATATGTAAGAACAACAATATTTGACACCGATATGTGAATAATATATACAGTTTATCGTCGGTGAACAATGTTTTTTTTAAATAAAAAATATATATTTATGAATAATGTCATAAATAATTTCATGAACAATATGTGAATATGGTTGATTATTTAAAGACTGTTATAATTTATAAATTGAATCTAAATTAAAAAATAATAATTTTAATAATTAACAATACGGCATAAAAAATAAAATTATATATTAAACAAATAATGCACCAAAAAACTTAAAGTATTGTTTAAACTATAAACATCATTTCCTACAACTTAAATATCTAACTACTTAAAAAGAGTCTTTCTATAAATATTTTTTGAAGCAAATTCATCAACTAAGTCGTCATATTTTACTATTTTCAAAATGTAATTTTCAATTACTATTAATGTCAATTCATTAAGTCTTTCGTGTGACATAATAAACCTTAAGAAACTCTTAAACAACTTTAATTTTAGAAAACTCCTTTTTGCAAAAATAATTGTCACAGAAATACTTAATAAAATTCTATACGCAATAACTGTATTATGAAAACAATCCAAACCTTTTGAAAATAACAATATATTAGTACGCGAATCAAAACGGCGCCCACTTTCGTTTTTCCGTAACTTCGTCAACGTCGTCGTATTTTCGTAAACCTATGGTAGACAATTTTCTGGCATTTCATTATGATAGTGCGACGCTTCTCGATTCGATGCTACTAACAAATCCATGTGCAAGTATATTTTTCATATGATGCAGATTAAAATCAAAATATGGGAGAGCTCTTTGTGTACAAGAAAGAGTGGTTACCCAAGGCGTTTCAACCCTGATGGGTTTGATCAAGACGTTTGTTGTGTTTTTCAACATAATTTCCCAAGATGATGATGTTAATGGTATTGTTCAACAAATATGATCACAAAAGATTAAAATGATTTATCGGTCATATAGTTGAACCAACTCTCATATCAAACGATTTGTAGAGTAGGAAAATCAATGTTGGCTTGTCATTTCCTCGAAAGTGGAAGTTTCTCAAGTTACCTTGAGATTTTAAGGTAGTAAGTACACTTAATAAAGATTGAAGAATCTGAAAACTATGATTTATTCTCAAGTAAGTGATTTATTAACTGCTTAGTCAATTATGTTTATTTTCTACTAACCTATGGTTAAGTTTTAAACCTTTTTGGATAAAAGGGGTGCCAAATACACCACGCTTATAGCCCAATATTAGTCTAAGGCCTAAGGAAAAATGATTATCTATTGGAAGGAATCTGAACAAGAAAGAAGTATACTCCAAAATTTCCTCTCAGTTTAGAAACCTTCAAAAAAATTTGTTTCGATAAAGAATTAAGGGGGAAAAGTTCTCCAAAGCTTACCTACCGGTTGACCTCAAATCATAATGCTACCTTCCACAAGGTAAATTGTTACTTTTACATGGGATCTATGTTCTATATTTGTTTCTCGCATTTTTTATTATGCATAAGGGGGAGAAGTATACTCTCAAAGGAAGTAGAGTATACTCTCTACTCATTTCAGGGAGTGTTTAACCACTCAAATTATATATCTGCCTATTTCCTTTTATCACTGTCCTAAGAGATACGTTGTCATCATCAAAAAGGGGGGGGGGACTTTAGATCTATATTCTAGCATGCATGATTTTGGTTATTTTGCTAACAACCTTTCTGAAATTTTGAAGACGACAACACCAATGACTCCTAAAGTCAGTGGTAATTGCTTTCCAACTCTCTAATGATGGTGTAACATGGTGGGAGAACTGACTTTCTATTTATGTTGCGGATAGCAAGAGTCGTCACCGACTTTTATTTTATCCATATGGAAAGGGTATAAAAGAACAGGAAAGACCTATTTTAAAAGACTTGAGTTCGGGGGTAGGTTATATAAAGGGAATGTGTTAGCACCCTTTATATCCATGGTTATCCATGGGCTCTTAGTTACTTAGCTCACTTATTTGTTTTGGAAAATGTGAAGTGTTTGTATTTAGAAATTTTTCTAAGTATTTTGTAATGATCCTCGTATGGATGTATACAAAGCCTTATTGTTTTTGAAAATATTTGAAAAGAGTGAGGTGTGAAAAGTATTTTTGAAATGTGAGCAAGTAACTAAATTGTACCTACCCTAGACTAGTCTTTCATGTTCTTTTATTTTCTTTCAAGGGTAAGACTGTTCCTGCTATTAAGGAGTAGGTAGTCATTACCTTGGATTTATTAACGGACAGATGTAGGGTCATCGTATGGTCAATGAAGGCAACTTAAGGGGTGTCTTTAGCAATTTGGAGGGACTATCATCTTTATCGAAGGGACAAGATCATTATATCGTAGGTAACCTTGTAGGGACTTGATCTTTTAATCTGGGAGGGACTTGATGATTTTTGTTTGAAGGGACATTGCTTAAGACAACCCCACTTTAGAGGGACTTGAACATTTTATAAGGCAACTAAGAGGAGAACCCTAGGAGGTGCAGATGGCGATCGTAGAACGATTGACTTACGTGTGTGAGTGATTATATTCAAGTATTTATATTATTTTTTAATTATCTAAGTCCGTATTAATTTCAATTATGTTTCCCACTCCCTATTATTACTAACCACACAAATAAAATAAAATAAATAAAATGCGAGAAAATAAATCCTACGCTATTACACGCTTCGGGGCAGTTACATAATAATCGAGAAAAAAAATAAATTACATAATAAAAGCCTATACAATTTTCTAAATAATAAATAAATAAAACAAATAAATTTAACAAAAAAACTTAAGGATACAAATTAGTGTGTTAATTATAGTTAGGGATTTAATTAAGAAAAATAGGATTAAGCAATTAGAATTAAGGGAAGAAAATATTTTTTAATAAAGTGAATTATGATTTTAGGAAATTAACTTAAGTTTTTTTTAAAAAAAAAATTAATACCAATTATTCTAAATCACTTAATGAAAGAAAATTATGAAAGAAAATTATGTAAGAAAATTATTTTTAAGTTAATTAACAATATAAAACTAATTAATTTACAAATTAGTGAAAACTAAATTACATAAATAAAATATTATTACTATTATTTATTAACAAATAAAAAAATTAATGAAATTATTTATTTTTAAGAAAGTGAATTAATTAGTTATTAATTGATTTTAATTAATAATAATTTTATAAATTAATTAATTAGATAATTAATCAAGAAAAATAGGAAAAGGAAGAAAAAACCACCAAACAAAGGGACCTGGGAATCGAACCCAGACCCTGAATGTCCCAGGGGCACACCACCAACCAGCTGAGCTACGCATGCTTGCGGGTTAGTTCTATGAAACAAAAACAACATAAGCATTATCAAATTTCCCAAATTTCCAAACGCGCCAAATGTCTTCTTCAACCTCCAGACCTATGAAATTTCCTGCGAAATTTATTGGGTGTTTTGCTGTGACTTTATTTCGTAGGAAACCTGCAAAATCAAGAACCTACAAAACAAAGTGGAATTTGTCCAAATTGATTGTGCCAATAGTTTGCCCAGGTCTCATATAGTTTAAATTCATCAATTAATATTATTTATACAAGGGACCTTGAAACCCTAGTTATGGTGAAACACGATTACGGCCATGGAACTCAAAACAAATTATCCAGATTTCTTCTATGCTTCAAAACAAACACAAATTGATAGTTAGATTCAAGTTTTAATAGTCAAATGTATGAAAATGAAAAGCAAGAAATATGAAGGAAAAATTGGTTCGGTTAGAGCATTTTATCATGAATGTGATGACAATGATGATGGAGATAGCTTATGGACACCCCAAGGAACGAATTACCACCTTCAAATGGTGTTGAAAGAGCCTAAATGATTGAATCCTAATTTCACTTTTGGTGTGAAATTTTGAAACTTGAATGGACTCTCATTGTCTGAATTTTTTCGTGCCTATGCTTGTGTTATGATCAAGGCTTTATTGTGAAGCATTCTAGGTCAAAATATTGGACTTTTTACCATGGATTCGCATTACTTGATGATGAAGAAATATCCCTTCTATTTTTGTCCAAAAAATCAAATATCCTCTTACCATTTGTGTTTTGCACGAATTTTGATGGTTCCAATCATCTTAAAAGTCATATATTTGATCCCAAAATAACTTATGAGATCAAATATTTGATTTTCATATTTGATTTCTATTAAAATTGAATTTTAACAATAAAAATTCAAAATAATATAAAATAAATTATAAAAATCAGAATGAATGGTTATTGGGTCGTGCATGACTTCATCTTCAAGTTTGGGTTGCAATTTTATGGGCCCATTTGGAAAAATTTGAAGTTATGGCCTTTTTTGCTTCATACACCCCTTAAAAATCAACCAACTTTGACAAAGCATAACTTCCTCAAATTTAATGATATGAATGTGTTCTAGGACTTTTTAGAAAGATTATAGTGTCCTCTAAGCAACCTTTTTGGTCCCATGTCCATATCATTTACCATTTTTAAATTATGAGCTTGAGAAGAAGTTGACTTTTTGTTGACTTTCAAAAGGACCTATAATGTTTTAGCTCATACCTTCCAAATGAAGCATTTTTAGGCTTGGCTTGTGAGACACAAAGTTTTAGATAATTAAATTTAATTCAAAATGAGCTTTGGATGGGAAATTCTTGGTGAAGTATGTGAAAGTTATGGCTGGTCAAAGTTCAGTTGACTTTTCCTATGAAAACCCTAATTTAGAAACTTCTTGATTCTTGATGATCTGAGGTTTCCTTGATGAATCATGATCAAACCTTGATTATATGATGAATTTAACTTCATAATCTTGATGTTGACCAAAAATATTTGAAGTTTGACTTTGGGTTGACCACAATTGTCCTCAGTTGACTTTCTGACCAAGTTAACTGATTTTGAGGGTATCTGAGCATCTGACTGACCAAGCTTGTTGAGAAAGCTTTAAAACTTGACATGAGGATTATTTAAGGTATATAGGATATCATGAAGTTCATTTGAGGCCTTGGAAGTTCAATTTTCTTGAATAAATTCAAAACCCTAGTTCTAAGATTCATTGTTCAAGAGGAGGCTTTGTCAGGTGAAACCTTAAATCCTTTTGACCAATTGAGAATCTTGTGACTATTAAGAGACCTCTTGAAGTATATGATCTTGAATGTGGGAGGGAAAATTTTGGGGTATAACAGCTGCCTCTGTTCAATTTTTTGAGACCTGAGTAGTTAGATTGGCATATACGCCATTCGTGACTTGAAGGTTGAATGTGATTGAACACTAAAGCCCAAAAATTTGCACTCGTCGGTGCGCAGAATAATGATGTTGATTGATCGTATTACTTGAATGGGCTTAAAGATTCCATTCGGAAAAATGTTCTTCAGATATACCTCTTGGAGGATAGAGCTACCAAAACGTAGATTGATACAATCCTGGGGGATGTAGCGGCCCAAGAGATTGTTTGGTATGGTCCTGGAGGATAGAGCAGTCCAAGATGTTGTTATGTGTAATCATAGAGGATAGAGTAGTCCAAGATATTATCCTGGGGGTTTATAGAAGCTCGAGATATTATTTGAGATAGCCCTTGGGGGGATATAGTAGCCCAAAATGGATGTAGATGTAATCTCATGAGATGTAGCGGCCTAAGATATTGGTTTATGTGGTCCTGGGGGATATAGCAACCCAAGACATTGTTGGATGTAATCTTGAGGGATGTAACAATCCAAGATGTTAGTATATGTATTCCTGGAGGATAGAGCGGTCCAAGATTTTATTATATGTATTCCTGGAGGATAGAGCAGTCCAAGATATTTGTTATATGTATTCCTGGAGTATAGAGCAGTCCAAGATATTGTTTGAAGTAACCCTTGGGGGGATATAGCAACCCAAGAATAAGTTGTTGATGACATTTGTCTGCTGGGGAATTAACCTGAAAAACAAGATTAGTTCTATGCAAATATCATGATCTATATAACACTTTGCAAGATAATATTCTTATGAGAATGTTATATGCGTATGATATGATGCAAATGATATATGTATGAATTATGTAGTTAAAGCACATAAGTAGCTTCATATAACAACTGTTGGATGGGGAAAATAAATCCTGATTCGTTGCTGAGGAATATGAAGACTTTGTTCCTGTCTTGTTTTGGAATATCGTACTTAAAACCTCCCATTTTCGTTCGTCGTACTTCTTATTGAAGGATTAAGTTCCTAAATATCATGACTGAGGATAAAAGAGATGGACATTCCTCCGGGAGACTTATCCGGTCAAGTATCAATTATTCGGAGGATATATTATATTTGAAATGAAACTACTTGAAGACTTCGTAGAGTTGGAAACACAAGATACTACTTGAAGTATTCCGTAAGAATATCCGTAAAGATTACTCTGTGGGGATTAACCGGCGAAGATTCGTTGGATTCCTACCTCCGATCGTCCTTAGTAAATACTATTATTGTATTTTATGCATTTATGGCAAACATCAATCATATTCAAAAGCATATATACATTCAAACATAATCAACATACATTTTCACTTACGTAAAAAGGGGAAAAGTTAACCTGAAATCGAAAATAGGATTTTATTTATTTAGAAAGTGGCCTATAAACAGGCGAGTTTTAATACGGAGACGGAAATCCTAGTAAGAGGAATTCGTCAAAGAAATTTTAAAATAGTACAAAAAACAAGGAAAAATAGCTATGCGTAAATGATCCTATCGAGTTCCAACTCTGCTATTGCCATTATCTTCAAGTATCTCATCCCTTGCTGTCAGAATAGAAACGATTTGATTGATTTGCACCTGTTTGAACTTGATATATGTAACACAACTAGTAGAGGTTACATGGGTGATCCAACGAGATATAATCATACCCTTTAATCCCTAACTTTTGCCTGGATTTCCCTTTCGTGTTTTCAATCCAACGGGATACCCTTTTTTGCCCAAGCCGCCTTTTCAGGTTTTCGACTTGCCAGGTGTACATTATATATATATATATATATATATATATATATATATATATATATATATATATATATATATATATATATATATATTCCTAAATTTTTCCCGAACCTTTTTGGTTCGTTGGGATACCCTTATTTTTTCCTAGGCCATTCAACCTAGTGGGTATCTTTTTATGCGTAGTATTTTTTTTAACTATGTATGCGTTCACAGGCTATGGGAAATCTTCACCATCCATGGTAGTAAGCATCATGGTACCTCCAGAAAATACCCTCTTGACTACAAATGACCCTTCACATGTGGGAGTCCATTTTCCCCTAGGATGACCCTGTGGTAATATGTTATGCTTTATTACCAAGTCTCCAGCCTGATATATTTGTTGCTTAACTTTCTTATTAAAGGCTTTGATCATGCGCTTCAGATACATCTGACCATGACAAACAGCTGCCAACCTCTTCTCATCAATCAAGTTTATCTGGTCAAGTCGTGTTTGAATCCATTCCTCTTCATCTAAGTTTGCATCCTTCATAATTCTCAGGGAAGGAATCTGGACTTCAATGGGTAAAACTGCTTCCATACCATAGACAAGAGAAAATGGGGTTTCCCCCGTTAAAGTACGTATTGTGGTACGATAACCATGAAGAGAAAATGGTAACATATCATGCCAATCTTTATACGTCGCTGTCATCTTCTGCAATATCTTCTTAATATTCTTGTTGGCGACTTCCAATGCGCCATTCATCTTCGGACGATATGGAGAAGAATTGTGATGCTTAATCTTGAACTACGTGCAAAGGTCAGTAATCATAGTATTGTTCAGATTAGTACCATTGTCTGTAATAATCCTTTCGGGGATTCCATACCTACATGTAAGATTATGCTTGATGAATCGAGCCACAACATCCTTGGTAACAGAAGCAAACGAAGCTGCCTCTACCCATTTCGTGAATTAATCAATAGCAACAAGGATGAAATGATTTCCATTGGAAGCGGTAGGTTTATTCTCACCATTCATATCAATGCCCCACATGGAAAAAGGCCAAGGAGTAGTCAAAACATTCAATGGAACTGGAGGTATTGTACTTTGTCAGCATAATTCTGGCACTTATGACAAGTCTTGGAGTGCTGATAACAATCAGCTTCCATGGTAGACCAATAGTAACCTGCTCTCAAAATCTTCTTGGCCATTGTATGCCCACTAGAGTGAGTACCAAAGATCCCATCATGCATTTCTTCCATAATCTCCATTGCTTCCTTCTTGTCCACACAGCGAAGCAAAGTCGAATCGTGGTTGCGCTTGTACAAAATTCCATTACTCAGAAAAAACATGGCAGAAAATATCCTCAGAAACTTCTTGTCATTGATAGATACCCCTTCAGGATATTCCTGAGCTTTGAGATATCTTTTTACTTCATGGAACCAAGGTTTCTCTTCCACACCTTCAATATCAACTTCATAACAATATGCTGGTTCATCTAACCGATCAATAGTAATTTTGGGTGCTTCATCATCCCAACTAATTTCAAACATAGATGACATAGTGGCTAAAGCATCTGCCAATTGATTCTCTTCTCGTGGGATATGTCCAAAAGCAATCTCTTCAAATTATGGAATTAATGATAACACATGCTCTCTGTAAGGAATGAGATTTGGATGTTTCGTGTCTCATTCACCTTTAATCTGACTAACTACCAAGGCTGAATCTCCGTACACATTCAAAAACTGGATCTTCATCTCAATGTCAGCCTTGATACCCATAATACGCGCTTCATATTCAGCCATGTTGTTGGTAAAATCAAAACAAAGTCTAGTAGTAAATGGTGTGTAACATCCCTCTGGAGAAATAATCATAACACCAACACCATTACCAAGCGCATTAGAAGCTCCATCAAAAACCATAGTCCATCGGAGTCCCTGTTCAGGTCCTTCATATTGTCTAGGTTCTTTAGCAATAAGCATAATATCTTCGTCTGGAAACTCAAAATTCATAGACTGATAATCATCCACTGCTTGATGAGCCAAATGATCAGCTACCACACTTCCTTTGATGGCCTTCTGAGTAGTATATTGTATGTCATATTCTGTCAAAATCATTTTCCATCTCGTTATTCATCCGGAGAGAGCTGGTTTCTCAAATATGTATTTGATATTTCCATCTTTGAAATCAATAAAGTGGTATGAGTCAACATATACTGTCTTAGTCGGCGAGCAGCCCAAGCCAAAGCGCAACAAGTTTTCTCGAGCAGTGAGTATCTTGTTTCACAGTCAGTAAATTTTTTACTAAGGTAGTATATTGTTTGCTCTTTTTGACCAGACTCGTCATGTTTCCCCAACACACACGCCATTGAGTTGTCTAATACTGTCAGGTACATAATCAAAGGTCTTCCTTCAACTAGTGGCATCAATATTGGAGGTTCTTGTAGTTACTTCTTGATCTCATCAAAGGATACCTGGCATTCGTCGTTCCATTCCATTACTTGATTTTTCTTCAACAACTTGAAGATTGGCTCACAAGTAGCGGTCAATTGGAAAATAAATCTTGCAATATAATTCAGTCTTCCCAAGAAACCTCTGACTTCTTTCTCAATACAGGGAATAGACATTTCTTGTATAGCTTTTACCTTTGCAGGGCCAACTTCAATACCTTTACCACTAACAACGAAACCCAAAAGTTTACCAGATCTAACTCCAAAGGTACACTTGTTTGGATTTAATCTCAACTTGTACTTCTTCAACCTCTCAAACAAATTATGCAGATGATCAAGATGTTCTTCTTCAGTCTGAGATCTGGCTATCATATCATTAACATATACTTCTATCTCATGGTGAATCATATCATGGAACAAAGCTACCATACCACGTTGATATGTTGCCCTAGCATTCTTCAAACCAAATGGCATTACCTTATAACAGAAGGTGCCTCACTGTCTAACAAACGTAGTCTTCTCCATATCTTCAGATGCCATCTTAATCTGATTGTAACCAGAGAACCCATCCATAAAAGAGAATACCTTATGTTGATCAGTGTTGTCTATCAGGACATCAATATGTGGAAGTGGAAAATCATCTTTGGGGATGGCTTTGTTCAAATTCCTGTAATCTACACACATGTGTACTTTACCATCTTTCTTAGGCACCGATACCACATTTTCAACCCACTGAGGATAAGAAGTAACAACTAGGAACCCTGCATTAAACTGTTTCATTACTCCTGCTTTAATCTTTTCTGATATCTCAGGACGCATACGACGAACTTTCTACTTTATTGGACGACAACCATCCTTCATTGGCAGACGGTGAACCACAATATCAGTATCAAGTCTTGGCATATCCTCATAAGACCAAGCAAATATCTCCACATAATCATGTAACATCTGAATCAATATGTTTTTAACAATGTTTTCTAATTCAGCTCCTATCTTGACCTCTTTTCTGTCTTTCTCAGTTCCCGGATTCACAACTTCAATTGGTTCTTCATGTGGCTGTATAATTTTCTCTTCTTGCTGTAACAACCTAGCAAGCTCTACAGGCACTTCACAATGTTCCTCCTTTCCTTCCTCAGCTTGATAGATCGGATTCTCGAAGTTATAATTGGCAATAGCAGAATTGTTATCAACAGAATCCAGAGTGGACGAGGATCTGCATTTTAGTGACGCAGGTGTGTGTAAGAACACATAACTTTGATAAAGAAAAATAAAAGAAAGATAAAGAGCGCAATATTTACGAAAGCAAAAACGTCCATTGATTTTATTGAATTAAAATATGAAAATGAAATGAAATCCCTAGCAAGCATACCATTGTGCCCCGGGTAAGGCACAAGACTTAAAAGTTTAATTGTTCGAAATTACAAACTTAAAAGTAAGAAACATAGTAATAGTATTTACTCCTGACTAAAGGAGATAGAAACAACATCTTCAGCCTTCCAATTATTGAGCCCACTGCCAATGGTAGGAAAGATTAAGAAGTGAATTTTATGGTTTGTAAGACAACTTGAGGAGGACTTGTCCATTAACACTAGGGTTAGTCCTTCTTAACCAATAGAGGAAGAATTAGAACCATAATGCAAGGCCCGAGTTACAAGATATTGTCTTAGTGATTACTAAGATGGATTGATTAAGAGGTTTAAACAAATTAAGGGTTTAACACTTAGGATTAAAGTTATACACTTCATCCTAAGAGAAGGATGCAAGCATAACCCTAATCACAAAGTCTTAAAACCTTAAAGGTTTAGTCTCTGATTATGAGATGAGGAGAGAGACACAAAGAAGACACAAAGGTAAAAGCTAAAAGGGGACTAATCAAAACCCTAATTATTTTCATGCTTGGATATTCCTATGGTTTGTAAGGCTTGCAAGAGATCTTCAGAGAAGCCACCAATGGAAGAAGTAGATGAAATGAGGAGAAGCAGAAGAAACAAGTTACTTACTTCACTGAAGAAGGTAAGTAACATGGAGAAAGAAAGTAAATGATGAACATGAATGAGCAAGCTCACTCTAAAGCAAAAAAAAATGCAGCAATGATGCATAAGAAGAATGAGAAGAGAAGTGAGAAGTGAAGGCAAATTCACTTCTCAAATTACTTACCACCTGAAAATGTTAGCATAAAGAAAGGAATGAAATGAGAATGAAATGTATGCAAAGATGCAAACCAAAACTAGAAGCATATACATGATGCAAATGATTCTATGAGATGGTGCAAAGACATGCCAAGTGCTATGAATGTTCATACAAGAGATGAGAATGCAAAGGAGCATGTTTTGAAGTTTGAAAGTTCATGAAAGTTTATGAAATAAAATGGATGCACATCATGGCAAATGAATGAGGAAATGATCAAGCATGATTTTAGTATGTCCTAAGATGTCTAAGATGACATGTGAATGCATGAAATGTCATGGCAAGTTCATGAATGGATGCATATGCAAGATGTATGCAAATGAACATGAGAAATTAGGGTTTTAAAGCAACATGAGACGCAAAAGTCAAAAACAGAAGCAAAACATAAGATAAAAAATTGCAAATGAACTCAAAGGAACCCTAACGCCATATGATATCACACCCCAAAGGAGGAGGCCTAACTCTTATCCTAAAGAAAGTTGAGATTTTTCTAAGTTATTTAGGGTTTTAAGGTACCTTAAGAGGGAAAATGCAAATCAAATGGAAAATGCAAGATGAATTTATGACAAAAATATGCTAGATATTACATGTCATATGAAGATCAATGCAAAGAGAACCAATGTCAAACCCTTCATGGTTAGGCAAAAAAGAATTCTTGAAGTTAGGGTTCAAAAATGGGATTTTTATGAACCCTAAATTCAAGAAAAATGTCAAGATTGAATCAAAACCAAAAAGAAATTTGTATGAATGGTTTGACAATGTTTCTAAATGTCCTAAGATGCAATGTGATTTTTTTTGGAGTTTTTAGAAACATAAATGGTATTTTAATTAATTAATTTCCATTAATTAATTAAAATAAACATTTAAATATTTTTAAAATTGTTTTTTAATGCAAAAAATAAAAATAAAAATGTTTTTGGGAGCAGAAATATATTTGAATTAAAAATGCAGAAGGAAAATATTTTTGGAAATTTTTAAATATTTTAAATAAATTATACAAAACAAATGATAAAAAATGAAATAAAAATTGAATTAATGGCTTGTCAACTGATCCAATGGATCAGATTCAAATCTGGGGGTGGAGGGAAGACCACGTGCGCAATCTGAGGGTCACAATTCAAATTGAGTTAATTTTAATTAAATTAATTAAGCGAATTAGGGTTTAATGAAATCATCTCAGCCATCCAATACGCGCGCGAAGACAATACTGTAAACACCCCAAATTTGCCCTCACCCATTCACCATGACTTGTGATCATTCTCATATGCATAAACACAACCATATCACCTCATATCTCATTTTTTATTCACTGCATAGTTTCTAAGTCATCTGCACCTAGGGTTTGTGATCTGAGCAAACCCAAAGCCTCTTGAGCCACTCCAAAAGTCACCAATCAATTCAAAGGGGTCCATGTGTGTTCAAGCATCATGTTACATCCTCACAAAGTCAAAAATGCAAAGGAATCACAAGAACTAGGGTTTGGGTGGATGCAGAGCCAGGCAAGACTGCACAGTTGACCTAAAATTAGGGTTTTGGTTTCAGAGGCCATAACCCCAAATTTTTTGGTCATTCTTGTTTCCATTGGTCTCTATATGGTATAGGGAGTATGCATATCAATTTTCATGAAGAAATTCCATGGGGAAGTCATCTGATCAAGGGTTGACTTTTCAGACAAGTCAGTGTAAAATCAGGGCATCTGAGGCCCCCAATGACCCAACCAATGGGTGATCTTCATCATTTTGAGTGTATATGATCTTTATTTGATCATGGAAGAAGGTTGAAGTTCATAAAAATCAAGAATTTAGGGTTTTTGCAAATGTTGACTTTTTGGGCATAGTTGACTTTTCAAGAATGCTTCATTTTAGGTCATTTTTCAAGCCTTGATTATTGATCCAAAAATGCTTCAAATGGAAAAACTTTGGTCATGAAAGTTGTAGATCTCATCTTTCCCTTTTCAAAAAGTACAAGAACATGATCAAACTCTTCTTGGATCAAAAGTTATGGTGTGACAAAGTTGGCAAAAATCATTGATTTTCAAGAAGTGCTTCAAATGGAAATTTTGCAAGAACATGAACCAAAGCCCAATGTGACTTCTAATTCACCTCAAACCAACATACCAACATTCTATAAGTCATAAAATTCAGGATGAACCAAGAATGCTCATGGTTTATGGTTTGTTGGACAAGGAAATCACATGTGAACCAAAGTTGCCACAACTTGCAAAATCATCATGATCACTTCCTACAATTTATGACATTGGATGCTGACTTTGGCTAGCCCTTTCCCCTCATTTTGCTGCGCAGCCCCATGCCATGTACTTGCCTAGATCATGAGCCATACTTCTCTTACACAAAAGGTGGACTTTGTGCAAAAGCAAACTTACCAATCACTATAGGCCAGGTCACATCATCTGACCTATAGGATTAAAATACATTATCATTTTGCAAGCCATCTCATGTACAAGGCAAGGCTGAAACACTTCATACACACACATTCACAAAATACACCCCAGCTGCATAAGCCTTCGAATCTCTCTGCCCAGCCAAGAAACACTCAAACCATTTTTACCATTCAACTCACCATGCATCGTTGAGTAGAAACCAGCAAGAACACAAACCTGAATCAACCAGAACACCCCATAGCCATTTCTCACCTCAAGCTGCAGTTCCATTCGAATCTCCCTCCCTAGCTCACAAACATCCAAACAAACCTTGCAAAGCTTCTCCATTCACCCTCAGGATCACAAACAACCCCTCACAATGGCCTGAAACTACCAGAATCACCATAGCCATTTCTGACTGAGCTTGAGCAGGAACTTGTCAAACTCATTATCCATCCAACATAAACTCTTCTTGAGCATTCAAACATCATCTGGGGATCAAGTGGAGTAGTTTGCACTGAAAGAAGTGGCCAGAAAGTCATCAGGTTGAAAGCTCCAAATCTCAGGTAGCTTGAAAATTATTTTTCCAGAAATTGTTTTTCATGTTATGAACTTGTTCCTTATGCTTCACTGAATATCCTGATGCTTTTAGTTTTTGAAATGGCTTTGAAATGAGAGTTTAATTGCTCTCTGAAGCTTGCGTACCCTAGTTCTTATTTCCTTCGATTCAGCTTAGTTAGGGAAAAGAAATTTGTTTTAGGAGAGGGGTTTGATTCGTGAGAGGTTGGAGAACATTTCCCAATTCTTAGATTTTGTTTTTGTTACGATTTGAGGGAGTTTGAAGTTTTTCAGGGGAGTTGCTGGCCGGAGAAGACGACCGGAAGTCTTCTCCGGCCACCTGAGAGTGATTATGCCCTAATTACGTGATTAATGACCATTTGAATGTGGACCGTGAGATGCCTCTGACCCGTTGACCTCCCGCGTGAGTGTATGGCCTGGATCTCTCTGATTATGCCCTAATCCACGTGTTAACTTAATTAAACATAATTTAAATAATTTAATCAGAGTCAACCTGGACCCTTGGATGACGCGCGTAGTCAACAGATTCAAATCCAGAGTGAATCTCATCCCTCCATCCTGATTACCTTCCATTTTATGTATTTTTAATTCATTTTCTTTTCAATTAATTTGCATATTTATTTTAAAATAGTAAAAAAATCCTAAAAATTATGAAACTTTTTCCTAAGAGTTTTATTAATTTTTAAGACACAAAAATATTTTTATTTTATTTTTTTATCATTAAAAAAGTATTTTTAAATATTTAAAAGGTTATTTTTAATTGATTAATGGAAATTAATTAATTAAAAATACTTTTAAGTATTTAAAAATCACCAAAAAAATCATGAAATGTTCTAAGACATTTAGAAACATTGTCCAACCTTCAAACAAAATTTCTTTTTTGATCTTGATGTATTTTGAGAATTTTTCATTGAATTAAATCATATTTTGTGCATTATTTTGATCATAAGTTCAAAAAATCATTTCTGCCTATTGGAGAAGAGTTGGACATTGATTCTTCTTGCATTGTTTTGTATTTAGCATGTAGTTTCTAGGATAAAATGGCCATGATTTGTTTCCTCATTTTCAATTTGTTTGGCATTTCTTTTGTTTAGGAGCCTTAAAAAACCCTAATAACTTAGAAAAATCATAACTTGAGATTGGTTAAGAGTTGAGAGCTCCCCTTTAGACATTGGTTTAGTATAGGTTTAGGGTTTCTTTGGGTGGCATTTTCCATTTTTTATCTTAGGGTTTGCTTCTGTTTTTGGTTTTTGTTTGTTGTTTGATCCATAAACCCTAATTTGGGCTTTCATTTGCATCCTTCTTGCATTCTCTTGCATAACATGGCTTGCCATGCCATTTCAAGCATTCATGTGTTTCATTTAACATCATAAGACATGTAGAAAGCATGTTTGATCATTGCATTACATATTTGCCATGTTGTTTGCCTTGTATGTTTCATAACTTTTCATGTGTATCCATGCTTCTAAGCTTACTTCATTTGCATTCATAAGCTTGTATGAACATCTCCATGCCTTGCTTCATGTTTATAGCATTCCATAGCATCATTATCATCATCAACATGCTTCTGGTTTTGTTTCTCATCATGTCATCTCATTTCATTTTGCATTGCATTGCATTTCTTTCTAACATTTCAGGTGGTAAGTAAACTTGGGAAGTGAATTTGCCTTCACTTCTCATAACTTTTCTCTTCATCTCTCTTGCATCCATTGCTGCATTTATGTATGTGTTTGAGATTGAGCTTGCTCATTCTTGTTCCTCCCACTTTCTTTCTTCAAGTGACTTGACTTCTTGAATGAAGCAAGTCACTTTGCTTCTCTTGATTCCTTTCATCTGCTCCCTGGTGGCTCCTTTGAAGATTGTTCTTGTTTAACCTCACAAACTTTAGGAACAACCAAGAATGACAATGAATTAGGGTTTTGATAAGTCTCCCCTCTTAGCTTTTACCTTTGTGTCTCCTTGAGTCATCTCTCCTCATCTCACAATCAGGGACTAAACCCTAAAGGCTTTAAGGCTTTGTGATTAAGCTTATGCCTGCATCCTTCTATTAGGATGGAGTGTATAACTTTAATCCTAAGTGTTAAACCCTTAATGTGTTTAAATCTCTTAATCAATCCACTTAATAATCATCAAGACATCACACTTGTAACTTGGGCCTTGCATTAGGGTTCTAATTCTTCCTTAATTGGTTAAGAAGGACTAACCCTAGTGTTAATGGACAAGTCCCCCTCAAGTTGTCTTACAAATCATAAAATTCACTTCATCATCTCACCATTTAATAAAATCCACTTAATCAAAGGCTTGTTTTGTCATGAGTTTAATCCCTAATCATGGATTAAGTTGAGGAGCTTTCCTCAGCTTAAACATTCTCATCTATTATCCTTCTATTAGGATGGTGTAATGAGTCTGTTTAATCCCTGATTATGGCTTAATCTCATTACTTAACACTAAACAAAAACAACAAAAAACATCTAATTAATCACAAGTGGGTTGATGATCTTAATCCTACACCAAAGGTGATTAAGTGTGAGAATCTGACTTCACACTTAAGGTATTCTCATTACCCCCAATCAGAGGGAAGATGTGATGAGTTTACTAACCCATTGGTTTAGGCTTAAGCTCATTAACTTATGACAAACTTTCAAAAGCAATAAAAAACTGAAAACTCAAAAACAAACAATAATCGTCTCCTTCGGGATTCTTTTCTCATCACCTTCATTCATAAACGAGAACTTGCTTCTTCCGTCTAATGCAAGACAGTTTGCATCTGTGCCAGACAGATCATACACTTGAGCATAGGCAAGTAAGCAGTTCACAAGTCAATTCATCTTTCAGTCTCTTTGGGTCGAACTACGGTGTTCTGACTTCCTCATTGCACGAGAGGATACGTAGGCATAACTCAACAGTTATCGAACAAAAGTCTCTGTATATTCCCCCTCTTTCCAGCATTATTCTTTTAGCCTCATGGTCTTGAGCATCTCATCCTTTGTCCTTACACGGACACTGTATATCACACTTTGCACTTCTTTTACACCGACACCTGTACATCTTTTCCAGCTATTTTTGTACACAGATTGCACTGACACTACCCCTTTAAAACACAAATCTTTTAAGCGTGGATCCCGTCGAGTACGGCGGACAACCTGGGTGCTAATACCTTCCCAGGTTGTAACCAACCCCCTTTCTCAGTCTCTCTGGTTCGCAAACCGTCTTATCCGTATCTTTCTAGGTCTATGCAGCATTACCTTTCCTCCGGGATAAAAATGCCTAGCTGGCGACTCTATTCATCTCCAGTGAGTTCACGGCTGTGTGTTCTCACTGTTCCCTTCGCCGACCGTTCGCGTCTGTACCCTATTTGACCCTGTTTCATTTAGCGGGAGCGACAGCTTGGCGACTCTGCTGGGGACCCTTATATTGCAACCAGGGCTTCTGGTTCTTTTTGTGGGTTCCTCCTAGCGCTTGATTGATTTG
Source organism: Lathyrus aphaca (assembly GCA_963966055.1). Taxonomy (NCBI): domain Eukaryota; kingdom Viridiplantae; phylum Streptophyta; class Magnoliopsida; order Fabales; family Fabaceae; genus Lathyrus; species Lathyrus aphaca. The sequence continues at coordinate 88,907,666 of OZ014521.1, read as the reverse complement.
TGTTTACTGGGGTGTTATGTGCTTATTTGTGCTTGTATTTATTTTTGCTTATTGATTTATGTACAGTTTGCTTTACTGCTTTCTTCATTGCATTTGTATATATCATACTGTACTGCTGGCTGGATCTGGCTGTTTACTTTGGCGGGTGGGTATTTCATTGAGAGTTAAGGTCCTATACCTGGGACCTGAGTGACACCTAGGCTAGAGTGAATCATATTCTTTCCCATTCCATTTCGGTCTGGTGCGGGAATATGAAACACGGTTCAGATATGGGTTTCTTCTTGAGAACTCTGTGTTGCAGATTTCCTGCAATGCTAGGGCTATCTGGGAAGCCTGCTAAGTCTGGATGACCTTTAGTATTGACCTTCAGAAACTGAGGTGAATTAGAGGAGGAAATGTTATGGTTATTGTAAACACTGTACCTCCGGGTTGGAAGTGTTTACACTTCTCATAACTGATCCAAGTCTGAGGATCCTTGTTCTAGAACACCACCTGTGAGGGGGTTGGGCTGTTTACAGGTTTTGCAGGTACCCTGACCTCAGAATACCCTGTCACTTTGATTTGTTAAGAGTACTCCATGTTGGACAGTTCTTGTGATTCTAAACCCTGGACACGTGGCTCTTTATTTGAGTCCCCCTACCTTGGTTACTGGTTTTATAGACCTCCAACTGGAATTCTTGAACACACTTGGACCTATATCAGAATACTTTGGCCAGATCCAGCTCAGTCACAGACCCTTGCATTTCATTTGCATACATAATCATTGCATCATATTGACATTTGCTTATTTGTGTTTCAGGGTATCCATCTTTATTTTTGGCCAGTTTTGACCCCATCTTCAGTATTGGCCCATCTTCACCAGCACCTGCTTCAGTTATCAGTTGCCTGCTTCAGCTATCACCAGCACCAGCCAATCAGTGGCTCATTACTTCAGCATCAGCCTCAGCACCTGTCTCTACTCAGTCTTCAGCATCATGGCTCCTAAAAAGAGCAACATCACCTATCACTTCTTCCAACCAGAGTTATCAGACATCAGGAGGATTCAGACCCTGATCACTCCAGATCACATACCTTTGTTCAGGGAGCATTATGGGGATATACTTGACTTGGTTGTGGATCTGGACCCATCACAAAGGAGCCTCATCCACACTTGCATTCAGTTCTATGATCCCCCACTGAGATGTTTCACCTTTCAAGACTTTCAGTTGGGCCCTCTGTTAGAAGAATACTCATCATTGGTTGGTTTGCCTATCAGGGGTGGAATCCCTTTCAACCCTGAGATGGTCTTTCCTAGCAATGGAGAGGTAGCAAGAGCTTTGCATCTGGAACCTGTTTTGATTGAGCAGCATATGACCTCTAAAGCTGGAATCCCTGGTTTTCATCTGGACTTCTTGATCTCTCAAGCTACCCTGAAAGCTTCTGTAGGAGAATGGAAAGTTGTCTGTGCTTTGTTGGCCTTAAGTGTATATGGAATTTTGTTGTTTGCAGATGAGCCTCGGTTCATTAGTAAGAATGCAATCCATCTGTTCATCCTGAAGAACCCAGTGCCAACTTTATTGGGGGATCTTTACTATTCAGTGCATCAGAGGAATGAGAAGCAGAGGGGAAGACTAGTGAGGTGTTGTGCTCCATTATTCCATACTTGGCTTCTCAAGCATCTACCCAGGACAGATGTGTTTCTGAACCCTCATCAGCAAAGCAACTGGGCTAAGAGACTCACTGTCCTAACTTCAGCAGATATCAGATGGTGCACTCAAAGCACCAAGGGCAGAGATATCATCACAAGCTGTGGGCACTTTCCCAATGTGCCCTTAATAGGGGTTAAGGGAAGTATCAATTACAACCCTCTGCTGTTCAGGAGGCAACTGGGCTATGCCTTAGTCCATACTCCCAAGGCACAGGACTTGGTGGAGACTCTCTATTGTGAGAATAAGATTAGTTTGGCTGTTGTTAGGCAGGCTGCCTGGGCCTGGGATCATGTTCAAACCAAGGGAGTCACCATTCTGGGGAAGTGCAATAATGTGGCATCAGCATAATATTATGAGTGGTCCCGTGCCAGGGCCCAATTCTCTGGAATTCCCTTTACCATAGAAGACATGCCTGAGTCATCTTCAGCACCACCCCCTGCCACCATCAGTTTGGAGGAGTTTGAGAGCTTGAAGGAAAGAAATGAGAAGCTAACCCAGGCTTTGCAGAAGACCCTCCGGGAGAGGAGTGAAGGCATGAAGGAGATTGAGAGGTTGGAGAAGTTGAGAGTGGAGCATCTGACTAAGATTGAGAAGTCTGGGGATTATATCAAAAAGTCTAAGGCTGGTGAACAAATTCTGAAGAATGCTTGCAAAGAAGCTCAGTTCCAAAGAGCAAGGACAGACTTGTACTTGAAGGAGAGCCAAGCCCGGTGGGTCAGGATCACCGAGGCTCGTACCCTGGAGGACAAGAGAGTTCAGGACAAGATGGAGCAACTAGAGGCTAGTGCGAGAGAACAGCAAGAAGCCCTGGCAGCAGCCCAGAGGGAGATGTCAGAATTGAAGATCAAGGCAGGGGTGAAGAGGTCCAAGGACCAAACTCAGCACAAGAAGCTAGCAGCAGCTATTGCAACCCGGAACCTCCTTATCCGGAATCTTACGGAGCGCCCGGCTGATCCCGTGACCGAAGCACTTCTCAAGGAAGTTCGTGAAGATGAGTTTGGTCTTGGTGTTTGACCATTTGCTTGTTGTTGTTTCTATTTCATGTACTTTTACCCTTTTTGTGATGTATTTTGACCCCTGAGGGGGCTTGTGTTGTAAAATGAACAAGTTGTATTATTTCACTCTCTGTAATATATTTGTGTTTGTTAGTTCCATCCAAGTTTACATCGGAAGCAACATCAACTGCATCTTCAAGGGTCTGGAAGGGTCAAAACTGAAGGCCAAGCCGGATACCTTGAGAACAAATAAGCATAACTGCATTGCATGCTAACCCTTTGTCTGTTTTGTAGGTTTTTTGTTTTGTTGTTGCTAACCTCTGTTGTGATGTTCAGGAACTATTGCTAGGCGCCGGGTATTTCCCCTCAACCGTCCGCACCGTTATCCAACCCGAAACAACCTTCCGGGAATTCAAATGGATCAGGTACAGCAGGACCTTGCAGAGGTCAGAAATCAGATGGCAAACGAAAGATTAGAAATGAGAACGCAGATGACGCAGTTCATGGAAGTTATGAACAACATGGCTCAGAGCCAGGAAAGATTGAGGGCCATAGTGGAAAGACAAAATCAAGAGGATCCACACATAGGGACTGCCGGCACCAGTAATAATGAAAGGGTCCAACCTCATGTTAATCCCCCTGTGTTTGGACCACATCTGCATCCCGAAATCAACATTCCTGCAAATGTTCAAGGGACAGCCACTGCAGCCAGGGTACTTCAAGAAGACCCCCAAGAGGACCAGTTTATAGTAATGGGTGCTGGGGAGGAAGCTTATGATAGAAGGTTGGAAGAGATAGCCGAGAAGTTGAGGTCCTTAGAATCTCAAAACTCTTTGGGCTTCGACGTCATGGACATGGGCTTGGTAGACGGGGTCAGGATCCCCCATAAGTTCAAGCCTCCTTGCTTTGAAAAGTATAATGGGACTTCATGCCCCCGGACTCATCTACAATCATTTCTGGGAAGGCTGAAGGCCTATACAATGGATGAGAAGCTCTGGTTGTTCTATTTCGAAGTCAGTTTGACTGGAGCGTCAAGAGAATGGTACTCTCACCTGACAAGGGCAACTATTAGATGCTGGAAGGACCTGGCAGAGGCCTTCATCAGACAGTATCAGTATAACTTAGACATGGCACCCAACAGGACCCTCCTAATGGGAATGTCACAGTCTTCAAGGGAGAGTTTCCGAGAATATGCCCAGAGATGGAGGCAATTGGCTGCTGCTGTTCAACCCCCTATGTCTGAAAGAGAAATGGCGGATATGTTCATGAATACCCTTCAGGGAACATATATTGACAGGTTGGCTGCTTTCTCTTCCACCAGCTTCGCGGATGTTGTCATAGCTGGGGAGAGAATTGAAAGCCTGTTGAAAATGGGTAAGATTTCCGATAATGGTGCCAGCTCGTCCAGTAATGCAAGAAAGCCTTTTGCAGGCCCGAGAAGAACTGGCGAGACCAATGCCATCCACACCAACAGGGGCAGGCCCCAATATGCTCAAAGATCAATAGCAGCAGTCACCATCCCTGCTCCAGCTCATCCTCAGCCAGTCTATCAACCTCCCCAACAAAATTATCAACCACAACCTCAGTACCATCAGCAAAATCAGTATCCTCCAAGGAATTACAACAACAGCAACAACAACAACAACAGTCAACAGAGGCCATTCCAACAAAGGCCATCTCAAGCTAACAGAGTGATCGACCCGATCCCAATGCCATATGCTACTTTGCTGCCACAACTTCTGAAACTCAACCTGGTTGAGCTAAGAACGTTGGCACCTCCGGATCCCAACAGTCTACCAAGGAACTATGACTCCAATGCTAGGTGTGCTTTTCATTCAAACGCACCTGGCCACAGTACAGAAAAATGCAGGGCTCTGCATATGAAGGTACAAGACCTGGTAGACTCCAAGGCTCTGAATTTCGCACCGCCACCCAATGTCAATAAGAACCCGATGCCGAATCACGGTGGTCCCCGAATTAACGCTATTGAAGAAGACAAGCCGTCTTATTTAATAACCAGTGTGGGGCAGATCAGGACACCGTTGGTGGAAATCAAGGCTCAGCTCTTGGAATGTCAGATGTTCCCAGGGTGCGAGTTGGGTTGTGCTTATTGTAATATCTCAGTAAATGGGTGCGACAATTTGAGGAATGGCATAGATAGCCTTATTCAGAGTGGCCAGCTTCAGATCACCACATCATTTCCAACAAATCCAGCAATCTCATCAGCAACGGTTTCAGAACCTCCTACAACTGCAGCAACCATCGTTCCTGACAATTCTTCGGCTTTATCAACAAGTACTTCATCTATCATCTCAACTGATCAGTTTTCAACAAATTTTCCTGCTACAACATCAGCTTCACCCCATTTTGAGACTCCTACAACAACAGCATCCATTCTTCCACCATTATCTCCTACAACACCAGCAACAAATCATGAAGATGTCTCTACTGTCACCATATTTTATGATCCTGAAAACAACTCTGCCTACCATTCAGAAGGTGCTGCTCCCATCAGAGCACCAGTTACAATCTTTTATGATCCACAAACAATTACAGTCCCTTCAGCAGCAGCAATCAGTCCGGTCACTGTCACGGTGCCTGGACCAGTACCATATGAAAGCAATAGGGCCATCCCTTGGCACTATGGCTCTGACGTGTACTGCGAAGGAAAAAGAATCACTCTTGAAACATCAACACCTGCACCACAAGTAGATAATGTGGGGGGAGGCGGAGGCTTCACTCGAAGCGGACGTCTCTTCGCTCCACCAATTCAAAGACCTACTGCCGAAGCAGAAGCTGCTGCCAAGGCAAAAGGAAAGAGCCCGGTGCAGGAAGATCAAACTGTTAAAGAAGCCTTGAAGACACCATTCGATCAAGAAGTTGATGAGTTTATGAGGATCATCAAAAAGAGTGATTACAAAATTGTGGATCAGCTTCACCAAACGCCATCCAAAATCTCTATCCTCTCACTGCTTATGTGCTCCGAAGCCCATCGGAATGCACTACTCAAAGTCTTGCACGCAGCTTACGTGCCTGAAGAAATTACTGTCAACCAGTTGGAAACCGTGGTTGGAAATGTTACTGCTAGCAATGGGCTAGGGTTCACCAATACTGACTTGACAGCGGATGGCCGCAACCACAACAAAGCCTTGCACATAACCATGGAATGCAAAGGAGCTGTCCTTTCTCATGTGCTGGTAGACACAGGTTCATCCCTGAATGTCTTACCAAAGAAGGCTCTGGTGAAGCTTGAATATGACGGATTGGCGTTAAGACCCAGCAACCTGGTGGTAAGAGCCTTTGATGGTTCAAAGAGATCGGTGCTGGGAGAAATTGAGCTGCCTGTGACAATTGGCCCACAGACCTTTAAAACTATATTTTATGTGATGGACATTCAGCCCGCCTACAGCTGTTTGTTGGGTAGGCCCTGGATTCACGCCGCCGGCGCAATAACGTCTACCCTTCACCAAAAGTTAAAATTTGAGTGGGAAGGCCAAGTTGTTACAATCTGCGGGGAGGAGGATATATTTGTTAGCCATCTGGCTACTTATAAGTATATTGAAATGGATGGGGAGATCCATGAGACAATGAGCCAAGGTTTTGAAGCTTTGAATGTCAATGAAGCATCTGCTGTATCTGGGATCTCCATGTCATCATACCAACAAGCCCGGAAGGTTGTTGAGGAAGGAACTGCCCTAGGCTGGGGCAAGGTTCTAGCTGTGGAGGAGAAGAAGGACAAATTTGGGTTGGGTTACAGACCAACTCAACATCAAGCAAAGGCTGCTGGAGAGCCCGGTTTTGTCAGTGGGGGGATGCTTACCCCCGATGCTATCAACTGTCTGGAAGACGAGCTGGAAGAGGAGCGCAACCTGGAGAATTGGATTCGTCCGAAGATCCCGGGGAGCAGTATCTCGAACTGGTCTTCCCAGGAAATTATAAGTGTTACTCGAGCAGAGTAATTATTATTTCCTGTATTTTATAAGCATGCATCAAAGTCTTGCATCTTGCCCAAGATGACAAGACTCATTTTGTAATAGGGCCATCTGTACTTTTTTGTGCAAACAAGATCAATTAATGAAATATCAGACATCTTTTTGCAAACGAGTCTTTTTCTTTTCGTTCACTGTTTTTCCATTTTTCTTTTTTGTACAAAAAATAAATGGCAGTGTTTTCAAAATGACAACTTCATTTCACTTTTCTAAATAAGACTAAAATCAGATCACTAAAATGAACCAACTTAACCCTTGCAGAGAGTGCCTTCCTGACAGCACCGACAACAGCACGGCTATGACATCGTATGACTTTGACAATCCGATCAATCAAGCTGATGAAGGGGTTGAAGAAGAATATGAGCTTCCTGAAGAGCTAGCCAGGTTGTTAAGACAAGAGGAAAAGGTTATAACCCACACCAGGAGGAGGTTGAAGTGATTAATCTTGGTACAGAGGAAGACGTGAAAGAGGTTAAAATCGGGGCCTGCCTGCAAGACTCAGTGAAGAAGCAACTGGTTGATCTACTTCAAGAGTATGTGGACGTATTTGCTTGGTCGTATCAAGACATGCCAGGGTTGGATACCGACATTGTTGTGCACAAGCTGCCTTTGAGAGAAGAGTGCCCACCGGTCAAACAGAAGCTACGCCGTACTCGTCCAGACATGGCCATGAAAATCAAGGAGGAGGTACAAAAGCAATGGGACGCCGGGTTCCTTGCTATGACTAGCTATCCACCGTGGGTTGCTAATATAGTACCTGTGCCTAAAAAGGACGGTAAGGTAAGGATGTGTGTTGATTACCGGGATCTGAACAGAGCAAGCCCGAAAGATGATTTCCCTTTACCTCACATCGATGTATTGGTGGATAATACGGCTCAGTTCTCGGTATTCTCCTTCATGGATGGATTTTCAGGATACAACCAAATTAAAATGTCACCTGAAGACATGGAGAAGACAACATTCATCACACCCTGGGGCACGTTCTGCTACAAGGTAATGCCATTTGGGCTCAAGAATGCTGGCGCCACGTATCAACGGGCTATGGTAACGTTATTCCACGATATGATCCACAAAGAAATAGAATGTTATGTGGATGACATGATTGCCAAGTCCCTTACTGAGGAAGATCACCTGGTAAATCTGCTGAAGTTGTTCAAGCGTCTGAGGAAATACCAACTGAAGTTGAACCCCAACAAATGCACATTCGGGGTGAGATCTGGTAAGCTGCTGGGTTTTATTGTAAGCGAGAAGGGGATTGAGGTTGACCCTGATAAAGTCAAAGCCATCCAAGAGATGCCTGCACCAAAAACAGAGAAAGAAGTTCGAGGGTTCTTAGGTCGATTGAACTACATCTCTAGGTTCATATCTCACCTTACGGCCACCTGTGAACCCTTGTTCAAACTGCTAAGGAAAGAGCAAACGGTCAGGTGGAATGAAGACTGCCAAAGGGCTTTTGACAAGATCAAGGAATACCTGCAAGAACCTCCAATCCTTATGCCTCCAGTTGAAGGAAGACCTCTAATCATGTACTTGACAGTATTAGAAGAGTCAATGGGGTGTGTGTTGGGCCATCATGACGAGTCTGGTCGAAAAGAGTATGCAATATACTACCTAAGCAAAAAGTTTACCGACTGTGAACAACGTTATTCACTGCTCGAGAAAACTTGCTGTGCTTTAGCGTGGGCTGCTCGCCGACTGAGACAGTATATGCTGACCCACACTACCTTGTTGATCTCGAAAATGGACCCAGTCAAGTACATATTTGAGAAGCCGGCGCTTACCGGACGGGTTGCAAGATGGCAAATGATTCTTACAGAATACGACATCCAGTACACTTCTCAGAAAGCCATCAAGGGCAGTGTATTGTCTGAATATCTTGCTGAGCAACCCATTGATGATTACCAGCCAATGAGATTTGATTTCCCTGATGAAGACATCATGTTCATTAAAGCAAAAGATCATGAAGAGCCTATTCACACTGAAGGGCCTGACCCAGAAGAAGAATGGACTATGATGTTCGACGGGGCTGTTAACATGAATGGCCGTGGTGTTGGTGCAGTACTTATTACACCTAAAGGAGTTCACATGCCTTTCTCGGCAAAACTTACTTTCAACTGCACTAACAACGAAGCTGAATACGAAGCTTGCATTATGGGTCTTGAGGAAGCCATTGACCTCAGGATCAAGACATTGACCGTATTCGGGGATTCAGCTTTGGTAATCAATCAGACCAACGGAAAATGGTACACACACCAAGATCATCTGATACCTTACAGGGACTATACAAGGAGGTTATTGACTTTCTTCACAACGGTCAAGCTTGAGTATATCCCTCGGGACGAGAATCAGTTCGCAGATGCTCTTGCCACCATTTCATCCATGATCAAAGTTCAAGCTGCTAACTTTGTACCTCAGATTTCAGTATCGAGACTTGATAGACCAGCATATGTATTTGCAGCGGAAGTTGTCAAAGATGATAAGCCTTGGTTTCATGACATTAAATGCTTCTTGGAGGATCAAACATACCCTCCTGGGGCATCTTCCAATGATAAGAAGACCTTGAGAAGGCTTGCTGGAAGTTTCTTTCTGAACACTGATGGATCTTTATACAAAAGGAACTTTGATATGGTACTCCTCAGATGTGTTGACAAGACGGAAGCAGATTTACTGATGCATGAAGTGCATGAAGGCTCCTTTGGTACCCATGCTGGGGGACATGCAATGGCTAAGAAACTGTTAAGATCAGGTTATTATTGGATCACAATGGATGCAGACTGTTGTGCCTATGCCAGGAAATGCCACAAATGCCAGATCTACGCAGATAAAGTGCATGTGCCTCCCAATCCTCTGAACATCATGTCTTCACCATGGCCCTTTGCCATGTGGGGCATTGATATGATTGGCAAGATTGAGCCAACTGCTTCAAATGGCCACAGGTTCATCCTGGTCGCCATCGATTACTTCACAAAGTGGGTTGAAGCAGCCTCATATGCAAACGTCACCAGGAAAGTGGTAGCCCGATTTCTGAAAAAAGATATCATCTGTCGGTATGGAGTCCCTGAGCGAATCATTACTGATAATGGTTCCAATCTCAACAACAAGATGATGGCTGAATTATGCCGGGACTTCAAGATCCAACATCATAATTCTTCTCCTTACAGACCAAAGATGAATGGTGCTGTTGAGGCGGCTAACAAAAATATCAAGAAGATTGTGCAAAAGATGGTAGTCACCTACAAAGACTGGCACGAAATGCTACCGTTTGCCTTGCATGGGTATCGCACATCAATCAGGACATCCACTGGGGCAACGCCGTATCAACTTGTATATGGTATGGAAGCAGTCCTACCTGTTGAAGTTGAATTACCCTCGTTACGGGTGTTAATGGATGTCAAACTGGGTGAAGCAGAATGGGTTAGGGCCCGATACGAGCAACTGAGTCTGATCGAAGAGAAGAGGTTGGCTGCAATCTGTCATGGGCAGTTATACCAGAAGAGAATGAAGAAATCCTTCGATCAAAAAGTCAAGCACCGAGAGTACCAAGCGGGAGATCTTGTGCTGAAAAGAATCCTCCCTCCTCATACAGACCACAGGGGCAAATGGACTCCAAATTATGAAGGACCATTCGTGGTAAAGAAAGTTTTCTCTGGTGGAGCACTGATGCTCAGCACCATGGATGGTGAAGATTTTCCGTCCCCTGTGAATTCAGATGCAGTTAAAAAATACTTCGCATAAAAATGACCCGCTGGACATAAAAACAGAATGTAAGTCCAGGCAAAAATAGGGCATCCCGGCGAGTCAAAAACAAAATAAAAGACTCGGGCAAAAATAAGGGAAATAAATGAAAAAATGTACACCCGCTGAGTTGAAAAGCCGCATTGGACAACTCAGGCAAAAATGGGTATCCCGATGGATCGAAAACCCGAAAGGGCGATCCATGCAAAATAAGGGAATAAGCGAACAACTGCATTCTGAATTCGTCTGTATCATTTGCGATCTGGAAAACTCCAAAGGATCAAGCTTCAATCAGAATCAACTTTCTCCAGAAAGCAAGACGAGAAGAAAGTCAAAAGTCATACGAGTCATAGTGGAAGAGGAAGCTCCTCGAAGCGTCATCAACACTGCCAGCGCCTTGTTTCTCAATTTATAACAGTCTCTTCATTTCAGGAGATATGTTTCTTTGATTGTATCTTGCCAATTCAGGGCACATGAATTAATAAAATCAAATTTTTCAGTCATGTTTCGTTTTGTATATTTTATTTGCAAAGGATGTCTGATGTCTCTAAAAAATCAATCGCATAAGTACAGATGTTTTCCTCCAAAAAATATAATAAAACACATGCTTACAGGGAATATACTTACACTCGAAGGTACTTAATTCCTATGACGGAATCCAGTAGAGGATACCTCGGGACCATTTGTGCGTTTCCTTGTCTTTGCAGGATTGCAGGTATCCAGAACGCGACATGGGGCATGCAAGCTACGTCCCAGCAAGCTGGCAAATCAACTCAGCATCCGAAATGCTCTATCCCCAGCTGAGTTACCAACAACATTCCCCAGCCGTAGTACCAATCATTCCTCCTCGGCAGAATACAGGAATCAGGGAATCATCGCCCCACGAGATCCTCAGCCTCTATCCGGAAGAGCAACGCACGAAGAAGTCACAACAAAGTACAGAAGGCTTCTGCAAACCCCAGCTGGGTCCCATATTACAAGGATATGTCCATCAGTGACTTATTCCCCAAGAAGATACCTCTCATCAGATCTATCATTGATCTCATCCCCAGCTGGGATGTTCATTTCAAACAGATCAGCCAGAGATCTTCGCAGCAACGGGATCCGAATCCCGGTTTGATATCTTTGCATAATCATGGCATTTGCATCATATTATCCCCTCAGAGCGTAGCATTCCGTTCAATACGGAGCATTACGGCAGAAATCAAACGCATAGCATAATCATAAGTCATGTTCTGAATTAACACTTGTGAATAATAACCGTTCATCATCATTGTACAGAAATCACCACCAGAGTCCCAGCAAAAGCAGTTGCCTCACGGATCACCAAACACCAGTATATCTTCCCTTTTGATACTCGACCGTATCATCACTCCCCAGTAAAGTCGTCTGAACACTCTTTACAACCAAATCACCCGTATCACGGATACTTCCTGACACCCGTCCGTGTCTTATCACCAGCAGAAAGCCAAAGACATCCTCTTTGCACTCACGTATACCTATATACACACTTTCTTGACACTCGTCCGTGTCATATCCCCAGCGCAGTCGCCTACACTTTGTATAGCGGATACTTGTTCATATTACACTCTTCTCCTTTTGACACTCGTCCGTGTCACTCTCCCCAGCAGATAACCATTCATCTATATACCATTCTCACTACTCATATTACACTTATACAGATACTCGTCTGTATCTTGTATACACAACACTCATATCCCCACAGATTCAACAATAGTCATTGTTCTTTGTTAACCAGTTGGTACTCGTCCGTACCATCATCTCAGAACATTGCGTCTAGTGTTTGTTTCTACATGATACTCGTCCATATCATAGTCTTAAGGATGCTCGTCCGCATCTTTAATCCATACACTGTGTCAAACACTTAAGTCTTCTTGAATATAGACACTCGTCCGTGTCTACTATTCCCCAGAAGAGTCCCTTCAGATGCAACACTCGTCCGTGTTCTTTGTTAACCAGGTGGTACTCGTCCGTATCATCATCTCTGAACATGTGTCAGTTTGTTTCTGCATGATACTCGTCCGTATCATAGTCTTAAGGGTGCTCGTCCGCATCTCTAATCTATACACAATACCAAACACTTATACTTTCCTTTCTTGGTTGTGAACGCTCGTCCGTGTTCACTATATCCCCAGTAGATTACCAACAAAGCATTTTCTTTTATCTGACACTCGTCCTGTGTCATGATAACCCTGAGAGCAGCCGTACCCTGCTGAGTGGTCGTCCTCCACTTCTTGATGGTCGTCCTCCATCATCCTCATCCGATGGCCGTCCCCATCGTTGATTTTAGCAGCCGTCCCCTGCTAGGTGGTCGTCCTCCACCTTTTGATGATCGTCCTTCATCATTTTTATCCAATGGCCGTCCCCATTGTTGATTTTGGTTATCTGACATTCGTCCTGTGTCATGATAAACCTTGAGAGCAGCCGTCCCCTGCTGAGTGGTCGTCCTCCACTTCTTGATGGTCGTCCTCCATCATGCTCGTCCGATGGCCGTCCCCATCGTTGACCTTTTATCCGGCATTCGTCCTATGTCGCGATATTTTCGGCAGCCGTACCCTGCCAGGTGGTCGTCCTCCACCTTTGATGGCCGTCCCCATCATATTTCTTTTATCCCCAACAGAGCAGCCGTCCCCTGCTAGGTGATCGTCCTTCGCCTTTGATGGCCGTACCCCATCATCTGTTTATTTCATTTATTCTTTCACCCGATGGCCTTCCCCGTCGTGGTCCCTTTTCCTTTTTAGCCCGATGGCCGCCCCCATCGTTGGTTACTTTGCTTTATGGACTTGATGGCCGTCCCCGTCATGTTTCATTAATCCCCAGAGAATTTTACAGTTTTATCTTGATGGCCGTCCCCATCATGATTTTATTTTTTTTCCCAGCTAGTCGGCCGTCCCCGTCTCAGCTTTACCTTATGTCCCCAGCATGTCGGCCGTCCCCGTCATCGCCTTATTTAGCACACTTTTCCCAGCATGTCGGCCGTCCCCGCCATTGCTCCTTACCCAGCAATCGTCCTCTGCCCGACGGTCGTCCTCCGTCGCCCACACCTTACAATATACTTTATTTTTCCTTTACAATCTATATCCCTTTTCTTCTTCATTCTGTGAGTGCAAATTTTGGACTGTCTTTGGTATTCAACCACAAGTTATCTTGTTTGCCTGTTAAGCCGTTGCTTACAACCTGCACAACTAACTCATGTTTGAATAGGGGCAGCTGTAAACACCCCAAATTTGCCCTCACCCATTCACCATGACTTGTGATCATTCTCATATGCATAAACACAACCATATCCCCTCATATCTCATTTTTTATTCACTGCATAGTTTCTAAGTCATCTGCACCTAGGGTTTGTGATCTGAGCAAACCCAAAGCCTCTTGAGCCACTCCAAAAGTCACCAATCAATTCAAAGGGGTCCATGTGTGTTCAAGCATCATGTTACATCCTCACAAAGTCAAAAATGCAAATGAATCACAAGAACTAGGGTTTGGGTGGATGCAGAGCCAGGCAAGACTGCACAGTTGACCTAAAATTAGGGTTTTGGTTTCAGAGGCCATAACCCCAAATTTTTTGGTCATTCTTGTTTCCATTGGTCTCTATATGGTATAGGGAGTATGCATATCAATTTTCATGAAGAAATTCCATGGGGAAGTCATCTGATCAAGGGTTGACTTTTCAGACAAGTCAGTGTAAAATCAGGGCATCTGAGGCCCCCAATGACCCAACCAATGGGTGATCTTCATCATTTTGAGTGTATATGATCTTTATTTGATCATGGAAGAAGGTTGAAGTTCATAAAAATCAAGAATTTAGGGTTTTTGCAAATGTTGACTTTTTGGGCATAGTTGACTTTTCAAGAATGCTTCATTTTAGGTCATTTTTCAAGCCTTGATTATTGATCCAAAAATGCTTCAAATGGAAAAACTTTGGTCATGAAAGTTGTAGATCTCATCTTTCCCTTTTCAAAAAGTACAAGAACATGATCAAACTCTTCTTGGATCAAAAGTTATGGTGTGACAAAGTTGGCAAAAATCATTGATTTTCAAGAAGTGCTTCAAATGGAAATTTTGCAAGAACATGAACCAAAGCCCAATGTGACTTCTAATTCACCTCAAACCAACATACCAACATTCTATAAGTCATAAAATTCAGGATGAACCAAGAATGCTCATGGTTTATGGTTTGTTGGACAAGGAAATCACATGTGAACCAAAGTTGCCACAACTTGCAAAATCATCATGATCACTTCCTACAATTTATGACATTGGATGCTGACTTTGGCTAGCCCTTTCCCCTCATTTTGCTGCGCAGCCCCATGCCATGTACTTGCCTAGATCATGAGCCATACTTCTCTTACACAAAAGGTGGACTTTGTGCAAAAGCAAACTTACCAATCACTATAGGCCAGGTCACATCATCTGACCTATAGGATTAAAATACATTATCATTTTGCAAGCCATCTCATGTACAAGGCAAGGCTGAAACACTTCATACACACACATTCACAAAATACACCCCAGCTGCATAAGCCTTCGAATCTCTCTGCCCAGCCAAGAAACACTCAAACCATTTTTACCATTCAACTCACCATGCATCGTTGAGTAGAAACCAGCAAGAACACAAGCCTGAATCAACCAGAACACCCCATAGCCATTTCTCACCTCAAGCTGCAGTTCCATTCGAATCTCCCTCCCTAGCTCACAAACATCCAAACAAACCTTGCAAAGCTTCTCCATTCACCCTCAGGATCACAAACAACCCCTCACAATGGCCTGAAACTACCAGAATCACCATAGCCATTTCTGACTGAGCTTGAGCAGGAACTTGTCAAACTCATTATCCATCCAACATAAACTCTTCTTGAGCATTCAAACATCATCTGGGGATCAAGTGGAGTAGTTTGCACTGAAAGAAGTGGCCAGAAAGTCATCAGGTTGAAAGCTCCAAATCTCAGGTAGCTTGAAAATTATTTTTCCAGAAATTGTTTTTCATGTTATGAACTTGTTCCTTATGCTTCACTGAATATCCTGATGCTTTTAGTTTTTGAAATGGCTTTGAAATGAGAGTTTAATTGCTCTCTGAAGCTTGCGTACCCTAGTTCTTATTTCCTTCGATTCAGATTAGTTAGGGAAAAGAAATTTGTTTTAGGAGAGGGGTTTGATTCGTGAGAGGTTGGAGAACATTTCCCAATTCTTAGATTTTGTTTTTGTTACGATTTGAGGGAGTTTGAAGTTTTTCAGGGGAGTTGCTGGCCGGAGAAGACGACCGGAAGTCTTCTCCGGCCACCTGAGAGTGATTATGCCCTAATTACGTGATTAATGACCATTTGAATGTGGACCGTGAGATGCCTCTGACCCGTTGACCTCCCGCGTGAGTGTATGGCCTGGATCTCTCTGATTATGCCCTAATCCACGTGTTAACTTAATTAAACATAATTTAAATAATTTAATCAGAGTCAACCTGGACCCTTGGATGACGCGCGTAGTCAACAGATTCAAATCCAGAGTGAATCTCATCCCTCCATCCTGATTACCTTCCATTTTATGTATTTTTAATTCATTTTCTTTTCAATTAATTTGCATATTTATTTTAAAATAGTAAAAAATTCCTAAAAATTATGAAACTTTTTCCTAAGAGTTTTATTAATTTTTAAGACACAAAAATATTTTTATTTTATTTTTTTATCATTAAAAAAGTATTTTTAAATATTTAAAAGGTTATTTTTAATTGATTAATGGAAGTTAATTAATTAAAAATACTTTTAAGTATTTAAAAATCACCAAAAAAATCATGAAATGTTCTAAGACATTTAGAAACATTGTCCAACCTTCAAACCAAATTTCTTTTTTGATCTTGATGTATTTTGAGAATTTTTCATTGAATTAAATCATATTTTGTGCATTATTTTGATCATAAGTTCAAAAAATCATTTCTGCCTATTGGAGAAGAGTTGGACATTGATTCTTCTTGCATTGTTTTGTATTTAGCATGTAGTTTCTAGGATAAAATGGCCATGATTTGTTTCCTCATTTTCAATTTGTTTGGCATTTCTTTTGTTTAGGAGCCTTAAAAAACCCTAATAACTTAGAAAAATCATAACTTGAGATTGGTTAAGAGTTGAGAGCTCCCCTTTGGACATTGGTTTAGTATAGGTTTAGGGTTTCTTTGGGTGGCATTTTCCATTTTTTATCTTAGGGTTTGCTTCTGTTTTTGGTTTTTGTTTGTTGTTTGATCCATAAACCCTAATTTGGGCTTTCATTTGCATCCTTCTTGCATTCTCTTGCATAACATGGCTTGCCATGCCATTTCAAGCATTCATGTGTTTCATTTAACATCATAAGACATGTAAAAAGCATGTTTGATCATTGCATTACATATTTGCCATGTTGTTTGCCTTGTATGTTTCATAACTTTTCATGTGTATCCATGCTTCTAAGCTTACTTCATTTGCATTCATAAGCTTGTATGAACATCTCCATGCCTTGCTTCATGTTTATAGCATTCCATAGCATCATTATCATCATCAACATGCTTCTGGTTTTGTTTCTCATCATGTCATCTCATTTCATTTTGCATTGCATTGCATTTCTTTCTAACATTTCAGGTGGTAAGTAAACTTGGGAAGTGAATTTGCCTTCACTTCTCATAACTTTTCTCTTCATCTCTCTTGCATCCATTGCTGCATTTATGTATGTGTTTGAGATTGAGCTTGCTCATTCTTGTTCCTCCCACTTTCTTTCTTCAAGTGACTTGACTTCTTGAATGAAGCAAGTCACTTTGCTTCTCTTGATTCCTTTCATCTGCTCCCTGGTGGCTCCTTTGAAGATTGTTCTTGTTTAACCTCACAAACTTTAGGAACAACCAAGAATGACAATGAATTAGGGTTTTGATTAGTCTCCCCTCTTAGCTTTTACCTTTGTGTCTCCTTGAGTCATCTCTCCTCATCTCACAATCAGGGACTAAACCCTAAAGGCTTTAAGGCTTTGTGATTAAGCTTATGCCTGCATCCTTCTATTAGGATGGAGTGTATAACTTTAATCCTAAGTGTTAAACCCTTAATGTGTTTAAATCTCTTAATCAATCCACTTAATAATCATCAAGACATCACACTTGTAACTTGGGCCTTGCATTAGGGTTCTAATTCTTCCTTAATTGGTTAAGAAGGACTAACCCTAGTGTTAATGGACAAGTCCCCCTCAAGTTGTCTTACAAATCATAAAATTCACTTCATCATCTCACCATTTAATAAAATCCACTTAATCAAAGGCTTGTTTTGTCATGAGTTTAATCCCTAATCATGGATTAAGTTGAGGAGCTTTCCTCAGCTTAAACATTCTCATCTATTATCCTTCTATTAGGATGGTGTAATGAGTCTGTTTAATCCCTGATTATGGCTTAATCTCATTACTTAACACTAAACAAAAACAACAAAAAACATCTAATTAATCACAAGTGGGTTGATGATCTTAATCCTACACCAAAGGTGATTAAGTGTGAGAATCTGACTTCACACTTAAGGTATTCTCATTACCCCCAATCAGAGGGAAGATGTGATGAGTTTACTAACCCATTGGTTTAGGCTTAAGCTCATTAACTTATGACAAACTTTCAAAAGCAATAAAAAACTGAAAACTCAAAAACAAACAATAATCGTCTCCTTCGGGATTCTTTTCTCATCACCTTCATTCATAAACGAGAACTTGCTTCTTCCGTCTAATGCAAGACAGTTTGCATCTGTGCCAGACAGATCATACACTTGAGCATAGGCAAGTAAGCAGTTCACAAGTCAATTCATCTTTCAGTCTCTTTGGGTCGAACTACGGTGTTCTGACTTCCTCATTGCACAAGAGGATACGTAGGCATAACTCAACAGTTATCGAACAAAAGTCTCTGTATATTCCCCCTCTTTCCAGCATTATTCTTTTAGCCTCATGGTCTTGAGCATCTCATCCTTTGTCCTTACACGGACACTGTATATCACACTTTGCACTTCTTTTACACCGACACCTGTACATCTTTTCCAGCTATTTTTATACACAGATTGCACTGACACTACCCCTTTAAAACACAAATCTTTTAAGCGTGGATCCCGTCGAGTACGGCGGACAACCTGGGTGCTAATACCTTCCCAGGTTGTAACCAACCCCCTTTCTCAGTCTCTCTGGTTCGCAAACCGTCTTATCCGTATCTTTCTAGGTCTATGCAGCATTACCTTTCCTCCGGGATAAAAATGCCTAGCTGGCGACTCTATTCATCTCCAGTGAGTTCACGGCTGTGTGTTCTCACTGTTCCCTTCGCCGACCGTTCGCGTCTGTACCCTATTTGACCCTGTTTCATTTAGCGGGAGCGACAAATACCAAGGGCTCACATTTAAGCTAATTACACTGATTATGCCCTAATCACACTCAGGTGGCCGGAGAAGACTTCCGGCCGTCTTCTCCGGCGAGCTCCTCCCCTTAGCTACCTCAAAACACCACCCCAGACTCTCAAACTCTCCAGATTTCATCCCTAAACATCATAGAACACTAATCCAGCAACAAAAACAATTTTCCATGGATCAAAATGAAGAATTGAAGAAGAACATTTTTAGGTCAAAACTTTCAGAAGTTCATGAAATCCTTAATACGCAACCATTTTCAAAAATAAAAGCATCAGCATGATCAACACATCACAAGGAACATTTCTATAACATAAAATTACATTTCTGGAAATTTTGTTCTTGAGGTTACCTGAGCTTGAGCTTTCTCAGTTTGAAGCTTTTGGACCTCTTCTCTTGTGCAAATCCATTCCTCTTGGCCTCCTGATGATGTTGGAATGCTTTGATGAAGCTTTGAATGACTGGAATAAGATCTTGCACTCTTGCTGGCCAGAAATCGTATTTTGGTTTTAGGTGCTTTGAGGCTTGTTTGATGGTTGGTTTATGCTCTATGGATCATTTCTGAATGAATGATGAAGTTTGTTTTGGAGTTTGATGGCTGGACAGAAAGTTTCGAAGGTTTTTGCTCTTGGGGTGATTTTGTAGAACTTAATGAATCTGAAGTGTTAGGCTTGTGTGTTGTGTGTTATGAGCTGTGTTTGATCCACATAACAAGCTTTGATAGGTCAGAGAAGTTGTTGTGGCCTATGGTAATTGGTATGGGCTCTCTTGCAAAAAGTCAATAAAACTTGTACTTGAGGTATGGGCTGGTTCAGAGGTTGTACAAGGGCATGTCTGGCCTCAGCATTGATCAAGGAGAGCCATGGAATTGGTTTTGTGGTGATTCGGCAAGTGGAAGCATGGTTGTGTATCATTTTGCAATTTTCATGAAGTTTGGCCCCTTTGTGATTTCTTCATGTGCAAGGCATAGAATGAGATGATTCTTGGGCCAATTCTGATTTTTAGACAATGCACTATGTTGGTATGATACATAGAAGTGTATTAGAGGTCACAAAATGGCTTGCCAAGTGGTTTTGCAAAAAATCCTCTTTGGTGTATTCTTGAAAATTATAGGATTTTTGCCAACTTTGAAAGATCATAACTTGAGTTCCATAATAAATTAGAACTTGTTCTTGTACTTTTTGAAAAGGGAATGATCCAATATACAACTTTCATGACCAACAATTTTTCATTTGAAGCATTTTTGGTTGAGAAGGAGGAGGTTGAAAAACTTTCCCAAAATGGAAAGTTTCCATTACAAGTCATTTCCATTTTTGGCAACTTTTGGTTTAGCTCAATTTTCTTCAATTTTGTGAACTTCCAAGAACTTCAATGATCAAATAAAGATCATATAACTTCAATTTGATGAAAAATCCACTTTGGTTCCATTGTTGGGGGTCTCAGATGCCCTGATTTTGCTCTGACTTGCTCAAGAAGTTACCTAGTGAACATATGACTTCCACAATGAATTTCTTCATCAAACTTGGTACACATGATACTTACAACATATTGAGACTATTAGAAACAAGAATGACCAAAAAATTTGGAGTTATGGCCTCTGAAACCAAAACCCTAATTTCAGGTCATCTGTGTAGTGAAACCCTAGCTCTGCTTCCATGCTTTCCAAGTTCTTGTGATTTCTTGACTTCCTTGATCTTTGATGGATATAAGATGATGATAGAACACACATGGACCCTCTTGGAATGATTGGAGACCTTTGGAATGGCTCAGATGGATCCTTGGATTGCTCAGATCACAAACCCTAGATGCAGATGAACTTGAACTAATGCAGTGAAACAAATATGCAATATGATGTAATATGCTTAAACTTATACAAAAATGAAAGATCACAAGCCATGGTGTGAAATGAGTGAGGGAAAATTTGGGGTGTTTACAGCTGCCCCTATTCAAACATGATTTAGTTGTGCAGGATGTAAGCGCCTGGCTTAACAGACAAACAAGATAACTTGTGGTTGAATACCAAAGACAGCCCGAAATTTGCACTCACTGGGGAGAAGAAGAAAAAGGATATAAATTGTGAAAGATAGTATAGTAGGATTATAAAATGCGGGCGATGGAGGACGACCATTGAGCAGAGGACGACTGCTGGGGATAAAGCAATGACGGAGACGGCCGACATGCTGGGGAAATAAAGATATCATGATGGGGACGGCCATCAGGATTTTCTAGGGATTAAAGGTAAAGTCAGTGATGGGGACGGCCATCAGGTTTGCAAAGTAACGGAAAAAACGACGGGGAAGGCTATCGGGTTAAAGAATAAATGAAATATTGATGAGGGACGGTCATCAAAGGTGAAGGACGATCACCTAGCAGGGGACGGCTGCTCTTTATCACGACATAGGACAAATGTCAGATAGAAAAGGGTCGATGATAAGGACGGCCATCGGATAAGCATGATGAAGGACGATCATCAACAGGTGAAGGACGATCACCTAGCAGGGTACGGCTGCTCTCAGGGTTTATCATGACATAGGACGAATGTCAGATAACAAGATCAACGATGGGGACGACCATCGGATAAAAGTGATGAAGGACGATCATCAAGAGGTGAAGGACGATCACCTAGCAGGGGAAGACTGCTAAATATCGCGACATAGGACGAATGTCGGATAGAAAGAGGTTCCAATTATGGACACTCCACTGGGGAAAGGATGAAGGACGGTCATCCATAGGTGAAGGACGACCACCTGGCAGGGTACGGCTGCCGAGAGTATCACGACATAGGACGAATGTCGGATAGAAGAAAAGTTGTTCTGCTGGGGAATGGTTAACACGGACGAGTGTTTACACTTAAGAAATAAAAGGTATAAGTGTTTTGACGCTGTGTATAGATTAAATATGCGGACGAGCATCTTTAAGACTACGATACAGACGAGTATCGGTAGGAACAAACGCTGACGCGTGTTCAGAGATGATGATACGGACGAGTACCAACTGGTTAACAAAGAACACGGACGAGTGTCGAATCTGTGGGAAATAAGTGTATATACAAGATACGGACGAGTATCTGTATAAGTATGAACAAGTATTGTGAAGTATGAGCAAGATACGGACGAGTGTTCGACTTGCTGGGGAGAGGTGACATGGACGAGTGTCAGCAGAGAAAGTGTATAAGTTATGAACTTATGAGTGTAACAGGGTATTCCGGCAACCTGCGGGGATATGATGGCACAGACGGGTGTCGATGAAAGTGTATTATAAACAAGTGTTTGGTTTGCAACAAGCGTTTGGGCAATCATGCCGGGGAGTGGTGACATTGACAGGTGTCCAGAAAGTGTATATAGGTTTCTGTATTCAAAGAGGATGTTTGTGGCTTATATCTGCAGGGGGATAATATGACACAGACGAGTGTTGGAAGAGTATATATGAACATGTATCTATTGGAGAGTGCAAAGGGGATGCTTTGGCTTTCTGTGGGGAGATTGAGATGACACGGACGAGTGTCGAGAAGAACAAGTTATGGATAAGTATTTGTACTTGAGAGTGCAATGGGGACGCTTTGGCTTTTATGTGCAAGGGATGTATTTTGTATATTGCTGATGAGGTACTGTTGGTATTTACAGGTGACTGGCTTGAACCTGACTTGTGATCATGCAAATGTTTAATTTTTTCTGTAATGCTCCGTATTAGACGGAATGCTACGCTTTGTGGGAAAAATGATGCGAATGCTATGATTATGCAAAAGAAACCAATCCGGGACTCGGATCCCGTTGCTGTGGAGATCTCTGGCTGATCTGCTTTGGAAGGAAATCCCAGCTGGGGATGAGATCATTAGTAGATCTGATATATGGCTCTGCTTGGAGAAATAGATCACTGATAGATCTATCCGGTCAAGGAGATAACCCAGCTGGGGATGAGGAAGTTTCCGTCACTTTGTTGTGTGAGAATTTCAGGCATTGCTCTTCCGGGAGAGGCTGAGACTCTGTGGGGAGATGGTTCCCTTCATTTTTTAGAGACCCTGCACTCTATTTGGGGGAAGAGAGATCACTAAACGATCTTCCTAAAGATATCTGTGGGGGTCCCGGCTGAGGATGAGGATGCTTTGACAACTCTGTTGGGGGAGAAGCATTTTCAGATGCTGCTTGGAGAAGGTGTGCTGGGGAAGTGATGCTTGGCATGTCCCATGCTGTGTATTTGAATACCTGCAACCTGTTGAGACAAGGAAACGCACAAGTATCCTGAGGTATCCCTTACCGGATTCCCTTACAGGAGTGAGATATTCCTGGGAGTAAGATTATTTCCTGTAAGCATTTATTAAGAATGGCCCATTTATTTTATGCAAATATTATATCATGAATACTGGACACTTTGCAAACGAAACAAAAATGTACGAAACGAGGTGTGACTGAAAGTCTGATTTTATTAATTTGGGTACCCTGAATTTGGCGAATACAGTCAAAGGAACAGATCCCCTGAAATGAGGAGATTGTCATAAATTGAGAAAAGTAAAAGTGATGGCAATGTTGACAACGCTACGGTGAGCTTCCTTTGCTATGACCCATATGACCTTGACATTCTTCTTATCTTGCCTTCTGAAGAAGATTGATTCTGACCGACGCTTTAACCTTTCGAAGCTTGCCGTGTCGTACGTGATATAGACGAATTCAGAATGCAGTTGTTCGCTTATTCCCTTATTTTGCGTGGATCGCCCTTTCGGGTTTTCAATCCACCGGGATACCCATTTTTGCCTGAGTTGTCAATGTGGCTTTTTAACTCAGCGGGTGTACACATTTTTTTTAATTTTTCCCTTATTTTTGCCCGAGTCTTTTATTATGTTTTTGACTCGCCGGGATGCCCTATTTTTGCCTGGACTTACATTCTGTTTTTATGTCCAGCGGGTCATTTTATGCGAAGTATTTTTTAACTACATCTGAATTCACAAGGGATAAGAAATATTCACCATCCATAGTAGTGAGCATCAGTGCTCCACCAGAGAAAACCTTCTTTACTATGAACGGACCATCGTAATTTGGAGTCCACTTTCCCTGTGGTCTGTATGAGGAGGAAGAAGTCTCTTCATCTCAAGATCTCCCACTTGGTATTCCCAAATCTTGACTTTCTGATCAAAGGCTTTCTACATCCTTTTCTGATATAGCTGCCCATGACAGATTGCAGCTAATTTCTTTTCTTCGATCAGATTCAGTTGATTGTACCGAGAACGGACCCATTCTGCTTCATTCAACTTTACATCCATCAGTACCCGTAAAGAGGGTAGCTCAACTTCAACAGGTAGGACTGCCTCCATACCATACGCAAGCTAATATGGTGATGCCCTAGTGGATGTTCTGATTGAGGTACGATACCCATGCAAGGAAAATGGTAGCATTTCATGCCAGTCTTTGTAAGTGACCACCATCTTCTGCACAATCTTCTTAATGTTTTTGTTAGCTGCCTCGACAGCACCATTCATCTTTGGCTGGTAAGGAGAAAAGTTGTGATGATGGATTTTGAAGTCCCGGCACAATTCTGCCATCATTTTGTTGTTCAAGTTGGAACCATTATCAGTAATGATTCGATCGGGTACTCCGTATCGACAGATGATGTCTCTTTTCAGGAATCTGGCTACCACTTGTCTGGTGACGTTTGCATATGAAGCTGCTTCAACCCACTTGGTGAAGTAATCAATGGCTATCCAGGATGAATCTGTGCCCATTTGAAGCAGTTGGTTTGATCTTTCCGATCATGTCAATGCCCCACATGGCAAAGGGCCAAGGTGAAGACATCACATTCAAA
Organism: Lathyrus aphaca; assembly: GCA_963966055.1. Classification (NCBI taxonomy): domain Eukaryota; kingdom Viridiplantae; phylum Streptophyta; class Magnoliopsida; order Fabales; family Fabaceae; genus Lathyrus; species Lathyrus aphaca. The sequence goes on along the minus strand of OZ014521.1, from coordinate 88,883,073 downwards.
GGATTCAGAGGCACATGCACTTTGTCTGCATAGATCTGGCATTTGTGGCACTTCCTGGCATAGGTACAACAGTCTGCATCCATTGTGATCCAGTAGTAACCTGACCTTAACAATTTCTTAGCCATTGCATGTCCTCCAACATGGGTACCGAAAGATCCTTCATGCACCTCGTGCATCAGCAAGTCTGATTCTTTCTTATCAACACATCTGAGAAGTACCATGTCAAAGTTCCGCTTGTATAATGAACCATCAGCGTTAAGGAAGAAACTACCAGCCAACCTTCTTAATGTCTTCTTATCATTGGATGAAGCCCCAGGTGGGTATGTTTGATCCTCTAAGAAGCTTTTGATGTCATGGAACCAAGGCTTATCATCTTTAGCAATGTCCACAGAGAATACGTACGTCGGTCGGTCTAGTCTGGATACTGAAATCCGAGGCACGAAATTGGCAGTTTGAACCTTGATCATGGAGGAAATGGTAGCTAAAGCATCTGCAAACTGATTTTCGTCTCGAGGGATGTACTCAAGTTTGACTGTTGTGAAGAAAGTCAATAATCTCCTCGTATAGTCACGGTATGGAATCAGGTGCTCTTGGTGAGTGTACCATTTGCCGTTGGTCTGATTGATTACCAGAGCTGAATCTCCGAATACAGTTAACATCTTGATCCTGAGGTCAATGGCTTCCTCAAGACCCATGATACAAGCTTCGTATTCAGCTTCGTTGTTAGTGCATGCAAAGGTGAGTTTTTCCGAGAAAGGCATATGAACTCCCTTAGGTGTAATGAGCACTGCACCAACTCCACGACCATTCATGTTGACAGCCCCATCAAACATCATTGTCCATTCTTTTTCTAGGTCAGGCCCTTTAGTGTGAACAGGCTCTTCATGATTTTTTTCTTTCAGGAACATGATGTCTTCATCGGGGAAGTCAAATCTCATCGATTGGTAATCATCAATGGGTTGCTCAGCTAGATAGTCAGACAATACACTGCCTTTGATGGATTTTTGAGATGTGTACTGAATGTCATACTCTGTCAGAATCATTTGCCATATTGTAACTCTTCCGGTAAGTGTTGGCTTCTCAAATATGTACTTGACTGGATCCATCTTTGAGATCAACAAGGTAGTGTGAGTCAACATATACTGTCTTAGTCGGCGAGCAGCCCACGCTAAAGCACAACAAGTTTTCTCGAGCAATGAATAACGTTGCTCATAGTCGGTAAACTTTTTGCTTAGGTAGTATATTGCATACTCTTTTCGACCAGACTCGTCATGCTGGCCCAACACACACCCCATTGATTCTTCTAATACTGTCAGGTACATTATTAGAGGTCTTCCTTCAACTGGAGGCATAAGAATCATAGGTTCTTGCAGGTACTCCTTGATCTTGTCAAAAGCTTTTTGACAATCGTCGTTCCACCTGACTGTTTGTTCCTTTCTTAATAATTTGAATAGGGGCTCACAAGTTGCAGTAAGATGAGATATGAACCTTGATATGTAGTTCAATCTACCTAAGAACCCCCGAACTTCCTTTTCAGTCCTAGGTGCAGGCATCTCCTGAATGGCTTTGACTTTGTCGGGATCAACCTCAATTCCTTTTTCACTTACAATGAATCCCAGCAGTTTACCGGAACGCACCCTGAATGTGCATTTGTTGGGGTTTAACTTCAACTGGTACTTTCTCAAACGCTTGAACAACTTCAACAGATTTACCGGATGATCTTCTTCAGTGAGGGACTTGGCAATCATGTCATCCACGTAGCATTCAATTTCTTTGTGGATCATGTCATGGAATAACGTTACCATAGCCCGTTGATAAGTAGCACCTGCATTCTTCAATCCAAAAGGCATTACCTTGTAGCAAAATGTGCCCCAAGGTGTGATGAAAGTAGTCTTCTCCATGTCTTCGGGCGACATCCTGATCTGATTATACCCTGAAAAACCATCCATGAAGGAGAATACCGAGAACTGAGCTGTGTTGTCGACCAATACATCGATGTGAGGTAATGGGAAATCTTCCTTCGGGCTAGCTCTGTTCAGATCACGGTAATCTACACACATCCGTACTTTTCCATCTTTCTTAGGTACTGGTACAATGTTAGCGACCCACGGCGGGTAACTAGTTACAGCAAGGAAACCGGCGTCCCACTGTTTTTGTACTTCTTCTTTAATCTTCATGGCCATATCTGGACGAGTACGGCGTAACTTCTGTTTTACCGGAGGGCAATCTTCCTTCAAAGGAAACTTGTGCATAACAATATCAGTATCCAGACCTGGCATGTCTTGATAGGACCAAGCAAAGACGTCGACGTATTCTCGAAGCATGTCAATAAGTTGTTCCTTAACTGAATCTTGCAGACTGGCCCCAATCTTCACTTCTTTCAAGTCCTCCTCGGTACCAAGATTAACTGTCTCAACCTCCTCCCGATGAGGAGTGATCACTTTCTCTTCTTGCCTCAACAACCTGGCTAACTCTTCAGGTAACTCATAGTCTTCTTCAACCCCTTCATCAGCTTGATTAATCGGATTGTTGAAGTCATACAAGGTCATAGCAGTGCGATTATCGGTGCAATCTGGAGGATAATCTCTGCAAGGGTTGAGATTGGTTCATTTTAGTGACCAGTTTTAATCTTGTTTAGAAAAAGCGAAAATGAAGTTATTTATTTTGAAAACATTTCCATTTTATTGTTTTGTACAAAAGTGAAAAATGAAAAGACAGTGAGTGAGAAAGAGACTCGTTTGCAAAAGATGCCCAATATTCATTGATTAATCATTTGCACAAAATTACAATATGGCCTTATTACAAAATGAGTCATGACACCTTGGGCAAGATGCAGGACTTGATGCATGCTAAAAAGACAGGAAATAATAATTACTCTGTAGGAGTAACCCTTATAATTTCCTGGGAAGACCAGTTAAGGACTTGGTTCCCCGGGATCCTTGGACTTATCTAGCTCTCCAGGTTGCGGTCGCTTTCCACCTCGTCTTCCAGATTGTTAACAGCATCCGGGGTGAGCATCCCCCCACTGACAAATTTGGGCTCTTTGGCAGCCTCTGATTGATCTCGTCGGAATGGTCTGTAACCCAAACCGAATCTATCTTCCTTCTTTTCCACTGGCAGCAACTTGCCCCAGCCTTGAGCAGTACCTTCTGTCGTTCCCCGGATTTCCATCCTGGTACAAATGCGAAAGTGGTGCGGAAAAGAATAGAGTCGCCAGCCAGGCATTTTTATCCCGAAGGAACGGGAATGGTAATGCTGCACAAACCAGAAGAAAAGAAAAGGAAGGACATGGGTCCTGCGAACCAAAGAGACTGAGTTCGGGAGTCGGTTACAACCTGGGAAGGTATTAGCACCCAGATCGTCCATCGTACCTGACGGGATCCACGCTTGCAAAGAAATATGCTTCAAAGGGTGAAGAAAAGAAAGCTGTTGCGAAGAAAAGGAACTGAACTGGATAAGAAACTGAAAAAGGAACTGAATGAGAAAACAAAGAGAAAAACTGTAGGGAAAATAAAGATTGTGCTCGAACGGGCCCTACCCCGCTGCCTACGTACCTCATCAGGACAATGAGGATCATAGACACCGTAGTTCCCCTAACTAGGGGTGAAAAAGATTGCTTGTGAATTAAGGCTTGAACTGCCTATGCCATTGCTCAGGTGTTGCAGACTCGGACGACGAGTGCGTAACTGTCTTGCAAAGTGACAAGTAGGAGCAAGTTCGCGTACGGAACGAAGGAGATGAGAAAGAAATTCCCGAAGGAAAGACGCTTATTGTTTGTTTGTGTTTTTTAGAAGCTTTTCTGTCTTGAAGTTTGCATAGGCAAGTGTACCTAAGTCTTACTCACTGGGATGTGTACGTCTCACATCATCCCGAAATGGAATGCGCAAGAGGCACACCTATCTATGGAGGAAATCCTCAAAGCTAGTCCCACAAGTGAAGGCTCAGACACACTGACCTATTAACATTTATTAAGTATTTTTGTGATTTTATGATTGGGAAGTGTTTTTTAGCTTTTCTTTGTGAAGTAATCTCATGCTAAGACCTATCCACCATGAGGGATATCCTGCACCTCGCCCCGAAACGGAACGCGTGCGAGTATCTCATAGCAAAGTCTCATGTCACATGAAAGTACTCAACATTTATTAAGTGAATTAGAAATTAAGTTTGAAGATGAGAAGAGAAAGCACCAAAAGGATCAAAAATGTAAAAGTCTAATGGGGGACTAAATAATCCTAAGTGTTGTCATGCATGGATATCCTAAGGTTAGTGTGGCTTTCTATCCTAAAGAAGAAAGAAAGAAAAAGAAGAAGAAAGAAAGAATAAAATGGATGAGTAAGGCCTAATCCCAACAATCAAAGGTTAGCATAAGTAAGAATAATAATAGAAGAGATGAGATTTGGAGATGTGGGAATCACTTCCACACCTCTCACTTACCATAGCCCCTGAAAAGGTTAGCAACATAAGCATACAAATAAAGCAAAATGAGAAAAATGTCATGCCAACATCATACAAACAGAAGTGAAACCAATCACACAAATGCTCAATGCAAATGCAAGCCACAAGAATGAGAAAAGAAGTATGCAAGTCAATTAAGAGACAACATGAATCATATGGCAAAGCAAAACAAACTTAGAAAAGATGCAAAGAAAAATAAGCAAAACATGAACTCAAAGCCCAAAACCAGAACCAAATCAAGTTAAAGAAGTGCTTAAGAAGCAATAAAGATGAGGAGAAGAGAAGCACAAGGCCAACCAATCACATTATGAGATGGAAAGGAGCAAAGAAGTGAGATGGATGTACAAAAGAAAGGATGAACTTAAAAGGTAAGCAAATCACCAACTTTCCAAGACACAATCCCTAAACCAAGATCATAAAGGTATCCATACCCCAAAGAGACCCCAAATGAGATGAAGAAGTTGGCACAAGTGTCCTTCTAAGCTAATGAGAGAACCTATGACCAAAAAGAAACAAAATGGGACAAGTTATGAACCAAAATTCACATCAAATCAACAATGCACCCAAAAATTACACAACTTAGGACAAATGATCTTCAAACATGATGTAACAATGTGCCAAAAGGATAGGAAGAAATTCAGAAGCTAGATGGGTCAAATGGAGGCTTAAACATGAACTAGGGTTAAGAAACTTCAATGAAAAGTCAAGGACCAAAACCCAATGAACAAATTTCTAAAAATCAGGGCAAAAATTCACACATGAACTACATCCTCTTATGAATCCAGAGCAAAAAGAACCAATAAGAAATTCAAAAAGATGAACACTATGGAAATTGGACAAGGAAGCATGCTTGAAAAGGAATTAAAATGAATTAATTAAGATGAACAATTAATTGACACGTGGATATTAGAAATAAATGGAAAAGAAAAATATGAAAAATTAAAGAAAACTCAACTTGACTTCCCTGTATTATTTTAGAATTTTTAGACACTTGGAAGTATTTTAAAAAAATGAAAACCAAAATGAAATAAAAGAAATAAAGAAAAGAAAGAATTAAAATGAGAGAAGAGGACTGGGGTGCGAATAGAAGAGAAAATAGTTGAAATGAATTGGGCTCAGAGCTATGGGGGGTGCGAATAGCAGGATAGGCCCACTAGGTTGCGCCGGTATATAAAAATAAGGGTGGGAATTCAGGAAAATAATTGGAAAAAACAAAGACCATCAGATTACATGAACGCATCCTATGGCTGGCTTCATTAAATGACATGTCACTTTGATTGGTTCTGACTTGAGGGAGTATGAGAGTTATTGTGAGGTGTGAAGCACAATGAATTAAAATAGAAATAGAGGGCACGTGAGAGAGAGAGGCTGGTTCACTTAATAAGGTGGCGTGATCCTGGGCAATGAGAGAAAAGATCCAAGGGTGGAAAGGTTATCTTCAACCTCATGAAACCCTAACATAAACATTCCCAGATTCCGGTGACCAGAGCTAGGGCTCCGGCACCGGAAAATGCCAAACATGAACAAACAACAATAAAAATGCATAAAAACCTCCAGATTAGGTAAACACACCACCCTGAGTTCAAATATGGTGATAAAAATTTCAAAAGATCAAAGGATCTACGGGATCGAAAGAAAACAGTTGGGACCATGAAACTTTGAAATCACATAACAAGCTCAACCATGCACTAAATTCGAAACTAAACATAGCAGAATGATCAGCATACATCAAGGATCAGAATGCACACCTCAAAAAACATTTCTAGATCTGAAGATTTAGAAGCTTACCTGAACTTGCAGTTCTTGAAAAAACTTGTGATAAGCCAAAATAAAGAAGCCAATCCACTCCAAATGCACTCTAGTTGCAAAATAAATGCAACTAGAGTCTTGAATCTTGCTGGATCTTGGATTTTGCAGCCAACTGCCCTGAAATGGAAAGGTTATGATTCTTGAGAGATAGCTTGCACAATGGTGAGATTTATGATCCTGAGCTCTCAAGGATGAAGGATCTGTGATTTGTTTTGGAAGAGAGCAAGTGTGTGAAGATATTTGAGAAAAAAATGCAAATGGAGCAAAAACTTGGAAACTGAGAATTGAGAGAGAACTGGCTCCTCTAAAACCCTAATTTGGTTTTATATCATGTCATGAGGAAATGCTGAAGAGATGAGGAACTTTGCACGTGGAAATGAAAAGTGTGAGTGATTTGGCAATTTTGGCCAATTTGTTGTGATCTCATGAAAAGCTCATGCACTCTATTTCCTTCTGCCCATGTGCTCTCATAATTTGACCCTTAATCTCAATCCAAACAAATCTTGGCCCTTGGATGAAGATGTCACACAATTTTCATGTTCATGCACTTTTTGCATCTTTTGAATGAAATTCTCACTTGGCACGAATTTGATGCAATTCTTTGAGCAAAGTGAGCCATTTGCATTGCATTTTAATGTTGCAACATTATTTGGTATGTACCAATACACAAAAATGAGATTCATGACATTTTGCTCTTGTGCATAAGTGAAAAAAATCAAGTTTGCCCTAATTTTCATCAAATTTTCGAGGGGCATAACTTCTCAACCAAGAATGCTATGAAAAAGTACTTGTACTTTTTGAAAATGGGAGGCCTTAATCTCCAACTTTGATGTTTGACTTTGGTCCATTTGAAGAATATTTCATTAAGTTATGGTCACTTGAATTTTAGGGCAAAAACTTGCCAAAAAGGGCATTTTCCATAACCAACTTTGCACCAATTTTGCAAAACACCTCAAAACCTCATGACTCTTGATATTTGAACTTGCCAAACCTCTTCTAACATTAAAAGAACATCCATTGGCTAGAAAAATTGGATTGGACCCCTTGAAATCACACAATTGACTTTTTTTAAGGCATAGTTGACCAGTTTCTTCATCTGCAAGCAATTGAAGAAATGCTTGACTTCCACAAGGAATTTTCTCACCAAAATTGGTACATAGGATCCTCTTGACATGTAAAAGGCGTTTCCCAAATGAAATGGCCAAAGTTTTGAGGTTTTCATGCTTGAATCTCAAACCCTAGTTTAGGACCATTGTGTAGGAGCTTTGTCTTAGCCTGGATTCCCTGATGATCTTCCAACCTTCTGAGCTTTTGCAAATGAACTTGAACTTGTAAATACAATGTAGACCCCTCAGAGGACTTGTAAAAATCCATTGGGCCCCTTGTCATGGCTTGTGATGCTTCAAGAACCTCCACAGATGATCATATGCCTAATGCTAGGTCATGAGAAATGTTATGTCTCATCTTTCCATGCTAGGATGCTAAGAAAATGATATGTTCATGATGAATATGATGTGATATGATGCTTAAAATGAAGAGGACAAATTTGGGGTGTTACATCTGCCCCTATTCAAACAACCGTTAATCTGAAAAGGACGGTAGTACGGGCTATCAACCGTTCAAGATAAACTGTGGTTGAATACCAAGAAGACCTGAAATTTGCACTCTGACGAAGAATGCAGAAACTGGGAAATAAACCCAACCAAATGACGCTTTGGTGACTGAAGTGAAGAGAAAGCAGACGAACATCTTCCAAGTTGAAACTGATATAAGAATTATAATACTTTGACGGACGAGTCTTCTTCAAACCATCCTGTTACGCCAGGAACTGGACTTACGAGTCCTCACATACTTTGCAAGAACATGTGACTTGAGACAGACGAATCTCCTTCGGATAAACCTGTTACGCCAGGACTGGTGATGTACTTAAGTCTGTGGGATAGACATGCATAGTCAAGGTAGACGAACCTTCTTCATATATTATCCGTGGATATATGGTATAAGACAGACGAGTCTTCTTCGAGCAAACCTGTTACGCCAGGTGCAATCAATCATAATTGGTGCCTGAGACAGACGAGCCTCCTTCGGATATACCTGTTATGCCAGGACCGGTAACCATGTTGACATTTATTCCCACAGTCAGGATTTTAAACCTCTTCAATACAGACGAGTATTGGATGATCATCGAGAGAACACAGACGAGTGCCATAAGTCAATGATACAAACGAGTATCAGACAATGATCTAAGAAACACAGACGAGCGCTTCAGGCAATGATACAGACGAATATCAGCCACTGATATAGACGAATATTAGAAATTCAAACACAGACGAGCATTTGGAGTAGCAACATAGACAAGTGTGAGAATAAACATCAAATCCACACACACAGATATAAGCTAACACAAACGAGTGCTAGGGATGATACAGACGAGTATCTAAACAAAGCAGACGAGCTTCAAACATATAATAAACACAGACGAGTGTAGTTGAATCAGTTGGAACAATGGTTGTTGCAGTTGTAGAAGAAACACTTGGAAAGATGGTTGTTGCATTTGTAGAAGAAATAGTTGGACAGACGGTTGTTGCATTTGTAGAAGATTCACTTGTTGTTGATAAAAGAGCTGCTGGTGTTGTAGAAGTTGTGGTTGTAATCTGCAGAATGCCTTCTTTGATTAAGCCATTAATTCCACTCCTCAAGCTGGCACACCCATTCTCAGAAAGTTTGCATGATTCACAACAGGCCTCACAACCTGGAAACACTTGGCATTTTAAAAGCTGGGCTTTAACCTCTGCCAGAGGTGTTTGAATACATGCAATGTCTTCTATTAAACTCAGGGGTGATCCTTCCTCTACAGCATTAATCCTTGGCCCACTGTGGCTTGGCATAGGATTCTTCATCACATTTGGAGGAGGTGCAAAGTTCAAGGCTTTTGAATCTACCAGATCCTGAACCTTCATATGCAGAGCTCTGCATTTTTCTGTAGAATGACCAGGTGCGTTAGAGTGAAAAGCACACCTAGCATTAACATCGTAGTTCCTTGGAAGGTTTTGAGGATCAGGTGGAGCCAATGTCCTTAACTCAACAAGATTGAGATTTAGGAGTTGTGGCAGTAGTGTATCATATGGCATAGGAATGGGGTCAATCACCCGGTTGACCTGAGATGGTCGTTGTTGAAACGGGCGTTGTTGTTGATTGTTGTTGTTATTGTTGTATGATCTTTGTTGCGGAAACTGTTGTTGTTGTGGAAAGTGTTGTGGTTGTTGAGCATACTGAGCAGGTGGAGCAGGGATAGTAACAGCGACAACTGTTCTGGACATGTATTGGGGTCTCCCTCTTCCCATGTGTACAGAGTTGGTCTCACTAGATCTACGGGGCCCAACAAATGGTTTTCTTGTACTTCTTAAACTGACACCGTTATTGGAGATCTTTCCCATCTTCAATAGGCTTTTTATTCTTTCCCCAGCTATCACCACATCTGCAAAGCTGGTAGAAGAAAATGCAGCCAATCTGTCAATGTAGGTTCCTTGGAGGGTATTCATGAACATGTCTGCCATTTCCCTTTCAAACATAGGGGGTTGAACTGCAGCAGCAAGTTGCCTCCACCTTTGGGCATATTCCCTGAAGCTTTCGCGGGAATATTGAGACATTCCCATTAGAAGGGTCCTGTTTGGAGCCATGTCCAAGTTGTACTGATACTGACGGATGAGAGCTTCAGCCAAGTCCTTCCAGTTTCTTACTGTGGCTCTAGTCAAATGGGAATACCATTCTCGGGATGCCCCTGTTAGACTATCCTCGAAGTAAAACATCCACAACTTTTCGTCCATGGTGTATGCTTTTAACCTTCCCAAGAATGATTGAAGGTGGGTGCATGGGCAGGATGTGCCATTATACCTTTCAAAACACGGGGGTTTGAACTTGTGAGGAATTCTCACCCCTTCCACCAGTCCCATGTCCATTACATCAAACCCTAGGGAATTCTGGGATTCAAGAGACCTCTGCTTTTCAGCAATCTCATCCATCCTACGGTCGTAAACTTCATCCCCAGCCCCAACAACTGTAAACTTCTCTTCTTGAGGATCCTCTTGCAAGATCCTACCTCCAGCAGTGTTACCCTGAGTATTCCTTATGGCATTAACTTCTAGGTTCAAATGAGGCCCAAACTCTGGTGGATCAGTGCGAGGCTGCACATGATCGTTGTTACTGGTACCTCCTGTACCTGGATGGTGTTCTTCAGGAGTTTGTCTCTCCACCAACTCCCTCAGTCTCTCCTGGCTCTGAGCTAAGCCAGTCATTACAGTCATGAATTGGGTCATCTGATTCCTCATCTCAACCCTTTCATTTGCCATTTGGGTCCTTACTTCATTCAAGTCTTGCTGAACTTGATCCATCTGAATTCCCGGAAGGTTGTTTCTCGTCGGGTACCGGTGTATTCTGATGACAGGTAACACTCTTCTGCGAGCAATGTTTCCTGAAACCACAACAAAGTGAGAAACAACAATAAAACAAAAACCTACAAAACAAAGAAAATGTTAGTATGCAATGCAATATGCTTATTTGTCTTCCAAGGGTATCCGGTTTGGTTCTTTGGTTTTGACCTTTCCAGACCTCGAGGAAATGCTGATGATGTTGATAGATAAAGCCCACCATAAATAATACAAACTGATATATTACAAAAGGGTGAAAATACATAGTTTGATTACAATACATTCCCATGGTGGGTCAAAATACAACAAAAGAAAAGTACAACAAAAGAAAGAAGTACAAGCAAAAGGATCTGACATCCAATCCAAAGTCATCCTCTCTGACTTCCTTCAGGAGGGCCTCAGTCATTGGCCCTACTGGGTGCTCTGTAATAGTCCTGATGAGGAGGTTCCTGGTAGCAATGGCACTGGTCAGCCTCTTATGCTTATCCTGATCCTTTGACCTCTTCAACCCCGCCCGGAGCTTTAATTCAGATATCTCCTTCTGAGCTGCCAACAAAGCTTCCTGATGCTTCCTCTCACTTTCCCCCAACTGATCTATCTTAGCATGAGTTCTCTGATCTTCTTGTGCACGGGCTTCAGTGATCCTGATCCACCTAGCCTGACTTTCCTCCAGATAATGCTCTGCCCTAGACTTCTGAATCTTTGCCTCTTTGCAAGCATTATTCAGTACTAACTCCCCTACTCTTGCCTTCATGATGTAGTCATTCGTCTTCTCAATCTTGGTCAGGTTCTCAATCCTGAGCCTTTCCAATCTCTCATTATCCAGACGACTGTCAGTTATCTCCCAGAGAGTCTTCTTTAAGGCTTCAGCTAGCTGAGTGTTCCTTTCCTTTAGCTTTTCAAACTCTTCCAAACTGACAGTAGTTGCAGGCTGTACTGTAGAAGGTCCAGGTACATCTTCTATAGTGAAAGGCATCCGGGTGAACTGAGCTCTGGTACGGGACCAATCAGAATACTGTGCTGAAGCAATATTGTTGCACTTGCCAAGGATGGCTGTCCCTTTAGTCTGGATGTTGTCCCAAGCCCAGGCAGCTTGTCTGACAACAGCAGAGTTAGGTTGGATTTCACAGTAGTGAGTTTCAGCCAAATCTTATCCTCTGGGAGGATGAACCAAAGCATACCCTAATTGTATTTTAAACAGTAAAGGGTTGTAGTTGATGCAACCTTTCACTCCTATCAAAGGCACATTAGGATATTGCCCACAGCTAGTAATAATGTCATTGCCTTTGGTGCTCTGAGTGCACCATCTAATGTCATCTGATGTCAAGGCAATAAATCTCTTAGCCCAGTTCTTCTGCTGATGATGGTTCAAGAAGGTATCTGATTTTGGCAAGTGTCTTAGCAGCCAAGAGTAATACAGAGGAGCACAACATCTGACCAGTATTCCTCTTTGCTTCTCATTCCTCTGATGTACTGAGTAGTAGAAGTCTCCTAGCAATGTAGGAACTGGGTTCCTCAATAAGAACAGGTGAATGGCATTCTTGCTCACAAACTTTGGCTCATCTGTAAACAAGATAACCCCATATATACTGAGGGCTAGAAGTGCACAGACAACCTTCCATTCTCCTATAGCAGCATGCAGGGTGGCCTGGGAGATCAAGAAGTCTAGGTGGAGGCCTGGAACACCAGCCTTGGTTGTCATGTTTTGATCAATAAGGGAAGGCTCCAAATGCAATGCCCTGGATATGTCTTCATTTCTGGGAGCAACCATCTCTGGGTTGAAAGGGATCCCTCTCCTGATAGGAACTCCTAACAACAAGGAAAACTCTTCAAATAGAGGTCCCAAATGGAAATTGTAAACACCCCAAATTTTCCCTCACCCATTCACACCATGGCTTGCGATCTTTTCATATGCATAAGTTCAATCATAGCATCTCATACCACATTTTTGATTCACTGCATTGGTTCAAAGTCATCTGCATCTAGGGCTTGTGATCTGGGCCATCCCTGAGCCATTTGAGCCATTCCAAAGGTCATCAATCACTTCAAAGGGGTCCATGTATGTTCAAGCATCATATTGTATCCTCACCAAGTCAAGAAAGTCAAAGAATCACAAGAACTGGGAAAGGCATGGAAGCAGAGCCAGGTTTAACTGCACAGATGATCTAGAATTAGGGTTTTGGTTTCAAAGGCCATAACTCCAAATTTTTTGGTAATTCTTGTTTCTATTGGTCTCTATATGTCACAAGGATCATGCATATCAATTTTCATGAAGAAATTCCATGGGGAAGGCATCTGATCAGGAGTTGACTTCTTGAGCAAGTCAGTGCAAAATCAGGGCATCTGAGGCCCCCAATGACCCAAACAAGGGAGGTACTTCATCATTTTGATTGTGTATGACCTTTATTTGATCATATAAGATGTTAGAAGTTCACAAAATTGAAGAATTTCAAGCCATTTGCAAAGTTGCCTTTTTGGGAAAATTACTTGTAATGGAAACTTGCCATTTTGGGAAACTTTTTCAACCCTTGCTTTTTGATTCAAAAATGCTTCAAATGAGAAAACTTTGGTCATGAAAGTTGTAGAATGGATCATTCCCTTTTCAAAAAGTACAAGAACTCATTCTAATTCATTTTGGATCAAAAGTTATGGCTTGTCAAAGTTGGGGAAAATCACATAATTTCAAGTTATGCACCAAAGAGGCAAAGTTGCAAAATCTCTTGCCAAGGCAAAATATGACTTCAAACACACTTCAATACATCACAACATCATAGTACATTGCTTCTAGGTCAGAATGCACCAAAGATTTGTCCAAATTCATGGCTTGTGCATTAAGAAATTCCAAAGGGGCCAAAAGTTCACAAATTTGCAAAACACTACATAAACTTCACTCAACTTGCTGATTTGTCTCAAAACCAATTCCATGGACATCCTTAATCTCAGCTGAGCCAAGACAAGCCAAAAAGCTAGCTATACCATTGCCCATACCTCAAGTACAAGTCAAGTTGACATTTTGGCAACTTGCCCATACCAATCCCAACATGCCACCAACAACTCTCTGCCCAATCCAGACTTTACAAACACACTCCAAGGGTTCATTTGCATCACACACACAAGCCTGAAACCTCTCATAAGCCATAGTTCAAGAAACTCACCTCTTATGCACTTTCCTTCGAATCTGATCACACAAGCATCAAACATCAAAGCAAACTTCACCAAATCACTCACTATGATCCTCTGATCATTTCCCAACCATTGTTTTGGCCTGAAACCTCCCACATCACAAATACGATTTTCACACTCCCTTGGCCTGAGCTTCTGCCAACTCTCTCTAGAGGCCATATAAACTCCAGCTAAGTGTCAAAAGCTTCAAAGGAGGATCATTAGAGCTTGTTTGAACCAAAGAAGCAGCCAGAAAGTCCCTGTTTCGAAAGCTCAATCTCAGGTAACATGATGAACAAATTTTCCAGAACTTTGATTTCTTGTTAGAATGTTGTCCTATGTGTTGCCCTGATCATGGGGATCTATTTATTTTTGAAAATGAGCCAGAAACAAGCATGTTATGATGTTCTGAAAGTTTGCCCGTAAAAATGTTTTTGCTTGTTTCCTTTGATTCACGAAAAATAAATGTTGTTTGACTTAGGGTTTATGTTTAGTGATGTTCATAGGTTGATTCTGGAGAGTTTTGTGAGGTTTTGATGCGTTTTGAGAGAGATTGAGATTTTGGCTTGCCGGAGAAGATGACCGGAACACTGTTCCGGTCATCTGAAAGTAATTAGGGCACTGGATTAGGGTTTAATCATAATTAGGCAAGTTTGAATGTGAGCCGTCCATTAGCGCGCCAGGTCAATTCCCGCCCCTGTGAGTTTGAATCTCAGCCATCAGATTGGCTGACTTTCCCATTTTCTCATTAAAATTATTTTAAATTCATTTGTTTTATATTTATTTTGTACGAATTTTAAAAAATAGCAAAACATGTTAAAAAATTCTGAAAATTTTTGTTAAACATTTCATTAATTTTCAGAACCCAAAAATATTTTTATTTTTATTTTTTGCATTAAAAATTATTTTTAAATCATTTAAAAGATTATTTTTAATTAGTTAATGAAAATTAATTAATTAAAAATACTTTTAGGTATTTAAAAATCACAAAAAAATTCACATAGCATTTAGAAACATTTAGAAACATTGTCCAACTCTCAAACCAAATTTCTTTTTTGATCTTGATGCCTTTTGATCATTTTCTTTGGAATTAATTTTATTTCAAGGCAATATTTTGGTTCAATCTTCAAAAATTCATTTCTGCCTAGCCATTGAGAGTTGGATGATGATTCTTTTTGCATTGCCTCTTGTATAGCATGTAGTTTATAGGGTAAAATTGGTTTGATTTGATCTTGCATTTTCTATTTGTTTAGCATTTTTCTTGACAAGGTACCTTAAAACCCTAGCAATCTTAGGAAATTCATAACTCTCACTAGGTTAAGAGTTGGATCCTCTCCTTTGGGCAGTGAGTTTGTGTAGGTCTAGGGAACCTTTGATAGCATTTTCAAATTTTTATCATGTCATTTGCTTCTGGTTTTGAATTTTTGTCTTGCATAATGCATATAACCCTAATTTATGCCTTCCTTTGCATCCATCTTCCATTTGCTTGCATACCATGACTTGCCATGACATTTTGTGCATCCATTTGATTCATAATACATATTAGGACATATTAGAATCATGTTTGATCATTGCATCTTTCATTTGCCATGTTATATGTCCATTGCATTTCATAACTTTTCATGAACATCCATGGTTCAATGCATGCTTCATTTGCATCCTTATGCTTGACTGATCATTATCATCTTGTCGCTCCCGATAGATGGGACTGGCCCAAATAAAGGTACAGACGCGAACGGTCGGCGAGAGGGACAATGAGAACACACAGCCGTGAACTCACTGGAGAAGGAAAGAGTCGCCAGCTAGGCATTTTTATCCCGGAGGAAAGGCAATGCTGCATAGACCTAGAAAAGATACGGATAAGACGGTTGCGAACCAGAGAGACTGAGAAAGGGGGTTGGTTACAACCTGGGAAGGTATTAGCACCCAGATTGTCCGCCGTACTCGACGGGATCCACGCTTAAAAGATTTGTGTTTTAAAGGGGTAGTGTCAGTGCAATCTGTGTATAAAATAGCTGGAAAGGAATGTACAGGTGTCAGTGCAAAAGAAGTGCAAAGTGTGATATATACAGTGTCAGTGTAGGAATGAGAATGAACTGCTCATGATGATGAGGCTAAGAGAATGAAGCTAGAAAGAAGGGGAATATACAGAGACTTTTGTTCGATAACTGTTAAGTTATGCCTACGTATCCTCTCGTGCAATGAGGAAGTCAGAACACCGTAGTTCGACCCAAAAAGACTGAAAGATGAATTGACTTGTGAACTGCTTACTTGTCTATGCTCAAGTGTATGACCTGTCTGGCTCAGGTGCAAACTGTCTTGCATTAGACGGAAGAAGCAAGTTCTCGTTTGTGGATGAAGGTGATGAGAAAAGAATCCCGAAGGAAACGGTTATTGTTTGTTTTTGTGTTTTCAGTCTTTTATTACTTTTGAATTTTGTCATAAGCTAATGAGCTTAAGTCTAAACCAATGGATTTAGTAAACTCATCACATCTTCCCTCTGATTAGGGGTAATGAGAATACCTTAAGTGTGAAGTCAGATTCTCACACTTAATCACCATTTGATGTAGGATTAAGATCATTATCTTACTTGTGATTATTTAGATGTTTTTTGTTGTTTTTTTTGTTTAGTGTTAAGTAATGAGGTTAAGCCATAATCAGGGATTTAACAGACTCATTACACCATCCTAATAGAAGGATAATAGATGAGAATGTTTAAGCTGAGAAAAGCTCCTCAACTTAATCCATGATTAGGGATTAAACTCATGACAAAACAAGCCTTTATTAGATGGGTTTTAGTTAATGATATGATGATGAAGTGGATTTTATGATTTGTAAGACAACTTGAGGGGGACTTGTCCATTAACACTAGGGTTAGTCCTTCTTAACCAATTAAGGAAGAATTAGAACCCTAATGCAAGGCCCAAGTTACAAGTGTGGTGTCTTGATGATTATTAGATGGATTGATTAAAGGAGTTAAACACATTAAGGGTTTAACACTTAGGATTAAAGTTATACACTCCATCCTAAGAGAAGGATGCAGGCATAAGTTTAATCACAAAGCCTTAAAGCCTTTAGGGTTTAGTCCCTGATTATGAGATGAGAAGGGAAGACTCAAAAGAGACACAAAGGTAAAACTAAGAGGGGAGACTAATCAAAACCCTAATCATTGTCATGCTTGGTTGTTCCTAAGGTTTGTGAGGTTTTCAAGATAAATCTTCAATGGAACCACCAGGAAGCAGATGAAAGGATCAAGAGAAGCAAAGCAACTTGCTTCATTCAAGAAGTCAAGTCACTTGAAGAAATAAAGTAAGAAGAAGAAAAATGAGCAAGCTCGAACATAAAAATGCAGCATGGATGCAAGGGAGAGAGGAAGAGAAGTTATGAGAAGTGAAGGCAAATTCACTTCTCAAAGTCACTTACCACCTGAAAAGTTAGAAAAGAAAGTGCAATGTAATGCAAAATGAGATGAAATAGTATGATGTAAATCAAAACCAGAAGCATGTTTATGATGATAATGATGCTATGAAGTGATACAAACATGAGACAACAAATGGAGATGATCATACAAGCTCATGGATGCAAATGGAGCAAGTTAAGAACCAAGAACATACATGAAAAGTTATGAGATGCATATGGCATACAACATGGCAAATGAAAGGTGCAATGATAAAACATGCTTTCAATATGTCTTATGATGTTAAATGAATCAAATGGAGACATAGAATGTCATGGCAAGTCATGTTATGCAAGGAAATGCAAGATGGATGCATATGGAAGCCCAAATTAGGGTTTATGAACAATACATCAAACACAAACCAAAATCAGAAGCAAACAACATTATAAAAAATTGAAAATGCACTCAAAGGATTCCTAATCCTATACTAACTCACTGCCCAAAGGAGAAGTTCCAACTCCTAACCAATTTCAAGTTATGATTTTCCTAAGTTTCCTAGGGTTTTAGGGTTCCTTAACAAGAAAATTACCAAACAAATTGAAAATGAGAGATCAAATCATGGCCATTTAATCTCACAAACTACATGCTAAACACAATGCAATGCAAAAAGAATCAAGGTCCAACTCTTTGGGGTTAGGCAGAAATGATTTTTTGAAGTTTGGATCAAAATAATGCATAAAAATGATTTTAATTCAATGAAAAATTCTCAAAATGCATCAAGATCAAAAAAGAAATTTGGTTTGAAGGTTGGACAATGTTCCTAAATGTCTTAAAACATTTCATGGATTTTTTGGTGATTTTTAAATACCTAAAAGTATTTTTAATAAATTAATTTTCATTAATCAATTAAAAATAAACTTTTAAATATTTAAAAATACTTTTTTAATGCTAAAAATGAAAATAAAAATATTTTTGTGTTTTAAAAATTAATGAGACTCTTGACAAAAAGTTTCATAATTTTTAAATAATTTTTGCTATTTTAAATAAAATGGACAAAATAAAAGAAAAGAAATGAATTAAAAATGAAATAAAAAGAAAGTATGCGCAATGGAGGGCCAGGATTCATTCTGGGGAAAGATTTGTTGACTGCGCGCGCAGATCAAAGGCTGAAATTCAAAATTCCTAATTCTGATTTATGAATTAATTAAATGGGATTAGGGCTTAATGAGTGCATCTGGACCATACACACGCGCGCGAAGTCAAACCAGTCAAAGCATCTAATGGACCAGATTCAAACTGCCTTAATGACGTGATTAAAACCCTAATGATTTTCAGGTGGCCGGAGAAGACCTCCGGTTGTCTTCTCCGGTGGGAACTCCACCTGAAAATCCCTAAAATCCTCAAAATGCAACCAAAATGAAATCTAAACACACAGAAATGATCCCCACCCTTCACTGAATCAAAACCCCAAGCTAAAACTCATCTATCTTTCCTTAATCACATGAATCGAAACCAAACATTTTTTAGGTCAGGAAGTTTCAGAACATGATTAAACTCTTATTTCTTCACCATTTTCAAAACTAAAGACATCAGAGCAATCAGTGGATCATGAAGAACAACTTAAGAACTTAAAAAATGATTTCTGGAAAAAATGTTCTTGAGCTACCTGAGTTTCGAAGCTTTCACTCTTGCAACTTTCTGACCTCTTCCTTTGATGCAAACCACCCCCTTTGGTCCCTTGATGATGTCTGGATGCTCAGCAAGAGTTTATGTTGGCTGGTTTGGGAGTTTGAACAGCTTCTGCTCAAGCTCAGGTGAGAATGGTGTTTGTGATTCAGGCTGTTTCAGGCCAAGGTGAGGGGTTCTTTATGATCAGGATGATGATTTGAGAAGGTTTGTGAAGTTTGTTCAAGTGTTTGTGGCCTGTGGAATGAGTTTCGAAAGCTTTGGCTTTGAGAGTGAAAATGGAAGAGTGATGTTCTTGCTGGTTTCAGGCTTAGGTCTTGCTGGTTTTGGTTCAGTGAAGCAAGGTGAGTTGATTAGTGGAGTTTGTTTGAGTGTTTTTGGCTTGTGGAATCAGATTCGAAGGAAAATGCAAGTTGGAGAGAGTTTGTGAATGTGTGTTGTGGTGAGTTTTCAGGCTGGCTTGTTGTATGAAATGGCTGGCATTTTCTTTGCATAAACAAATGCCATTGGTCAGATGATGTGACTTGGCCTTTTGTGATAGGTGAGTTAGCTTTTGCAAAAAGTCCAATCTTGTGTAAGAGAAGCATGGGTTGTGTTCTAGGCTAGTACAAGTGTGTGGGCTGGCGCAGCATGGTGAGGGGAAAGGCTAGCTTGGTTCAGCATCCAAGGCAACAAGTGGATGGAAGTGTTATGATGGTTTTGCAACTTGGTTCCCTTTTGGTTCATATGGAAAGATCTTGCTATACAAACCATGAAACATGAGAAACTCTTGATCCATTCTGAACTTTAGGTCACATGTGATGTTTGTATGATGGTTAGACATGAATTAGAAGTCACAAATGCCTTGGTACAAAGTTTTTGCAAGTTTTCCATTTGGTGCATATTTTGAAAATTAGTGATTTTAGCCAACTTTGACACACCATAACTTTTGATCCAAAATGAATTAGGTCATGTTCTTGTACTTTTTGAAAAGGGAAAGATCTAATCTACAACTTTCATGACCAAAGTTTTTTCATTTGAAGCATTTTTGGATCAAAAAGTAAGGGTTGAAAAAGTTGCATAAAATGACATTTCCTTAAAAGTCAACCATGCCCAAAAAAGTCAACTTTGCAAAAACTTGTAATTCTTGAATTTTATGAACTTAGACCTTCTTCCATGATCAAATAAAGATCATATACACTCAAAATGATGAAGATCACCCCTTGGTTGGGTCATTGGGGGCCTCAGATGCCCTGATTTTGCACTGACTTGTCCAGAAAGTCAACTCTTGATCAGATGACTTCCCCATGGAATTTCTTCATGAAAATTGATATGCATACTCCCTATACCATATAGAGACCAATAGAAACAAGAATGACCAAAAAAATTGGAGTTATGGCCTCTGAAACCAAAACCCTAATTTTAGGTCAACTGTGCAGTCAAACCTGGCTCTGCATCCATACCAATCCCAGTTCTTGTGATTCTTTGGCATTCTTGACTTTGGGAAGATATAATATGATGCTTGAACACATATAGACCCCTTTGAAGTGATTGTTGACCTTTGGAGTGGCTCAAGAAGCTTTTGGATTGTTCAGATCACAAACCCTAAATGCAGATGACTTAGAACCAATGCAGTGACTCAAAATTGAGATATGAGATGTTATGATTGTGTTTATGCTTATGAAATGATCACAAGACATGGTGTGAATGGGTGAGGGCAAATTTGGGGTGTTTACAGCTGCCCCTATTCAAACATGAGTTAGCTGTGCAGGATGTAAGCAACGGCTTATCAGGCAAACAAGATAACTTGTGGTTGAATACCAAAGACAGTCCAAAATTTGCACTCACAGAATGAAGAAGAAAAGGGATATAGATTGTAAAAGAAAATAAAGTATATTGTAAAGTGTGGGCGACGGAGGACGACCGTCGAGCAGAGGACGACTGCTGGGTAAAGAGCAATGACGGGGACGGCCGACATGCTGGGAAAAGTGCGGAAAATAAAGCAATGACGGGGACGGCCGACATGCTGGGGATAAAAGAAATATGATGGGGACGACCATCAAGTAAAGCTGTAAAATTCTCTGGGGATTAATGAAACCTGACGGGGACGGCCATCAAGTTCATATAGTAAAGTAACCAACGATGGGGACGGCCATCGGGCTAAGAAGAAAAGGGACCACGATGGGGACGGCCATCAGGTTAAAGAATAAATGAAATAAACAGATGATGAGGTACGGTCATCAAAGGTGAAGGACGATCACCTAGCAGGGGACGGCTGCTCTGTTGGGTATAAGATGAGGGACGATCATCTAAGGTGAAGGACGATCATCCGACAGGGTACGGCTGCCGAAAATCAACGATGGGGACGGCCATCGGATGAGCATGATGGAGGACGACCATCAAGAGGTGGGGGACGACCACCTAGCAGGGGACGGCTGCTCTCAAGGTTCATCATGACATAGGACGAATGCCAGATAACCAAAATCGACAATGGGGACGACCATTGGATAAAAAGATGAAGGACGATCATCAAAAGGTGGAGGGCGACCACCTAGCAGGGGACGACTGCTAAAATATCAACGATGGGGACGACCATCGGATGAGCCTGATGGAGGACGACCATCAAGAGGTGGAGGACGACCACCTAGCAGGGTACGGCTGCTCTCAGGGTTTATCATGACACAGGACGAGTGTCAGATAAAAAAGAAAGTTTGTTTCGTTGGCAATCTACTGGGGAATAGTAAACACGGACGAGTGTTTACATCCAAGAAACAAAAGGTATAAATGTTTAGCATTGTATATAGATTAAAGATGCAGACGAGCATCCCTATGATACGGACGAGTATCGGGTAGAAACAAATAACTGACACGTGTTCAGAGATGATGATACGGACGAGTATCAACTGGTTAACAAGGAACACGGACGAGTGCTGAATCTGAAGGGACTCTTCTGGGGAATGATAGACACAGACGAGCGTCTATATTCAAGAAGACATGAGTGTTTGACACAGTGTATGGATTAAAGATGCGGACGAGCATCCTTAGGACTATGATACGGACGAGTATCATGTAGAAACAAACGCTTGACACATGTTCTGAGATGATGGTACGGATGAGTACCAACGAGTTAACAAAGAACACGGACGAGTGTTGACTCTGAGGGGATGTATAAGTGGTATATATAAGATACAGACGAGTATTAGTAAGTATAAGTGGTGTATAGATGAGTGTTTAACTGCTGGGGAAAATGACACGGACGAGTGTCAAAAAGAGAAGAATAAACAAATATCTGATATACAAAGTGTAGGCGACTGCGCTGGGGATATGACACGGACGGGTGTCAAAGGATTGTCATATGTGAGTATATGTGAGTGCAAAGAGGACGTCTTTGGCTTTCTGCTGGGGTTATGACACAGATGGGTGTCAAAAAGTATCTGTAATACGAGTGTTATTGTTTGCGCCGAGTGTTCGGGCGACTTTACTGGGGAGTGATGACACGGACGGGTGCCAAAGAGAGTATATATACTGGTGTTTGTGAATGTGAGGCAACTGATTTTGCTGGGGAATCTCCGCCGGGGATATGAGGGAAGTATTCTGTATATTGATGGATTGTCATTATTCACAAGTGTTGATTCAAAACATGGCTTATGAATATGCTATATGTTTGATTTTTTCCGTAATGCTCCGTGTTAAAACGGAATGCTACGCTTTGTGGGTGAATATGATGCGAATGCCATGATTATGCAAAGATACCAAACCGGGATTCGGATCCCGTTGCTACGAAGATCTTCGGCCGATCTGCTTGAAATGGACATCCCAGCTGGGGATGAGATCGCGGGTAGATCTGTCATGAGATGATGTCTGCTTGGGGATTCGGGTCACTGATAGACCTATTCCAATAAATGAGAGACCCAGCTGGGGTTTGCAGAAGCTTTCGTCACTCTGTTGTGATTCTTCATGCACTGCTCTTTCTGGATAGAGGCTGAGACTCTGTGGGGAGATGGTCCCCTGTCCTTTGTACTCGGCTGAGGATGAGATGGCAACTTGGCTGGGAGCAGTAGCAAGTGGCAGCTCAGCTGGGGGGAGTCATGAGAGGCAACTCAGCTGGGGAGAGAGCACTTCGGGTGCTAAAATTGAGTGTTGATTTTCCAGCTTGTTGGGGTGAAGCTTTCATGCCCCAAGCTGTGTTCTGGATACCTGCAATCCTGAAAAGATAGAGAAACGCACAAGTAATCCCGAGGTATCCTTTACTGGATTCCGTCATAGGAGTTTAGACACTTCTAAGAGTAAGTATATTTCCTGCAAGCACGTTTTTATTTGAAGATAAACATCTGTATTCTATGCAATCAGTGTTTCTTTTAGACATCAAACATTTTTTGCAAATAAATGTATAAGACGAGACATGACTGAAAATCTGATTTTATTAATTCATATGCCCTGAATTGGCGAAATACAGTCAAAGAAACAAATCCCCTGAAATGAGGAGATTGTTACAAATTGAGAAATAAAATGCTGGCAATGTTGATGACGCTTTAAGGAGCTTCCTCTTCACTATGACTCGTATGACTTTTGACGTTCTTCTCATCTTGCTTTCTGAGGAATGTTGATTCTGATTGAAGCTTGATCCTTTCGAAGCTTACCAAGTTGTAAGTGATACAGACGAATTCAGAGTGCAGTTGTTCGCTTATTCCCTTATTTTGCATGGATCGCCCTTTCGGGTTTTCAATCCATCGGGATACCCATTTTTGCCTGAGTTGTCCAATGTGGCTTTTCAACTCAGCGGGTGTACGTTTTTTATTTAATTTCCCTTATTTTTGCCCGAGTCTTTTATTCTGTTTTTGACTCGCCGGGATGCCCTATTTTTGCCTGGACTTACATTCTGTTTTTGTGTCCAGCGGGTCACTTTTATGCGAAGTATTTTTTAACTGCATCTGAATTCACAGGGGACGGGAAATCTTCACCATCCATGGTGCTGAGCATCAGTGCTCCACCAGAGAAAACTTTCTTTACCACAAATGGTCCTTCATAATTTGGAGTCCATTTGCCCCTGTGGTCTGTATGAGGAGGGAGGATTCTCTTCAGCACAAGATCTCCTACTTGGTACTCTCGGTGCCTGACTTTCTGATCGAAGGCTTTCTTCATTCTCTTCTGATATAACTGCCCATGACAGATTGCAGCCAATCTTTTCTCTTCGATCAAACTCAGTTGTTCGTATCGGGCCCGAACCCATTCTGCTTCACTCAGTTTAACATCCATTAGTACCCGTAGAGAGGGTAATTCAACTTCAACCGGTAGGACTGCTTCCATACCATACACAAGCTGATACGGTGTTGCCCCAGTGGATGTTCTGATTGACGTGCGGTACCCATGCAAGGCAAATGGTAGCATCTCATGCCAGTCTTTGTAAGTGACTACCATCTTCTGCACAATCTTCTTGATATTCTTATTTGCTGCCTCAACAGCGCCGTTCATCTTTGGCCTGTAAGGAGAAGAATTGTGATGTTGAATTTTGAAGTCCCGGCATAGCTCTGCCATCATTTTATTGTTCAAGTTGGAACCATTATCAGTAATGATTCGCTCGGGAACTCCGTATCGACAGATGATATCTCTCTTCAGAAATCTGGCTACCACTTGTCTGGTAACATTTGCGTATGATGCTGCTTCAACCCACTTGGTGAAATAATCAATAGCGACCAAGATGAACCTGTGGCCATTCGAAGCAGTTGGCTCAATCTTGCCAATCATATCAATGCCCCACATAGCAAAGGGCCAGGGTGAAGACATCACATTCAAAGGATTGGGAGGCACATGCACCTTATCCGCATAAATCTGGCATTTATGGCATTTTCTGGCGTAGGCACAACAGTCGGCATCCATTGTGATCCAGTAATAACCCGACCTTAACAACTTCTTAGCCATGGCATGCCCTCCCGCATGGGTACCAAAGGATCCTTCGTGCACTTCATGCATTAACAAATCCGCTTCTGTCCTGTCAACGCATCTGAGGAGTACCATATCAAGGTTCCTTTTGTACAGGGAACCATCAGTGTTCAAGAAGAAACTACCAGCAAACCTTCTCAAAGCCTTCTTATCATTGGAAGATGCCCCAGGTGGGTATGTTTGATCCTCCAAGAAGCACTTAATGTCATGGAACCAAGGCTTATCATCTTTACCAACATCTGCTGCAAATACATATGCTGGCCTGTCAAGTCTGGACACTGAGATCTGAGGTACAAAGTTGGTAGCCTGAACTTTGATCATGGACGAAATGGTAGCCAGAGCATCTGCAAACTGATTCTCGTCCCGAGGGATATACTCAAGCTTGACTGTTGTAAAGAAAGTCAATAACCTCCTTGTATAATCCCTGTAAGGTATCAGATGATCCTGGTGGGTGTACCATTTACCGTTGGTCTGATTGATTACCAGAGCTGAATCTCCGAACACGGTCAATGTCTTGATACTGAGGTCGATGGCTTCCTCAAGACCCATAATACAAGCTTCGTATTCAGCTTCGTTGTTAGTGCAGTTGAAAGTGAGTTTTGCCGAGAAAGGCATGTGAACTCCTTTAGGTGTAATGAGCACCGCACCAACACCACGACCATTCATGTTAACAGCCCCATCAAACATCATAGTCCATTCTTCTTCCGGGTCAGGCCCTTCAGTGTGAATAGGCTCTTCATGATCTTTTGCTTTTATGAACATGATGTCTTCATCAGGGAAGTCAAATCTCATAGGCTGGTAATCATCAATGGGTTGCTCAGCAAGATATTCAGACAATACACTGCCCTTGATGGCTTTCTGAGAAGTGTACTGGATGTCATATTCTGTGAGGATCATTTGCCATCTTGCAACCCGTCCGGTAAGTGCTGGCTTCTCAAATATGTACTTAACTGGGTCCATCTTAGAGATCAGCAAAGTAGTGTGGGTTAACATATACTGTCTCAGTCGGCGAGCAGCCCACGCTAAAGCACAGCAAGTTTTCTCGAGCAGTGAATAACGTTGTTCATAGTCGGTAAACTTTTTGCTTAGGTAGTATATTGCATACTCTTTTCGACCAGACTCGTCATGCTGGCCCAGCACACACCCCATTGACTCTTCTAATACTGTCAAGTACATTATCAGAGGTCTTCCTTCAACTGGAGGCATAAGGATTGGAGGCTCTTGTAAGTATTCCTTGATCTTGTCAAAAGCCCTTTGGCAGTCTTCGTTCCACCTGCCCGTTTGTTCTTTTCTCAACAATTTGAATAAGGGCTCACAGGTTGCTGTAAGGTGAGATATGAACCTTGAAATGTAGTTCAATCGACCTAAGAACCCTCGAACTTCTTTTTCTGTCTTCGGTGCAGGCATCTCTTGAATAGCTTTGACTTTATCAGGGTCAACTTCAATCCCTTTCTCGCTCACAATAAAACCCAGCAGCTTACCAGATCGCACCCCGAATGTGCACTTGTTGGGGTTCAACTTCAGTTGGTACTTCCTCAGACGCTTGAACAACTTTAGCAGATTCACCAGATGATCTTCTTCAGTGAGGGACTTGGCAATCATGTCATCCACATAACATTCGATTTCTTTATGGATCATGTCGTGGAATAACGTTACCATAGCCCGTTGATAGGTTGCACCAGCATTCTTGAGCCCAAATGGCATTACCTTGTAGCAGAACGTGCCCCAGGGTGTGATGAAGGTTGTCTTCTCCATGTCTTCAGGTGACATTTTAATCTGATTGTATCCTGAAAATCCATCCATGAAGGAGAATACCGAGAACTGAGCCATATTATCCACCAATAATCAATGTGAGGTAAAGGGAAGTCGTCTTTCGGGCTGGCTCTGTTCAGATCCCGGTAGTCAACACACATCCTTACCTTGCCGTCTTTCTTAGGCACAGGTACTATATTAGCAACCCACAGCGGATAGCTAGTTACAACAAGGAACCCGGCGTCCCATTGCTTTTGTACCTCTTCCTTGATTTTCATTGCCATGTCTGGACGAGTACGACGCAGTTTCTGTTTAACCGGCGGACATTCTTCTCTCAAAGGCAGCTTCTGCACAACAATATCGGTGTCCAACCCTGGCATATCTTGATAAGACCAAGCGAACACGTCCACATACTCTCGAAGCAGGTCAACCAGTTGTCTCTTCACTGAGTCTTGTAAGCAGGCCCCGATTTTAACTTCTTTCACGTCTTCATCTGTACCAAGATTGACTGTTTCAACCTCCTCCTGGTGAGGAGTGATAACCTTCTCTTCTTGTCTTAACAACCTGGCTAGCTCTTCAGGAAGCTCATATTCTTCTTCAACCCCTTCGTCAGCTTGATTGATCGGATTGTCAAAGTCATACGAAGTCATAGTCGTGCCGTTGTCGGTGCTGTCTGGAAGGCACACTCTGCAAGGGTTCAGTTTGTTCATTTTAGTGATTTGATTTTAATCTTGTTTAGAAAAGTGAAATAAAGTTGTCATTTTGAAAACACTGCCATTTATTTTTTTTGTACAAAAAGAAAAATGAAAAAAATAGTGAGCGGAAAAGAAAAAGACTCGTTTGCAAAAAGATGTCTGATATTTCATTGATTAATCTTATTGCACAAAAAGTACAGATGGCCCGATTACAAAATGAGCCTTGTCATCTTGGGCAAGATGCAAGACTTTGATGCATGCTATAAAAATACAGGAAATAATAATTACTCTGCATGAGTAACTCTTATAATTTCCTGGGAAGACCAGTTCGAGATACTGCTCCCCGGGATCTTTGGACGAATCCAGCTTTCCAGGTTGCGTTCTTCTTCCAGCTCGTCTTCCAAATTGTTGACAGCATCAGGGGTGAGCATCCCCCCACTAACAAAGTTGGGCTCTTTTGCAGCCTCTGCTTGATCTTGTTGAGTTGGTTTGTAACCCAACCCAAATCTATCTTCTTTCTTCTCCACCGGTAACAGTTTGCCCCAGCCTTGGGCAGTTCCTTCCTCAACAACCTTCCGGGCTTGTTGGTATGATGTCATCGAGGTTCCAGGTACAGCAGATGTTTCATTCACATTCAAGGCCTCAAACCCCTGACTCATTGTTTCATGGATCTCCCCATCCATCTCAATGTATTTATAGGTAGCCAGGTGGCTGACAAAAATATCCTCCTCTCCACAGATTGTAACGACTTGACCCTCCCACTCGAATTTTAACTTCTGGTGAAGGGTTGAGGTCACGGCGCCAGCGGCGTGAATCCATGGCCTTCCCAATAGACAGCTGTAGGCAGGCTGTATATCCATCACGTAGAAGGTCGTTTTGAAAGTCTGCGGGCCAATCGTTATGGGCAACTCAATCTCTCCCAGAACCGATCTCTTTGAACCATCAAAGGCTCTCACCACCAGGTTGCTGGGACGCAACGCCAATCGATCATACTCTAGCTTCACAAGGGCCTTCTTAGGTAAGACATTGAGGGATGACCCTGTGTCTACCAGCACATGGGAAAGGACTGTTCCTTTACATTCCATGGTTATGTGCAAAGCCTTGTTATGGTTGCGGCCTTCCGTAGTCAAATCAGTGTTGGTGAACCCTAGTCCATGACTAGCATTAACATTTCCAACCACAGCTTCCAACTGATTAACGGTGATCTCTTCAGGCACATAAGCTGCGTGCAAGACTTTGAGTAGTGCATTCCGATGGGCTTCGGAGCACATAAGCAATGATAGGATTGAGATCTTGGAAGGCGTCTGATGAAGCTGATCCACTATTTTGTAATCACTTTTCTTGATGATTCGCATGAACTCATCAACCTCTTGATCAAAGGGTGTTTTCAAAGCTTCTTTAACAATCTGCTCTTCCTGCACCAAGCTTTTTCCTTTTGCCTTGGCAGCAGCTTCCGCTTCGGCAGTGGGTCTCTGAATTTGTGGAGCGAAAAGACGTCCGCTTCGAGTGAAGCCTCCGCCTCCTCCCACATTGTCTATTTGTGGTGCAGGGGTTGATGATTCAAAAGTGATTTTTTGTCCTTCGCAGTACAAATCAGAGCCGTAATGCCAGGGGATGGCATTACTGCTTTCATAGGGTACTGGTCCAGGCACCGTGATAGTGACTGGATTGGCTGCAGCTGCGGAAGGAATTGTGATAGTCTGTGGATCGTAGTATATCGTAACTGGTGCTCTGATGGGAGTAGCACTTTGTGAGTTGTAGGCTGAATTATTTTCAGGATCGTAGTAGATTGTAACGGTTGAGACATCTTCATTGCTTGTTGCTGATGTTGTAGGAGACATTGTCGGGAGGATGGGTGTTGTTGTTGTAGGAGTTTCAAAATGGAGTGGTGCTGGAGTTGTAGAAGGAACGTCGGTTGATATCTGGTCAGTTGAAATGACAGATGAAATACTTGTTGATGAAGCTGAAGAGTTGTCGGGAACAACAGTTGTTGCAGTTGTAGGAGATACTGGAATTGTTGCTGATGAGATTGCTGGATTTGTGGGAAATGATGTGGTGATTTGAAGTTGGCCGCTCTGAATGAGACCATCTATGCCATTCCTCAAGTTATCGCACCCATTTACTGAAATATTGCATTAAGCACACCCTAATTCACACCCCGGGAACATTTGACATTCGAGGAGTTGAGCCTTAATCTCTACCAACGGTGTCCGAATCTGACCCACACTGGTTATTAGATAAGACGGTTTGTCTTCTTCAATAGCGTTGATTCTGGGACCCCCGTGGTTAGGCATAGGGTTCTTATTAACATTGGGTGGTGGTGCGAAATTCAGGGCCTTAGAGTCCACCAGGTCTTGTACCTTCATGTGCAAGGCTCTGCACTTTTCTGTACTGTGGCCAGGTGCATTCGAGTGAAAAGCACATCTGGCGTTGGAGTCATAATTCCTGGGTAGACTATTAGGATCCGGAGGTGCCAACGTCCTTAGCTCAACTAGGTTGAGTTTCAGGAGTTGTGGCAGCAATGTAGCATATGGCATAGGGATCGGATCGATCACCCTATTGGCTTGAGATGGCCTCTGTTGGAATGGCCTTTGCTGATTGTTGTTGTTGGCGTTGTTGTAGTTTCTCGGAGGATACTGAGCTTGTTGATGGTACTGAGGTTGTTGCTGATAGTTTTGTTGCGGAGGTTGATAAACTGGTTGTGGATGAGCTGGAGCGGGAATGGTGACTGCTGCTACAGACCTGTGAACATACTGGGGTCTTCCCCTGTTGGTGTGGATGGCATTGGTCTCTCCAGTTCTTCTCGGGCCTGCAAAAGGCTTCCTTGTATTGCTGGACGAGCTGGCACCGTTGTCAGAAATCTTGCCCATCTTCAACAGGCTCTCAATTCTCTCTCCAGCTATGACAACATCTGCAAAGCTAGTGGAAGAGAAAGCATCCAGCCTGTCAATGTATGTTCCCTGAAGGGTGTTCATAAACATATCTGCCATTTCCCTCTCAGACATAGGTGGCTGAACAGCAGCAGCCAATTGCCTCCATCTCTGGGCGTACTCTCGGAAGCTTTCCCTTGACGACTGTGACATTCCCATTAGGAGGGTCCTGTTGGGTGCCATATCTAAGTTGTATTGATACTGTCTAATAAAGGCCTCTGCCAGGTCCTTCCAACACCTGATAGTTGCTCTTGTCAGATGAGAGTACCATTCTCTTGACGCTCCAGTTAAGCTATCCTCGAAATAAAACATCCAGAGCTTTTCGTCCATGGTGTAGGCCTTCATCCTCCCCAAAAATGATTGTAAATGAGTCTGGGGGCATGAAGTCCCATTGTATTTCTCAAAACAAGGAGGCTTGAACTTATGGGGAATCCTGACCCCGTCTACCAAGCCCATGTCCATAACATCGAAACCCAAAGAGTTTTGAGACTCCAAGGATCTTAACTTCTCAGCTATCTCATCCAGCCTTCTGTCATAAGCTTCCTCCCCAGCACCCATTACTATAAACTGATCCTCCTGGGGGTCTTCTTGCAGTACCCTTCCTGCAGTGGCAGTCCCTTGAACATTGGCAGGGATATTGACCTCTGGATGGAGGTGGGGTCCAAAGACTGGGGGATTGACATGAGGTTGGACCCTCTCATTATTGCTTGTGCCAGCAGTCCCTACATGTGGATCCTCTTGATTTTGCCTTTCCACCATGACTCTCAATCTTTCTTGGCTTTGAGCCATGTTGTTCATCACTTCCATAAATTGCGTCATCTGGGTTCTCATTTCCAATCTTTCGTTTGCCATTTGATTTCTGACCTCTGCAAGGTCCTGTTGTACCTGATCCATTTGTATGCCCGGAAGGTTGTTACGGGTTGGATAACGGTGCGGACGGTTGAGGGGAAATACCCGGCGCCGAGCAATAGTTCCTGAACATCACAACAGAGTTAGCGACAATAAAACAAAAACCTACAAAACAAACAAAGGGTTAGCATGCAATGCATTATGCTTATTTGTTTTCAAAGTATCCGGCTTGGCATTCAGTTTTGACCCTTCCAGACCCTCGAAGATGCTGTTGATGTTGCTTTTGAAGTAAACTTGGATGGAACAAACTGATACATATATTACAAAAGACAAATGGTACATAGTTTGTTTACAAATACAAGCCCTCTGAGGGGTCAAAATACATCACAAGAAAATAAAAGTACATGGAATGAAAGCAACAACAAGCAAATGGTCAAACACCAAGACCAAACTCATCCTCCCGAACTTCCTTGAGAAGTGCTTCGGTCACAGGATCAGCTGGACGCTCCGTGAGATTCCTGATAAGGAGGTTCCGGGTGGTAACAGCTGCAATTAGCTTCTTGTGCTGACTTTGGTCCTTAGACCTCTTCACTCCAGCTCTGATCTTCAGCTCTGATATCTCCCTCTGGGCTGCTGCCAGGGCTTCCTGCTGCTCTTTTGCACTAGCTTCCAGCTGCTCTATCTTGTCTTGGACTCTCTTATCTTCTAGAGTGCGAGCCTCGGTGATCCTGACCCACCTAGCTTGACTCTCCTTCAGATACAAGTCTGTCCTGGCTTTCTGGAACTGGGCTTCCTTGCAAGCATTCTTCAGAATTTGTTCTCCAGCCCTAGACTTCTTAATGTAATCCTCAGACTTCTCAATTTTAGCCAGATGCTCTACCTTCTGCTTCTCTAACCTCTCAATATCCATCCTACCATCACTCCTCTCCCGGAGGGTCTTCTGCAAAGCCTGAGTTAACTTCTCATTTCTCTCTTTCAAGCCCTCAAACTCCTCCAAACTGACAGTGGCAGGGGGTGGTGCTGAGGATGATCCAGGCATATCCTCCATGGTAAAGGGCATTCCAGAGAATTGAGCCCTGGCATGGGACCACTCATGGTACTGTGCTGATGCTACATTGTTGCACTTCCCCAAGATGGTTACTCCCTTGGTTTGAACATTGTCCCAGGCCCAGGCTGCCTGCCTAACAATAGCCAGATTAGGCTTGTTCTCACAATAAAGAGTCTCAACCAAGTCTTGTGCCTTAGGAGTGTGGACCAGTGCATAGCCCAGTTGCCTTCTGAACAGCAGAGGGTTGTAATTAATGCTACCCTTAACTCCTATCAGGGGCACATTGGGAAATTTCCCACAGCTGGTGATGATATCCCTGCCTTTTGTGCTTTGAGTGCACCACCTGATATCAGCTGAAGTTAGAGCAGTGAGTCTTCTAGCCCAGTTTCTCTGCTGATGAGGATTCAAAAATGCATCTATTTTGGGCAAGTGCATGAGAAGCCAAGTATGGAACAAAGGAGCACAACACCTCACTAATCTTCCCCTCTTCTTTTCATTCCTCTGGTGCACTGAATAGTAGAAATCCCCCAACAAGGTTGGCACTGGGTTCCTTAGAATGAATAGATGGATTGCATTCTTGCTAATGAATCGAGGCTCATCTGCAAATAATACAATCCCATATATGCTCAGGGCCAATAAAGCACAGACTGCTTTCCACTCTCCTAAAGAAGCTTTCAGGGTAGCTTGGGAGATCAAGAAATCCAGGTGCAGGCCAGGGATTCCAGCCTTAGAAGTCATATGCTGCCCAATTAGAACTGATTCCAGATGCAAGGCCTTTGCCACCTCTTCATTACCAGGAAAGACCATCTCAGGGTTGAAAGGGATTCCACCCCTGATAGGTATACCAACCAATGATGAGTATTCTTCCAATAAAGGGCCCAACTGAAAGTCCTGAAAAGTGAAACACCTCAGTGGGGGATCATAAAACTGAAGGCAGGTGTGGATCAGACTTCTCTGTGAAGGGTCCAAATCCATAACCACATCAAGTATATCTCCGTAGTGTTCCCTGAACAGTGGTATATGGTCTGGAGTGATCAGGGTCTGAATCCTCCTGATGTCAGCTAGCTCTGACTGGAAGAAGTGGTAGGTGATGTTACTCTTTTTAGGTGCCATGATGTTGAGACTGAGTAGAGACAGGTGCTGATGATAACACTGAAGGATGGGCCACTGACTGGCTGATGCAGGTGACTGAAGCAGATAGCTGAAGCAGATGCTGATGAAGATAGGTCAATACTGAAGATAGGGTCAAAACCAAACCAAAAATGAAGATGGATACCCTGAAACACAAATAAGCAAATGTCAATATGATGCAATGATTATGTATGCAAATGATATGCAAGGGTTTGTGACTGAGCTGGATCTGATCAAGTGCTCTGATATGAGTCCAGGTATATTCAAGAAATCCAGATGGAGGTCTATAAATCCAGTAACCAAGGTGGGGGACTCAAATAAAGAGTCACATGTCCGGGGTTTAGAATCACAAGAACTGTTCCAACATGGAGTATTCTTAATCATATCACAGTAACAAGGGTATGTTGGAGCCAAGGGTACCTGCAAACCTGTAAACAGCCCAACCCCCTCACAGGTGGTGTTCTAAAACAAGGATCCTCAGACTTGGATCAGTTATGAGAAGTGTAAACACTTCTAACCCGGAGGTACAGTGTTTACAATAACCATAAAAGTTCCTCCTCTAATTCACCTCAGTTTCTGAAGGTCAATACTAAAGGTCATCCAGACTTAGCAGGCTTCCCAGATAGCCCTAGCATTGCAGGAAATCTGCAACACAGAGTTCTCAAGAAGAAACCCATATCTGAACCGTGTTTCATATTCCCGCACCAGACCGAGATGGAATGGGAAAGAATATGAACCACTCTAGCCTAGGTGTCACTCAGATCCCAGGTATAGGATCTTAACTCTCAATAGAACCCCACCCACCAAAGCAAAACCAGATCCAGCCAGACAGCACGACAGTATGATATATGTAAAGCTATAAATAAAGCAAATAAACAACTGTACATAAAGCAAAAATAAATACAAACACAAATAAGCACATAACACCCCAGTAAACACAAATCAAACAAGTGCTAGGAGGAACCCACAAAAAGAACCAGAAGCCCTGGTTGCAGTATAAGGTTCCCCAGCTGAGTCGCCAAGCTGTCGCTCCCGATAGATGGGACTGGCCCAAATAAAGGTACAGACGCGAACGGTCGGCGAGAGGGACAATGAGAACACACAGCCGTGAACTCACTGGAGAAGGAAAGAGTCGCCAGCTAGGCATTTTTATCCCGGAGGAAAGGCAATGCTGCATAGACCTAGAAAAGATACGGATAAGACGGTTGCGAACCAGAGAGACTGAGAAAGGGGGTTGGTTACAACCTGGGAAGGTATTAGCACCCAGATTGTCCGCCGTACTCGACGGGATCCACGCTTAAAAGATTTGTGTTTTAAAGGGGTAGTGTCAGTGCAATCTGTGTATAAAATAGCTGGAAAGGAATGTATAGGTGTCAGTGCAAAAGAAGTGCAAAGTGTGATATATACAGTGTCAGTGTAGGAATGAGAATGAACTGCTCATGATGATGAGGCTAAGAGAATGAAGCTAGAAAGAAGGGGAATATACAGAGACTTTTGTTCGATAACTGTTAAGTTATGCCTATGTATCCTCTCGTGCAATGAGGAAGTCAGAACACCGTAGTTCGACCCAAAGAGACTGAAAGATGAATTGACTTGTGAACTGCTTACTTGTCTATGCTCAAGTGTATGACCTGTCTGGCTCAGGTGCAAACTGTCTTGCATTAGACGGAAGAAGCAAGTTCTCATTTGTGGATGAAGGTGATGAGAAAAGAATCCCGAAGGAAACGGTTATTGTTTGTTTTTGTGTTTTCAGTCTTTTATTACTTTTGAATTTTGTCATAAGCTAATGAGCTTAAGTCTAAACCAATGGATTTAGTAAACTCATCACATCTTCCCTCTGATTAGGGGTAATGAGAATACCTTAAGTGTGAAGTCAGATTCTCACACTTAATCACCATTTGATGTAGGATTAAGATCATTATCTTACTTGTGATTATTTAGATGTTTTTTGTTGTTTTTTTTGTTTAGTGTTAAGTAATGAGGTTAAGCCATAATCAGGGATTTAACAGACTCATTACACCATCCTAATAGAAGGATAATAGATGAGAATGTTTAAGCTGAGAAAAGCTCCTCAACTTAATCCATGATTAGGGATTAAACTCATGACAAAACAAGCCTTTATTAGATGGGTTTTAGTTAATGATATGATGATGAAGTGGATTTTATGATTTGTAAGACAACTTGAGGGGGACTTGTCCATTAACACTAGGGTTAGTCCTTCTTAACCAATTAAGGAAGAATTAGAACCCTAATGCAAGGCCCAAGTTACAAGTGTGGTGTCTTGATGATTATTAGATGGATTGATTAAAGGAGTTAAACACATTAAGGGTTTAACACTTAGGATTAAAGTTATACACTGCATCCTAAGAGAAGGATGCAGGCATAAGTTTAATCACAAAGCCTTAAAGCCTTTAGGGTTTAGTCCCTGATTATGAGATGAGAAGGGAAGACTCAAAAGAGACACAAAGGTAAAACTAAGAGGGGAGACTAATCAAAACCCTAATCATTGTCATGCTTGGTTGTTCCTAAGGTTTGTGAGGTTTTCAAGAGAAATCTTCAATGGAACCACCAGGAAGCAGATGAAAGGATCAAGAGAAGCAAAGCAACTTGCTTCATTCAAGAAGTCAAGTCACTTGAAGAAAGAAAGTAAGAAGAAGAAAAATGAGCAAGCTCGAACATAAAAATGCAGCATGGATGCAAGGGAGAGAGGAAGAGAAGTTATGAGAAGTGAAGGCAAATTCACTTCTCAAAGTCACTTACCACCTGAAAAGTTAGAAAAGAAAGTGCAATGTAATGCAAAATGAGATGAAATAGTATGATGTAAATCAAAACCAGAAGCATGTTTATGATGATAATGATGCTATGAAGTGATACAAACATGAGACAACAAATGGAGATGATCATACAAGCTCATGGATGCAAATGGAGCAAGTTAAGAACCAAGAACATACATGAAAAGTTATGAGATGCATATGGCATACAACATGGCAAATGCAAGGTGCAATGATCAAACATGCTTTCAATATGTCTTATGATGTTAAATGAATCAAATGGAGACATAGAATGTCATGGCAAGTCATGTTATGCAAGGAAATGCAAGATGGATGCATATGGAAGCCCAAATTAGGGTTTATGAACAATACATCAAACACAAACCAAAATCAGAAGCAAACAACATTATAAAAAATTGAAAATGCACTCAAAGGATTCCTAATCCTATACTAACTCACTGCCCAAAGGAGAAGTTCCAACTCCTAACCAATTTCAAGTTATGATTTTCCTAAGTTTCCTAGGGTTTTAGGGTTCCTTAACAAGAAAATTACCAAACAAATTGAAAATGAGAGATCAAATCATGGCCATTTAATCTCACAAACTACATGCTAAACACAATGCAATGCAAAAAGAATCAAGGTCCAACTCTTTGGGGTTAGGCAGAAATGATTTTTTGAAGTTTGGATCAAAATAATGCATAAAAATGATTTTAATTCAATGAAAAATTCTCAAAATGCATCAAGATCAAAAAAGAAATTTGGTTTGAAGCTTGGACAATGTTCCTAAATGTCTTAAAACATTTCATGGATTTTTTGGTGATTTTTAAATACCTAAAAGTATTTTTAATAAATTAATTTTCATTAATCAATTAAAAATAAACTTTTAAATATTTAAAAATACTTTTTTAATGCTAAAAATGAAAATAAAAATATTTTTGTGTTTTAAAAATTAATGAGACTCTTGACAAAAAGTTTCATAATTTTTAAATGATTTTTGCTATTTTAAATAAAATGGACAAAATAAAAGAAAAGAAATGAATTAAAAATGAAATAAAAAGAAAGTATGCGCAATGGAGGGCCAGGATTCATTCTGGGGAAAGATTTGTTGACTGCGCGCGCAGATCAAAGGCTGAAATTCAAACTTCCTAATTCTGATTTATGAATTAATTAAATGGGATTAGGGCTTAATGAGTGCATCTGGACCATACACACGCGCGCGAAGTCAAACCAGTCAAAGCATCTAATGGACCAGATTCAAACTGCCTTAATGACGTGATTAAAACCCTAATGATTTTCAGGTGGCCGGAGAAGACCTCCGGTCGTCTTCTCCGGTGGGAACTCCACCTGAAAATCCCTAAAATCCTCAAAATGCAACCAAAATGAAATCTAAACACACAGAAATGATCCCCACCCTTCACTGAATCAAAACCCCAAGCTAAAACTCATCTATCTTTCCTTAATCACATGAATCGAAACCAAACATTTTTTAGGTCAAGAAGTTTCAGAACATGATTAAACTCTTATTTCTTCACCATTTTCAAAACTAAAGACATCAGAGCAATCAGTGGATCATGAAGAACAACTTAAGAACTTAAAAAATGATTTCTGGAAAAAATGTTCTTGAGCTACCTGAGTTTCGAAGCTTTCACTCTTGCAACTTTCTGACCTCTTCCTTTGATGCAAACCACCCCCTTTGGTCCCTTGATGATGTCTGGATGCTCAGCAAGAGTTTATGTTGGCTGGTTTGGGAGTTTGAACAGCTTCTGCTCAAGCTCAGGTGAGAATGGTGTTTGTGATTCAGGCTGTTTCAGGCCAAGGTGAGGGGTTCTTTGTGATCAGGATGATGATTTGAGAAGGTTTGTGAAGTTTGTTCAAGTGTTTGTGGCCTGTGGAATGAGTTTCGAAAGCTTTGGCTTTGAGAGTGAAAAATGGAAGAGTGATGTTCTTGCTGGTTTCAGGCTTAGGTCTTGCTGGTTTTGGTTCAGTGAAGCAAGGTGAGTTGATTAGTGGAGTTTGTTTGAGTGTTTTTGGCTTGTGGAATCAGATTCGAAGGAAAATGCAAGTTGGAGAGAGTTTGTGAATGTGTGTTGTGGTGAGTTTTCAGGCTGGCTTGTTGTATGAAATGGCTGGCATTTTCTTTGCATAAACAAATGCCATTGGTCAGATGATGTGACTTGGCCTTTTGTGATAGGTGAGTTAGCTTTTGCAAAAAGTCCAATCTTGTGTAAGAGAAGCATGGGTTGTGTTCTAGGCTAGTACAAGTGTGTGGGCTGGCGCAGCATGGTGAGGGGAAAGGCTAGCTTGGTTCAGCATCCAAGGCAACAAGTGGATGGAAGTGTTATGATGGTTTTGCAACTTGGTTCCCTTTTGGTTCATATGGAAAGATCTTGCTATACAAACCATGAAACATGAGAAACTCTTGATCCATTCTGAACTTTAGGTCACATGTGATGTTTGTATGATGGTTAGACATGAATTAGAAGTCACAAATGCCTTGGTACAAAGTTTTTGCAAGTTTTCCATTTGGTGCATATTTTGAAAATTAGTGATTTTAGCCAACTTTGACACACCATAACTTTTGATCCAAAATGAATTAGGTCATGTTCTTGTACTTTTTGAAAAGGGAAAGATCTAATCTACAACTTTCATGACCAAAGTTTTTTCATTTGAAGCATTTTTGGATCAAAAAGTAAGGGTTGAAAAAGTTGCATAAAATGACATTTCCTTAAAAGTCAACCATGCCCAAAAAAGTCAACTTTGCAAAAACTTGTAATTATTGAATTTTATGAACTTCAACCTTCTTCCATGATCAAATAAAGATCATATACACTCAAAATGATGAAGATCACCCCTTGGTTGGGTCATTGGGGGCCTCAGATGCCCTGATTTTGCACTGACTTGTCCAGAAAGTCAACTCTTGATCAGATGACTTCCCCATGGAATTTCTTCATAAAAATTGATATGCATACTCCCTATACCATATAGAGACCAATAGAAACAAGAATTACCAAAAAAATTGGAGTTATGGCCTCTGAAACCAAAACCCTAATTTTAGGTCAACTGTGCAGTCAAACCTGGCTCTGCATCCATACCAATCCCAGTTCTTGTGATTCTTTGGCATTCTTGACTTTGGGAAGATATAATATGATGCTTGAACACATATAGACCCCTTTGAAGTGATTGTTGACCTTTGGAGTGGCTCAAGAAGCTTTTGGATTGTTCAGATCACAAACCCTAAATGCAGATGACTTAGAACCAATGCAGTGACTCAAAATTGAGATATGAGATGTTATGATTGTGTTTATGCATATGAAATGATCACAAGCCATGGTGTGAATGGGTGAGGGCAAATTTGGGGTGTTTACACATCTCTTGTCATGTGTTTGTATCATCTCTTAGCATCATTGACATCATACTTATGCTTCTGGTTTTGGTTTGCATCATGACATTGCATCTCATTTGCATTGCATTTCATTTCTTTACTAACTTTTCAGGTGGTAAGTTGTATTGAGAAGTGAATTTGCCTTCACTTCTCACAATCTCCTTTCATCTCTCTTATGCATCATGGCTGCATTTTTGTATGTGTATTGGATTGAGCTTGCTCATTCTTGTGCATCTTACTTTCTTTCTTCAAGCAACTTGTCTTCTTAAGTGAAGCAAGTTGTTTTGCTTCTCTTTGCTTCTTCCTCCTTTCATCTGCTTCATTCCTGGTGGTTTCTCTGGAGATCTTTCTCTCTTAAGACTCATAAACCCTAGGATATCCAAGCATGATAACAATTAGGGTTTGATTAGTCCCCCACTTAGTTTTACTTTTGTGTCATATTTGAGTCTTCTTTTCTCATCTCTTAATCAAGGACTAAACCCTAAAGGCTTTAAGGCTTTGTGATTAAGCTTATGCCTGCATCCTTCTATTAGGATGGAGTGTATAACTTTAATCCTAAGTGTTAAACCCTTAATGTGTTTAAATCCTTTAATCAATTCACCTAATAATCATCAAGACATCAAGCTTGTAACTTGGGCCTTGCATTAGGGTTCTAATTCTTCCTTAATTGGTTAAGAAGGACTAACCCTGGTGTTAATGGACAAGTCCCCCTCAAGTTGTCTTACAAATCATAAAAATCACTTCTTCATCTTATCATTAACTAAAATCCACTTAATAAAGGTTTTGTTTTGGCATGAGGTTAATCCCTAATCATGGATTAAGTTGAGGAGCATTCCTCAGCTTAAATGTTCTCATCTATTATCCTTCTATTAGGATGGTGTAATGAGTCCATTAAATCCTTGATTATGGCTTAATCTCATTACTCAACACTAAAAAAAAAAGCAACAAAAACACCTAAGTTAATCACAAGTAGGTTAATAATTTTAATCCTATATCATGGTGATTAAGTGTGAGATACTGACTTCACACTTAAGGTATTCTCATTACCCCTAATCAGAGGGAGGATGTGATGAGTTTACCAACCCTTGGTTTAGGCTTAAGCTCGTTAACTTATGACAAACTTCCAAAAGAAATAAAAGATTGAAAACACAAAAACATACAATAATCGTCTCCTTCGGGATTCTTTTCTCACCTCATTCACTCACAAACGAGAACTTGCTTCTTCCGTCTAATGCAAGACAGTTTGCACCTGAGCCAGACAGGTCATGCACTTGAGCATAGACATGTGAGCAGTTCACAAGTCAATTTTATCTTTCAGTCTCTTTGAGTCGAACTACGGTGTTCTGACTTCCTCATTGCACGAGAGGATACGTAGGCATAACTTAACAGTTATCGAACAAAAGTCTCTGTATATTCCCCCTCCTTCCAGCTTTATTATTTAAGCCTCATAGTCTTGAGCTTCATACTCTTTCCCTGCACTGACACTTCTTTATTTCACTTCATTTTTCTTTTACACTGACACTTGCATTCTTTTCCAGCTTTTGCACACAAAATAGCACTGACACTACCCCTTTAAATACAAATCTTTTAAGCATGGATCACGTCGAGTACGACGGATAATCTGGGTGCTAATACCTTACCAGGTTGTAACCAACCCCCTTTCTCAGTTTCTATGGTTCGCAACCGTCTTATCCATATCTTTTCTTAGGTTTATGCAGCATTACCCTTCCTTCGGGATAAAAATGCCTAGCTGGCGACTCTATTCATTTCATTTCTCCTTTCGCCGACCGTTCGCGTCTGTACCCCTTCTGACATGAGGTGTCATTTATTGGGAGCGACAGAAATCAGGGAAAGTGAAACATCTGAGTGGAGGATCATAAAACTGCAAGCAAGTATGGATCATGCTCCTCTGAGATGCATCTAGATCCATGACCATGTCTAATATGCCCCCATAATGCTCTCTGAACAGTGGGATATGATCAGGGGTAATGAGGGATTGGACCTGCCTGATGCTAGTCAGGGTGGGCTCAAAGAAGTGGTAAGTGATGTTGCTCTTTCTTGAAGTGTCCATGAGTGCTGGTGAAGAAGCTGAGAATAAATGCTGATGAAGATCACTGACTGAGATGCTGGAGATGGGTCTCTGACAAACTGATGAAGGTGCTGGAGAAGATGACTGAAGAAGTCTGAGCAGCAGAAGGGGTCAAAACCAAACCAAAGATAAAATGATGGATACCCTGTAAAACAAATAAGCAAATGTTAAATGATGAAAAATGATGTATGCAAATGATATGCAAAGGGTTTGTGATCAAGTGCTGGATCTGTTTATCTGCCTTGGTAAAAGTCCATGTATGTTCATAAGTCCGGATGGAGGCTTAGAAATCCAGTAACCAGGTGGGGGACTCAAATAAAGAGTCACAAATCCAGGGTAATCACAAGAACTGTCCAAATAATACAACCTTAACAAGTCTAGTAACAAGTTATGATGAGGCCAAGGGTTCCTGCAAACCTGTAAACATCCCAACCCCCTCACATGTAATGTTCTAGAACAAGGATCCTCAGACTTGGATCAGTTATGAGAAGTGTAAACACTTCTAACCCGGAGGTACAATGTTTACAATAACCATAAAAGATCCTCCTCTAATTCACCTCAGATGCTGAAGGTCATATAAAGGTCATCCAGACTTAGCAGGCTTCCCAGATAGCCCTAGTACTACAGGAAATCTGTAGCACAGAGTTCTCAAGAAGAAACCCATGTCTGAACCGTGTTTCAAATTCCCGCACCAGACCGAAATGGAATGGGAAAGAATATGAAGCCACTCTAGCCTATGTTTCACTCAGGTCCCAGGTATAGGACCTTAATCACTCAATGAAACCCCACCCACCAAAATAGACAAGAGATCCATCACTTGATAATGAATGTATGAAATGCATAAAATTGTAAAGGAAAGCAATAAAT
This sequence comes from Lathyrus aphaca, assembly GCA_963966055.1. NCBI lineage: Eukaryota > Viridiplantae > Streptophyta > Magnoliopsida > Fabales > Fabaceae > Lathyrus > Lathyrus aphaca. The sequence goes on along the minus strand of OZ014521.1, from coordinate 88,840,704 downwards.
AAAGCTGTACATAAAGCAATAAATAAAGAAAATAAAATAAGCACAAGTAGCACATAACACCCCCGTAAACACAAATCAAACAAGCGCTAGGAGGAACCCACAAAAAGAACCAGAAGCCCTGGTTGCAATATAAGGGTCCCCAGCAGAGTCGTCAAGTTGTCGCTCCCACTAAAAGACACCCGGTCAGATAGGGTACAGACGCGAACGGTCGGCGAAAAGGAGAAATGAAGATGAAGTGAATAGAGTCGCCAGCTAGGCATTTTTATCCCAAAGGAAAGGTAATGCTGCATAAACCTAGAAAGAGATGGATAAAACGGTCGCGAACCAGAGAAACTGAGAAAGGGGGTTGGTTACAACCTGGGAAGGTATTAGCACCCAGATTGTCCGTCTTACTCGACGAGATCAACGCTTGAAAGTTTGTGTTTAAAGGGGTAGTGTCTGTGCTATCTGTGTGCAAAAGGCTGGAAAAGAATGTACAAGTGTCAGTGCAAGAAAGTGAAGTGAAATGCTCAAGAATGAGGCTTAAAAAAGAATGCTGAAAGAGGGGGAAAACATAAAGACTTTTGTTCGATAACTGTTAAGTTATGCCTACGTATCCTCTCGTGCAATGAGGAAGTCAGAACACCGTAGTTCGACTCAAAGAGACTGAAAGATAAATTGACTGATGAACTGCTTGCTTGTCTATGCTCAAGTGTATGACTCGTCTGGCTCGAGTGCTAACTGTCTTGCATTAGACGGAAGAAGCAAGTTCTCGTTTGTGAGTGAAGATGGTGAGAAAAGAATCCCTAAGGAGACGATTATTGTTTGTTTTTGTGTTTTCAATCTTTTATTTGTTTTTTTTTGTGTGTTTGTCGTAAGTTAATGAGCTTAAGCCTAAACCAAGGGTTAGTAAACTCATCATATCCTCCCTTTGATTAGGGATAATGAGAATACCTTAAGTATGAGATAAACATCTCAAACTTAATTACCATGATGATGTAGGATTAAGATCATTAACCTACTTGTGATTATTTAGGTGTTTTTGGTGTTTTTGTTTAGTGTTAAGTAATGAGTTTAAGCCATAATCAAGGATTAGTGAACCCATTACGCCATCCTAATAGAAGGATAATAGATGAGCACACTTAAGCTAAGGAAGATACCTCAACTTAATCCATGATTAGGGATTAACCTCATGACAAAACAAGCCTTTATTAAAGTGGATTTTAATTAAGGGTAAGATTAAGAAGTGAATTTTATGGTTTGTAATACAACTTGAGGAGGACTTGTCCATTAACACTAGGGTTAGTCCTTCTTAACCAATAGAGGAAGAATTAGAACCCTAATGCAAGGCCCAAGTTACAAGTTATTGTCTTAGTGATTATTAAGATGGATTGATTAAGAGGTTTAAACAAATTAAGGGTTTAACACTTAGGATTACAGTTATACACTCCATCCTAAGAGAAGGATGCAGGCATAACCATAATCACAAAGTCTTAAATCCTTAAAGGTTTAGTCTCTGATTATGAGATGAGGAGAGAGACACAAATAAGACATAAAGATAAAAGCTAAAGGGGGACTAATCAAAACCCTAATTATTGTCATGCTTGGATATTCCTATGGTTTGTAAGGCTTGCAAGAGATCTTCAGAGAAGCCACAAATGGAAGAAGCAGATGAAAGGAGGAGAAGCAGAAGAAACAAGTTACTTACTTCACTGAAGAAGGTAAGTAACTTGGAGAAAGAAAGTAAATGATGAACATGAATGAGCAAGCTCACTCTAAAGCAAAAAAAAATGCAGCAATGATGCATAAGAAGAATGAGAAGAGAAGTGAGAATTGAAGGCAAATTCACTTCTCAAATTACTTACCACCTGAAAATGTTAGCATAAAGAAAGGAATGAAATGAGAATGAAATGTATGCAAAGATTCAAACCAAAACCAGAAGCATATACATGATGCAAATGATGCTATGAGATAATGCAAAGACATGCCAAGTGCTATGAATGTTCATACAAGAGATGAGAATGCAAAGGAGCATGTTTTGAAGTTTGAAAGTTCATGAAAGTTTATGTAATAAAATGGATGCACATCATGGAAAATGAATGAGGAAATGATCAAGCATGATTTTAGTATGTCCTAAGATGTCTAAGATGACATGTGAATGCATGAAATGTCATGGCAATTTCATGAATGGATGCATATGCAAGATGTATGCAAATGAACATGAGAAATTAGGGTTTTAAAGCAACATGAGATGCAAAAGTCAAAAACAGAAGCAAAACATAAGATAAAAAATTTAAAATGAACTCAAAGGAACCCTAACCCCATATGATATCACACTCAAAGGAGGATGCCTAACTCTTATCCTAAAGAAAGTTGTGATTTTTCTAAGTTATCTAGGGTTTTAAGGTACCTTAAGAGGGAAAATGCAAATCAAATGGAAAATGCAAGATAAATTTATAACAAAAATATGCTAGATACTACATGTCATATGAAGATCAATGCAAAAAGAACCAATGTCAAACCCTTCATGGTTAGGCAGAAAAGAATTCTTGAAGTTAGGGTTCAAAAATGGGATTTTTATGAACCCTAAATTCAAGAAAAATGTCAAGAAAAATGTTTCTAAATGTCCTAAGATGCAATGTGAATTTTTTTTTGGAATTTTTAGAAACCTAAATGGTATATTAATTAATTAATTTCCATTAATTAATTAAAATAAACATTTAAATATTTTTAAAATAGTTTTTTAATGCAAAAAATAAAAATAAAAATGTTTTTGGGTGGAGAAAAATATTTGAATTAAAAATGCAGAAGGAAAATATTTTTGGAAATTTTTAAGTATTTTCGCAAATTTACTTCAAAGGTAGATCAAATTAACAAAAACTCAGAATGAAAGTCATAAGAAGAAGAGAAGAACAAGAACGATGCCGCTATGGAAAAGAGAGCAAGTTCAAGAATAATACCTGAAAACCGAATCACTTTCACTTCCTGGATATCCAAATTCACAGAAAAATTGCAACGATCTCTCACAATCTCGCAGCTCTGTCTTCATTTCTTCATTAATATTCACTTTCCACATCTTCAACCTCTCGCTTTCAAATTTCGATCTCCACCCTTTATTCTTTTGCAAATCGGTATGCTACCTACACCAGAAGAATTTCACAACCAAAAGAAAAATCAGAAAAAAGAAATGATATAAAAGAAGGAAAGGATTATAAAATCGTTTTCAGGGGCACAACCGATTAGCCTCATAACCAACTTGTAACAAAATCAGTTAGACTCATAACCGAATTTACCTGAGAAAATTCTTCACAAGCCTTGATCTTCACTTCTATAAATCAGAATCATTCACCATTTTTGTCCTCTCTTCTCACAAGTCCTTCGATTCTTCTTCTTCCCTTAATCAATCATTTACCATTCTTCTTCATCATTCCATCAAACTTGTTATTCTTCAGCTTCAACCAAGCTCTCATCAATCGCCAATTCAAGCTCTCATCCACCTCCGTTCCTGAACCTCCTATGACCTTTCTTCACCCATCTTCGTCACGCTTTCAACAAAGCTGAGAATTCAAGAATGATTCCATGGAACCTGCGGTAAATTCAATGATGAAAATTCAATAGAGGTTGTTCAAGCAATAACAGAGCACGACGAGGATTGATTAGGATTGATATTAGAATCACAAGAAGAGAGAAAGGGGAGGAACAACTCAAAGTTTCATACCTGAAGCATTCACTGCCACCACATCGACACCACAACGACAACTCGCACGGATCCGAGAAGAGGAAGTCGCAGAGTGAATCGGTACGAATAAGCTTCCGAATTGCAGCAACTTCGAAGCAACAAAGTCATTTTCTTTGTTGACATTTCACGTCATCGTCGTCGAGGCTTTAATCCAAGGTACACATTCGAATCTTTGAGGCATAAGAGATCACACTCGCATTTTGTTTGCCATTCGTGTTTGAGCACTGTTAAGCTTTTGGTTCTGAACAAGAGGTTAGGGTATTGGCCTTAGAGTCGTGGCGAGTGTTGACGGCTCCTTCGTGTACTCTTGGCGGCGTTAGATTTAGTTTGGCTTGTGGTCGGAGAAGAGGAGGATTAGGTTCGGTGGTTGCGAGATAGCAAGAAGATGAAGGAGGTTGGTGTTAATGATGGTGGCGAAGTGGAAAGAAGTTGAAGGAGGCGGAAATGACAGAAGGTGGCGGCGTGAGGGAGAGAGGAAGAAGAAGATATTATGGTTCACGTGTTTTCTTCAGCTTGTGGCCTCTTTGTGTTGTTTATTGTTTTTAATTATAAGAACAATTAGGTCAATTAATGGAAAGTTTAAGAGATTGTTATAAGAATTAATGAGATTAAGGAGAATAATTAGGAATAATGAACAATTAATCCAAATTAATCCACCATTTAATCTTCCATTAGTATTCCAAGAAATGTGATAAGATAGAGATTCTTTGGTTTCCCAGCCACACCGGTGGTGACACTTGTCATCGTCTGGTAGGCACCCCTGGCGTTTGTTCCTATGCGTGAAGGTTCACCATAGTTACCATGCACACGCCCTAAGATTCATTTGATTAGATTACTTAGGGGAAGACTTGATCATGTGGTCAAAATTAGAGTCAAGATGGTTGACTGAAGTCTCATGACATACACCTTAAATTCATGTGCCTTTGGGCCTTGTCTTCTTGTTTTTTGCGTTCTCTCAAGTCAAGCCCATTAGCTTTTAACTTAAGAAAATATGCTAAATGCACCCCTTTCCTATTTCTTTTTTTTTTTATAATTTCTGTTTTGTATAGCATTTGATTTTAATCCTTAAAAAATAGTAAAACACATGATAAAATTCCATAAAAATTTCAGTAGGATCCTAATTTATTTTCGAACTTTTCTACATTTTTACTTTCTGAATTTTGGTATTTTTCAATTTAATTTCGATTTTCCATTTAATTAGTTTTATATTGATTTCTTTCATTAATACTTCATCTTGTACATTTTATTTCTCCCACCTCCTGTATGATTTTTGTTCCATTCTTTTTGCTATGATTAAAGGACTTATAATATAACCTAGAATAAATTTTGTTATATTTTTTAGACCATTTTATCCACTGTTTTGATAGTGTTGTTTGTGTAAATTTGTGGTTGAATCTTAGGTAGATTTAAGTGACCATTTGACATAGTTAGGCTATGAATTTTTAGGATATTTTTCAACACAATATTAGGTTCCGGTTAGAGACCTTAGGAAATGAATTTCAATTTTTTCCAGGACTTTTACTATTTTTTTAGTGCATTTACTTTAGTCAATTTTTCCATTTTAAATTCATCTAGTTTAGCTTAGGATTTTATGGTGCATTAGGACATAGATTGATTAGGCTTGATCTTAGAATATTAGGATGACTTAGTATAGTTTAGCTACTGATTTTAGAATATTGATATTAAGTAAGTTCCTTTAGTTTTAGGTCTTAGGCATAGAAATCGTTCAAGTTGTGCTTATATGAGGTGTTTAGCCTTATTTTTGTTTTATGCTTTAATACGTATTTTGAGCTATTATTTCTTCAATCATTTTATGTTTTTTTGCCTTAATATTTGTATTCCACTGGTATAGGCTTCCCCCATTTCTTAGAACCAACTTAACTTCCTTAGGAAGTAAGTTTAGTTCTAGTTCGTTTCTTATTTTCTTTTCTTCCGTAGGAATAGAAAAACCTCACCAAACATTAGGATCACTTTTTGAATATAATAACTAAATTAGAGTTGAGTCTTAGTCCCTTAGTTTTTCCCTTTTTTCAATTTGAGTCATTCTTTCTCACCTCATAAAGAAAATAATAAAATACTTAATAAAAATTGAACGTTCTTATACGCCATGAGACTTTGTTGCGGATAGGTCTTAGTATGAGAATGTTCAAAAACAAATTCAAAACATTTCTCATAAAATACAAAAATAAACAATAAGCGACTATCCTGCGGGAACTTCTCTTTCTCATCTCATTCATTCTGAACGCGAACTCGCGACGACTTGTCTCGCATGCAAGACGGTAAATGGACTCGTACCAGACAAGCTTGCAACACCTGAGCATAGACATACACAGTTCCAGCGCATAAAAAACACTAACAAATAGTTCCCGCCTTAGTTAGGCGAACTACGTCGACTCTGATCCTTATTTTCCCGATGAGGTACGTAGGCAGTGAGGTAGGGCTCGTTCGATCACATTCTTTATTTTCCCTACATTTTCCCCTTTCTTTTCGATTTCCTCTTCCAGTTCCCTTTCTCATTTCAATTCCAGTTCTATTTAGAAATTATTTTATTCAGTAGCATCTTATTTTCTCACCCTTTGAAACAAACAAACAAGCATGGATCCCGTCGGGTACGGTGGACGATCTGAGTGCTAATACCTTCCCAGGTCGTAACCGACTCCCGAACCCAGATCTTTGGTTCGCAGGACCTCGTCCTTTCCTTCTTCCTTAGGTTTGTGTAGCATTACCTTTCCCATTCTTTCGGGATAAAAATGTCTGGCTGGCGACTCTACCTTTTCTGCGCCACTTTCGCGTTTGTACTAGGATGAAAATCTCGGGAGCGACAACCCTTAACTCCACTTCTTATTTCTAGGACAATGTATGGTTTCTTCAAATGTAGGGATGCATCAATGACTTCAGGTTTAGGCTCCTTCTCTAAGCATGTGAAGGGTTCCTGATAAAGGATAGGTACCCCAAGTAACTTGGAGAACTCTTCCATTGTGGGCACCAGCTGATAATCGGGGAATGTGAAACAATTATGTTTAGGATCAAAGAACTGGAATATGACACTCATCATATCTTCATCAAACCATGAGGTAACCAAGTCAAGTAGATAATCATGCTTCTTGATGAATTGAGAGCTTTCAGGAAGTTTTGAGACCAAATCCTTAAGCTTGGGAGGTATCCCTACAAAGTTGATCTGAATAGTGTTCCTACGAGTGGAAGCCATAACCTACAACAAAGAACAAAGATAAATCCTTTGGTCCTTGAAATGGTTAGTGATAATGTTATGCTTATGATGTCATGATGTTATGTTGAATCACAAACATGTGGCAAACACAAGCAAGTCACACAATAGTCCTAGGTTTAGAGGCTTGCATGAGGTTTAAATTAAAGTACCCTCTCCCTGAAGTTTAGTTGGTTCATCATGTCCTACAAAAGTAACCAGGTTCTAAGGGATCTCAATATCACTGATCCTTCTCAAGGGTTGTTGTTCAGTAGGAAACTTACTTGCCAACCAAAACCCCCTAAGATTAGGATCTCAATGAGCATAGCATCGAGTATCAACCAACTTTAGACTTCTCCTAAGCCGGCTATCTTACTACTTTCTAAAGGCCAAGATGGGTCAATTAAGGTTCTAAAGGGTAGTTAGTGTTAATGACAACATATGGCAGCCCCATATTATCCTCAACTTACTTAAGGAACATAAGCACCAACAAAGAAGTCACAATAACTATGGCCACCAGATCAACCATATCGGTATACGCCGTACAGTTTCCTTGGTCTATTGCCATTTACCTAGGGTACACTAGATCCGATTTAGGATATTTCACACATAAGCCCTAAAAATAAATATAAAGCAAGCAAGTCAAACAATAAGTGATTTTAATTCCTAAGGTAACCCCACTTTAAGTAGTCCCCAGCAGAGTCGCCAGTTCTGTAACACGGTGGGAGAACTGACTTTTTATTTATGTTGCGGATAGCAAGAGTCGCCACCGACTTTTATTTTATCCATACGGAGAGGGTATAAAAGAATATGAAAGACCTATTTTAAAAGACTTGAGTTCGGGGGGTAGGTTATATAAAGGGAATGTGTTAGCACCCTTTATATCCATGGTTATCCACGGGCTCTTAGTTACTTAGTTCACTTATTTGTTTTGGAAAATGTGAAGTGTGTGTATTTAGAAAATTTTCTGAGTATTTTGTAATGATCCTCGTATGGATGTATACAAAGCCTTGTTTTTTTGAAAATATTTGAAAAGAGTGAGGTGTGAAAAGTATTTTTGAATGTGAGCAAGTAACTAAACTGTACCTACCCTAGACTAGTCTTTCATGTTCTTTTATTTTCTTTCAAGGGTAAGATTGTCCCTACTATTAAGGAGTAGGTTATCATTACCTTGGATTTATTAAGGGACAGGCGTAGGGTCATCGTATGGTCAATGAAGGCAACTTAAGGGGTGCCTTTAGCAATTTGGAGGGACTATCATCTTTATCGAAGGGACAAGATCATTTAATCGTAGGCAACCTTGTAGGGACTTGATCTTTTAATCTGGGAGGGACTTGATGATTTTGGTTTTGAAGGACTTTGCTTAAGACAACCCCACTTTCGAGGGACTTGACCATTTTATAAGGCATCTAAGAGGAGAAACCTAGGAGGTGCAGATGACGTTCATAGCACGATTGACTTACATGTGTGAGTGATTATATTCAAGTATTTATCTTATTTTTTAATTATCTCAGTCCGTATTAATTTCAATTATGTTTCTCTCTCCCTATTATTACTAACCACACAAATAAAATAAAATAAATAAAATGAGAGAAAATAAATCCTACACTATTACACGCTTCGGGGCAGTTTCATAATAATCGAGCAGAAAAATAAATTACATATTAAAAGTCTATACAATTTTCTAAATAATACATAAATAAAACAAATAAATTTAACCAAAAAAAACTTAAGGATAAAAATTAGTGTGTTAATTATAGTTAGGGATTTAATTAAGAAAAATAGGATTAATCAATTAGAATTAAGGGAAGAAATATTTTTAATAAAGTGAATTATGATTTTAGGAAATTAGCTTAAGTTTTAAAAAAAAATTAATACCAATTATTCTAAATCACTTAATGAAAGAAAATTATGTAAGAAAATTATTTTTAAGTTAATTAAAAATATAATACTAATTAATTTACAAATTTGTGAAAACTAAATTACATAAATAAAATATTATTACTATAATTTATTAACAAATAAAAAAAATAATGAAATTATTTATTTTTAAGAAAGTGATTTAATTAGTTATTAATTGATTTTAATTAATAATTATTTTATAAATTAATTAATTAGATAATTAATCAAGAAAAATAGGAAAAGGAAGAAAAAACCACAAAACAAAGGGACCTGGGAACCGAACCCAGACCCTGAATGTCCCAGGGGCACACCACCAACCAGCTGAGCTACGCACGCTTGAGTGTTAGTTTTGTGAAACAAAAACAGCATAAGTGTAAACACCCCAAATTTGCTCTCACTTTTTATCACACCTTGGCTTGTGATCTTTCATTTTTACATTAGCATAAGCATATCATATCCCACTGCATAGTTTATTTCATCTACATCTAGGGTTTGTGATCTGAGCAGTCCAATAAGTGATCTGAGACATCCCATTGGTCTTGAAGCTTGCCAAGAGGATCCATGTGTGTTCCATGATCATAATATACTCCTCAAAGTTCATAAAAGTCAAGGGATCACAAAGCATGGCAAAGGCATATAGGCAGACTGAAGATTTCATGCACAGATGACCTAAAATTAGGGTTTTGGTTTCAGAGGCCTTAATCCCAAATTTTTTGGTCATTTTTGTTTCTAATGGTATTAATATGTTATGGGAATCATGTGTACCAAATTTGATGAAGAAATTCACTGTGGAAGTCATCTGATCATTGGGTAACTTCTTGAGCAAGTAAAGTCAAAATCAGGGCATCTGAGGCCTCCATCAAGGGTACGAAAAGGTCATCATCATAATTTTGAGTCTCTATGATCTTTATTTGATCTTAGAAGTGTTTATAAGTTCACAAGATTGAAGAATTTCAAGTCAAATGCAAACTTGCTATTTTTGGAAATGACTTGTAATGGAAACTTTCCATTTTGGGAAAGATATTCAACCTATTCTTTCATGACCAAAAATGCTTCAAATGAAAAATTATTGGGCATGAAATTGGTAGATTATGTCTTACCATTTTCAAAAAGTACAAGAACATGCCTTGATTCATCCTAGAACTCAAGATATGGCCTTTCAAAGTTGGCAAAAATCCTATAATTTTCAAGTGTGCACCAAAGAGGGAATTTTGCAATTTCACTTTCCAAGCCATTTCATGTCCTCTAATCAAATTCTAAACATCATACCAACATAATGCAACGCATTTTGATCAATATTGCACAAAAAATCACAAGTTTCTATGCCTTGCACTTCAAGAAATTCCAAAGAGGGAAATTTGAAAAACCTATGACATCTCTTGATCCAAGTGTTCCAGCTGCATAAACTTCCTCCTAGGGCCATCCATAAATCAAGCCGAGGCCAAGACACCCCTAAAGCCAGCTCTGAACCATGCCCATACCTCAAGTACACAATGTTGACATTTTTGCAACTTGGCCCATACCAATCACACTATGCCACCACCCACATTCTGATCACTCTCATTGGCCTATACTAACCTCACGGACCTCATTTCATAACACACGCAAGCCTGAAACATCACACAACTCAGATTGCTCAAAAATCCCCAAAACCTTCAAGCTTTCGAAACTCACTCCTCAGCCACTCAAACTCAAAACTTTCACCAGCAATCATCTTCACAATCATAAGGATCATTTCCCACCCCTTGCCATGGCCTAAAAGCACCTCAATTAGAAACACGATTTCTGAGTTATCAGAACTGAAACACTAAAACCAAGCCATTTAAACTTGTTTTAAGCCTTTCAAAAGCTTCAGGGAGTTCATTGGGTGGATTAGCATCAAGGAGAGGTCCAGAAAGCTCAGATTGAGAAAGCTTCAACTCAGGTAACCATCAAGAACAATTTTTCCAGAAACTTCATTTTAAGTTCTTAAATGATTCTATGTGCTCCCCTGATCATGGGGATGTGATTATTTTTTAAAATGGTTGAGAAACCAGGATGTATGCTTGCTCTGAAATTTTTGACCTAAAAACATTTTTTCTTCGATTCACCACTTTGATCCAATATAAATGATTTTCATGGCCTGATTCTTGTTTAGAATGGTTTGGGGGATGTTTCTGGAGAATTAGGGGGTCTGGGATAGCCTAGGGAAGAAGTTGGTGTGAGGTGCTCGCCGGAGAAGATGATCGGAGCTTGCTCCGGTCACCTGAAAATAATTAGGGTTCTAATTAGGGTTAATCTCCCCAGTTTGAATTCAGGCCCTTGGATTTTGCTTAGCGCGCGTTTGAGTGGTCCAGATTGCTTCATTAAAATTTAAATCTGATTAATTAGATTAATTAGGATTAATTAATTAAATCAGCTCAAATTAGATCCTGACCCTTTAATAGCGCGCGCAGTCAACCCCTCCCCTCTCAGTTTGAATTTGGACCACTGGATCCTTTGACTTTCCATTTTAATTCATTTTTATTTTCATTTTTATTGCATTTTATTTCCACAATTTTTCAAAATAGCAAAAACCATCAAAAAAATCTCAAACTTTGCATTTTTGTTTCAAATATTTTTCTTTACCTGAAAACAATTGTTATTTTATATGCATTAAAAAAAGTATTTTTAAAATATTTAAATGTTTTATTTAATTAATTAATTGATTTTAATTAATTAAATATGCATTTAGGTTTCCAAAAATCACCAAAAAATTCATGAAGCATTCCAATATATTTAGAAAAAATTTCAAACTCACCATACAAATTTCTTTTTAGGTTTGATCACATTTTCACAATTTTCTTTGAATTAGGGTTCTTAAATTTCACATTTTTTAACCCTAACTTGAAAAATTCATTTCTACCTAACCATGATGAGTTTGAAATTGATTATTTTTGCATTGTTTCAAATATTGCATATAGTTTCTAGGTTATTTATCTCATATATTTATCTTGCATTTTCAATTTGATTTGCATTTTCCCTTTAGAAGTACCCAAAATCCCTAGCAAACTTAGAAATTTCATAACTTCCACTAGGTTAAGCTTCTGACCTTCTCCTTTGGGGTGTGATCTTATATGGGATTAGTATTTGTTTGATTTCAATTTCAATTTTTTATCATGGTGTTTGCTTCTGTTTTGGTCATGTGCATCTCATGTTGCCTTAAAACCCTAATTTTGAATCTTCATTTGCATTCCTCTTTGCATATCATGAACTTGTGAACTTGTCATGCCATTCCATTCTTTTGTATGTCATATTAGACATCTTAGGACATGTCTGAAACATTGCTTGATCATTATTGCATCATTTTGGCATGCTTTGCATTCATTACATTTCATGAACATCCATGTGTTTTCATGCTTCTAAACATGCTTCCATTGCATCTCATCCTTGTATGATCATTCATATGCATCTTGTATGACTTTGCATCATCTCATAACACATTTGAATTGCATATTCACTTCTGAATTTTGTCTTTTCACCTTCATTTGTCTTATTTCTTTTCATTTCATTCCTTATGCATTCATACTAACATTTCAGGTACTTTTGGTAAGTTATATGGGAGGTGGATTTTCCTTCACCTCCCACCTTTTATTTCCTCTCATTTGCATATTTATTTGTCTTTGAAGTGAACTTGTTTCACTTATGTCTCTATTTCTCCTTTCTTTCTCTTAAGTTACTTATCTTCTTCAGGAAGTAAGTAACTTATTCTTTTTCCTCCTTCTCTTTTCATCTGCTTCTTCCTTGGTGGCCTTCTTGAAGATTTTTTCTCTTAATCCTCACAAACCATAGGATATCCAAGCATAATAACTTTTAGGGTTGTGTATAGTCTCCCCTAGATTTTCACCTTTGAGTCTCCTTGAGTCTCTCTTCTCATCTCTTAATTAGAGGCTAAACTCTTAAAGCTTTAGGACTTTGAATTAGGGTTATGCATGCATCCTTATCTTAGGATGAAGTGTATAATATTAATCCTTAGTGTTAAACCTTTAATTTGTTTACACATCTTAATCAAAACACATTAATAATCACTAAGACTTTATCTTGTAACTTGGGCCTTACATTAGGATTCCATCTCTTCCTTTTGGTTAAGAGGGACTAACCCTAGTGTTTAATGGACAAGTCCCCCTCAAGTTGTCTTACAAACCATAAAATCCACTTCTTAATCTCATCATTTAATTAAAATCCATTTAATAAAGGCTTATTATATAATGAATTTAATCCCTAACCATGAATTAAGTTGATGTATCTTCCTCATCTTAAGTGTTCTCATCTATCATCCTTCTATTAGGATGGTGTAATGAGTTCACTAATCTGTGGTTAAAGATTAAACTCATTACTTAACACTAAACAAAAACCCAAAAACATCTAAATAAACACAAGTAGGTTAATGATCTTAATCCTACATCATCATGGCAATTAAGTTGAGATGCTTATCGCATACTTAAGTATGCTCATTATCCCTAATTAGGGAGGATATACTGAGTTTATAACCCTTGACTTAGGCTTAAGCTCATAATCCTATGCAAAACACCAAAAACAATAAAAAACTGAAAACATAAAAAACAAACAATAATCGTCTCCTCCGGGATTATTTTCTCATCACACTCATTCACAAACGAGAACTCGCTTCTTCCGTCTAATGCAAGACAGTTAGCACTCGAGCCAGACGAGTCATACACTTGAGAATAGGCAAGCAAGCAGTTCACAGTCAATTTATTTTTCAGTCTCTTTAAGTCGAACTACGGTGTTCTGACTTCCTCATTGCACGAGAGTATACGTAGGCATAACTTAACAGTTATCGAACAAAAGTCTCTTTGTCATCCCCCTTTTTCAGCATTCTTTTCTAAGCCTCAGTTCCTGAGCAATTCCCCTTTTGCATTGACACCTGTACTTTCTTTCCCTAGCTTTTGCACACAGATAGCACAAACACCTTCCCCTTTTAAACACAATCTTGTAAGCGTGGATCCCGTCGAGTACGACGGACGATCTGGTTGCTAATACCTTCCCAGGTCGTAACCAACCCCCTTTCTCAGTTTCTCTGGTTCGCAACCGTCTTATCCATCTCTTTCCAGGTTTATGCAGCATTACCTTTCTTTCGGGATAAAAATGCCTAGCTGGCGACTCTATTCAATTCAACCTCTTTTTCTCTTTCTCTGACCGTTCGCGTCTGCACCGTGGGACCTAGTGTCTTTTCCGGGAGCGACAACTTAGCGACTCTGCTGGGGAATTATCTTGCAACCAGGGCTTCTGGTTCTTTTTGTGGGTTTCTCCTAGTGCTTGTTTGATTTGTGTTTATGGGGGTGTCATGTGCTATGTGCGCTTTTTGTTTATTTCTTTCTGTACAACTTTATCTATCGCTTTCATTTACTGTTTTATGCATTTCATATAATTGTCATCATACCATGTGCTGGATTTGTTTGTTTGCCTTAGTGGGAGGGATATCTCAGTGAGCAAGGTTCCACATCGGGAGCCTGAGTGACACATAGGATTAGAGTGGCTTCATATTCTTTCCCATTCCATTTCGGTCTGGTGCGGGAATATGAAACACGGTTCAGACATGGGTTTCTTCTTGAGAACTTTGTGCTACGGATTTCCTGTAGTGCTAGAGCTATCTGGGAAGCCTGCTAACTCTGGATGACCTTTTTAGATGACCTTCAACATTTGAGGTGAATTAGAGGAGGATTCTTTATGATTAATGTAAACATTGTACCTCCGGGTTAGAAGTGTCTACACTTCTCATAATAAATCCAAGTCTGAGGGTCCTTGTTCTAGAACAATACCTGTGAGTGGGTTGGGATGTTTACAGGTTTGCAGGAACCCTTGGCCTCATCATACCCTGTTACTAGATGTTGTTTTAAGGTTACACTATTTTGGACTGATCTTATGGAACCCTGGACTTGTGACTCTTTATTTGAGTCCCCCACCTGGTTACTGGTTCTCAGACCTTCATCCGGATTTATGAACACTCATGGACCCTATCAAAGCAAATGGCAAATCCAGCACCTGATCACAAACCCTTGCATATTATTCTTCATATATCATTCAACATCATTTTAACATTTGTCTATTTGTTTTACAGGGTATCCACATCATCTTTGGTTTAGTTTTGATTGCTCTTCTGCTCAGCCATCTGCATCAGTTATCTTCCTAAGAGATCTTCTTCAGCTGATATCCTCTCCAGTTGTCTTCATCAGTATTTCTCCTCAGTTATCTTCATCAGCCTCCATTATCAGTATGGACTCATACAGGAAGAGCAACATTACTTATCATTTCTTTGAGCCCTCTCTAGCAGGCATCAGGCAGATTCAGGCACTTATCACTCCTGATCATGTTCCTTTATTCAGAGAACATTATGGTGGTATTATGGACATGATAATGGATTTGGATGCATCACAGAGGAGCATGATTCACACTTTCCTTCAGTTTTATGTCCCTCCTCTCAGATGTTTCACTTTCCCAGACTTTCAGATGGGTCCTTTGTTGGAAGAGTTTTCCATGTTGTTGGGTGTCCCCATCAGGAGGGGAATCCTTTTCAACCCTAAGATGACTGCTCCTAGGAATGAAGACATATCTAAGGCTATATACTTGGAAGCCACCCTCATTGATCAACATATGACCACCAAGGCTGGAATCCCAGGCCTCCATTTGGACTTCTTGATCACTCAGGCTAGCAGTCATGCTGCAGCAGGGAAGTGGGAAACCGTTTGTGCTCTCCTGGCTCTTAGTGTATATAGGATCATCTTGTTTGCAGACGAGCCTAAGTTTGTAAGAAAGAGTGCTATCCACCTCTTCCTGTTGAAGAATCCAGTTCCTACCTTGCTAGGGGATTTCTACAACTCAGTGCATCAGATAAATGAGAAGCAGAGGGGAAGATTAGTCAGATGTTGTGCACCTCTCTTCTACTGTTGGTTATTGAGACACCTGCCAAAGACAGAAGCTTTCCTGAATCCTCATCAGTCAAAAAACTGGGCTAAGAGAATGATTGCCCTTACTTCAGAAGACATCAGGTGGTATACTCAGAACACCAATGGCAGGGACATGATCACAAGCTGTGGGCAGTATCCCAATGTACCTCTTATTGGAGTGAAGGGTTGCATCAACTACAATCCTTTGCTTTTCAAAAGGCAGCTAGGGTATGCCTTAGTACATCCACCAAGAGAGAAGGAATTAGCATAGAACCTTTAATGTGATGTTCAGAATAATCATGCCATCATCCGACAAACAGCCTGGGCTTGGGATAACATACAGATAAAAGGGACTGCTATTCTTGGCAAATGCAACAACATAGCTTCAGCTCAGTACATTGATTGGTCTCGCATAAGAGGACAAATAACCCGCATGCCATTCAACTTGGAAGATGTTCCAAGGCCATCAGCAGTAGAGCCTGTAGCTACAATCAGTTTAGAGGAGTTTGAGAAATTGAAAGAGAGGAATACCCAGCTTTCTGAAGCTCTGAAGAAGACCCTCTGGGAGAGGAATGACAGTCGTCTGGACAATGAGAGGTTAGAGAAGCTCCGGATTGAGTATATGACCAAGATAGAAAAGACTAACTATTACATCAGAAAAGCCCGAGCAGGGGAGTTAGTATTGAAGAATGCTTGCAAAGAAGCTAATATTCAAAAAGCCAGAGTTGAGCAATACTTGGAAGAGAGTCAGGCTAGGTGGATCAGAATTACTAAGGCTCGTTCGCAAGAAGATCAGAAGACACAGGCTAGGATAGAGCAGTTGGAAGCTAATGAGAAGAAGAGTCAAGAAAACTTGTTAGCAGCACAGAAGGAAATCTCCGAGTTGAAACTCCGGGCGGGGTTGAAGAGATCAAAAGACCAAGACAAGTACCAAAAGTTGACAAGTTCCATTGCCACCAAGAACCTTCTTATCAGGACCATCACATAGCATCCAGTTGAACCAGTGACTGATGCTCTCCTGAAGGAAGTCAAAGAGGATGACTTTGGGCTGGATGTTTGATTTCTTTGTACTTGTATTTTATTTTTGTACTTTATTCTCATGGTGATTTTATTGTATTTCTTGGCTTGATTGTAGTTTGACCCACCATGAGAACTTGTTGTAATCATAAACTATGTATCTTTTGCATTTGTAATATATGGTTTATGAATTACTTGGATTTTCTCTTGGGCTTCATTTCTCTTCAACATCTTCATTCCCAGTGGTCTGGAAGGTCAGAACCAAAGAACCAAACCGGATACCCTTGGAAGACAAATAGACATACTGCATTGCATACTAACCTTTTTATTTGTTTTGTAGGTGTTTTTGTTGTTGTTTTCTCACTTTGCCGTTGTTTCAGGAAACATTGCTCATAGGAGGGTTTTCCCCATCAACAAAGTTCACCGGTATCCAACAAGAAACAACCTTCCGAGCTTACAGATGGACCAAGTTCAACAAGATTTGACTGCCGTGAGAACTCAGATAGCTAATGAGAGAACTGATATGAAGGCTCAGATGAACCAGTTCATGGCAGTAATGACTGGGTTGGCCCAAAGCCAGGAAAGATTAAGAGAGTTAGTCGAGCGGCAAACTCCAGAAGAGAATCATCCAGGTACAGGAGGTACTAGTAACAATGATCACGGGAAGCCATGAACAAATCCACCAGAGTTTGGGCCTCACCTCAATCCTGAAGTCAATACTATCAGAAATACTCAAGGAAACACTGGAGGTCGTGCCTTGCAAGAGGACCCTCAAGAGGAACAATTTACAGTGATTGGTGTTGGGGATGAAGCCTATGATCGTCGTCTGGACGAAATAGCAGAGAAGTTGAGATCTTTGGAGTCCCAAAACTCACCTGCAGTCCTTTCTGGGGAGACTGAAAGCTTATACCATGGACGAAAAGTTGTGAATGTTCTACTTCGAAGATAGTCTGACCGGGGCATCCCATGAATGGTATTCTCACCTGTCCAGAGCAACAGTCAAAAACTGGAAGGATTTGTCCAAAGCTTTCATACGCCAGTATCAATATAACTTGGACATGGCTCCCAACATAACTCTCCTAATAGGTATGTCTCAGTCTTCAAGAGAAAGCTTAAGGGAATATGCCCAAAGATGGAGACAACTTGCTGCTGCTGTCCAGCCTCCGATGTCTGAGAGAGAAATGGCCGACATGTTTATGAACACATTGCAAGGAACTTACATTGACAGACTTGATGCTTTCTCGTCCACCAGCTTTACGGATATAGTTATAGCTGGAGAGAGAATTGAGAGTCTTTTGAAGATGGGCAAAATTTCAGACAATGGTGCTAGTTCCAGCAATACAAGAAAACCTTACTCAGGACCTCGCAGGACAGGTGAGACCAAATCAGTACATATGGGCAGAGGTAGGCCTTAGTACATGCCAAGATCAGTGGCTGCTGTCACCATTCCAGCTCCAGCACCTCAACAACAGTATCCTCCACAACCACAACACTTCCCACCACAACAACAATTTCCTCAACAGAGATCTTACAACAATAACAATCAGCAACAACATCCGTTTCAACAAAGGGCTTCACAAATCAACAGGGTTATCAATCCCATTCTGATGCCTTATGCTGCCTTACTTCCACAATTATTAAAGCTCAATCTGATCGAATTGAGGACTCTGGCCCCACCAGATCCCCAGAATCTTCCAAGAAACTATGATGTTAATGCCAGATGTGCCTTCCACTCCAATGCACCTGGCCATACAACAGAAAAGTGCAGAGCCTTACACATGAAGGTTCAAGATTTGATTGATTCTAAGGAAATTAACTTTGCACACCCTCCAAGTGTTACCAAGAATCCTATGCCTAGCCATGGTGGGCCTAGGATAAATGCCATTGAGGAGGATCAACCAGTGAACCTAATTAACAGTGTTGCAAGTATTCAAACACTTCTGGCCGAGGTTAAAGCCCATCTTTTACGGTGCCAAGTGTTCCCGGGTTGTGAGGCCCACTGCGAAGCTTGCAAGATTTCTATCAACGGTTGTGCAAATTTGAAAACCGGTATCAACAATCTCATCAAAGAAGGAATTTTATAGATCACTTCAACAGTTATAGCTCCTACAACATCAACAACCATTCCTCCTACAACTCCAGCACATGTCATTCCATCAGATGTAACAGACATCACTCCTACAACTTCAACAATAATCATTCCAACTAATTCTTCTACAACATCAACAACCATCCCTTCCTCAACTTCAATAGATATCAGCTCGACACATCCTTCTACAACAACAAAAACCATCAATGAAGACATTTCTACAGTTACCATTTACTATGATCCGGCAACAATCCACGTTCCAGATTCTTACAACAAATCACATCAACACCTTCATCAACATCAGCAACCTTCATCACCAACACCATCTCTGGTCAGACCTCCTGTCACAATTTATTATGAACCTCAAACTGTCTCCATTCCTTCTTCCGCAGCAATCAGCCAGGTTACTATCACGGTACCAGGACCAGTTCCATATGATAGCAGCAGTGTCGTGCCTTGGCGCTATGGCTCAGATTTATATTGCAACAGAAAGAAAGTCACTCTTGACACTTCTTCTCCACATATTGATAATGTGGGGGGAGGCGGAAGCTTCACTCGAAGCGGATGTCTCTTTGCCTCATAATTCCAAAGAACTAATGCTGAAGCAGAAGCTGCTGCCAAGGCTTAGGGAAAGAGTGTGGTGCCTGAAGAGCCTATTACCAAGGAAACTCAGAAGACATCCTTTGACCAGGATGTAGACGAGTTCATGAGAAAAATCAAGAAGAGTGACTATAAGGTTGTGGACCATCTCCATCAGACACCCTCCAAAATCTCTATTCTATCACTGCTAATGTGTTCTGAAGCTCACAGGAATGCACTTCTCAAAGTCCTGCATGCAACTTACGTTCTAGAAGAGATTACAGTTAATCACCTAGAAACGGTGGTTTCTAATGTCAATACTAGTCATGGACTAGGGTTCACTGATGCTGATCTGACTACGGAGGGCCGTAACCATAATAAGGCTTTGCATATCACCTTAGAGTGTAAAGGTGTTGTTCTCTCTCATGTCTTGGTTGACACTGAGTCTTCTCTCAATGTTCTTCCAAAGAAAGCCTTGGTCAAGATGGAATATGATGGTCTTGCACTGCGTCCAAGTAACCTGGTAGTGAGAGCCTTTGACAGTTCTAAAATATCGATTCTTGGGGAAATTGAGCTGCATGTGGTGATTGGCCCACAGATCTTCAAAACTATCTTCTACGTGATGGACATTCAGCCTCTCTATAGATGTTTGTTGGGTCGACCATGGATTCATGCCGCTGGTGCTGTAACATCGACCCTTCACCAGAAGTTAAAATACGAATGGGAAGGCCAAGTTATCACAATCTGTGGGGAAGAGGATATCTCTATTAGTCATCTAGCTACTTACAAGTATATTGAGATGGACGGAGAGATCCATGAGACAATGAGCCAAGGGTTTGAGGCCCTCAATGTCAATGAAGCAACAACTGAAGTGTCTGGTACTTCGATCTCTTCTTATAAGAAAGCTTGGAAGGTTGTTGAAGACGGGAATGCCCAAGGCTGGGGCAAGCTGCTGCAAGTTCAGGTCAAGGAAGACAAGTTCGGGTTGGGTTACAAACCATCTCGGCAGGTCCAAAAGGAGGCTGTTGAAGCTCCCAAGTTTATCAGTGGGGGAATGCTAACCCCGGATGCAATCAACAATGTGGAAGACGAGGCTGAAAGTGACTTCAACCTGGAAAGCTGAATTCGTCCAAAGGTCCCAGGCCAGCAAGTCCTTAATTGGTCTTCCCAGGAAATTATAAGGATTACTTCTGCAGAGTAATTATTATTTCCTGTTTAAGCATGCATCAAGTCCTGCATCTTTCCCAAGGTGTCAGGACTCATTTTGTAATAGGGCCATATTTGTATTTTGTGCAAATGAATGATTAATGAACAAATGGACATCTTTTGCAAACGATCTTTTTCGCTCACTGTCTTTTCATTTTTGTTATTTTCGCACAAAACAATAAATGGTAATGTTTTTCAATAATAACTCCATCCACACTTTTTTTAAATAAAATAAAATCAATCACTAAAATGAACAAATCTCAACCCTTGTGTCGCTCCCGATAAATGAAACTGGGTCAAATAAGGGTACAGACGCGAACGGTCGGCGAGAGGGACAATGAGAACACACAGCCGTGAACTCACTGGAGATGAATAGAGTCGCCAGCTAGGCATTTTTATCCCGGAGGAAAGGTAATGCTGCATAGACCTAGAAAAAGATGGATAAGACGGTTTGCGAACCAGAGAGACTGAGAAAGGGGGTTGGTTACAACCTGGGAAGGTATTAGCACCCAGATTGTCCGTCGTACTCGACGGGATCCACGCTTAAAAGATTTGCGTCTTAAAGGGGTAGTGTCAGTAAAATTTGTGTGTAAATGAGCTGGAAAAGGATGAAGCTAGAAGGAGGGGGAATATACAGAGACTTTTGTTCGATAACTGTTAAGTTATGCCTACGTATCCTCTCGTGCAATGAGGAAGTCAGAACACCGTAGTTCGACCCAAAGAGACTGAAAGATGAATTGACTTGTGAACTGCTCACTAGCCTATGCTCAAGTGTATGATCTGTCTGGCACAGATGCTAACTGTCTTGCATTAGACGGAAGAAGCAAGTTCTCGTTTATGAATGAGTGTGATGAGAAAAGAATCCCGAAGGAGACGATTATTGTTTGTTTTTTTGTATTTTCAGTCTTTTATTGCTTTTGAAGATTTGTCATAAGTTAATGAGCTTAAGCCTAAACCAATGGATTTAGTAAACTCATCACATCTTCCCTCTGATTAGGGGTAATGAGAATACCTTAAGTGTGAAGTCAGATTCTCACACTTAACCACCTTTGGTGTAGGATTAAGATCATTAACCTACTTGTGATTATTTAGATGTTTTTGGTGTTTTTGTTTAGTGCTGAGTAATGAGGTTAAGCCATAATCAAGGATTAAACAGACTCATTACACCATCCTAATAGAAGGATAATAGATGAGAATGTTTAAGCTGAGGAAAGCTCCTCAACTTAATCCATGATTAGGGATTAAACTCATGACAAAACAAACCTTTGATTAAGTGGATTTTATTTAATGGTATGATGATGAAGTGGATTTTATGATTTGTAAGACAACTTGAGGGGGACTTGTCCATTAACACTAGGGTTAGTCCTTCTTAACCAGTTAAGGAAGAATTAGAACCCTAATGCAAGGCCCAAGTTACAAGTGTAATGTCTTGGTGATTATTAAGTGAATTGATTAAGAGATTTAAACACATTAAGGGTTTAACACTTAGGATTAAAGTTATACACTCCATCCTAAGAGAAGGATGCAAGCATAAGCTTAATCACAAAGCCTTAAAGCCTTTAGGGTTTAGTCCCTGATTATGAGGTGAGAAGAGAAGACTCAAAGAGAGACACAAAGGTAAAACTATGAGGGGAGACTAATAAAAACCCTAATTCATTGTCATGCTTGGTTGATCCTAAGGTTTGTGAGGTTTACAAGAGATATCTTCAAAGGAACCACCAGGAAGCAGATGAACAAGATCAAGAGAAGCAAAGCAACTTGCTTCATTCAAGAAGTCAAGTCACTTGAAGAAAGAAAGTGGGAGGAACAAGAATGAGCAAGCTCAATCTCAAACACATACATAAATGCAGCAATGGATGCAAGAGAGATGAAAAGAAAAGTTATGAGAAGTGAAGGCAAATTCACTTCTCAAGTTTACTTACCACCTGAAATGTTAGAAAGAAATGCAATGCAATGCAAAATGAGATGAAATGGTATGATGCTAAACAAAACCAGAAGCATGTTGATGATGATAATGATGCTATGGAGTGCTATGAACATGAGGCAAGGCATGGAGATGTTCATACAAGTTCATGGATGCAAATGGTGCAAGCTTAGAAGCATGGATACACATGAAAAGTTAGGAAGCATACAAAGCATACAACATGGCAAATGCAAGATGCAATGGTCAAAGATGCTTTCTATATGTCTTAAGGTGTCAAATGAATCACATGGATGCTTGGGATGTCATGGCAAGTCATGTTATGCAAGAGAATGCAAGAAGGATGCAAATGGAAGCCCAAATTAGGGTTTATGGATCAAACAACAAACAAAAAACCAAAAACAGAAGCAAACCCTAAGATAAAAAATGGAAAATGCCACACAAAGAAACCCTAATCCTATACTAAACCAAGGTCCAAAGGGGAGGCCCCAACTCTTAACCAATCTCAAGTTATGAATTTTCTAAGTTATTAGGGTTTTTAGGGTTCCTAAACAAAAGAAATGTCAAACAAATTGAAAATGAGGAAACAAATCATGGCCATTTAATCCTAGAAACTAAATGCTAAACACAAAACAAAGCAAAAAAGAATCAATGTCCAACTCTTCTTAGATAGGCAGAAATGAATTTTTGAACTTTGGATCAAATTAATGCACAAAAAATGATTTAATTCAATGGAAAATCCTCAAAATGCATCAAGATCAAAAAAGAAATTTGGTTTGAAGGTTGGACAATGTTTCTAAATGTCTTAGAACATTTCATGAATTTTTTGGTGATTTTTAAATACCTAAAAGTATTTTTAATAAATTAATTTTCATTAATCAATTAAAAATAAACTTTTAAATATTTAAAAATACTTTTTTAATGATAAAAAATAAAATAAAAATATTTTTTTGTTATAAAAATTAATAAAACTCAGAAGAAAAAGTTTCATAATTTTTAAACATTTTTTACTATTTTTAAATAATTATGCAAAACAAATGAGAAAAATATGAAAATAAAATGAAAATAAATGAATTAATGAGAAGTCAGCTGATCCAAGGGCCTGAATTCAAAGTCACACGCGCGGGAGTTGACTGCGCGCCACATCTCACGGCTCAGATTCAAACTTCACTAATCAATGCTTATGCCCTAATCTCGCCGTTAATCACTTTCAGATGACCGGAACAGTGTTCCGGTCATCTTCTCCGTTCAGCCAAAATCCCTAACTCACTCCATACGCATCTAAAACGAATTCTAAGAACCCAGAAATGATTCCCACAAGCTCACGATTCAAAACCCCTAATCAAAACAAATTTATTCTTCCCCAGAAGCATGAATCGAAACAAACAAATTTTAGGGCACGCAAGTTTCAGAGATCAATTAAATGTTCATTTCATCACCATTTCAAAAACTAAAGGCATATTCATGATCAGGAAGACACAAAGAACAAGTTTAGAACAAAAGAAGTGATTTCTGGAAAAATATTTTTCAAGCTACCTGAGATTCGAAGCTTTCACTCTGATGACTTTCTGGCCTCTCCTCTTGATGAAAACCACTCCACTTAACCCTCTGGTGATGCTTGAATGCTCAAGAGGAATTTATGTTGGCTGAATGAAGAGTTTGAGCAGCTTCTGCTCAAGCTCAGTTGAAAATGGCAATGGAGTTTCAGGCTGTTTCTGGCAATGGTGAAGGGTTCTTTATGGTCCAGATGATGAGTGGAGAAGGTCTATGGAGTTGGTTTTGATGTTTGTGAGCTGTGGTGAGAGTTTCGAATGAAACTGCAGTTTGAGGTGAATGATGGCAATGGGGTGTTCTTGATCAAAACAGGCCTGGCTCTTGGTGGTTTGAGGTCTATGAAGTGTGGTGAGTTGAAGTGTGGAAATGGTTTGGATGTTTTATGGCTGGGCAGAGAGATTCAAAGCAATATGCAGCTGGGGTGTGTTTTGTGAATGTGTTGTTGTGAAGTGTTTCAGCCTTGCCTCTTCATATCTTTGGCTTGCCAAGGGATATTGTATTTTAATCCTATAGGTCAGATGATGTGACCTGGCCTATAGTGATTGGTAAGTTTGCTTTTGCACAAAGTCCACCTTTTGTGTAAGAGAAGTATGGCTCATGATCTAGGCAAGTACAAGGCATGGGGCTGCGCAGCAAGGGTGAGGGGAAAGGCTAGCCAAAGTCAGCATCCAATGTCACAAGTTGTAGGAAGTGTGATGAGTGGTTTTGCAAGTTGTTGTAACTTTGGTTCACATGTGATTTCCTTGTCCAACAAACCATAAACCATGGGCATTCTTGGTTCAATTCTGATTTTTATGACTTATAGAATGTTTGCATACTGGTTTGAAGTGAACTAGAGGTTACAATTGGCTTTGGTTCATGATTTTGCAAAATTCTCATT
Organism: Lathyrus aphaca; assembly: GCA_963966055.1. Lineage (NCBI taxonomy): Eukaryota > Viridiplantae > Streptophyta > Magnoliopsida > Fabales > Fabaceae > Lathyrus > Lathyrus aphaca. The sequence goes on along the minus strand of OZ014521.1, from coordinate 88,815,710 downwards.
TGAAGCATGCCTTGAAAATCAATGATTTTTGCCAACTTTGTCACACCATAACTTTTGATCCAAGAAGAGTTTGATCATGTTCTTGTACTTTTTGAAAAGGGAAAGATGTAATCTACAACTTTCATGACCAAAGTTTTTCCATTTGAAGCATTTTTGGATCAAGAATCAAGGCTTGAAAAATGACCTAAAATGAAGCATTCTTGAAAAGTCAACTATGCCCAAAAAGTCAACATTTGCAAAAACCCTAAATTCTTGATTTTTGTGAACTTCAACCTTCTTCCATGATCAAATAAAGATCATATACACTCAAAATGATGAAGATCACCCATTGGTTGGGTCATTGGGGGCCTCAGATGCCCTGATTTTACACTGACTTGTCCAGAAAGTCAACCCTTGATCAGATGACTTCCCCATGGAATTCCTTCATGAAAATTGATATGCATACTCCCTATACCATATAGAGACCAATGGAAACAAGAATGACCAAAAAATTTGGGGTTATGGCCTCTGAAACCAAAACCCTAATTTTAGGTCAACTGTGCAGTCTAGCCTGGCTCTGCTTCCATACAAAACCCTAGTTTTTGTGATTCCTTTGCATTTTTGACTTTGTGGGGATATAATATGACATAAGAACACACATGGATCCCTTTGAAGTGATTGGTTGCCTTTGGAGTGGCTCAAGATGCCCTTGGATTGCTCAGATCACAAACCCTAGGTGCAGGTGACTTAGAAACTATGCAGTGAACCAAAAATGAGATATGGGGTGATATGATTGTGTTTATGCACATGAGAATGATAATAAGCCATGGTGAATGGGTGAGGGAAAATTTGGGGTGTTTACAGCTGCCCCTATTCAAACATGAGTTATCTGTGCAGGATGTAAGCAACGGCTTATCAGGCAAACAAGATAACTTGTGGTTGAATACCAAAGACAGTCCAAAATTTGCACTCACAGAATGAAGAACAAAAGGGATATAGATTGTAAAAGAAAATAAAGTATATTGTAAGGCGTGGGCGACGGAGGACGACCGTCGAGCAGGGGACGACTGCTGGGTAAAGAGCAATGACGGGGACGGCCGACATGCTGGGGATAAAAGGTAAAGCCAAGACGGGGACGGCCGACTAGCTGGGAAAATAAGATATCATGACGGGGACGGCCATCAAGATAAAGTTGTAAGATTCTTTGGGGATTAATGAAACATGACGGGGACGGCCATCAAGTTCATAAAGATAAAGTAACCAACGATGGGGACGGCCATCGGGCTAAAAAGGAAAAGGGACCACGACGGGGACGGCCATCGAGTTAAAGAATAAATGAAATGAACAGATGATGGGGTACGGCCATCAAAAGTGAAGGACGATCACTTAGCAGGGGACGGCTGCTCTGTTGGGAATAAAAGAAATATGATGGGGACGGCCATCAAAGGTGGAGGACGACCACCTGGTAGGGTACGGCTGCCAAAAGTATCGCGACATAGGACGAATGCCGGATAAAAGGTCAACGATGGGGACGGCCATCGGATGAGCATGATGGAGGACGACCATCAAGAGGTGGAGGACGACCACCTAGCAGGGTACGGCTGCTCTCAGGGTTTATCATGACATAGGACGAATGTCAGATAACCAAAATCAACAATGGGGACGGCCATTGGATAAAAATGATGAAGGACGATCATCAAAAGGTGGAGGACGACCACCTAGCAGGGGACGGCTGCTAAAAGGATCAACGATGGGGACGGCCATCGGATGAGCATGATGGAGGACGACCATCAAGAAGTGGAGGACGACCACTCATCAGGGTACGGCTGCTCTCAGGGTTATCATGACACAGGACGAGTGTCAGATAAAAGAAAATGCTTTGTTGGTGATCTACTGGGGATGTAGTGAACACGGACGAGCGTTCACAACCAAGAAAGAAAAGGTATAAGTGTTTAGATGTTGTGTATAGATTAAAGATGCGGACGAGCATCCTTAAGACTATGATACGGACGAGTATCATGTAGAAACAAAACTGACACATGTTCAGAGATGATGATACGGACGAGTATCAACTGGTTAACAAGGAACACGGACGAGTGTTGCATCTGAAGGGACTCTTCTGGGGAATAGTAGACACGGACGAGTGTCTCTATTCAAGAAGACATAAGTGTTTAACACAGTATATGGATTAAAGATGCGGACGAGCATCCTTAAGACTATGATACGGACGAGTATCATGTAGAAACAAACATTAGATGCAATGTTCTGAGATGATGATACGGACGAGTACCAACTGGTTAACAAAGAACAAGGACTATTGTCGAACCTGTGGGGATATGAGTGATATATACAAGATACGGACGGGTATCTGTATAAGTGTAACATGAGTAGTGAGTATGAGTATTGTATAGATGAGTGCTTTAACTGCTGGGGAGAGTGACACGGACGAGTGTCAAAAGGAGAAGAGTGTAATATGAACAAGTATCTGGTATACAAAGTGTAGACGACTGCGCTGGGGATATGACACGGACGGGTGCCAAAGGATTATATATATATGTATTTGTGAGTGCAAAGAGGATGCTTTGGCTTTCTGCTGGTGATGTGACACGGACGGGTGTCATGAAGTATCTGTAATACGGGTGATTTTGTTGTAAAGAGTGTTCAGGCGACTTTACTGGGGAGTGATGATACGGACGGGTATCAAAAGGGAATATATACTGGTGTTTGTGATTTGTGAGTCAACTGCTTTTGCTGGGACTCTGGTGGGGATTTTTGTACAATGATGGGGAACGGTTATTATTCACAAGTGTTAATTCAGAACATGGCTTATGATTATGCTATGCGTTTGATTTTTGCCGTAATGCTCCGTATTAGACGGAATGCTACGCTCTGAGGGGATAATATGATGCAAATGCCATGATTATGCAAAGATATCAAGCCGGGATTCGGATCCCGTTGCTGCGAAGATCTCTGGCTGATCTGTTTGAAATGGACCTCCCAGCTGGGGATGAGATTATTGATAGACTTGGAGAGACGTATCCACTTGGGGATATAGGTCACTGATTGACATATCCCTGTAATATGGGACCCAGCTGGGGTTTGTGGAAGCCTTCTGTACTCTGTTGTGATCTCCATGCATCGCTCTTCTGGATAGAGGCTGAGACTCTGTGGGGAGATGGTTCCCTGACTTCCGTATTTTGCTGAGGAAGAATGATTGGTACTACGGCTGGGGAATGCTGTTGATAACTCAGCTGGGGATGAGTAATGAGAGGCAACTCAGCTGGGGATAGAGCATTTCGGATGTTGAGTTGATTTGCCAGCTTGCTGAGATGTAGCTTGCATGCCCCAAGTTGTGTCTTGTATACCTGCAATCCTGCAAAGATAAGGAAACGCACAAAAGGTCCCGAGGTATCCTTTGCTGGATTCCTCCATAGGAGTTAAGTACCTTCGAGAGCAAGTATATTCCCTGTAAGCATGTGTTTTATTATTATATATTTTTGGAGAACAGCATCTGTACTTATGCAATTGATTTTTTTAGAGACATCAGACATCCTTTGCAAATAAAAATATACAAAACGAAACATGACTGAAAAATCTGATTTTATTAATTCATGTGCCCTGAACTGGCAAGATACAGTCAAAGAAACATATCTCCTGAAATGAGGAGATTGTTACAAATTGAGAAACAAAGTGCTGGCAGTGCTGATGACGCTTTAAGGAGCTTCCTCTCCTGCTATGACTCGTATGACTTTTGACTTTCTTCTCATCTTGCTTTCTGGAGAAAGTTGATTCTGATTGAAGCTTGATCCTTTGGAGTCCTAACCAAGTTGCTGACAATACAGACGAATTCAGAATGCAGTTGTTCGCTTATTCCCTTATTTTGCATGGATCGCCCTTTCGGGTTTTCAATCCATCGGGATACCCATTTTTGCCTGAGCTGTCCAACGCGGCTTTTCAACTCAGCGGGTGTACATTTTTTTACATTTATTTTCCCTTATTTTTGCCCGAGTCTTTTATTCTGTTTTTGACTCGCCGGGATGCCCTATTTTTGCCTGGACTTACATTCTGTTTTTGTGTCCAGCGGGTCATTTTTATGCGAAGTATTTTTTAACTGCGTCTGAATTCACAGGGGACGGAAAATCTTCACCATCCATGGTGCTGAGCATCAGTGCTCCACCAGAGAAAACTTTCTTTACCACGAATGGCCCTTCATAGTTTGGAGTCCATTTGCCCCTGTGGTCTGTATGAGGAGGGAGGATTCTTTTCAGCACAAGATCTCCCACTTGGTACTCTCGATGCCTGACTTTCTGATCGAAGGCTTTCTTCATTCTCTTCTGATATAACTGCCCATGACAGATTGCAGCCAACCTTTTCTCTTCGATCAGACTCAGTTGTTCGTATCGGGACCTAACCCATTCTGCTTCACTCAGTTTAACATCCATTAATACCCGTAACGAGGGTAATTCAACTTCAACAGGTAGGACTGCTTCCATACCATACACAAGTTGATACGGTGTTGCCCCAGTGGACGTCCTGATTGACGTGCGGTACCCATGCAAGGCAAACGGTAGCATTTCATGCCAGTCTTTGTAGGTGACTACCATCTTCTGCACAATCTTCTTGATATTTTTGTTAGCCGCCTCAACAGCACCATTCATCTTTGGTCTGTAAGGAGAAGAATTGTGATGTTGGATCTTGAAGTCCCGGCACAGCTCTGCCATCATTTTGTTGTTTAGATTGGAACCATTATCAGTAATGATTCGCTCGAGAACTCCATACCGACAGATGATATCTCTTTTCAGGAATCTGGCTACCACTTGCCTCGTGACATTTGCATATGAGGCTGCTTCAACCCACTTGGTGAAATAATCAATGGCGACCAGGATGAATCTGTGGCCATTTGAAGCAGTCGGCTCGATCTTGCCAATCATGTCAATGCCCCACATAGCAAAGGGCCAGGGTGAAGACATTATGTTCAACGGATTGGGAGGCACATGCACTTTATCTGCGTAGATCTGGCATTTGTGGCATTTCCTGGCATAAGCACAACAGTCTGCATCCATTGTGAGCCATTAATAGCCCGAACTTAACAACTTCTTAGCCATGGCATGCCCTCCGGCATGGGTACCAAAAGACCCTTCATGCACTTCATGCATCAATAAATCTGCTTCCGTCTTGTCAACACATCTGAGGAGTACCATATCAAAGCTCCTTTTGTATAAAGACCCATCAGTGTTCAGAAAGAAACTTCCAGCAAGCCTTCTCAAAGTCTTCTTATCGTTGGAAGATGCCCCAGGTGGGTATGTTTGATCCTCCAAGAAGCACTTAATGTCATGAAACCAAGGCTTATCATCCTTGACAACATCTGCTGCGAATACATATGCTGGTCTATCAAGTCTTGACACTGAGATCTGAGGTACAAAGTTAGCAGTTTGAACTTTGATCATGGATGAAATGGTAGCAAGAGCATCTGTAAACTGATTCTCGTCCCGAGGGATATACTCAAGCTTGACTGTTGTGAAGAAAGTCAATAACCTTCTTGTATAATCCCTGTAAGGTATCAGATGATCTTGGTGGGTGTACCATTTTCCGTTGGTTTGATTGATTACCAAAGCTGAGTCTCCGAATACGGTCAATGTCTTGATCCTGAGGTCAATGGCTTCCTCAAGACCCATAATGCAAGCTTTGTATTCAGCTTCATTGTTAGTGCAGTTGAAAGTGAGCTTTGCCGAGAAAGGCATGTGAACTCCTTTAGGTGTAATAAGTACTGCACCAACACCACGGCCATTCATGTTAACAGCCCCATCGAACATCATAATCCATTCTTCCTCCGGGTCAGGCCCTTCAGTGTGAATAGGCTCTTCGTGATCTTTTGATTTAATGAACATGATGTCTTCATCAGGGAAGTCAAACCTCATAGGCTGGTAATCATCAATGGGTTGCTCAGCAAGATATTCAGACAACACACTGCCCTTGATGGCTTTCTGAGAAGTGTATTGGATGTCGTATTCTGTGAGAATCATCTGCCATCTTGCAACCCGTCCGGTAAGTGCTGGCTTCTCAAATATGTACTTGACTGGGTCCATTTTTGAGATTAACAAGGTAGTGTGGGTCAACATATATTGCCTTAGTCGGCGAGCAGCCCACGCTAAAGCACAACAAGTTTTCTCGAGCAGTGAATAACGTTGTTCACAGTCGGTAAACTTTTTGCTTAGGTAGTATATTGCATACTCTTTTCGACCAGACTCGTCATGCTGGCCCAACACACACCCCATTGACTCTTCTAATACTGTCAAGTACATGATTAGAGGTCTTCCTTCAACTGGCGGCATAAGGATTGGAGGTTCTTGCAGGTATTCCTTGATCTTGTCAAAAGCCCTTTGGCAGTCTTCGTTCCACCTGACCGTCTGTTCTTTTCTTAGCAGCTTGAACAAGGGTTCACAGGTTGCTGTGAGGTGAGATATGAACCGTGAGATGTAGTTCAATCGACCCAAGAACCCTCGAACTTCTTTCTCAGTTTTCGGTGCAGGCATCTCTTGGATGGCTTTGACTTTATCAGGGTCCACTTTAATCCCTTTCTCGCTTACAATAAATCCTAGCAGCTTACCGGATCGCACCCCGAATGTGCATTTGTTGGGGTTCAGCTTTAGTTGATACTTTCTCAGACGCTTGAACAACTTGAGCAGATTCACCAGATGGTCTTCTTCAGTAAGGGACTTGGCAATCATATCATCCACATAACACTCGATTTCCTTATGGATCATATCGTGGAATAATGTTACCATAGCCCGTTGATATGTCGCACCGGCATTCTTGAGCCCAAATGGCATTACCTTGTAGCAGAACGTGCCCCAGGGTGTGATGAATGTTGTCTTCTCCATGTCTTCAGGTGACATTTTAATCTGGTTGTATCCTGAAAATCCATCCATGAAGGAGAATACCGAGAACTGAGCCGTATTATCAACCAATACGTCAATGTGAGGTAATGGGAAATCATCTTTCGGGCTAGCTCTGTTCAGATCCCGATAGTCAACACACATTCTTACTTTGCCGTCTTTCTTAGGCACAGGTACTATATTAGCAACCCACGGTGGATAGCTAGTTACAGCAAGGAACCCGGCGTCCCATTGCTTTTGTACCTCTTCTTTGATTTTCATTGCCATGTCTGGACGAGTACGGCGTAACTTTTGTTTGACTGGAGGGCATTCTTCTCTCAAAGGTAGCTTGTGCACAACAATGTCGGTATCCAACCCTGGCATGTCTTGATACGACCAAGCAAACACATCCACATACTCTTGAAGTAGATCAACCAGTTGCTTCTTCACTGAGTCTTGCAGGCAGGCCCCGATTTTAATCTCTTTCACGCTTTCCTCTGTACCAAGATTAATCACTTCAACCTCCTCCTGGTGAGGAGTAATAACCTTTTCCTCCTGTCTCAACAACCTGGCTAGCTCTTCAGGAAGCTCATATTCTTCTTCAACCCCTTCATCAGCTTGATTGATCGGATTGTCAAAGTCATACGAAGTCATAGCCGTGCTGTTGTCGGTGCTGTCTGGAAGGCACTCTCTGCAAGGGTTAAGTTGTTCATTTTAGTGATCTGATTTTAGTCTTATTTAGAAAAGTGAAATGAAGTTGTCATTTTGAAAACACTGCCATTTATTTTTTGTACAAAAAAGAAAAAATGGAAAAACAGTGAGCAGAAAAGAAAAAGACTCGTTTGCAAAAAGATGTCTGATATTTCATTAATTGATCTTGTTTGCACAAAAAAGTACAGATGGCCCGATTACAAAATGAGTCTTGTCATCTTGGGCAAGATGCAAGACTTTGATGCATGCTTATAAAAATACAGGAAATAATAATTACTCTGCATGAGTAACTCTTATAATTTCCTGGGAAGACCAGTTCGAGACACTGCTCCCCGGGATCTTTGGACGAATCCAGCTTTCCAGGTTGCGTTCCTCTTCCAGCTCGTCTTCCAGACAGTTGATAGCATCGGGGGTAAGCATCCCCCCACTGACAAAGCCGGGCTCCCCAGCAGCCTTTGCTTGATGTTGAGTTGGTTTGTAACCCAACCCAAACTTGTCTTTCTTCTCTTCCACAGCTAAAACCTTGCCCCAGCCTAGGGCAGTTCCTTCCTCAACAACCTTCCGGGCTTGTTGGTAAGATGCCATGGAGATTCCAGATACAGCAGATGCTTCATTCACATTCAAGGCTTCAAAACCTTGGCTCATTGTTTCATGGATCTCCCCATCCATCTCAATGTACTTATAAGTAGCCAGGTGGCTAACAAATATATCCTCCTCCCCACAGATTGTAACAACTTGGCCTTCCCACTCAAATTTTAACTTTTGGTGAAGGGTAGACGTTATTGCGCCGGCGGCGTGAATCCAAGGTCTACCCAACAAACAGCTGTAGGCGGGCTGAATGTCCATCACATAAAAGATAGTTTTAAAGGTCTGTGGGCCAATTGTCACAGGTAGCTCAATCTCTCCCAGAACCGATCTCTTAGAACCATCGAAGGCCCTTACTACCAGGTTGCTGGGTCTCAACGCCAATCCATCATATTCTAACTTCACCAGAGCCTTCTTTGGCAAGACATTAAGGGATGAACCCGTGTCTACCAGCACATGGGAAAGGACTGCTCCTTTGCATTCCACGGTGATGTGCAAGGCTTTGTTGTGGTTGCGGCCATCCGCTGTCAAGTTAGTATTGGTGAACCCTAGCCCATTGCTAGCAGTAACATTTCCAACCACGGTTTCCAACTGGTTGACAGTAATCTCTTCAGGCACGTAAGCTGCGTGCAAGACTTTGAGTAGTGCATTCCGATGGGCTTCGGAGCACATAAGCAGTGAGAGGATAGAGATTTTGGATGGCGTTTGGTGAAGCTGATCCACAATTTTGTAATCACTCTTTTTGATGATTCTCATAAACTCATCAACTTCTTGATCGAACGGTGTCTTCAAGGCTTCTTTAACAGCTTGATCTTCCTGCACCGGGCTCTTTCCTTTTGCCTTGGCAGCAGCTTCTGCTTCGGTAGTAGGTCTTTGAATTGGTGGAGCAAAGAGACGTCCGCTTCGAGTGAAGCCTCCGCCTCCCCCCACATTATCTACTTGTGGTGCAGGTGTTGATGTTTCAAGAGTGATTCTTTTTCCTTCGCAGTATACGTCAGAGCCATAGTGCCAAGGGATGGCCCTATTGCTTTCATATGGTACTGGTCCAGGCACCGTAACAGTGACTGGACTGATTGCTGCTGCTGAAGGGACTGTAATTGTTTGTGGATCATAAAAGATTGTAACTGGTGCTCTGATGGGAGCAGCACCTTCTGAATGGTAGGCAGAGTTGTTTTCAGGATCATAAAATATTGTGACGGTAGAGACATCTTCATGACTTGTTGCTGGCGTTGTAGGAGATAATGGTGGCAGAATGGATGTTGTTGTTGTAGGAGCTTCATAATGGAGTGGTGCTGGAGTTGTAGGAGGAACATTTGTTGAAAACTGATCAGTTGAGATGATAGATGAGGTACTTGTTGATGAAGCCGAAGAATTGTCAGGAACAATAGTTGCTGCAGTTGTAGGAGGTTCTGAAACCGTTGCTGATGATATTGTTGGATTTGTTGGAAATGATGTGGTGATCTGAAGTTGGCCACTCTGAATAAGGCCATCTATGCCATTCCTCAAATTATCGCACCCATTTATCGAGATATTGCAGTAAGCACAACCCAACTCACACCCCGGGAACATTTGACATTCCAAGAGCTGAGCTTTGATTTCCACCAACGGTGTCCTGATCTGTCCCACACTGGTTATTAAATAAGACGGCTTGTCTTCTTCAATAGCGTTAATTCTAGGACCACCGTGATTCGGCATCGGGTTCTTATTGACATTGGGTGGTGGTGCGAAATTCAGAGCTTTCGAGTCTACCAGGTCTTGTACCTTCATATGCAGAGCCCTGCATTTTTCTGTACTGTGGCCAGGTGCGTTTGAATGAAAAGCACACCTAGCATTGGAGTCATAGTTCCTTGGTAGACTGTTGGGATCCGGAGGTGCCAACGTTCTTAGCTCAACCAGGTTGAGTTTCAGAAGTTGTGGCAGCAAAGTAGCATATGGCATTGGGATCGGATCGATCACTCTGTTAGCTTGAGATGGCCTCTGTTGGAATGGCCTTTGTTGACTGTTGTTGTTGGTGTTGCTGTTGTTGTAATTTCTTGGAGGATACTGATTTTGTTGATGGTACTGAGGTTGTGGCTGATAGTTTTGTTGAGGAGGTTGATAGACTGGTTGAGGATGAGCCGGAGCAGGGATAGTGACTGCTGCTACAGACCTTTGAGCATATTGGGGCCTGCCCCTATTGGAGTGGATGGCATTGGTCTCGCCAGTTCTTCTCGGGCCTGCAAAAGGCTTTCTTGTACTACTGGACGAGCTGGCGCCATTGTCGGAAATCTTACCCATTTTCAACAGGCTTTCAATTCTCTCCCCGGCTATGACAACATCTGCGAAGCTAGTGGAAGAGAAAGCAGCCAACCTGTCAATATATGTTCCCTGAAGGGTGTTCATGAACATATCTGCCATTTCCCTTTCAGACATAGGTGGTTGAACGGCAGCAGCCAATTGCCTCCATCTCTGGGCATATTCTCGGAAACTCTCCCTTGAAGACTGTGACATTCCCATTAGGAGGGTCCTGTTGGGTGCCATATCTAAGTTGTACTGATACTGTCTGATGAAGGCCTCTGCCAGGTCCTTCCAGCATCTAATAGTTGCCCTTGTTAGGTGAGAGTACCATTCTCTTGACGCTCCAGTCAAGCTGTCTTCGAAATAGAACATCTAGAGCTTCTCGTCCATTGTATAGGCCTTCAGCCTTCCCAGAAATGACTGTAGATGAGTCCGGGGGCATGAAGTCCCGTTGTATTTTTCAAAGCAAGGAGGCTTGAACTTATGGGGGATCCTGACCCCGTCTACCAAGCCCATGTCCATGACGTCGAAGCCCAAAGAGTTTTGAGATTCTAAGGACCTCAACTTTTCAGCTATCTCTTCCAACCTTCTATCATAAGCTTCCTCCCCAGCACCCATTACTGTGAACTGGTCTTCTTGGGGATCTTCTTGAAGTACCCTGGCTGCAGTGGTTGTCCCTTGAACATTTGCAGGAATATTGACCTCAGGATGGAGGTGTGGGCCAAACACAGGGGGGTTAACATGAGGTTGTACCCTTTCGTTGTTACTGGTACCGGCAGTCCCTATATGTGGATCCTCTTGATTTTTCCTCTCCACTATGGCCCTCAGTCTTTCCTGGCTCTGAGCCATGTTGTTCATAACTTCCATAAACTGAGTCATCTGCGTTCTCATTTCGAATCTTTCGTTTGCCATCTGATTTTTGACCTCTGCAAGTTCCTGCTGTACCTGATCCATTTGAATTCCCGGAAGGTTGTTTCGGGTTGGATAGCGGTGCGGACGGTTGAGGGGAAATACCCGGCGCCTAGCAATAGTTCCTGAGCATCACAACAGAGGTTAGCAACAACAAAACAAAAACCTACAAAACAAACAAAGGGTTAGCATGCAATGCAGTATGCTTATTTGTTCTCAAGGTATCCGGTTTGGCCTTCAGTTTTGACCCTTCCAGACCCTTGAAGATGCTGTTGATGTTGCTTCCGAAGTAAACTTGGATGGAGCAAACTAACACAAATATATTACAGAAGGTGAAATAATACAACTTGTTCTTTTTACAACACAAGCCCCCTAAGGGGTCAAAATACATCACAAAAAAGTAAAAGTACATGGAATAGAAACATCAACAAGCAAATGGTCAAACACCAAGGCCAAACTCATCCTCACGAACTTCCTTGAGAAGTGCTTCGGTCACAGGATCAGCCGGACGCTCCGTGAGATTCCGGATAAGGAGGTTCCGGGTTGCAATAGCTGCTGCTAGCTTTTTGTGCTGAGTTTGGTCCTTGGACCTCTTCACCCCTGCTTTGATCTTCAATTCTGATATCTCCCTCTGGGCTGCTGCCAGGGCTTCTTGCTGTTCTTTTGCACTAGCCTCCAGTTGCTCCATCTTGTCTTGAACTCTCTTGTCCTCTAGAGTACGAGCCTCGGTGATCCTGACCCACCGGGCTTGACTCTCCTTCAAATACAAGTCTGTCCTTGCTCTCTGGAACTGGGCTTCTTTACAAGCATTCTTCAGAATTTGTTCACCAGCCTTAGACTTTTTGATATAATCCCCAGACTTCTCAATCTTAGTCAGATGCTCCACTCTCAACTTCTCTAATCTCTCAATCTCCCTCATACCTTCACTCCTCTCCCGGAGGGTCTTCTGCAAAGCCTGAGTTAGCTTCTCATTTCTTTCTTTCAAACCCTCAAACTCCTCCAAACTGATGGTGGCAGGGGGTGGTGCTGAAGATGACTCAGGCATGTCTTCTATGGTAAAGGGCATTCCAGAGAATTGGGTCCTGGCACGGGACCACTCATGATATTGTGAAGATGCCACATTATTGCACTTCCCCAGAATGGTCACTCCCTTGGTTTGAACATTATCCCAGGCCCAGGCAGCCTGCCTAACAATAACCAAATTAATCTTGTTCTCGCAATAGAGAGTCTCCACCAAGTCCTGTGCCTTAGGAGCGTGGACCAGTGCATAGCCCAATTGCCTTCTGAACAGCAGAGGATTGTAATTGATACTTCCCTTAACTCCTATTAAGGGCACATTGGGAAAATGCCCACAGCTGGTGATGATATCCCTGCCCTTGGTGCTTTGAGTACACCATCTGATATCTGCTGAAGTTAGGGCAGTGAGTCTCTTAGCCCAGTTACTCTGCTGATGAGGGTTCAAAAATGCATCTGTCTTGGGTAGATGCTTGAGAAGCCAAGTATGGAACAATGGAGCACAACACCTCACTAATCTCCCCCTCTGCTTCTCATTCCTCTGATGCACTGAATAGTAGAGATCTCCCAATAAAGTGGGCACTGGGTTCTTCAAGATGAATAGATGGATTGCATTCTTGCTAATGAATCGAGGCTCATCTGCAAACAACACAATTCCATATACACTCAAGGCCAGTAAAGCACAGACAGCTTTCCACTCCCCCAGGGAAGCCTTCAGACTAGCTTGAGAAATTAAGAAGTCCAGATGAAAGCCAGGGATCCCAGCCTTAGAGGTCATATGTTGTTCAATCAGGGCAGGTTCCAGATGTAAAGCCTTTGCTATTTCTCCATTGCTGGGAAAGACCATCTCAGGGTTGAAAGGGATTCCACCCCTGATAGGAAAACCAACCAATGATGAGTATTCTTCCAAAAGAGGGCCTAACTGAAAGTCTTGAAAGGTGAAACATCTCAATGGGGGATCATAAAACTGAATGCAGGTGTGGATCAGGCTTCTCTGTGAAGGGTCCAGATCCATAACCATGTCAAGTATATCTCCATAATGCTCCCTGAACAAAGGTTTGTGATCTGGAGTGATCAGGGTTTGAATCCTCCTGATGTCTGATAACTCTGGTTGGAAGAAGTGATAGGTGATGTTGCTCTTTTTAGGAGCCATAATGCTGAGACTGAGTAGAGACAGGTGCTGATGATGATGCTGAAAGAATGAGCCACTGATTGGCTGGTGCTGGTGATAACTGAAGCAGGCAGCTGATAACTGAAGCGGGTGTTGGTGAAGATGGGCCAATACTGAAGATGGGGTCAAAACTGGCCAAAAAATAAAGATGGATACCCTGAAACACAAATAAGCAAATGTCAATATGATGCAATGATTATGTATGCAAATGATATGCAAAGGGTTTGTGACTGAGCTGGATCTGATCAAAATGCCCTGATATAGGTCCAAGTGTGTTCAAGAATTCCAGATGGAGGTCTATAAATCCAATAACCAGGGTGGGGGACTCAAATAAAGAGCCACATGTCCAGGGTTTTAGAATCACAAGAACTGTCCAACATGGAGTACTCTTAACAAATCAAAGTAACAGGGTATTCTGAGGTCAAAGTACCTGCAAACCTGTAAACAACCCAACCCCCTCACAGGTGGTGTTCTAGAACAAGGATCCTCAGACTTGGATCAGTTATGAGAAGTGTAAACACTTCCAACCCGGAGGTACAGTGTTTACAATAACCATAACAATTCCTCCTCTAATTCACCTCAGTTTCTGGAGGTCAGTACTAAAGGTCATCTAGACTTAGCAGGCTTCCCAGATAGCCCTAGCATTGCAGGAAATCTGCAACACAGAGTTCTCAAGAAGAAACCCACATCTGAACCGTGTTTCATATTCCCGCACCAGACCGAAATGGAATGGGAAAGAATATGATTCACTCTAGCCTAGGTGTCACTCAGGTCCCAGGTATAGGACCTTAACTCTCAATGAAACACCCACCCACCAAGGCAAACAACAGATCCAGCCAGCAGTACAGTACAACAGTATGATAATATGCAAAGCTATAAAGAAAGCAGTAAACAACTGTACATAAAGCAAAATAAATACAAGCACAAATAAGCACGTAACACCCCAGTAAACACAAATCAATCAAGCGCTAGGAGGAACCCACAAAAAGAACCAGAAGCCCTGGTTGCAATATAAGGGTCCCCAGCAGAGTCGCCAAGCTGTCGCTCCCGATAAATGAAACTGGGTCAAATAAGGGTACAGACGCGAACGGTCGGCGAGAGGGACAATGAGAACACACAGCCGTGAACTCACTGGAGATGAATAGAGTCGCCAGCTAGGCATTTTTATCCCGGAGGAAAGGTAATGCTGCATAGACCTAGAAAAAGATGGATAAGACGGTTTGCGAACCAGAGAGACTGAGAAAGGGGGTTGGTTACAACCTGGGAAGGTATTAGCACCTAGATTGTCCGTCGTACTCGACGGTATCCACGCTTAAAAGATTTGCGTCTTAAAGGGGTAGTGTCAGTGCAATTTGTGTGTAAATGAGCTGGAAAAGGATGTACAGGTGTCAGTGTAAAGAATGTGAAGTGTGAAAGTGTCAGTGTAAGAAAGAAGTGAAATGCTCAAGATCATGAGGCTAAAGAATGAAGCTAGAAGGAGGGGGAATATATAGAGACTTTTGTTCGATAACTGTTAAGTTATGCCTACGTATCCTCTCGTGCAATGAGGAAGTCAGAACACCGTAGTTCGACCCAAAGAGACTGAAAGATGAATTGACTTGTGAACTGCTCACTAGCCTATGCTCAAGTGTATGATCTGTCTAGCACAGATGCTAACTGTCTTGCATTAGACGGAAGAAGCAAGTTCTCGTTTATGAATGAGTGTGATGAGAAAAGAATCCCGAAGGAGACGATTATTGTTTGTTTTTTTGTATTTTCAGTCTTTTATTGCTTTTGAAGATTTGTCATAAGTTAATGAGCTTAAGCCTAAACCAATGGATTTAGTAAACTCATCACATCTTCCCTCTGATTAGGGGTAATGAGAATACCTTAAGTGTGAAGTCAAATTCTCACACTTAACCACCTTTGGTGTAGGATTAAGATCATTAACCTACTTGTGATTATTTAGATGTTTTTGGTGTTTTTGTTTAGTGCTGAGTAATGAGGTTAAGCCATAATCAAGGATTAAACAGACTCATTACACCATCCTAATAGAAGGATAATAGATGAGAATGTTTAAGCTGAGGAAAGCTCCTCAACTTAATCCATGATTATGGATTAAACTCATGACAAAACAAACCTTTGATTAAGTGGATTTTATTTAATGGTATGATGATGAAGTGGATTTTATGATTTGTAAGACAACTTGAGGGGGACTTGTCCATTAACACTAGGGTTAGTCCTTCTTAACCAGTTAAGGAAGAATTAGAACCCTAATGCAAGGCCCAAGTTACAAGTGTAATGTCTTGGTGATTATTAAGTGAATTGATTAAGAGATTTAAACACATTAAGGGTTTAACACTTAGGATTAAAGTTATACACTCCATCCTAAGAGAAGGATGCAAGCATAAGCTTAATCACAAAGCCTTAAAGCCTTTAGGGTTTAGTCCCTGATTATGAGGTGAGAAGAGAAGACTCAAAGAGAGACACAAAGGTAAAACTATGAGGGGAGACTAATCAAAACCCTAATTCATTGTCATGCTTGGTTGATCCTAAGGTTTGTGAGGTTTACAAGAGATATCTTCAAAGGAACCACCAGGAAGCAGATGAACAAGATCAAGAGAAGCAAAGCAACTTGCTTCATTCAAGAAGTCAAGTCACTTGAAGAAAGAAAGTGGGAGGAACAAGAATGAGCAAGCTCAATCTCAAACACATACATAAATGCAGCAATGGATGCAAGAGAGATGAAAAGAAAAGTTATGAGAAGTGAAGGCAAATTCACTTCTCAAGTTTACTTACCACCTGAAATGTTAGAAAGAAATGCAATGCAATGCAAAATGAGATGAAATGGTATGATGCTAAACAAAACCAAAAGCATGTTGATGATGATAATGATGCTATGGAGTGCTATGAACATGAGGCAAGGCATGGAGATGTTCATACAAGTTCATGGATGCAAATGGTGCAAGCTTAGAAGCATGGATACACATGAAAAGTTAGGAAGCATACAAAGCATACAACATGGCAAATGCAAGATGCAATGGTCAAAGATGCTTTCTATATGTCTTAAGGTGTCAAATGAATCACATGGATGCTTGGGATGTCATGGCAAGTCATGTTATGCAAGAGAATGCAAGAAGGATGCAAATGGAAGCTCAAATTAGGGTTTATGGATCAAACAACAAACAAAAAACCAAAAACAGAAGCAAACCCTAAGATAAAAAAATGGAAAATGCCACACAAAGAAACCCTAATCCTATACTAAACCAAGGTCCAAAGGGGAGGCCCCAACTCTTAACCAATCTCAAGTTATGAATTTTCTAAGTTATTAGGGTTTTTAGGGTTCCTAAACAAAAGAAATGTCAAACAAATTGAAAATGAGGAAACAAATCATGGCCATTTAATCCTAGAAACTACATGCTAAACACAAAACAAAGCAAAAAAGAATCAATGTCCAACTCTTCTTAGATAGGCAGAAATGAATTTTTGAACTTTGGATCAAATTAATGCACAAAAAATGATTTAATTCAATGGAAAATCCTCAAAATGCATCAAGATCAAAAAAGAAATTTGGTTTGAAGGTTGGACAATGTTTCTAAATGTCTTAGAACATTTCATGAATTTTTTGGTGATTTTTAAATACCTAAAAGTATTTTTAATAAATTAATTTTCATTAATCAATTAAAAATAAACTTTTAAATATTTAAAAATACTTTTTTAATGATAAAAAATAAAATAAAAATATTTTTGTGTTATAAAAATTAATAAAACTCAGAAGAAAAAGTTTCATAATTTTTAAACATTTTTTACTATTTTTAAATAATTATGCAAAACAAATGAGAAAAATATGAAAATAAAATGAAAATAAATGAATTAATGAGAAGTCAGCTGATCCAAGGGCCTGAATTCAAAGTCACACGCGCGGGAGTTGACTGCGCGCCACATCTCACGGCTCAGATTCAAACTTCACTAATCAATGCTTATGCCCTAATCTCGCCGTTAATCACTTTCAGATGACCGGAACAGTGTTCCGGTCATCTTCTCCGTTCAGCCAAAATCCCTAACTCACTCCATACGCATCTAAAACGAATTCTAAGAACCCAGAAATGATTCCCACAAGCTCACGATTCAAAACCCCTAATCAAAACAAATTTATTCTTCCCCAGAAGCATGAATCGAAACAAACAAATTTTAGGGCACGCAAGTTTCAGAGATCAATTAAATGTTCATTTCATCACCATTTCAAAAACTAAAGGCATATTCATGATCAGGAAGACACAAAGAACAAGTTTAGAACAAAAGAAGTGATTTCTGGAAAAATATTTTTCAAGCTACCTGAGATTCGAAGCTTTCACTCTGATGACTTTCTGGCCTCTCCTCTTGATGAAAACCACTCCACTTAACCCTCTGGTGATGCTTGAATGCTCAAGAGGAATTTATGTTGGCTGAATGAAGAGTTTGAGCAGCTTCTGCTCAAGCTCAGTTGAAAATGGCAATGGAGTTTCAGGCTGTTTCTGGCAATGGTGAAGGGTTCTTTATGGTCCAGATGATGAGTGGAGAAGGTCTATGGAGTTGGTTTTGATGTTTGTGAGCTGTGGTGAGAGTTTCGAATGAAACTGCAGTTTGAGGTGAATGATGGCAATGGGGTGTTCTTGATCAAAACAGGCCTGGCTCTTGGTGGTTTGAGGTCTATGAAGTGTGGTGAGTTGAAGTGTGGAAATGGTTTGGATGTTTTATGGCTGGGCAGAGAGATTCAAAGCAATATGCAGCTGGGGTGTGTTTTGTGAATGTGTTGTTGTGAAGTGTTTCAGCCTTGCCTCTTCATATCTTTGGCTTGCCAAGGGATATTGTATTTTAATCCTATAGGTCAGATGATGTGACCTGGCCTATAGTGATTGGTAAGTTTGCTTTTGCACAAAGTCCACCTTTTGTGTAAGAGAAGTATGGCTCATGATCTAGGCAAGTACAAGGCATGGGGCTGCGCAGCAAGGGTGAGGGGAAAGGCTAGCCAAAGTCAGCATCCAATGTCACAAGTTGTAGGAAGTGTGATGAGTGGTTTTGCAAGTTGTTGTAACTTTGGTTCACATGTGATTTCCTTGTCCAACAAACCATAAACCATGGGCATTCTTGGTTCAATTCTGATTTTTATGACTTATAGAATGTTTGCATACTGGTTTGAAGTGAACTAGAGGTTACAATTGGCTTTGGTTCATGATTTTGCAAAATTCTCATTTGAAGCATGCCTTGAAAATCAATGATTTTTGCCAACTTTGTCACACCATAACTTTTGATCCAAGAAGAGTTTGATCATGTTCTTGTACTTTTTGAAAAGGGAAAGATGTAATCTACAACTTTCATGACCAAAGTTTTTCCATTTGAAGCATTTTTGGATCAAGAATCAAGGCTTGAAAAATGACCTAAAATGAAGCATTCTTGAAAAGTCAACTATGCCCAAAAAGTCAACATTTGCAAAAACCCTAAATTCTTGATTTTTGTGAACTTTAACCTTCTTCCATGATCAAATAAAGATCATATACACTCAAAATGATGAAGATCACCCATTGGTTGGGTCATTGGGGGCCTCAGATGCCCTGATTTTACACTGACTTGTCCAGAAAGTCAACCCTTGATCAGATGACTTCCCCATGGAATTCCTTCATGAAAATTGATATGCATACTCCCTATACCATATAGAGACCAATGGAAACAAGAATGACCAAAAAATTTGGGGTTATGGCCTCTGAAACCAAAACCCTAATTTTAGGTCAACTGTGCAGTCTAGCCTGGCTCTGCTTCCATACAAAACCCTAGTTTTTGTGATTCCTTTGCATTTTTGACTTTGTGGGGATATAATATGACATAAGAACACACATGGATCCCTTTGAAGTGATTGGTTGCCTTTGGAGTGGCTCAAGATGCCCTTGGATTGCTCAGATCACAAACCCTAGGTGCAGGTGACTTAGAAACTATGCAGTGAACCAAAAATGAGATATGGGGTGATATGATTGTGTTTATGCACATGAGTATGATCATAAGCCATGGTGAATGGGTGAGGGCAAATTTGGGGTGTTTACACCTTGTAGAGACAATCCTCCAGATTGCACCGAAAATGACACTGCTATGACCTCATATGACTTCGACAATCCGATTAATCAAGCAGATGAAGGGGTTGATGAAGACTATGATTTACCTGAAGTTTTAGCCAGGTTGTTAAGACAAGAGGAAAAAGTGATTGCT
Source organism: Lathyrus aphaca (assembly GCA_963966055.1). Taxonomy (NCBI): domain Eukaryota; kingdom Viridiplantae; phylum Streptophyta; class Magnoliopsida; order Fabales; family Fabaceae; genus Lathyrus; species Lathyrus aphaca. The sequence goes on along the minus strand of OZ014521.1, from coordinate 88,795,973 downwards.
CCTCATCAGAAGGAGGTTGAAACTGTCAATCTTGGTACCGAGGAAGATGTAAAAGAGGTGAAGATCGGGGCCAGTCTGCAAGCTCCAGTGAAAGAACGGCTCATCAGTATGCTTCGGGAATATGTTGACGTCTTTGCTTGATTTCCAATTACCTCACATTGATGTATTGGTGGATAAAACAACTCAGTTATCAGTATTTTCTTTCATGGATGGATTTTTTGGATACAATCAGATTAATATGTCACCTGAAGACATGGAGAAGACAACTTTCATCACACCTTGGGCACGTTTTGTTACAAGGTAATGTCGTTTGGTATGAAGAACGCCGGTGCAACATATCAACGGGCTATTGTAACATTATTCCACGATATGATCCACAAAGAAATCGAGTGCTATGTGGATGACATGATTGCCAAGTCCCTTACAGAGGAAGAGCATTTGGTGAATCTACTGAAATTGTTCAAGCGTCTGAGAAAGTATTAGTTGAAGTTGAACCCCAACAAATGCACATTAGGGGTACGTTCTGGTAAGCTGCTGGGTTTTATTGTAAGTGAAAAAGGAATTGAGGTTGGTCCCGATAAAGTCAAAGCCATTCAGGAGATGCCTGCACCTAAGACTGAGAAAGAAGTTCGAGGGTTCTTAGGTAGATTGAACTACATCTCGAGGTTTATATCTCATCTCACCGCAACCTGCGAACCCTTGTTCAAGTTGTTAAGAAAAGAACAAATAGTCAGGTGGAACGATGATTGTCTGAGAGCTTTTGACAAGATCAAAGAATATCTGCAAGAACCTCAAATTCTCATGCCTCCAATCGAAGGAAGACCTCTAATCATGTACCTGACAGTATTAAAAGAGTCAATGGGGTGTGTGTTGGGCCAGCATGACGATTCTGGTCGAAAAGAGTATGCAATATACTACCTAAGCAAAAAGTTTACCGAATGTGAACAACGTTATTCACTGCTCGAGAAAACTTGATGTGCTTTAGCGTGGGCTGCTCGCCGACTAAGACAGTATATGTTAACTCATACTACCTTATTAATCTCAAAGACGGATCCAGTCAAGTACATATTTGAGAAGCCAGCACTTACCGGAAGGGTTGCAAGATGGCAAATGATTCTAACAGAGTATGAGATTCATTACACCTCTCAAAAAGCCATCAAGGGAAGTGTATTGTCTGACTATCTGGCTGAGCAACCTATTGATGATTACCAGCCTATGAGATTTGACTTCCCTGATGAAGACATCATGTTCTTAAAAGAAAAATATTGTGAAGAGTCTATTCACACTGAAGGGCATGACCCAGAAGAAGCATGGACTATGATGTTTGACGGGGCAGTTAATTGCAACGGTCGTGGGGTTGGTGCAGTGCTAATTACACCCAAGGGAGTCCATATTCCTTTCTCAGCAAAACTCACCTTTGCCTGCACTAACAACGAAGCATAATACAAAGCTTGTATCATGGGTCTTGAGGAAGCCATTGACCTCGGGATCAAAACCTTGAATGTATTCGGAGATTCAGCTTTGGTAATCAACCAGACCAACGGCAATTGGTACACTCATCAAGAGCATCTGGTTCCCTACCGTGACTATACGAGGAGATTGTTGACCTTCTTCACAACAGTTAAGCTTGAATACATCCCTCGAGATGAGAATCAGTTTGCAGACGCTTTAGCTACCATTTCATCCATGATCAAAGTACAGGCTGCTAATTACGTACCTCGAATTTTCGTATCCAGAATGGACATACCGACATATGTATTCTCTGTGGACATTGTCACCGATAACAAGCCTTGGTACCATGACATCAAATGCTTCTTGGAAACTCAGACATACCCACCTGGGGCATCGTCAAATGATAAGAATACATTAAGAAGGCTAGCTGGTAGTTTCTTCCTCAATACTGATGGTTCTTTGTACAAGCGAACCTTTGACATGGTCTTGCTCAGATGTGTTGACAAGAAGGAAGCAGACCTACTGATGCACGAAGTACATGAAAGTTCTTTCGGTACCCATGCCGGAGGACATGCAATGGCAAAGAAGTTATTAAGATCAGGTTACTACTGGATCACGATGGATGCAGACTGTTGTACTTATGCCAGGAAATGCCATAAGTTCCAGATCTACGCAGATAAAATGCATGTGCCTCTGAATCCTTTGAATGTAATGTCTTTACCTTGGCCCTTCGCCATGTGGGGCATCAGTATGATTGGAAAGATTGAACCGACTGCTTCAAATGGTCACAGATTCATCCTGGTAGCCATTGATTACTTCACCAAATAGGTTGAAGCAGCTTCATATGAAAATGTCACCAGGCAAGTGGTAGCTCGATTTCTGAAAAGGGATATCATCTGTCGATATGGAGTTCCTGAGCGAATCATTACTGATAATGGTTCCAATTTAAACAACAAGATGATGGCAGAGCTTTGCCGAGACTTCAAAATTCAACACCACAATTCTTCTCCTTACAAGCCAAAGATGAATGACGCTGTTGAGGCCACTAACAAGAATATCAAGAAGATTGTGCAGAAGATGGTAGTCACCTACAAAGATTGGCATGAGATGCTACCATTTGCCTTACATGGGTACCGAACCTCTATCAGAACATCTACTGGGGCAGCACCATATTAGCTTGTGTATGGTATGGAAGTTGTCCTACCTGTTAAAGTTGAACTACCCTCCCTACGGGTAATGATGGATGTGAAACTGGATGAAGCATAATGGGTCCGATCTCGATACAATCAACTAAATCTAATTGAAGAGAAAATATTAGCAGCTATCTGTCATGGGCAGTTGTATCAGAAGTGAATGAAGAAAGCCTTCGATCAAAAAGTCAGACCTCGGGAATACCAAATGGGAGAGCTTGTTCTGAAAAGGATCCTTCCTCCTCATACAGACCATAGGGGCAAGTGGACACCAAAATACGAAGGCCCGTTCATAGTAAATAAAGTTTTCTCTGGTGGGGCACTGATGCTCACTACTATGGATGGCGAGGACTTTCTATCTCTAGTGAATTTAGATGCAGTTAAAAAATACTTCGCATAAAATGAGCCGCTGGACATAAAAACAAAATGTAAGTCCAGGCAAAAAATAGGGCATCCCGGCGAGTCAAAAATAGAATAAAAGACTCGGGCAAAAATAAGGGAAAATTGAAAAAAAATGTACACATGCTGAGTTGAAAAGCCACATCGGACAGCTCAGGCAAAAATGGGTATCCCGGTGGATTGAAAACCCGAAAGGGCGATCCACGCAAAATCAGGGAATAAGCGAACAACTGGATTCTGAATTCGTCTATATCACTCACAACATGGCAAGCTTCGAAAGGAAAAAGCGTCGGTCAGAATCAACTTTCTTCAGAAAGTAAGATAAGAAGAACGTCAAGGTCATACGGGTCATAGCAAAGGGAGCTCACTGGAGCGTCATCTTCAACATTGCCAACACTTTTATTTTATCAATTTACAGCAATCTCCTCCTTTCAGGGGATTCGCTTCTTTGACTGTACTTGCCTATTCAGGGCACACAAATCAATAAAATCAGAATATTCAGTCACACTTTGTTTTGTACATTTTTGTTTCGTTTGCAAAATGTCCAAAGTTCATAATACAACACTTGCATAAAACATATGAGCCATTTTAATAAGTGCTTGCTGGAAATATCTTACTCTTAGGTAAATCTAACTCTTATGACGAAATCCGGTTGAGGATACCTTGGGACACTTGTGTGTTTCCTTTGTCTTAATAGGTTACAGGTACTCAAGGCAGACCATTTCACAGCATGGGGCATATCAAGTATTGTTCCCCAACCAAGCCAACAATCATATCATCAGCAGGATTCCTTAACAAGAAGTATTTCCTCGCAAAGTTTTTATCCCCCAGAGGATCCCTTGAGGAATTCATCAATCCCCAGCATATTACTTTCCAGAAGTTATCTCCTCCCCAAGCGGGACCTCCCGAGCAATGCCTGACTGTTTTTTTCCCAGCAAAGTGGTCAGGACTTTCTATTCCCCATCAGAGTTGCCAGGATTTTCTCATCCTCAGCAGAGTTGATGGAGTTTGCTTCCCCATAGAGTTGCCATTCTCTCCCCAGTAGAGCAATGCCTGAAATACATCCCTAGCGGAGTTACTGAAACTTCCTCATCCCTAGCGGAGTTCTCCCTCCAGATAGATAAACCAGAGATCTCTCTCCCCATAGGATTCAGATCTCGGATCGGTTGTTCTCATTTGCATAATCATAGCATTCGCATCATATTCACCAAATAAGCGTAGCATTCCGTCTAAAATGGAGCATTACGACAAAAATCAAACATTTGCATGATCATGATCCAGGTTCGAGCCAGTCACCTGCGAACACCATCTTCACTTCACCAGCCATATATAAAACTCATATCCCCTGCAGATAAAAGCCAAAGCATCCCCTTTGCACTCTCAAATACAGATGCCTGTTCATATTTATACGTGCTCTTTTTGACACTCGTCCGTGTCATCTTTCCCCTAGTAAAGTCACCAGAATACCTTTTGCATTCTCAATGCAGATATTTCTTCATACTTGTACATATTCTTTGTTGACACTCGCCCATGTCATACTTCCCCGGCAAGTCAAAACACTCGTCCGTGTCCTTTGCTCAATCTTTTGGCACTCGTCTGTGTCTTGCTCATATTTCACCAGCAGATCATACTTGTGCATACTTATACAGAAGTCTTTGATACTTGTCTGTATCTTGTATATATCACCTCTCAGCAGATTCAACACTCGCCCATGTTCCTCGCCTAACCGATTGATACTCGTTTGTATCATCATACTTAAACATGTGTCAGCGTTTGTTTCTACTGATACTCGTCTGTATCATGGTACTAAGGATGCTCATCCGCATCTTTGATCTATACACATTGTCAAACATTTATATCTTTCATTTTAAAGCGTGAGCACTCGTCCGTGTTTACATCCTCACAAAGACAAAACAACTTTTTCTATCCGACATTCGTCCTATGTCGTGATATTTTCGGCAGTCGTCCCCTGCCAGGTGATCGTCCTTCACCTTTGGATGACTGTCCCTCATCCTTTCCCCAATGGATTCCCCATTGTTGGAACCTTCTATCCGACATTCGTCCTATGTCATGGTAAAGAGCAGTCGTCCCCTGCTAGGTGATCGTCCTCCCCCTTTTGATGATCGTCCCTCATCATTTATCTGATGGCCGTCCCCATCGTTGATCTTTTTTATCCGGCATTCATCCTATGTCGCGATAATCCCCAAGAGCAGTCGTACCCTTCTAGGTGATCGTCCTTCACCTCTTGATGATCGTCCTTCATCATGCTTATCCGATGGCCGTCCCCATTATTGATCTTTTCTATCCGACATTCGTCCTATGTCGTGATATTTTCAGCACTCGTCCCCTGCTAGGTGATCTTCCTTCACCTTTGATGACCGTCCCTCATCAGATATTTCATTTATACTTTAACCCGATGTCCGTCCCTGTTGTGGTCCCTTTTCCTTTTCTTGATGATCGTCCTTCATTAGTTTTACCCAATGGCCATCTCCATCGTTGATCTTTTCCATTCAACCTGATGGCCATCCCCGTCAGTGTTTCCCTCTTTTCTTAACCCCCAGAGAATTTTATTTCCTTACCCGATGGTCGTCCCCGTCGTGGTTTCTTTATTTCCTAGCATGATGGTCGTCCCCGTCGTTGCTTTGCTTACCGTTTTACCCCTAGCAGTCATCCTCTGCTCGATGGTCGTCCTCCATCGCTTTCATTTGATACTCATACTATACTATCTTTTAAAATTTATATCCCTTTTCTTCTTCTCCCCAGCGAGTGCAAATTTCGGACTATCTTTGGTATTCAACCACAAGTTATGTTGTTTGTCTGTTAAGCCAGGTGCTTACACCCTGCACAACTAACTCATGCTTGAATAGGGGCAGCTGTAAACACCCCAAATTTTCCCTCACCTTTTCTCACACCTTGGCTTGTGATCTTTCATTTTTACATTAGCATAAGCATATCATATCCCATTGCATAGTTTATTTCATCTACATCTAGGGTTTGTGATCTGAGCAGTCCAAGAAGTGATCTGAGACATCCCATTGGTCTTGAAGCTTGCCAAGAGGATCCATGTGTGTTCCTTGATCATAATATACTCCCCAAAGTTCATAAAAGTCAAGGGATCACAAAGCATGGCAAAGGCATAGAGGCAGATTGAAGATTTCCTGCATAGATGACCTAAAATTAGGGTTTTGGTTTCAGAGGCCTTAATCCCAAATTTTTTGGTCATTTTTGTTTCTAATGGTCTTAATATGTTATAAGAATCATGTGTACCAAATTTGATGAAGAAATTCATTGTGGAAGTCATCTGATCATTGGGTAACTTCTTGAGCAAGTAAAGTCAAAATTAGGGCATCTGAGGCCTCCATCAAGGGTACCAAAGGGTCATCATCATCATTTTGAGTCTCTATGATCTTTTTTTGATCTTACAAGTGTTTATAAGTTCACAAGATTGAAGAATTTCAAGCCAAATGCAAACTTGCTATTTTTGGAAATGAGTTGTAATGGAAACTTTCCATTTTGGGAAAGATATTCAACCTATTCTTTCATGACCAAAAATGCTTCAATTGAAATATTCGTGGGCATGAAATTGGTAGATTATGTCTTCCCATTTTCAAAAAGTACAAGAAAATGTCTTGATTCATCCTAGAACTCAAGATATGGCCTTTCAAAGTTGGCAAAAATCCTATAATTTTAAAGTGTGCACCAAAGAGGGAATTTTGCAATTTCACTTGCCTAGCCATTTCATGACCTCTAATCAACTTCTAAACATCATACTAACATAATGAAACACATTTTGATCAAGATTGCACAAAAAATCACAATTTTCTATGCCTTGCACTTCAAGAAATTCCAAAGAGGGAAATTTGCAAAACCTATGACATCTCTTGATCCAAGTGTTCCAGCTGCATAAACTTCATCCGAGGGCCATACATGAATCAAGCTGAGGCCAAGACACCCCTAAATCCAGCTCTGAACCATGCCCATACCTCAAGTACATAATGTTGACATTTTTGCAACTTGGCCCATACCAATCACACTATGCCACCACCACCCACTTTCTGATCACTCTCATTGGCCTATACTAACCTCATGGACCTCATTTCATAACACACACAAGCCTGAAACATCACACAACTCAGATTGCTCAAAAATCCCCAAAACCTTCAAGCTTTCGAAACTCACTCCTCAGCCACTCAAACTCAAAACTTTCACCACCAATCATCTTCACACATCATAAGGATCATTTCCCACCCCTTGCCATGGCCTAAAAGCACCTCAATCAGAAACACGATTTATGAGTTATCAGAACTGAAACACTAAAACCAAGCAATTTAAAATTGTTCTAAGCCTTTCAGAAGCTTCAGGGAGTTCATTGGGGTGGATTAACATCAAGGAGAGGTCCAGAAAGCTCAGATTGAGAAAGCTTCAACTCAGGTAACCATCAAGAACAATTTTTTTTCCTGAAACTCCATTTTAAGTTCTTAAATGATTCTATGTGCTCCCCTGATCATGGGGATGTGATTATTTTTGAAAATGGTTGAGAAACCAAGATGTATGCTTGCTTTGAAATTTTTTACCTAAAAACGCTTTTTCTTCGATTCACCACTTTGATGCAATATAAATGATTTTCATGGCCTGATTCTTGTTTAGAATGGTTTGGGGGATGTTTCTGGAGAATTAGGGGGTCTGGGGTAGCATAGGGAAGAAGTTGGGGTGAGGTGCTCGCCGGAGAAGATGACCTGAGCTTGCTCCGGTCACCTGAAAATAATTAGGGTTCTAATTAGGGTTAATCTCCCCAGTTTGAATTCAGGCCCTTGGATTTTGCTTAGCGCGCGTTTGAGTGGTCCATATTGCTTCATTAAAATTTAAATCTGCTTAATTAAATTAATTAGGATTAATTAATTACATCAGCTCAGATTAGATCCTGACCCTTCAATAGCGCGCGCAGTCAACTCCTCCCCTCTCAGTTTGAATTTGGACCACTAGATCCTTTGACTTTCCATTTTAATTCATTTTTATTGCATTTTCTTTCCACAATTTTTAAAAATAGCAAAAACCATCCAAAAAATCTCAAACTTTTCATTTTTGTTTCAAATATTTTTCTTTACCTGAAAACATTTTTTATTTTATTTTTGCATTAAAAAAAAGTATTTTTAAAATATTTAAATGTTTTATTTAATTAATTAATTGATTTTAATTAATTAAATATGCATTTAGGTTTCTAAAAATCCCCAAAAAATTCATGAGCATTCCAATATATTTAGAAACATTTTCAAACTCACCATACAAATTTCGTTTTAGGTTTGATCACATTTTCACAATTTTCTTTGAATTAGGGTTCTTAAATTTCACATTTTTTAACCCTAACTTGAAAACTTCATTTCTGCCTAACCATGATGAGTTTGAACTTGATTCTTTTTTAATTGTTTCACATATTGCATATAGTTTCTAGGTTCTTTATCTTATATTTTTATCTTGCATTTTCAATTTGATTTGCATTTTCCCTTTAGAAGCACCCAAAAACCCTAGCAAACTTAGAAATTTCATAACTTCCACTAGGTTAAGCTTCTGACCTTCTCCTCTGGGGTGTGATCTTATTTGGTATTAGGGTTTTTTTGAGTTCAATTTCAATTTTTTATCATGGTGTTTGCTTCTGTTTTGGTCATGTGCATCTCATGTTGCCTTAAAACCCTAATTTTGCATCTTCATTTGCATTCTTCTTTGCATATCATGAACTTGTGAACTTTTCATGCCATTCCATTCTTTTGTATGTCATCTTAGACATCTTAGGACATGTTTGAAATATTACTTGATCATTGTTGTATCATTTTGGCATGATTTGCATTCATTACATTTCATGAACATCCATGTGTTTTAATGCTTCTAAACATGCTTCCATTGCATCTCATCCTTGTATGATCATTCATATGCATCTTGTATAACTTTGCATCATCTCATAACACATCTTGTATGACTTTGAAGTGAACTTGTTTCACTTATGTCTCTCTTGCTCCTTTATTTCTCTTAAGTTACTTATCTTCTTTAGGAAGTAAGTAACTTATTCTTCTTCCTCCTTCTCTTTTCATCTGCTTCTTCCTTGGTGGCCTTCTTGAAGATCTTTTCTCTTAATCCTAAAATACCATAGGATATCCAAGCATGATAAATTTTAGGGTTGTGTATAGTCCCCCTAGCTTTTCACCTTTGAGTCTCCTTGAGTCTCTCTTCTCATCTCTTAATTAGAGGCTAAACTCTTAAAGCTTTAGGACTTTGAATTAGGGTTATTCCTACATCTTTATCTTAGGATGGAGTGTATAATCTTAATCCTTAGTGTTAAACCTTTAATTTGTTTACACCTCTTAATCAAACCACATTAATAATCACTAAGACTTTATCTTGTAACTTGGGCCTTACATTAGGGTTCCATCTCTTCCTTTTGGTTAAGAGGGACTAACCCTAGTGTTTAATGGACAAGTCCCCCTCAAATTGTCTTACAAACCATAAAATCCACTTCTTAATCTCATCCTTTAATTAAAATCCATTTAATAAAGGCTTATTATATAATGAATTTAATCCCTAACCATGGATTAAGTTGAGGTATCTTCCTCAACTTAAGTGTTCTCATCTATCATCCTTCTATTAGGATGGTGTAATAAGTTCACTAATCTGTGATTAGAGATTAAACTCATTACCTAACACTAAACAAAAACCGAAAAACATCTAAATAATCACAGGTAGGTTAATGATCTTAATACTACATCATCATGGCAATTAAATTGAGATGCTTATCTCATACTTAAGTATGCTCATTATCCCTAATCAAGGAGGATATAATGAGTTTATAACCCTTGACTTAGGCTTAAGCTCATAATCCTATGCAAAACACCAAAAACAATAAAAAAACTGAAAACATCAAAAACAAACAATAATCGTCTCCTCTGGGATTCTTTTCTCATCACACTCATTCACAAACGAGAACTCGCTTCTTCCGTCTAATGCAAGACAGTTTGCACTCGAGCCAAACGAGTCATACAATTGAGCATAGGCAAGCAAGCAGTTTACAGTCAATTTATTTTTCAGTCTCTTTGAGTCGAAATACAGTGTTCTGACTTCCTCATTGCACGAGAGGATACATAGGCATAACTTAACAGTTATCGAACAAAAGTCTCTTTGTCATCCCCCTCTTTCAGCATTCTTTTCTAAGCCTTAGTTCCTGAGCAATTCACCTTTTGCACTGACACCTGTACTTTCTTTCCCTAGCTTTTGCACACAGATAACACATACACCTTCCCCTTTTAAACACAATCTTGTAAACGTGGATCCCGTCGAGTACGACGGACAATTTTGGTGCTAATACCTTCCCAGGTCGTAACCAACCCCCTTTCTCAGTTTCTCTGGTTCACAACCATCTTATCCATCTCTTTCCAGGTTTATGCAGCATTACCTTTACTTCGGGATAAAAACGCCTAGCTGGAGACTCTATTCAATTCAACCTCTTTTCTCTTTCGCCGACCGTTCGCGTCTGCACCGTGGGACCTAGTGTCTTTTCCGCGAGCGACAATAAGGATTATCAAATTTTCAAAATGTCCAAACGCGCCAAATGTCTTCTTCAACCTCCAGACCTATGAAATTTCCTGCGAAATTTCTTGGGTGTTTTGTTGCGACTTTATTTCTTAGGAAACCTGCAAAATCAAGAAACTACAAAACAAGTGGAATTTGTCCAAATTGATTGTGCCAATAGTTTTCCCAGGTCTTATACAGTTCAAATTCATCAATTAATACTATTTATACGGCCTAAATCACAAAGCCCTAAAAGGGACCTTGAAACCCTAGTTATGGTGAAACACAATTACGGCCATGGAACTCAAAACAAATTATCCAGATTTCTTCTATGCTTCAAAACAAACACAAATTGATGGTTAGATTCAAGTTTTAATAGTCAAATGTATTAAAACGAAAAGCAAGAAATATGAAGGAAAAATTGGTTCGGTTAGAGCATTCTATCAAGAATGTGATGGCAATGATGATGGAGATAGCTTATGGACACCCCAAGGAACGAATTACCACCTTCAAATGGTGTTGAAAGAGCCTAAATGATTGAATCTGAATTTCACTTTTGGTTTGAAATTTTGAAACTTGAATGGACTCTCCTTGTCTGAATTTTTTCGTGCCTATGCTTATGTTATGATCAAGGCTTTATAGTGAAGCATTATAGGTCAAAATATTGGGCTTTTTACCATGGATTTGCATTACTTGATGATGAATAAATATCCCTTCTATTTTTATCCAAAAAATCAAATATCCTCTTATCATTTGTGTTTAGCACGAATTTGGATGGTTCCAATCATCTTAAAAGTCATATATTTGATCCCAAAATAACTTATGAGATCAAATATATGATTTCTATTAAAATTGAATTTTAACAATAAAAATCCAAAATAATAAAAAATAAATTATAAAAATCAGAATGAATGGTTATTGGGTCGTACATGACTTCATCTTCAAGTTTGGGTTGCAATTTTATGGGCCCATTTGGAAAAATTTGAAGTTATGGCCTTTTTGCTTCATACACCCCTTAAAAATCAATCAACTTTGACAAATCATAACTTCCTCGAATTTAATTCTATGAAGGTGTTATAGGACTTATTAGAAATATTAGAATGTCCTATAACCAACCTTTTTGGTCCCATGTCCATATCATTTACCATTTTTAAATTATGAGCTTGGGAAGAAGTTGACTTTTTGTTGACTTTCAAAAGGACCTATAATGTTTTAGCTCATATCTTCCAAATGAAGTATTTTTATGCTTGGCTTGTGAGATACAAAGTTGTAGATAATTAAATTTCCTTCAAAATGAGATTTGTATGGGAAATTCTTGGTGAAGTATGTGAAAGTTATGGCTGGTCAAAGTTCAGTTGACTTTTCCTATGAAAACCATAATTTATAAACTTCTTGATTCTTGATGATCTGAGGTTTCTTTGATGAATAATGATTAAACTTTGATTAAATGATGAATTTAACTTCATAATCTTAATGTTGACCAAAAATATTTGAAGTTTGACTTTGGGTTGACCACAATTGACCTCAGTTGACTTTCTGACCAAGTTAACTAATTTTGAGGTATCTGAGCATCTGACTGACCAAGCTTGTTGAGAAAGCTTTAAAACTTGACATGAGGATTCTTTAAGGTATATAGGATATCATGAAGTTCATTTGAGTCCTTGGAAGTTCAATTTTCTTGAAGAAATTCAAAATCCTAGTTCTAAGATTCATTGTTCAGGAGGAGGCTTTGTCAGGTGAAACCTTAAATCCTTTTGACCAATTGAGAATCCTGTGACTATTAAGAGACCTCTTGAAGTATATGATCTTGAATGTGGGAGGGAAAATTTTGGGGTACAATAGATGGTGACCAAAATTAAGGACATCTCAAACCTCATTTGTAGAAGATGCATGAACCTATTGAAGTTCTTATATGATTTGTATCTAGTAAAGGATCCTGAAGATCTCATAGTTATGAAAGAGACAGAGTATGAAAGTTTGTTTAGGCATGTCTGCCTGAGTGACCCGAGTTTTGTAACAGTATGGAAGTAACTCCTAATATACTAAAGCAATCGATTTTGAACTGCCCAATCAATTTGGACCTTAAGCCAATCGATTGGAATTTCTTTTAACTACCAAATCAATTTGGTACTTAAGTCAATCAATTGGAAGAGGTATAAATGATTAGGTAGGGGTGGAAAATGGGCATGCTCGCTCCGTTTAGGCTCGTCCCACAAAAGCCCGCAAAAAAAGGGGCGTGCGGGCGGTCAAAGTTGAGGATGCGGACCTAAGCCATCCCCGTAAAAAAGTGAGGGCGGGGCGGGGAAAACCCGCAGGCATTACACTTTTTAAGCCTAAAAATTCAAAAATTCAAGAAAATGTACATGTCCGCAAAAGCCCGCGAAGAAAACGGGGCGAGGCAGGGCGGGAACTTTAGAGGGTGAGGGCGTAAACCCTTGGCCTGCCCCGCACTAAAGTGAGGGTAAAACAGGCATGCCCAACGGGCCGGTCCTGTTTTACCATCCCTACGATTAGGACATAATTTTAATATCTGGAAATGACTCCTTATCCAAAATTTTCAAAATGGGCCAAAATAATCGATCACTTAGGTCACCTAATCGATTGGGACCTTAAGACAATTGATTGGGGCATTAAAAAATCCCATGAATTGTTTCCTATTTTTTTTATCTATCTCATATATAAAGGAGGGTCGCATTCTCCTCATTTCACACCATTTTCCAAATATTTTCTTTTTCTTTGGAATTTATCTCTCTAATTTATTTCTTTCTCTCTCTAGAAATATCTTTTATTTCACTTATGTTGTCTTGGTGCTTTTGAGTGAAACACTACTTGCAATGAAGAAAGTGTATTAGTCGTGCAATTGTTATAATTCTTAAGCTTGTAAAATTTCAAAATCATATTGTATTAAGGTTCTTGGGCATAACCTACAAAAGCTCAAAGTTTATAGTCAAAATCTCAAGAAAATCTCTTGGGGACAAAACTAAGTCAATGTTCGACCGAACCTAAATAGTTCTATGGTGCAATTTATCTAACCATTATCCTCTTTAATTTATGCTATTTACTTTTAATACTTTTAATTTTCGCTACTATTTACTATATCTTTAAGAAATTACTAACATGAATTCAAGTGTAATTGGGGAAACTGTTAATTAAGTAATTATTTGTGTCAAGCATAAGTGTTTATTCGACAGAGTCGAACAAAGTCTATATTAATTGTATCACACAGAAAGCCGAACATAACTTGTTGAAGTTTATGTTAGTTATAGTTACTTTGAGAATTAATTGGTGTGCGAGTAATCTCATATATAAATAGGAAGTTATCCTACTATTTTAAGTGATTGTATAAGGGAAATTCAGCTAGAATTAATGCAAGAGAGAAACTCTACAAAATTTGCTCCATCTTCTTCATCTTCCTCCCCAAACTCTAATTTCTCTTTTCTTCCCTAACTCACTTTCAAAACTCATTTTCTTTTCAAATCATTTGTGTGGCGGAATCATCTAGCAACCGAGGAGTGGTTGAATAACTCAAGTGATGAGTGAAGAACGATCAATCATAAAGATTGATTCTTGTTCAAGCAAGATTGATTCAGATTATCTCCAAGATTGGGGTTAATTCCAATAAAAACCACCAAAGTAATCGCGAAAACTAAATTCCATAATTCACCTCTTCTTGTACTTGAAGTCACTTTTCCAACAATTCCAACTCTTACTAGCGACTAACCACTCTCATCGGCCTATCTTTTAAAAGCGTAGTCACTATGCAAGGTTTGAGTCAACAACTCATTTAATTGTCAACCCTTTAATCTAATGCATCTCCGACATTCTAGCGACTCTCATTACCATTGTATTAGTTGCACCATAAATGGAGAGGATGGCACTTAGTAACAAGAAGTCTTCCAACATCCCGACGAGGAGGAGGTGTAACACCCCAACATTTGATCACTATTTTCCTCATCATTTTCATATCATGTAGCATATCATGTCATTTACATATCCTAGCATATGGCATAGAAAAATGAAGCATGACATCCATAGGTCCAAGCATATTCTCACAATTTTACAAGCTCAAAGGAATGAGAATCACGATCAATTCAAAATGGATGGCACGGATGCATTCTTGGAGTTTCCCACCTAAAGGAGGGAAAAATTCAAATTTGGCATGCGTTAACCGGTTAACGCTATAGGTTAACCGGTTAACAGCTACGAATTTTGAATTTCTGCAGCCAGAAAGGCATGCATATTTTTGGCTCCAATTCCAATTTTCAGATTTTAATTCACTCAAATTATTTGAATATTGTGGGGAAGGATCTAGAATTCTTATCAAGCCTAATTCCAAAGCCAAATCCTAATCACCTTTCTAAGCTCACTCCAAACCACATTTTTGGGCCCCAAACCTAAATGATATATATCCCATTTTCCTCCAAACCAACACACACACTCTCATAATTCACACTTTTCATTTCTGATTTTTCAGAAATCTCTCACATTTCTCTCATTCCTCTTCAAACCTTCATCACTCAAAGATCATTTTCTTTGAAGATCATCAAATTTTGCATTGAAATTTGTTGATCTTGGAACTAGACTTTCATCCATTGTTTTCTATACATCCTTTTTCTGGTTTTTGCTACTGCTTCAGATCTGAATTGTTGCTTGGAAGTGCTTTGGGCTTAAGATTTTGCATCAAGATCATCTACTTGGATTTATTTTTCCTTGTGTGTGAAGAAGAGCATCAGATCTTGGGAATCCTCTACTAGATTCATCATTTTCAGCTTGAACAACACTCACCAAAGCAAATCTCAGCTCTGTAGGTTGGTGAATTTCAGATCTACCTCTGTTTTAGCTTATTTGCTTGTTCATGATGTAGATCCATAATGTGCTTATGTTGTTTGGTTGATTTGTGAATTAATCTATGTGATGATGTTTATGAATCTATTTGTGTTGATTAGTGCTGAATTTGGTGTTATTTTCGTGCACATTTGATTAATGAACTGTTGGAAGATTATTGAAATAAGCTGGCAATATTTGGTGATTTTGTTTGCTTGAAGCTTTGAGTATGTTGATTATGTGATTTTGTTGACATAATAATACTTGATCAATTTGCTGGATTTTTATAATTGGAGTATGATTCTAACCATGTAGGTGCAAGGGTAAGTGAAGTGTGGTTATTTTCCCCATTTCAAATCCTTTTCTATCCTCTTTTAATGCTTTCTTATTTGTCTTTGAGATGTGCTTTAGGCCATCACTTCTCTTCTTTTCTTCCCCTTTTGAGTTCAACTTAACTTCTTCATGAGAAGTAAGTTAAATCTCATTCTCCTTTCTTCTTCTTTTCATCTTTTTCTTTAGGATAGGCTTCAAAGCACCCTAACCTAGGACCAACCCTTTGCATGATAAATTATAGGATGGTTAGATTCCCTTGGTTTTTTACCTTTTGCTCCTTTGGTTCTCTTCTCTTCTCATCTTCATACAAAAACCTAAAAAACACTTAATAAAGGTTGAAATAGTCCTTGATGCATATCCTTATTCCATGGGGCATTTGTATTCATTCCATATTGGAATAGTACACTTGTCTAGCATGATGTACAAGTATAATCATGGGACTACTTTCACAAAGAAAACCTTAAAGGATACTTCTTCATCAAAAAACCCAAAAACATATAATAAGTTTAACAAGTTAGTGAGCTTAGGCCCTAACCCTGGGAAGTAAGTCTTATACAAATTATCCTTACTTGGTATGCTCGTTCTATTATTCCATATTGGAATGTAGTAGCAAGTACACATTCCATGGAAACGGACTTGAATTCATTTACTTGTGCCACACTCATTAAAAAACTCATGAAAAAGACTTGAACAAAGAATAAGCGTCTCCTTTGGGACTTCTTTTCTCATCACCCTCACTCTTTATGAATGAACTTGCACCTACTTGTCACTCTGCAAGACGGTAACGCACTCGTGCCAGACGAGCCTACAACACTTGATCATTGACATAAGCAGTTCAAGCTTTTAAAATATAAGCAATCTTTCCACCCCTAGTTAGGGGAACTATGACGACTCTGAACCTCATGTCCAGACGAGGTACGTAGGCAGCGGGGTAGGGCCTGTTCGAGCACTCTTTTATTTTCCCTACATTTTCCCCCTTTATTTTCTTTTCTTATCTAGTTCCAGTCTTTCTTTTGCAGCAACTTTCATTATCGCACCCTTTGAAACAGTTTCTTTGCAAGCGTGGATCCCGTCGGGTACGGCGGACGATCTGGGGCGCTAATACCTTCCCAGGTCATAACCGACTCCCGAACCCAGATTCTTTGGTTTGCAAGACCTTTGTCCTTCCTTTTCTTTTCTTTGGTTTGTGCAACATTACCATTCCCGTTCCTTCGGGATAAAAATGTCTGGCAAGCGACTCTACCCTTTTCTGCGCCACTTTTGCGTTTGTACCAGGATGGAAATCCAAGGGGCGACATCTGGCGACTCTGCTGGGGATCGAACCCAGGATCTCTGGTTTCCCCTTGAGAGTCTCTCCTAGTGTTTGCGTGTTTTTGTTTCACTGGGTGTTTTATGTTTGATGTTGTGTGTTTATTGTACTGTTGTTTATTTACAGTTTTATTTATAGCTTTATTTACAGTTTTCAATATTTATTTTCATGCATCATATGTATATACTAGACTGTCTGGATTATATTTTCTGTTTGGCGGGTTTGGGGTTTGTTATTGAGAGATGAGCTCGTAACCGGGGCTCGAGTGCACCTTAGGACTTAGAGTGGTTCCACTTTGGCTTCATGGCATCTTGATATGTTGGTATTAGTGAGTTCCATGCCCAGACTTGCGATCGTCTTAGAAATGTTTTGATATCAGAATATTTCTGGGTCAATACACAACCTCAATAGTTATGTGCAGCTGGGGACCGATTATTAAAGACCTTTGTGAAAACATCCCTCTCCAGTGGTGACAGTGGAAGATCACATTCTCTGGCAAACCCATTCGCACCCGAGGGTCCACTGGGGACTCGCATAGGATGATCTGGTTCTCTTATAGGAACTCAGTTAAAGCATATGGTCGTATGGCGATAGTATTGTATCCTACAGGATGAATGTACTATTGTTTCTCGATTTCAGCACTTGAAGTTGGGGACTTATAAAGGATGCTTGTTTTTCTTGGACTCACGCTGAGACCTCCCTGAGTAGTATATAATGCTTAACCGATTTCCTGATTTGGTCATGAGCTATTTCTCGGAAAGGTGAACGTATTATTGTTATTCGGCTTTGAGAGTCCGTGATGTTTGACCCTGAGCACACCTGTGAAACCAGGTGGAAACTCAACATTCTGAAGGTTGCTCTCTGACATAGCTACTGACGGCTTCCAATCTGACCTTTTTACCTCTTGACACTGCTCAGTCAAACTTCAAACAACTTTCGTCTTCCAACGGTTACCGCTTGTTCAAACTGAATATCGGGAAATCAGCTGGCTGGTCATGGACAAAAGAGGAAGGATGAGCTCTCTAGAAAAAGGAAAATGCAATGCAGATGCGAATGCAAAAAAAAAAGAAGCAATATGATGATGCAAAAGATGCAAACACAAGGGATCACAGCCGAAAACTGCCTAGAATCTGGAATACTGAACCAATAATCGAGTGTCTATAACCACAAGATCTCTGTATAATAACCCCAAAATAGTAACCGAAAACCAAAGTACCAAGAACTCCATAATCATAGTGACCTGATCAAAACAATAAGACTGCACTGGTAATGAGGGTATGTTGAGGTCAAGGTTTCCTGCAAGCCTGTAAACCCCTCCCAGTCTCACGGGTGTGCTCCGGGTCAAACATCACGGACTCTCAAAGCCGAATAGCAATAATACTTTCACCATTTCCGAGAAATAGCTCATGACCAAATCAGGAAATTGGTTAAGCATTATATACTACTCGGGGAGGTCTCAACGTGAGTCCAAGAAAAACAAGCATCCTTTATAAGTCCCCAACTTCAAGTGCTGAAATCGAGAAACAATAGTACATTCATCCCGTAGGATACAATACTATCGCCATACGACCATATGCTTTAACTGAGTTCCTATAAGAGAACCAGATCATCCTATGCGAGTCCCCAGTGGACCCTCGGGTGCGAATGGGTTTGCCAGAGAATGTGGTCTTCCACTGTCACCACTGGAGATGGATGTTTTCACAAAGGTCTTTAATAATCGGTCCCCAGCTGCACATAACTATCAAGGTCCTATCCCAAAGTGGAGGAAATCCCCATACAAGATATTTCCAAGACGGTCGCAATCTGGGCGTGAAACACATCGCCACTCATCATGTCACATGTGAGTACAATATGTCCACTCTAATCCTATAGTGCACTCAAGCCGGGTACTTGGCTTATCTCTCAGAAATAGTATCACCCGAGCCCACCAAACAGAAAACCAATCCAGACAGTCCAGTATGATATATATGATGCGGAAAATAAATACTGAAAACTGTAAATAAAGCTATAAAAACTGAAAATAAAAACAATAAAGCATAACACACAGCAACAAACAGTCAACACCCAAAGAAACAGATGCAAGCAAGCGCTAGGAGAGACTCACAGGGGAACCAGAGATTCTCTGGTTAGGATGTCCCCAGCAGAGTCTCCAGCTGTCGCTCCCCGGATTTCCATCCTGGTACAAACGTGAAAGTGGCGCGGAAAAGGTTAGAGTCGCCAGCCAGACATTTTTATCCCGAAGGAACGGGAATGGTAATGCTGCACAAACCAGAAGAAAAGAAAAGGAAGGACACGGGTCCTGCGAACCAAAGAGACTGAGTTCGGGAGTCGGTTATGACCTGGGAAGGTATTAGCACCCAGATCGTCCGCCGTACCCGACGGGATCCACGCTTGCAAAGAAAATGTTTCAATGGGTGAAGAAATGAAAGCTGCTGCAAAAAGAGGAACTGAACTGGATACAAAGAAGATAAAAGGAAACTGAACAAGAAATGAAAAATAAAAATGTAGGGAAAATAAAGATTGTGCTCGAACGGGCCCTACCCCGCTGCCTACGTACCTCATCTGGATAACGAGGATCATAGTCGCCGTAGTTCCCCTAACTAGGGGTAGAAAATAAATTGCTTGTGAATTAAGGCTTGAACTGCCTATGCCATTGCTCAGGTGTTGCATACTCGGACGACGAGTGCGTAACCGTCTTACAAAATGACAAGTAGGAGCAAGTTCGCGTATAGAGCGAAGGAGATGAGAAAAGAATTCCCGAAGGAAAGACGCTTATTGTTTGTTTGTGTTTTTTAGAAGCTTTTAGGAGTGTGTCACAAGGAAGTGAACTCAATCTCTTTTCCCCAGAATGTGCACTTGTCGCTACATTCCAAGATGGAATAATAGAACAAGCACACTCAAGTAAGGAGAAGATCCCCAAAACTTGAATCCAGAGATTAGGGCCTAAGCTCACTAAATCATTAACTTATTAAGTGTTTTTGGTATTTACAGTGAAGAAGTGTTTTTTATGCTTTTCTTGGTGAAGAAGATACCTTGATCATAGTTGTGCATCACAAGATAAGCTTGTACTATCCCAAGATGGGAAGACTACAAGTATCTCATGGGATAAGGATATTGCTCAAGGTATCACTTAAAACTTTATTAAGTGTTTTCCTTAGAGTTTTGAGATGAGAAGAGAAAAGAAACCAAAAGGATCTAAAGGGTGAAAAATCTAAGGGGACTAGAATCCTAAAAATTGTCATGCATGGAGGTCCTAAGGTTAGTGTGGTTTACTATCCTAAAGAGGAAGGAAAGAAGAAGAGAAGAAGAAGAAGAAAGAAGAAGAGGGGAGTAGAACCATGGTGGCCTAAGCACACCTCCAGCAAGTAAGGATAAAAGAAGATGAGGGACAAGATAAGATGAAGAAGAAATAAGAAGAGAAGAATGCAGAATAGAAATAACAGACAATGCACAAACAGAGCCTACACCAGTAGGACTTCCAGATGCAGCAACATGCAATAAGCCAAATCGGGCCAGTGGTACCTAACGGAGAAGGTCTGTTGCCTATTCAATACACACAAAAGAAATCCAGAATAAGTACCAAGAAGATTCACACAATTAATTCCGGTAAGACCCAGGTGCTTTAACCTTGCGAATCAACAATCGAACCAACCAGAATATTCATTCAGATAACTCTTCAATCATAGGCGATAATCCATTATTCGTTACAAATGGCGTCAAGAATTCCCAGAACATTAACAAGCTAATAATCCATGAACAAACAATCAATCGCGAGGCTATCACCAAGTCAAATCCGCCATCCTTGAAATAAATCAATAAGCCTACAAAATATCAATCAAATCTAGAACCAAAATCAAATACAATTATATTTAACTAAACTTAAATAAAATAAATAATCAAGAATTATATTAACAGACAAAATTAAAATTAACAAAACTATATTAAAAATTAATAATCGAAATTAGAATAGAATTCTAAACTAATTGCAATTAGAAAGAAATATCAACTAAACAAAGCTAATTAATTAATAATTAGAATTAACACAACAAACTCCACAAAAATTTCAGCAAGCACATTCAATCAAGCACATGAGAACAAACTACTTGAAATTAAATCGCAAAATACTATGAATTTTATTAAACAGTAAAAAAGGAACTCTAGAAATAGAATCCTAATTAATATTCTAAACCAAAATAACAAAACAAGAATGGAACAGAGAGTAGGCCGCAGGTATGGTGATGGTGATGAGAAAAACGGCGAATGGGCCTAGCCCATCATCCACAACAACAACCACAAGAAGCTCTTAAGAGAAATAAATGAAAGAAGAAGAAAAAAAATAAATAGAAAAAAAAATCAGCAAAGTAACACGAACTATCACAGACCTATTCAGCCCAACAAACCAAAATTAAAAAGGAATAAAATGTAAAAAAATCAACTCAGGTCAAAATGAAATTCGCCTCTTCTTCACGAAAAAAAACAAAACTGTCGCTGCGTTATCCTTCAAAGACCTTCATCCCTCTTCGTCTTCTTCATGGTCTGTGACTTCGTTCTCTTCAGCAAACGACGATGATGATTTCACCTTCGTCGATCTCGTCACCTTGGCTTGCGCGCGAATACGCGAACTTCTTCAAGTCAAGTCACACCATGCGCTCGCGGATCTGCGACCCATCTTCGGTTTGCTCGCTGTTTGTCAGGTCCTTCGCATTCTCAACTTAGATTCGTGCGATTTCCTCTTCCACTTTTGTGTTATGTTTTCAAACTCTCTTCATCTATTCTGACCTTTTCTGTGTTTGTGTTTGTGTTGTTGTTGATTTGATGCGGCGGTGTGAGGTTTGCGTGTTGCTGTGGTGGATTGATGTTGAAGGAGGTTTAGCCGGTTCGATGAGGATGGCGAAATGGTGATGATGTTTTCGAAAGGGGTTTGTGTAGTTCGGTGGTGGCAGATGGATGAAGGGTTGTTGGAGGTTTGTGAATAGGATTATGTGAGAAGAGTTTTTTTTGATTTCGTTTTGAAATTGTTTTTGTGTTTGATGGAAGGGTTAACGGTGAGGTGGTGGATTGATTTAGAAGAAAAGCAATTATCTGTGTTTTGTTGTTTAGGGTCAATAATTGAGGTGTGTGTTTGGATTATTGTTGAGGAAGGTTACAAGAGGTTGTTGAAGTGGAAAGGATCAAGACTTGTTGTTTTTGTTGTGTTCGTCTTTTTCTTTTGCGTGAGGGTATCAGCTGTGTGTAATGCTTGTGCGAAAATGAGTAATGCGTCCCGAAGAAATCGCGTGAGGCCTTTTGTGATGTATGAGTTGGTGAGCTGCGGATTGTGCATGTTGTGTGTATGGAAATGGTGTGGAATGAAAATTGTTGTGGGCCAGGATTGACGGCAGAGGAAAGTGCGTGTGTGTGCAAGAAGTGGGGCCATGAGATTGAAAATATGCTGCAAGTTTTTCTTCATTTATTTTTTTGAATTTTGTTGTAATGAATGATGGTCTATACCTTGCAACTTTTGTGATGGGCTTCATTACGCCCTTTTTTGTGGTTTTTGGAATAATATATTTTTTTTTGTATTTTTTGTGTAATAATAAAAAGAGAAATGGGCTTTTGAACTAGAAATGATAAAAGTGGCTTATATTTAAATGGTAATTTGGGTAATGAATGGAAATAGTTTAGAAAATGAAAATTTGGTTTAAGGGCTTAAGGTGTTAAAATGATTTATGAAATGGATGGTGGAAATGAATATTAAAATAAAGGTGGAATGAAAATATCAGAAATAATAATTGGAAATGGTTACTAAGAAGGGGAATGGTTTAATCGAAAAGGAGTAACGGGTGAAACAATGGTTTTCCTTTACTTTTGGCCCGAAACCAAATCTTGATTTTCTCACAAACCACTTATTCTATGAACACAACCCTCACCGGTCAACTTGCACCTGTAATGAACAATTCTCTGAATTAATCCTGATTTTGAACCAATCCTCAAATGAACCAACGCTTGATATCCTGAATCGGATTGTGACTGAATAATTATACTGGAACGGGAACGAGGGCTTCTGAGATGTTAAGAAGACGAAAACAGCCTTGTAACCTGATGAAGAAGAGGAAAACCTGATGATGATCCTAATGCATAGTGAATAATCCTTGCAGACGTGAGATCCTTGAAGACCACTAAACCAGGGAAATAAACCCTGATTTTGACAAGAGCATAAGAAGATGATGTCACTGATGGCTGTAAGCCAAAACCTTGAATTTTTCTGATGATCTACAAATAGGGACGTGAAACCCTAATTCTTCAGATGGCACTGATCCCATGTCTTATGCACATGATATGAACTCTAGAAGTTAATGATCTAATGGAAATGCAGATGAGATGCAAAACGGAAAAAAGACAAAGACAGAAAAACCAGAGGGCAAATTTAGGGTGTCTACACCTAATTGGTTATTCTGATGGCTCGGGGCCCAGATCACTAAAATTTATGTAGAATCTTTGAATGATTCTTCATCATTTGATATTAATTAACCCTTTATTTATGATTGAAAGGTTGAAAATTTTATATATTAATGATTGGTCTTTTGCCTGAATCCTCTAAGGGACTTAGGAATCCTGATTCATTGCGAGGAAACTTTTTAAACCAGTCTAACACAGTCCTTTGATCAGTGGATTTCCTCTGATGAGGTATACATCTTAGGGGTAAAAATTTAGGGTATGACAGATGCCCTATTTAATATTCTTGGAAATGAAGATACGAATGGTGAAAGCATTGGGAGATTCGAGGTACAAGAGGATTAAATACCTTGGAATACCCAAAATTTTGATCCTAAGATGCCAGGTCTTTCATCATGTCGACGATCTTGAGGGTACAAAGGCTTGGTTACAGCGTTGCTGTAGAGGTTCAAGTTATCAAAACTTGAGAACTAACGTTCTATCCAGGAAAGAACTGGAGATAAGATTCTTTATCACATGGGATAAATGCGAGTATGATTATGCAAATGTGAATGCAAACATAATTATGAATGTATGAATGAATTTATATGCTGACAAAACAGACACGACACACAAGTTGACAAGACAAAACAAAGAATAATGGGCCGATTCGGAGATGGAATATCACTATTGTCCTCCTTGATTTCTCATTATAGAGGGGAGATCCTGCTGTTTTGATTTCTGGAGACATGGCTCTGTGGGGAGACACAAGTTCATCCTCGTAGGATATTCCAAAAGTATGGTTGCTTTTAGAGCATTTGAATGATTTCCTTTTACGTTCATAGACCAATGGAAATTGCAAATTTTACTTTGAAAAATAAAAGTGAAGTAAATTCATTTTAATTTCAAGAAAAAGATAAATCAGTTTTGAAAATGTCATTTCGTAAAGCAAATAAAAAAAATAAGAGTTGCAAACAAATGGGAAAAGACTCAAATTTTCATATATAGGGTGGTAATCAACCAAAGGAGTGATTCCACAGAGTATTTACAAAGTAGAAAATGGTAATTTATAGGGAAAAGGGCTACATTGAAATATTATGATCCTTATCCTTCTACTAATTCTGAGTTCAGAGTCTTCCGAATTTCCGCTGATGATGACTTGATAAATGACTTTCTTCTGATGATCCAATCTGGTTGGATGCAGTTACTTGCCATGAGTCCTTAACATTTTGCCTAGATTTCTCTAGCGGGATATTTTTTTAATGTCTCTAATTTTTTCCTGGATCTCCCTTTCGGGTTTTCAATCCACCAAGACTGTTTTTTTTTTTACTTTTAGGCGAAGTATTTCTTAACTGCATCAACATTTGTAGGATAAGTGAATTCCTAATTGCTTATTGTTGCGAGTATCAGGGCACTTCCTGAGAAGGCTTTCTTGACCACATAGTGGCCTTCATAATTTGGCGTCCATTTTCCCCAAGATTCGGTGAGAAATGATTGGATTTTTTTGAGTACGATATCTCCTTCTTTGAAGACATGAGGTCAAACTTTCTTATTGAATGCTCTCTTCATCCGTTGTCGGTATAACTGATTGTGACATAGAGAAATCATTCTCTTTTCTTCTATTAGATTGAGTTCGTCGAATCTGCTTTGGCACCACTCAGCTTTAGAGAATTTTGCCTCCATCAATATCCTTAATGATAGGATTTCAACTTATATGGGGAGCACTGCTTCCACGCCATATACTAGTGAGAAAGGGGTTGACCCTGTTGAAGTGAGAACATAAGTTTGATAACCATGAAGCGGGTAAGGGAGAATCTCGTGCCAGTCCTTGTATGTCACGACCATCTTCTAGACAATTTTCTTGATATTTTTGTTGGCAGATTCCACCGCGCCATTAATCGTTTCCCGATAAGTAGAAGAGTTATGGTGTTCAATCTTGAACTCTGCGCATAATTCCTTTATAATTTTGTTGTTCAAGTTAGAACCATTGTTAGTAATGAGTTGACTTGGAATTCCATAACGACAGATGATATTTTTTTTTATAAATCGGACGACCACTTGTTAGTACATTGGTGTATGATGTTGCTTTGACCTATTTGGTGAAGGAATCATTGGCTACCAGAATGAACCGATGTCTGTTTGAAGCTTTGTATTCGATCATTCCAATCATGTTTATTCCCTATATTGAAATGGTGTAGGTCTAATGGTTATAGGATGATCCACTTTGCCAATAACTTCTTTTCGAGATCCGTCAAATGCTTTGATTATGACCTCACTTTTTCTCATAAGAGGGCCTTGAATAGTCAGTCTTGTGAGAGTGGACCTTGGCATTACGTTCATAGATGGACCCGTGTCTACGAGTACATTGGCTAGAGCATCGTCACCGCAGTTGATATTAAATGTTCAATGCAATATTGTGATTCCTGCATTCTTCAGGAAGATCGTCCTCATTAAATCCCAAATTTGTTGAAATTAGTGATGATGGAGACGATATTGTTGAATTAGTCCACGGTTACGTCTGGTTCTATGAAAGCTTGCTCTAGAACCCTTTGTAATGCTTTTTGATGAGCTTCTGAGCTGAGAAGAAGAGATAACAACAAAATTCTTGAAGGAGTTAATAATAATTTATCCATAATGTTATACTCAATTCTCTGGATGAGCCTGAGGATTTCATCTTCATCCTTTGTATCAGACTCTAAATTACTTGTCTGACGCACTGGGGGATTGTGTAACGCCCCAAACTTATTTAATTATTTTATTCAGATTATTGCGTGTTGTTGTGTTTAGAATAATAGATTATCGAATATAATTGTGATTGAGAATTATATTGTGGTGGATACTCGTATCATCATGTGACTAATAAAGTAAATGGAATAAAATATGAGGTGAGGACAAGGTGGTCAATTAGTAAAAGTAATAAGGGTAAAAGTGGAAGATCATAAGTTGGGTCTTAGGGGTTATGTTGGAAATAAGAAAAAAAGGGAAAATATAATCGTGTTGGTGAGAGAACGTGAAAACGATCGTGAAAATTGTGAAGAGGAGAATAAGAGGAGAGGGCCTAATCGTGAAGAAGAGTTTGCGAAGAAGAAGAAATTCTCAACAAAACCTAAGGTAAGGGTGGGATTCTTCCATCTTAAGGGTTTTATAATGAGAATTAGGTAGGTTGAGGATTAGGGATTTATGTTAAGATGAATTGGGAAGAAATCATGTTGGTTTGTTGGTAAATGTTTTGTTATTAGTTGATAATGTTGTGAATTAGGTGATTAGATGACATATTCTGTGATTATCTGGCTGGTATTGGTGATTTCTGGTGTGAAATTCGTAGCAGGTTGGAGTGTTGAGCGTAGAGTGCGATCTACAAAATCGCAGAGCTCGCTTAGCGAGTCGGAGCTTGTTTAGCGAGAAAGAGTCAGTGAGTTTGTCACTTAGCGAGCAGTGACCCTCGCTTAGCGAGCCCTGTAGCGTGAAAAATTAATTTTTAAATTCCGAAAAAATACTGAAAAATTATTTAATTATTTAGTAATGTTTAGGAATTGATGGGGTGTAGCTGGAAGTAGTAAAAGATGAGTTATACACTTAATTGTAAGGATAATTAGTGTAATTTGAATTTAACCATAATTGATGTGTTCATTGACGTTGTTGTTGTTATTGTGATGAGTAATTGTTGTGATGATGTGTTATATATGCTTGTTAATGCATTATAAGTATGTGATATGTTGTAGTATAGGCTGTGTTGCGTTTCCGTAATATGAGTTGAATTATGTGATTATATGTTAAGAATCCATGATAATCTTGATGGTAATGACTAGTAGTATGTTGATTGATGTTGATTTTAAAATTATTTTCGCTGCATGTTGAATGTTTATTTTTGAAAATGTATTACGGAGCCGAGTTTGTTTTTGTTGAATTGTAGCATTCATTTGGTTTTTAATGAAATTTTACTCTGATAGTTATAAATAATAAGGTGTGGTAAATTGGGTGTTACAAAGTGCTATCAGAGCAGGTCGGTCCGTCCGACCAATTAGTTAAGTCTTAGAGTTGTTGAGTTGTTGGGTGTTGTAAACACCCCAAATTTGCCCTCACTCATTTCACCATGGCTTGTGATTCTTTCATATGCATAAGTTCACTCATAGCATCTCACATTGCATTCTTGCTTCACTGCATTGGTTCAAAGTCATCTGCATCTAGGGTTTGTGATCTGGGCAATACCTGAGCTATCTGAGCCACTCCAAAGGTTTTCAATCATCTCAAGAGGGTCCATGTATGTTCAAGCATCATATTATATCCTCCCAAGATCAGAGAAGTTATAAAATCACAAGAACTGAGGAAGGTGTAGAAGCAGAGCCAAGTTTAACTACACAGATGACCTAAAATTAGGGTTTTGATTTCAGAGGCCATAACTCCAAATTTTTTGGTCATTCTTGTTTCTATTGGTCTCTATATGTTATAAGGATCATGCATACCAATTTTCATGAAGAAATTCAATGGGGAAGGCATCTGATCAATGGATGACTTCTTTAACAAGTCAGTGTAAAATCAGGGCATCTGAGGCCCCCAATCATCCAACCAAAGGGTCTTCTCCATCATATTGGGTGTATATGATCTTTATTTGGTCTTAGAAGAGGTTAGAAGTTCACAAAATTGAAGAATTTCAAGCCATTTGCAAAGTTGCCATTTTGGGAAAGTGACTTGTAATGTAAACTTGCCATTTTGGGAAAGTTTTTCAACCTCCTCTTTTTGATTCAAAAATGCTTCAAATGAAAAATTCTTGGTCATGAAAGTTGTAGATTGGATCATTCCCTTTTCAAAAAGTACAAGAACTTGATCTAATTCTTCATGGAACTCAAGTTATGGCTTGTCAAAGTTGGGAAAAATCACAAAATTTCACTTATGTGCCAAAGAGGGAAGTTTGCAAAAACACTTGCCAAAGCCAAATGTGACTTCTAATTGACTTCTAAGCATTGCATAAACATCATACATGACACAAAATTCAGAATTGCCCAAAGAAATTCCAAGTTTCATGCCTTGAACTTTACAAAATCCAAAAGGGGCCAAAACTTCATGAATTTGCAAAATGAATCAAAATCTCTCACACACTTGCTGAATCACCACAAAACCTTTTCCATGGTTATCCTTGAACCAAGCTGACTCGAGCCATGCCTTGAAACAGCCACTGAACCAGCCCATACCTCAAGTACACCAACTCTTGACATTTTTGCAACTTGCCCATACCAATCAACATAGGCCAACACCCACCCTCTGACCTATCCCAACATGATATGTGTACCAAAAACAAGCCATTCCATAAGACAATACAAGCTGAAACCTCCAAGAACACAGCATACAAAAAATTCCCCAAATTTGCAAAAGCTATTGAATCTCATAACTCAGCCAAAAAACATCAAAACTTCTTCCACCATTCAACTACACACTCACTGCTGATCATTTCCCACCCATCATTTTGCCCTAAAACACCCAGAATCAAAAACACGATTTTGACATTTCATGAACTGAACTTCTGCCAACTTCCTTTTGAGGCCATTTAAACTCCAACCAAGCATCACAAGCTCTTGAGGGGAGTCATTGGAGTGGATTTGAAGCAAAGAACTGGCCAGAAAGCTCCTATTTCGAAAGCTCAACTTCAGGTAGCCATGGCATTTATTTTTCCAGAACCTTCATTTTATGTTATAGAATAATTATATGTGTTCCCCTGATTGCCATGATATGTTTGGTTTCGAAAATAGTTGAGAAATAAGCATTTTATAAGCTTCTGAAATTTTTGAGATGTTTTCTGTTTTGCTTCGATTCATGTTTTTGGTGATGAATAAATGAATTTTGATGGCTGATTCTTGTTGGGGTTGATGTGAGGATCATTTCTGGAGAGTTTTAGGGCTTGGGGTTGCGTATTGAGTGAGATAGCTTGAGAGGGTAGTCGGAGAAGATGACCAGAACACTGTTCCGGATACCTGAAAGTGCTTAGGGTTCAGATTAGGGCTTAATGACGTAATTAGCGTAGTTTGAATCTCAGCCATCCAGATGCGCGCGCTGGTCAATTCCCTCCCTTTCTCATTCAAATCTGGACCACTGGATCAGTTGACTTCCATTTTAATTCATTTAATTTTAATTTTTATTGCATTTCTTTCTACATTTTATTAAAAATAGCAAAACACTTTCAAAAAATTTTATCTTTTGCATTTCTCTTTCAAATATTTTTCTCATTCTGAAAATAATTTTTATTTTATTTTTTGCATAAAATTCATATTTTTAAAATATTTAAATGTTTATTTTAATTAATTAATGAGAATTAATTAATTAAAATACCATTTAAGTTTCTAAAAATCACCAAAAAAATCACATTGCATCTTGATAAATTTAGAAACATTATCAAACCCTTCACACAAATTTCTTTTTGGTTCTTGACCTATTTTGACATTTTTCTTTGGATTTAGGGTTCTTAAAAGTCAATATTTTTGCCCTAACTTAGAAAAATCCTTTCTGCCTAACCATAAAGATTTTGATGATGGTTCTTTTTGCATTGCATTCCTCATGTCATGTAGTTTCTAGGATAAAATTGGTTTGAATTTATTCTTCATTTTCAATTTGTTTTGCATTTGTCATTGAGAGATATCTGAAAACCCTAGCAAGCTTGAGAAAATCATAACTTTCATTAGGTTAAGAGTTAGGTCTTCCCCTTTGGGCAGTGAACTTATGTAGGGTTAGGGTTCCTTTGATCCTATTTTCAATTTTTTATCTTGTCATTTGCTTCTGATTTTGAATTTTGTATTGCATGTTATGTAAAAACCCTAATTTTTGCCTTCATTTGCATTCATCCTTCATATGCTTGCACACATGAATTTGCCATGACATTTTGTGCATCTACATGACTCTTAAGACATCTTAGGACACATTAGAATCATGTTTGGTCATTGCATCATCCATTTGCCATGTTATGCATCCATTGCATTTCATAGGTTTTCATGAACTTTCATGCTTCCTTTCATGTCTCATTTGCATCTTCATTACTTGTATGATCATCCACATCTCTTGGTATGCTTTTGCATCATCCCATAACATCATTTGCATCATGAATATGCTTCTGGTTTTGGTTTGCATCTTTGCATTTCATCCCATTTTCATTTCTTTTCATGGCCTGTTGCTAACTTTGCAGGTGGTAAGTTTTTGAGAAGTGAATTTTCCTTCACTTCTCATAATTTCTTTTCATCTCTCTTATGCATCATTGCTGAATTTTACTTTTGTATTAGAGTGAGCTTGCTCATTCGTGTTCTCTCCTCACTCTCTTTCTTCAATCAACTTATCTTCTTAAGTGAAGTAAGTTGACTTGCTTCTTCTGCTTCTCTTCCATCTTTGCTTCTTCCTTGGTGGCTCATCTTGAAGATCTTCTTGCAAGATTCATTAACCCTAGGAACACCCAAGCATGATCACAATTAGGGTTTGATTAGTCCCCCCATTAGTTTTTCCTTTGTGTCATCTTTGTGTCTTCTCTTCTCATCTCTTAATCAAGGACTAAACCCTGAAGGCTTTAAGGCTTTGTGATTAGGGTTATGCATGTATCCTTCTATTAGGATGGAGTGTATAACTTTAATCCTAAGTGTTAAACCCTTAATGTGTTTAAATCCTTTAATCAATCCATCTAATAATCACTAAGACATCAAGCTTGTAACTTGGGCCTTGCACTAGGGTTCTAATTCTTCCTTAATTGGTTAAGAAGGACTAACCTTAGTGTTAATGGACAAGTCCCCCTCAAGTTGTCTTACAAACCATAAAATCCACTTCTTAATATTATCATTAACTAAAATCCACTTAATAAAGGTTTTGTTTTGTCACGAGGTTAATCCCTAATCATGGATTAAGTTGAGGAGCCTTTCTCAGCTTAAGTGTTCTCATCTATTATCCTTCTATTAGGATGGTGTAATGAGTCCATTGAATCCTTAATTATGGCTTAAACTCATTACTTAACACTAAACAAAATACCAAAAACATCTAAATAAAGGCAAGTAGGTTAATGATCTTAATCCTACACCTTGGTGATTAAATGTGAGGTGTTTACTTCATACTTAAGGTATTCTCATTAACCCTAATCAGAAGGAGGATGTGATGATTTTACTAACCCTTGGTTTAGGCTTCAACTCATTTTCTTATGAAAAAAACCCAAAAAGCAATAAAAGATTGAAAACACAAAAACAAACAATACTCGTCTCCTCCGGGATTCTTTTCTCACCTCATTCACTCACAAACGAGAACTTGCTTCTTCCGTCTAATGCAAGACAGTTTGAACCTGAGCCAGACAGGTCATACACTTGAGCATAGACAAGCAAGCAGTTCACAAGTCAATTTATCTTTCAGTCTCTTTGAGTCGAACTACGGTGTTCTGACTTCCTCATTGCACGAGAGGATACGTAGGCATAACTTAACAGTTATCGAACAAAAGTCTCTGTATATTCCCCCCTCTTCCAGCTTCATTCTTTAAGCCTCATAATCTTGAGCTTCACATTCTTTCCTTACACTGACACTTCTTTATTTCACTTCACATTTCTTTTGCACTGACACTTGCATTCTTTTCCAGCTTTTGCACACAACATAGGACTGACACTACCCCTTTAAACACAAACCTTCAAGCGTGGATCCCGTCGAGTACGACGGACAATATGGGTGCTAATACCTTCCCAGGTTGTAACCAACCCCCTTTCTCAGTTTCTCTGGTTCGCAACCGTCTTATCCATATTTTCTTAGGTTTATGCAGCATTACCTTTCCTTCGGGATAAAAATGACTAGTTGGCGACTCTTTTTCTTTTCTCCTTTCGCCGACCGTTCGCGTCCGTACCCCATTTGACCTAGCCTCATTTAGTGGGAGCGACAGGTGTTAAGCGTTTTAGTTGTGTTGTTGTTGTTGATTCTAAATCGTTGTTGGATTTTGTTGTGTGGAAGATTTAGAATGCCATGGAGGAATGATGTTTCAGTTGCCGCTGGTATTCAAGCGATGTCATAGGCTGTGCAAAATCCGTTGAATGCTGGGAATCGTGAAAGCGACGGGTTTAGGAAGAATGATCTGCCAACATTCAAGGGGAAGTATGATTTTAATGGAGCACAAGATTGGCTCAAGGAGATTGAGAGGATATTCAGAGTTATGGAATATTCCGAGGGAAGCAAGGTGCGATTGGGTTCACATAGACTGGTATATGAGGCTGATGATTGGATGCATCTGGTGAGGCAGTCACCTAGGTTGTGTTCAAGAGAGAATTCTTGAGGAAGTATTTTCCTGAAGATGTTCGGGGGAAAAAGGAAATCGAGTTTTTGGAGTTGAAGCAGGGCATCATGTCTGTGACTGAGTATGCTGCAAAGTTCACTAATTTGGCGAAGTTTTATCTGCATTATAGTGAAGCAACTGTTGAGTTCTCAAAGTGTGTTAAATTCGAGAATGATTTGAGGCATGAGATTAAGCAGGTGATTGGCTATCAGAGAATTCGTAGGTTTCTGGATCAGGTGGATTGTTATAGAATCTTTGAAGAAGACAGTAAGGATCGATCTGAGCACTTCAAGGGTTTAACTGAGTGAAGAAGTAAGCAACAAGGGAATCGTGGAAAACCTTATGCAGCTCCTACAGATAAGGATAAGCAGAATCAGAATGAGGGAAAAAGGCCAAGTGGGGGAGGTGCTCCTACTTCGCTTAAGTGCTATAGGTGTGGCAAGATGGGTCATCGCTTAAGTGCACGAGTGACATGAAGAAATGTTTCAAGTGTGGTCAGCCTAGACACTTGATTGCTGTGTGCAAAGCAAATTTGGTTACTTGCTACAACTGTGGGGAGCAAGGTTATATCAGTATGTATTTTCATAATCCCAAGAAAGCTAAAATTAGAGGAAAGGTGTTCGCTTTGACATGGACACAGACTTCCAGCGAGGATCGTTTGATTAAAGATATTTGTCATATTAATAGTATTCCTTTGATTGCTATGATTGACATTGGTATGACGCATTGTTTTATTTCTCTTGATTATGTGAGGAAATTAGGACTTGTTGTGTCTCTGATACAAGGAGATATGGTTATCGAGACTCCTGTTGATGGGTCGTTAACTACTTCTCTTGCATGTCTGAATTGTCTGTTATCGATCTATGGCAAGGACTTTGGTGTAGATTTGGTATGTATGTTTTTGAGAGGTATGGATACGATTTTAGGTATGAATTGGTTGGAGTACAACCATGTTCATATTAATTGCTTCAGTAAGTAGGTTCGGTTTCTTACTCCTGGTGAAGAGGAAGAAGAAGCTGGTTATTTGTATGCACGAGAGCTCAAAGAGCTTATGGATGATGAAGTGCAAGTTTTGGCGCTGTTTGCATCATTGTTGGTGAAAAGTGATATGACAATTAGTGAATTTCAAGTGGTGAGAGATTTCCCGGAAGTGTTTCCAGATGATTTTGTGGATATACTGCCAGAGAGAGAGGTGGAACTTAGTATCGATCTTGTGCCAGGAATGAGACCTATTTCGATGGTTCCGTATCGTATGTCGGCTTCCGAGTTATATGATTTGAAGAAACAGTTAGAGGAATTGTTAGAAAAGAAATTTGTGAGACTGAGTATATCACCGTGGGGAGCATCGGTATTGTTGGTGAAGAAGAAGGATGGTAGCATGAGGTTGTTTATTGATTACAGATAACTAAATAAGGTGACGATTAAGAATAAGTATCTACTTCCAAGGATAGATGATCTGATGGATCAGTTGGTTGGTTCTCATGTGTTTAGTAAGATCGATTTGCAATCGGGTTACCATCAGATAAGAGTGAATGATGAGGATATTCAGAAGACTGCTTTTAGGACTCAGTATGGACATTATGGATATGTAGTGATACCATTTGGAGTTACTAAAGCACCTGGTGTATTCATGGAATATATGAATCGGATTTTCCGTGAGTATTTGGATTAATTCGTTGTTATGTTTATAGACGACATTCTGATTTATTCTAAGTCAGAAGAAGAGCATGATGAACATTTGCAAATTGTGTTTCAAGTGTTCAAAGAGAAAAAGCTTTATGCGTAATTGTCGAAGTGTGAATTCTAGTTGAAAGAGTTGAGTTTTTTGGGTCATGTGATTTCGGAAAAAGGAATTGTTGTGGATCCGTCCAAAGTAGATGCAGTGCTACAATGGGAGACTCTGAAGTCAGTGACAAAAATTAGAAGTTTCTTGGGATTGGCCGGTTATTATCAGAGGTTTATTGAGGGGTTTTCGAAGTTGGCACTTCCATTGACCTAATTGACTTGTAAGAACAAAAAATTTGTATGGGATTCTCGGTGCGAGAAGAGTTTTATTAAGCTGAAGAAGAAGTTGACTACTGCGCCAGTTTTGATTTTGCCGAAAGCATATGAACCGTTTGTGGTTTATTGCGATGCTTCTTTGATGGGTTTAGGTGGAGTATTGATGCAAGATGGTCAGGTTATGGCATATGCTTTGCGTCAGTTAAGAGTTCATGAGAGGAATTATCCTACTCACAATTTAGAGTTGGCAACTGTGATTTTTGTCTTAAAGATTTAGAGACATTACTTGTTCGAGGTTTGAAGTTTATAGTGATCATAAGAGTTTGAAATACTTGTTTGATTAGAAAGAGCTGAATATGAGACATAGACGTTGGTTAGAATTTTTGAAGGATTATGACTTTAGTTTGAATTATCATCCAGTTAAGGCTAATGTTGTAGCTGATGCCTTGAGTCGGAAGACATTGCATATGTTGGCTATGATGGCTAGAGAGTTGGAGTTTGATTGAGCAATTCAAAGATATGAGTTTGGTTTGTGAACAGACACCTCATAGTGTGATGTTGGCAATGCTGAATGTTAATAATGATTTTATTGATCGTGTTCGAGAGAGTCAAAGATGAGATGTAAAACTGGTGGACTTGATGGTTAATGATGAACGTGTTGGGAATAATGAGTTTCAGGTTGATGAGCAAGGAGTACTTAGATTTCGGGATCATATTTGTATTCTTGATGAAGGGCATAGGAGTGGTTTGAGTATTCATCCAGGAGCGACGAAAATGTATCATGATTTGAAGAATATATTTTGGTGGCCTGGTATGTAGCATAATGTAGCTCAATTTTTGCATGCGTGTTTGACTTGTCAGAAGTCAAAAGTGGAACATCGGAAACCTATTGGTTTGATGCAACCGTTGGATATACCCGAGTGGAAATGGGATAGTATATCAATGGATTTTTCTACGGGATTACCTACTACTCTAAGCGGGCATGATGCCATTTGGGTGATTGTTGATAGGTTGACAAAGTCAGTGCATTTTATTCCGATTGGTATAACTTATTCCTTGCAGAGATTGGCAGATATATATGTTGGTGTAATTGTGAAGTTGCATGGGATACCTTTGAACAATGTGTCAGATAGAGATCTGAGGTTTACTTCGAGGTTTTGGGAGAGTTTGCAAGAGGCATTGGGTTCGAAGTTGAAGTTGAGTTCAGCTTATCATCCTCAAACTGATGGACAGACAGAGAGGACGATACATCTTTGGAGGATCTGTTGAGGGTTTGTTTGCTTGAACAAAGATGTGCTTGGGATATTCACTTGTTGTTGATCGATTTTACATATAACAATAGTTATCATTCCAGTATCAGAATGATATCGTTTGAAGCTTTGTATGGTCGAAGATGTATAACACCTTTGTGTTGGCATGAGCTAGGTGAGAGTGTTGTACTTGGACCTAATATTATGCAACAGACTATTGAGATGGTGAAATTGATTCGAGATAAGATGAAGACTTCACAGAGTAGGAAGAAGAGTTACCATGATAAGAGAAGAAAAGATATTGAGTTTCAAGAAGGAGACCATGTATTTTTAAGGTAACTCCGGTGACCGTGTGGGAAGAGCTTTGAAGTCGAGGAAGCTTACTCCTAAGTTTATTGGACCGTATCAGATTTCAGCGAGAGTTGGACCTGTTGCTTATAGATTGGCATTGCCACCGAGATTTTGTTGAATTGTAGCACTCATTTGGATTTTAATGAAATTTTACTCTGATAATTATAAATAATAAGGTGGGGTAAATTGGGTGTTACAGATTGATGACCCCAGCCTGAGGTTTCTTTCCCTTCATAGTTTCTTCAACTCCTCAGTTGAATATTCGTCTACTTCTACTGACTTGACTGATATCAGCATCGTTGACAAGATACGGTGGGGGTACTTCTTTCCCTCCTTCCATGATTGTTGGTACGTACTTATATAGAATTTCTTTCTCCAAAGTAGATGACTAAAGGGGTTAGACAAGCCTTTCGGTTGTCGAAAGTAACCTCTATCGGTGTTGGCTTGGGATTTTTTCCACTGTCAAAGGGAACTTCCAAGCATTTGTTTTATTCGACTAAAGGGATTATATTGAGAATCTCTCTGTCAGTTTCATAATCCATAAGTTGAATTGTTGGAACTTCCTTTATCATGTTAATGAGTTATGACTCTTGGAGACGAGTGACACCTTGCTCCATTTGATCTCGGAGATCCATGCATACTATAATGCATCCTCGTTTATCCATTAAGCAGACATCACAATGTTCATAATTGTGAGGTGGAAAAAGACCGTATCTACTTGTATACAATGCATCTTGACTCTGTCTGAATCTTGTATTCTGGCATCGAAAGTTTGTCGTCTATTCAGAGTACCGTTGTTAAGACTAATCTGACCAGTTTCTTCATCCATGTAAATTGGAAGCCACCCATGGTCCAATAAAGCTTGAAGATATCTTTGCACTGTTGTGCGCCCTTGATTACCTTCATAGAAACCTCTGCAGTTCTGATAATCGTGCATTGATAAAAATCCAAGTTTGACGTGCTTGGAGTATAATTTGACTAAATTGGTATTCATTATGCGAATGTCAAATATTTGAACCATGTTGATTTGGAGATAATCCATGTCATGGTAATCTTGAATCCATCCTAAATCCATTTGTCGTTGACGAGCTTCCTGTACAAAGGAGCACCCTTGATCGTTTATTGAGTAGACAGAATAACTTTGGGTAGTCGTGTCGTGGCAAACTATAATGTAGACTTTGTTTGGAATGAAGTTCAACCAGATTGACATTCATTGCATGGATGTCAAAGTTTTGATCTTGAATCCAGTTAACTGACGTTTTCTCATGCTGCGGTAACGAATTTGTTTGAAAATTTGGGTTAATATCATGGAAAGATAGAACTATGTTCATGGCGAGTCTCTGGACTTCGTACTTGAAAGCTAGGAAATTTTCAATGTTATGCCCATTCCCTCCTTGATGATAAGGAAAATATTGATCACCTTTATGCCATGGAGGGGGATCAACAGGAATCACAATAGGAGTCTTGGTCTGAATGTGCCCCTTGCTTAATAAGAGTGGAAACAAATCATCATATGTTGTAGGTATAGGGTCAATTGATGGAACCTTGGGATACCCATTTTTGTTGAATTGTGAACAAGCCTGTTGAAGAGGCTACTGCCACTTCTGATACTATTGTTGATTAGAAGAGCTTTGAATGATCTGAGGTTGATAAGTCGGAGCTATAACTGAGGTAATAACAGGAGATATCTTCGCAGCTTGACGAGGTGCAAATCTTTGTCGTTGTTTACCCATAAATATGTTACTGATGTCATGTTCCTTCTTCTTCGGAAAGGAAATTCCATATCTTTTGCTTGAACTTGAAGGTTTAACATCTTTTGTTAAACATCCTTCTCTAACTTCCTCTTCTAAGCGTACTCCCATATTTACCATCTCGGTAAAATCATTGGGTGTTCTTGAAACCATCCGTTCATAGTAGAATGAACTCAATGTTTTGAGGAAGATTTTTGTCATTTCTTTCTCTCCGAGAGGAGGAGAAGTTTGAGCAGCAATTTCACATTGTCTTTGCGCATACTCTTTGAAGGTCTCATTATCCTTCTGAGACATTGCTCTGAGCTGGTCTTGATCGAGAGCCGTATCCAAATTGAATTTTTACTGTTCTATGAAAGAATTTCTGAGATCTCGGAAGTCGTTTATATTTGTACGATTGAGCTTCATGTACCAACGAAGCACTTCCCTAGTCAAGATATCCTGAAAGTAGTGAATCAATAGCTTTGGATTGTCCATATGAGTGGATATTTTCCGGGCGTACATTATCAAATGATTTTAAGGACACGAATGGCCCTTGTATTTCTCAAAATCTAGCACTTTGAACTTGTGCGGTATTTTAACATTTGGGACTAAACAAAGATTTGCTGTGTTGCTTCCAATCAACTCTTGTCCTCTAAGAGAATGTATTTCCTTCTGCATTATTGCAAATTGTTTTTGGAATTAATCCATTCTTTTGTTGATTCCTCCCCCTTCACTCGGAGTAGGAGAGTACCTTCGGCTTTCCGAGGTAATGTGCACCAGTGGAGGTGGTACAACTTGTACCGCGATCAGAACTTCAAATATCGGGAGTTTGTAACCTCCTTGTATGGCGTTGTTTGCTAGTGCATCTTGAAGAGTTTGAAGTTTGTAACCTTCAAACTGATATGGTTCAATGCCGTTCCTCAATTCTTCAGCTAGTCGGGGATCATATCCTCCCGGGATGAAACCAGGGGGCATGCCCCATGGATGATCCTTTGGCATGTCATACCTCAGATCCTTATACAATATATCTTCAATCGGTGCAGACACGACTTCAGAGATCACTGTTCTTCGGTGAAGATTCTGAGCTACAGTCAAAGCTTCGACCATTTCTTTGAGCCTTTCCATAGTTGAATTCATACTAGAGAGCTCATCTTTCAGCTCTCTGTTCTCTTCCTTTCATTCTTTTTTGGCGACCGGACCAAGTATTGTACGAATGATACAGTTTGACTTCTAAAAGAAGTACAAGAATAAGACTCGATGAAAGAAAAGTGAAAATGATTCAAATGATGAATGATAATGAAATGATTAAAAATATTTGTTAATTTTATCCTTTATTTAAAGAAAGAACTGATTGAACCAACTGTTGCAAAATATCATACATAAATTTTTATTGAACTGAAACAAGTTATATCCATAGTAAATTATTCAAAATGCGGGAACAAATGTTTAAAAATCTAAAGCTCACTTTGTTGGGACTTCAGTTTCCTGACAATCTGTCTTTTGTCTCTTGAGCGGGACTTCCTCCAGATCTTCAGTTCTTTTCCGGGTGTAAAAGGTTCCCGTGTTGCCTTGAACAAGCAACTCCTCCTCCTTTTCTGTGATATGATACTCAAGTACCTCAATGAGTTTGTACTTTTCTTTTAGGAGACTCTGAATTTTGGCATTCTCTAGACTGAGAATATGATATTTATTTTTCCAAGAGTCTCTCTCACTCTCCCTCTCTATGCATTTTGTTAAAATCCATTTGAAGCTTCTCTGTGTCATTCATGAAGTAGAGAATAGATTCTTTCAGTGGGAGCACCCCTTGTCGAGGGTAAGGCATCCTCAGTTTCATTTCTCTGGCTTGTACCCATGGGAGATAAGGATCCAGAGAGATGCAATTTTGTTTTCCCAGAGATTATATTCCTTTCTTGTGTACATGTTTCCAAGCATGTACAATCTCTTCTCTAATAGTCTTGTGCTCTTCTCCTTCTTCGAAGAAAAGTCTTTCATTGTGAGTATTGACGGGTATATCTCTCATCGAGTATCCCATCTGACGTCAAGCTAACTTTGGGTGATAATTGATCCCTCCATTTGTATCAATGAGAGGTACATTGGGGAAATTACCACAACTGGTGATGATCATAATTCCTTCAAAGACTGGATTTGACTAAATTATGTCTGAATTGGTCAAAGACATGATCTTTTGAGTCCAGTGCATTTCACTTTTAGTTTCCCAAAATGCTGATGACTTGAGTAAGTGGGTAGTGAACCATTTTTAAAGAAGTGGTACACAACAAGTAATCATTCCTTTGTCGCGTAAATTCCTCAAGTGAACTGAGTTGTAAGCATCTGCGAGCAGTGTAGGAACTAGATTTCTGATGAGAAAAATATTTATCGTATTGATGTCGACAAGTAATGATTTTGTTCCGAAAAATGTTTTCTTGAGGTGGTTTATGTCTTAGGCTGCTATGATGTTGTGGAGTTGTCGTATGATGTGTTTTAGAGGCTATATGAGTAGAATTAGTGATTAAATGATGTATGATGATTATTTGATTTTCCTTGAATTATGAAGTATGAGTACATGATGTAGAGGTATGATGTTGGATGATTATGTAGTATGATGTTCTATGAGTCTGTAATATGATGGCATGAGTGAGTATGAGAAATGATGATTAATGATGAATGAGGATGCAATGTTTATGATGTTTTGAGGATGATGTGTGTATATTGCGTCTTGCATTCATGGAATTGATTTATGAGGGGACTTCGGTCCATTGGTAGCTTTAATCCTATTGTGCGGATTGAAGTGATATGATGTTATGATGTGCTCCCTTAGTGGAGGGTTGATGGCCCAGTGTCCATCCATGAGGATGTTTCGGTACCATATGCATAATAAGAGGTTTCATATCATTCTAAATGTCATATCATGATTTGCATTGATTTTGTGTGGTGATGTGACGTACTTGATGTTGTGTATAAATGAGTTGTGATGATAGATGTTATGTTATAACGTAATTGACGTTGTAGATGATTTAGCTATTGATGATTGATTTGTTGTTATTTATGTTTTGAAATTCTCATTTCTGTATTACTTTATTGAATAAGAATTTACTCACCCTGCCTTCCTTCTAGTGATGGTCTATTATGCCATCCTGCCAATAATCAAGGTTAGCTCGGTGCACGCTTAACTCGGAGGTAGTGAGTTGTCGTGTTAGTTAGAAGTGGAGTCCTGCTCTGTGTCCAGTAACATCAGGATGGGTTTCCGTTTGAGTTTATTTTATTTTCTTGGATTATGATGTTGTTCTTCACATTTGTGGAGATTAAATGATGTTTTGAAATCAAATTACGAAGTTTCTTTTAATTAAAAATGAGTAATGATGTTTTTTTTTTCGCTGCGTAACTATTGAAAAGAGTATGAAATATTTATCGTTTTGGTAACCCGTGTTACGGGACATGACTCAATATGAGGTTTATGAGTTAAATGAGTAAATGTGATGCCCTTTATATGAGGAAAACTCTGATTTTTGTAGTTAAAATGTATTATACTTGTGATGGGGTAGAAAGGATGTTACATTAGTGGTATCAGAGCAGGTCAGTCTATCGGCCGTGTTGTGTCGTTGTCAGTCGTGTCGGTTATTGCGTTTGAGTTGCTTTCTGATGTTGTTGGTGATTTATAGAATGGCTTCGAATCATGCTCTTGCAGATGCGGTAGCTGCACTTGCTCAGGCTATGGCGCAGAACAATGTTCGTGATGAGTTGCATGCCTTAGGGGTTTTCTAGAGGAATAATCTGCCTAAGTTTGAGGGTTCTCATGAACCGGAGAACGCGCATAAGTGGCTGAAGGAGATTGAGAATATTTTAAGGACTATGGCATGCTTTGATGCTCATAAGGTGCAGTTTGGAACCTATATGTTGGATGAAGAGGCTGAGGATTGGTGAGATAATACCCGTCAGAGATTGGAAGGAGTTGGGGCTGCGATAACTTGGAATGTGTTCAGGAGGGAATTTTTGAGTAAGTACTTTCCTGAAGACGCTTGTGGCAAGAAAGAGGTTGAGTTCTTAGAGCTGAAGCAAGGGAACATGACGGTGGTAGAGTATGCTGCTAAGTTTGAGAGGTTAGTGAAGTTCTATCCTCACTACAACCGTGATAATGCTGAGTTATCTAAGTGCTTGAAGTTTGAGAATGGGCTGAGACCAGAAATCAAGCAAGCGATTGGGTGTTAGCAGATTCGCAGGTATGTTGAGCTTGTGGATAAGAGTAGATTCTATGATGAGGATAGGTGAGCTCTATCTGCTCACTATCCTTATGCGAGGGAAACCTTATGCGACTCCAACTAACAAGGGGAAGCCGAAGGGTAATGATGGGAAGAAGCCAAGTGGGGGAGCGGGTTCCACTACTCTCAAGTGCTATAAGTGTGGCGAAGCAGATCACAAATCTGTTGTGTGCACTGCTACTGTGATAAGATGCTATAAATGTGGTAAGAGGGGTCATATGAAGGATAAGTGTATAAATGTTGGACCAAATTGTTTCAATTATGGTGAAGAGGGACATATTAATACTCAGTGTCAGAAACCAAAGAAGGTTGCTACTGATGCTCAGACTACAGGTAGAGTGTTCGCTTTGAGTGGCTCAGATGCTCAGAAGAAAGAATACTTGATTCAAGGTACTTGTTTTATTAATGATGTTGAATTGGTTGTTATAATTGATATTGGATCTACTCATTCGTTTATTTCGCTTGAGTGTGCGACCAGGTTGAATTTTCCTTTGACTGTTATGAATGGTAATATGTTGATTGAGATGCCTGCTGACAGTTCAGTTACGACTAACCGTGTGTGTTTGAAGTGTCCTTTGACCATTTATGGTAAGGATTTCTTGATGAATTTGGTGTGTTTACCTTTACGCCATATGGATGTCATGCTTGGTATGAACTGGCTGGAGTTCAACTTTGTGCATATCATTTCTTATACAAAGATGGTAGAGTTTCCAGAGTTTGGTGATGGTGGGGAGACGATGTTTCTGTCTGCGAAATAAGTGGATGAACTTCTAGTAGATGAAGTCCAGATGTTTGCTTTGTTTGCGGCGTTACAAGTGGACCGTGAACAAGTCAGTGTTGAGTTACCTATTATCGCTCCCCCGAAAAGACACTAGGGTCCCAAGGTGCAGACGCGAACGGTCGGTGAAAAGAGAAATGAAAATGAATTGAATAGAGTCGCCAGCTAGGCATTTTTATCCCGAAAGAAAGGTAATGCTGCATAAACCTAGAAAGATGGATAAGACGGTTGCGAACCAGAGAAACTGAGAAAAGGGGGTTGGTTACAACCTGGTAAGGTATTAGCACCCAGATTGTCCGTCGTACTCGACGAGATCCACGCTTACAAGATTGTGCTTAAAGGGGTAGGTGTATGTGCTATTTGTGTGCAAACAACTAAGAAAAGAATATACAAGTGTTAGTGCAAAAGGGTGAGTTGCTCAGGAACTGAGGCTTTTAAAGGATGTTGAAAGAAGGGGAAGACACAGGGACTTTTGTTCGATAATAGTTAAGTTATGCCTACGTATCCTCTCGTGCAATGAGGAAGTCAGAACACCTTAGTTCGACCAAAAGAGACTGAAAAATAAATTAACTGTGAACTGCTGGCTTGCCTATGCTCAAGTGTATGACTCGTCTGTCTCGAGTGCTAATTGTCTTGCATTAGACAGAAGAAGCATGTTCTCGTTTGTGAATGAGTATGATGAGAAAAGAATCCCGAAGGAGACGATTATTGTTTGTGTTTGTGTTTTCAGTTTTGCTATTGTTTTTTGGAGTTTTGCATAGGATTATGAGCTTAAGCCTAAATCAAGGGTTTGTAAACTCATTATATCCTCCCTGATTAGGGATAATGAGCCTACTTAAGTATGAGATAAGCATCTCAACTTAATTACCATAATGATATAGGATTAAGATCATTAACCTACTTGTGATTAATTAGATGTTTTTGGGGTTTTTTTAGTGTTAAGTAATGAGTTTAATCTCTAATCACAGATTAGTGAACTCATTACACCATCCTAATAGAAGGATAATAGATGAGAACACTCAAGCTGAGGAAGATACCTCAACTTAATCCATGGTTATGGATTAAATTCATTATATAACAAGCCTTTATTAAGTGGATTTTAATTAAGGGATGAGATTAAGAAGTGGATTTTAAGTTTGTAAGACAACCTGAGGGGGACTTGTCCATTAAACACTAGGGTTAGTCCCTCTTAACCATAAGGAAGAGTTAGAACCCTAATGTAAGGCCCAAGTTACAAGATAAAGTCTTGGTGATTATTAATGTGATTTAATTAAGAGGTTTAAATAAATTAAAGGTTTAACACTTAGGATTAAAGTTATACACTCCATCCTAAGAGAAGGATGCAGGCATAACCCTAATTCCAAAGTCCTAAAACTTTAAGAGTTTAGTCTCTGATTATTGAGATGAGAAGAGAGACTCAAGGAGACCCAAAGGTAAAAAAAACTAGGGGGACTAGACACAACCCTAAAAGTTATCATGCTTGGATATCCTATGGTTTGTTAGGCTTAAGATGAAATATCTTCAAGGCCACCAATGGAAGAAGCAGATGAAAAGAGAAGGAGAAAGAAGAACAAATTACTTACTTCCTGAAGAAGATAAGTAACTTGGAAGAAAGAAAGTGAGAGGGATAGAACACAAGTGAACAAGTTAACTTCAAAGACATGTAACAATGCATATGAATGAGATAAGAAAAGGTGAGAGGTGAAGGCAAATCC
This sequence comes from Lathyrus aphaca, assembly GCA_963966055.1. Taxonomy (NCBI): domain Eukaryota; kingdom Viridiplantae; phylum Streptophyta; class Magnoliopsida; order Fabales; family Fabaceae; genus Lathyrus; species Lathyrus aphaca. The sequence goes on along the minus strand of OZ014521.1, from coordinate 88,751,152 downwards.
ACCTCCCAAATAACTTACCAAAAGATCCTGAAAAGTTAGTATGAATGCATAAGACATAAAGCATAAAGAAATGAAATGAAATGAAATGAGATGCAAAGACCAAAGTCAGAAGCGATTATGCAATGCAAATGGCCTATGAGATGATGCAATGTCATACAAGATGCATATGAATGATCATACAAAGATGAGATGCAAAGGAAGCATGTTTAGAAGCATGAAAACACATGGATGTTTATGAAATGCAATGAATGCAAGACATGGAAAATGAATGAATAAATGATCAAGAAATGTTCTAACATGTCTTAATATGTCTAAGATGACATAGGAATGCATGAAAGGTCATGGCAAGTTCATATGATGATGATATGCAAAGATGAATGCAAATGAACATGAGAAATTAGGGTTTTATGGAAGTATGAGATGCAAATGGACAAAACAGAAGCATACAACATGATAAAAATTGAAACCAAACTCAATCAAACCCTAATCCCATATTAGGTCACACCCCAAAGGAGAATGTCAGAAGCTAATCCTATTGGAAGTTATGATTTTTCTAAGTTTGCTAGGGTTTTTGGGTGATTCTCAAAGGAAAATGCAAATTAATTTGAAAATTCAAGATAAATTCATGAGGAAAATAACCTAGAAACTACATGCAATATGTAAAATAATGCAAAATAAATCAAGTTCAAACTCTTCATGGTTAGGCAGAAATGAATTTTTCAAATTAGGGTTAGAAAATGTGATTTTTAAGAACCCTAATTCAAAGAAAATTGTGAAATTATGATCAAACCTAAAAAGAAATTTGTATGAAGAGTTTGAAAATGTTTCTAAATGTATTGGAATGGTTCATGATTTTTTTGGTGATTTTTAGAAACATAAATGTATTTTTAATTAATTAAAATCCATTAATTAATAAAAAATAACATTTAAATATGTTAAAAATACTTTTTTAATGCAAAAAAATAAAATAAAAATCATTTTTGGATTGAAAAAAATATTTGGATCAGAAATGCAAAAGGAAATATTTTTATGATGTTTTTAACTATTTTAAAATAAACATGCATAAGAAATAAAATAAAATGAATAAAAAGGAAATAAAATGGGAAGTCAGCAAGATCTATGGCTCAGATTTGAAAGTTGGTTGACTGATGCGCTATCCAAAGGTCAAGATCCATTCTGGCAATTTAATTAATTAATCCTGATTAAATTAATTAATTAGAGATTTAGGGTTTTAATGACTAATCTGGGTCATCCAAACATGCGGCAAGCAAGATCCTACGGCCATTATTCAAACTGACAATTAATCACAGGATTAGGCTTTAATGACTCTCAGGTGACCGGAACAGTGTTCCGATCATCTTCTCCGGCAACATCAAAACTCAATCTCTCTCCCTAAGCTCACACATAAGAGAACCCAACAAGTAAAGTAAAGCAAACAAAGCAAGCAAGTTTAAAGTGATCTAATTCCTAAGGGTACCCCTCTTTTATTAAGTCCCCAGCAGAGTCGCTAGTTCTGTAACACGGTGGGAGAACTGACTTTAATTAAATGTTGTGGATAGCAAGAGTCGCCACCGACTTTTATTTTATCCTAAAGGAAAGGGCATATAAGAACAGGAAAAACCTTAAAAAGATTTTGAGTTCGGGGGGTAGGTTATACAAAGGGAAGGTGTTAGCACCCTTTATATCCATGGTTATCCATGGGCTCTTAGTTACTTAGCTCACTTTAAACTGTTTTGAGAAAGTGTAGTGTGTGATTAAAAATTTTCTAAGTACTTTATAATGATCCTTGTATGGATATATATAAAGACTTTGTTTTGAAAATTTGTTTGAAATGTGAAGTGTAAAATGTATTTGAAAAGGTGAGCAAGTACTTAAGAGGAACCTACCCTATGCTAAGTCTTTACTGTTCTTATATGTTCTTTCAATGGTAAGACTATCCCTATTATTAAGGAATAGGTAGTCATTACCTTGGATGTTATAAGGGACACGTGAAGGGACATTTGTGTTTAGGCAACTGTAAGGTGTCTTAGCAATACGAAGGGACTTATCATCTTTTATTCGAAGGGACAAGATCATTTACTGTAGGCAACCTCGAAGGGACTTGATCTTATAATCTTAAAGGGACTTGATGATATTTTATGAAGGGACTTTGCTTTAAGACACCTTACTTGACCTTATAATTTAGGCAACATGAGGAGTAACCCTAGAAAGTGTGAGATGGCGATCAAAGATCGACTTGCGTGTGTGAATGTTTGTATTCAAATATTTATCTTGTTTAAATTAGTTTTCTAAATCATTTTAATTACAAACATGTTATCACTCCTTATAGTTACTAACCATAGCAATAAAAATATTTATAAACATAAAACAATAATAAACTACGACTATTACAAGGCTTTTGCAGTTACATTATAATAAACACAATTGAATAATAAATATATAATAAAATAAGCAATAAATAAAAGGGTTAGTGATAAAATAATTATAAGAAGAAAAAGTTAGCACAAATATAAAAATATATACAAGTTAAGAGAATATTTTTAAATTAATAAACAATTTTAAAGAATTTTTAAAAGGAAATAAGATGATGAAATTAATAATAAATCATATAATAATTATTTACAAAAAAACATGATTAATTATTTAATTAGATATTAGAAAAATTAATTAAGTTTAATATTTAAATAAAATAATTAAGGTGATAAATTAGGGTTAGAAATTTTAAAGATGAAATTAGGGTTTGCATATTGAATTAAAATATTAATTTGATTATTACAAAAATATAAATACATAAATAAATAAAACAAGTTTATTCACAAAATATTTTAGAAACATAAAATGTGAATTATCAATATTAAAGAAAATCATTGATTTTTTACATATTAAAGAAAAGTTTAAATAATATTAGTAATTTTAATTATATAAATATATAAAAATAATGAAATAAATAAATAAAAAAAGATTAAAAAAACTTACCTGCTTGAGCCTGGGGTTGAACCCAGGTCTCCCAGCCTCCTTCACCACCAGCCAACCAACTGAGCTGCGTGTGCAGCGTGTCCATAGGATGAGCCTTAGTAATAATATAGAAAACCTATTAAAATGAAGGAATTTTGAACAAAAAAAGAATAACCTAGGGATCGAACCCTGGTCATTGGCTTTACAGGCGCTTCTCCAAAACCAGATGAGCTACGCGCTCTAATTGATAATAGGATAACAAATACTTATTATAAAATCAGTCCAAATTTTGAATTCAGATTTCGCGCCAAAGCTGCTTCGTCTTCAACCTCCTGACCTGCGAAATTACCTACGAATTTTGTTGCCACTTTTCCTGCGAATTTTCCTGCACCTGAAACCTGCCAATCTCATATCATCATGAATATGCAACCATTCATCAAATTAAACACATGGTTATGATCACCACACTTCACACAGTTCATTTATGTCCTTAAAATTAATTTATATGGCCTAATCAAAGAACCCTAATTATGGTTCAAGAACCCTAACAATGGCCGTTTTCGGTTCATGTCCTTATCCTTCAATTTCTTTGTCCAGAAAGCATCTAAACATCATCACTAACACAAATATACAGTTAGAATTCATTATCATTGCATAAATAATCCAAATCGAAAAAAATAAAAAAGTATGAACAATATGGATTCGGGTTGATCATATGAGCATGAGTTGAATGCGTTTGAGGGTTGGGATAGACTCAGTGATGTCCAAAGATCATCTCTATGTCTTCAAAATACCTTTTTTTGCCCTTTAAAGATGAAACCGAATTTGAATTTTTTTGATGAATTTTTGAAGTTTGAATGTGTTGTTTGAGGCTGCCAAATCGTGTCTAAGGCATTGCTTAATGTTGTATATATATGATACATCAGAATTAGGTCAAAAAAGAGATCACTCCTTTGGACTTTTAGACTTTAGATTATTGAAAAAGATTTGTCTTTAAAACTTGAATTTCTTTTATCTTACCTTGCTATATTTGTATGGTCTGAAATTATATGGTACGAATCACCTTTAAATGAGCATTAAGACCTTCTAGAATCAAAATCTCTTTCAAATATATGATTTTCATATTTTATTTTAATTTAATTTGTATTTTAATGAATAAAATTCAAATAAATATTAAATAAAATGTAAAAAATCAGAAAAGGCATGGGTTGGGTCGTGCTTGGGGATATTATAAAGATTGGATGGCAATTTGGTGGGCTTATTTAGCAAAAATTGGTTTTAAGGCCTCATTTGCTTCATAAACTTCCCAAAAATTTCCAAACTTTGCAAGGGCACTAATCCTTCAATTTTAATGCTATGAAGGTGTTCTTGTACATTTTGGAAAGCTTAGAGAGTCCTCTAACCAACCTCTTTGGTCTCATGTCCATATCTTTTACCATTCTCAAGTTATGCTCTTTGGAAGTTGTTGACTTTTTGTTGACTTTTAAAAGGACCTATAATGTCTTAGCTCATACCTTCCAAATGAAGCATTTTTGGGCTTGGATTGTGAGACACAAAGTTGTAGAGAATTCAATTTCCTTCAAAATGAGATTTGGATGGAAAAATTTTGATGAAGCATGTGAAAGTTATGGCTGGTCAAAGTTCAGTTGACTTTTCCGATGAAAACCCTAATTTAGAAACTCCTGATTCTTGACGATCTGAAATATTCTCGATGAATCATGATCAAACCTTGATCAAATGATGAATTTTACTTCATTTACTTGATGTTGGCAAAAAATCGTGAAGTTTGACTTTGGTTTGACCACAGTTGACCTCAGTTTGACTTTTTAACTACTTTGACTGATTTTACCCTATCTGATCATCTGACTGAGCAAATCTTTTGGGAAAGTCTTGAAACTTGACATGGGGATTCTTGAACACATATAGGATGCTATGAAGCTCATTTGAAGCCTTGGAAGTCCATTTAGCCTGATGAAAGCCAAAACCCTAGTTTAAGATGCATTGCTTAGGAGGATGCATTGTCTGAGGGAATTGTCAAACTTTCTGACTAATTGTGAACCTTGTGAACTTTGTGAACCTCTCGAGATACCCTGTGAACCTTGTGAACCTCTTGAGGCACCTTAGTACACAATTTCTTGTCTTGGTGAGGGAAAATTTTGGGGTGCAACAGCTGCCCCTGTTCAATTTTCTGAAACCTGAGGGGTTAGATTGGTATATGTGCCATTCGTGACCTGGAAGGTTGAAGGGGATTGAACATAAAAGCCCAAAAATTTGCACTTGCTGGTGCGTAAAGTAAAGCTGATGATTAATTGTATATGCTTGAGTGGGCTTGAAGATGCCACTTGGAAGAACTGGAGATGGGCTTATAGATGCCATCCATACTATCAGGAGGTGATAATATCTTGATGTTGATACTGGATATCAGTACTAGGTCTTCGTATTGGCCGTCTCTGAATCGTTTATGCAACATGGTTTGAATAGACCAGTAGAAATAAATCTTTGTGACGATTATCTCTTCTGGAAATATCCTTGATTAGGGAATAGATCTTCGTATAGACCGTTTGCCTACTCTCCAAGGACGAAAGAATATCAGGATTAATTCTTCTGAAAATATCTTGAACCAGGGAATGGATCTTTGCACAGACCGTTTGCCTACTATTCAAGAACCAATAGATTAAATCTTCTGAAAATATCTTGAACTAGGGAATGGATCTTTGCACAGACCGTTTTCCTACTATTCAAGACCAAATAGATGAAATCTTCTGGAAGTATCCTGGACTAGGGAATGGATCTTTGTACAGACCGTTTGCCTAATATCCAAGAATAGACAAAATGTCAGGATCAAATCTCATGAAAGTATCCTGGACTAGGGAATGGATCTTTGTACAGACCGTTTGCCTAATATACAAGAACAAATAGAGTGTCAGGATCAAATCTCCTGAAAATATCCTGGACTAGGGAATGGATCTTTGTACAGACCGATTGCCTACTCTCCGAGGACAAAAGAGTGTCAGGATTAAGTCTCCTGAAAATATCCTGGACTAGGGAATGGATCTTTGTACAGACCGTTTGCCTAATATCCAAGGACATCTTGAGTAATGTATAGATCTTTTCTGACCTGTTGTGGATTGTTGATATTGTTTTATCTGCATATAACTATCCTGCAAAGAAAAGGTTAGTTTATACAATATGTATGCATGCATGGCATGGTGCATCTATGTAAATGTATTATGCATTTATGAATATGCTATGGTATGATGTAAATGATGTATGTATGAATTATGCAGCCTGAAGCATCTGGATATCTTTGTATAACAACTGCTGACTAGGGAAAATAAATCCCGATTCGTTGCTGAAGAATATGAGGACCTTGTTCCCGTTTCGTTTGATAGTATAGTATTCATAACCTCTCGTCTTCGTTCGTCGAACTTCTATTAAAGGAATAAGTTCCTGAGTATCCCGACTGAGGATAAAAGAGATGGACAAAACTTCAAGGGGAGATGTAACCCGAAGTATCTATAAAGATAGATTTGCTCTACTAGGGATTTGTAGCTGTCTTGTGGGGATGAACCGGCGAAGCTTTGTTGAACTACCATCCTCGTTCGTCTTTAGTAAATACTATTACTGCATTTTATGCATTTCTGGTAAACATCAATCATATTCAAAAGCATATAAACATTCAAACACAACCAATGGACATTTTCGCTTATGTAAATAGGGTAACAGTAAATCTGGATTCAAAGATGAAATTTTATTTATATCACAAAGTGACCTATACAGAGGCAAGTTTGTACAAGGAGACAGAAATCCTAGTAAGAGGAATTCGTCGTAAAAAAATTTACAAAACAAAGAAAACAACCATGTGAAAAATGATCCTATTGAGTTTCAATTCTACTATTGCCATTATCTTCAAGTATCTCATCTTCTGCTGTTGAGACGGAAACGATTGGATTGATCTTTATCTGTTCGAATCTTGATTTAGGTAGTACCATCAGTTGAAGTTACATGAGTGATCCAAACGAGACATAGTCATACGCTTTAATCCCTAACTTTTGCCTGGATTGCCCTTTCAGGTTTTCAATCCATCGGGATACCCTTTTTTGCCCAAGCCGCCCTTTCAGGTTTTCGACTTGTCGGGTGTACATTTTTTATATATATCCCTAATTTTTGCCCGAACCCTTTTGGTTCTCCGGGATGCCCTTATTTTTGCCTAGGCCAGTCAACCTAGCGGGTCTCTTTTTATGCGTAGTATTTTTTAACTATGTCTGCGTTTACAGGCTGTGGGAAGTCTTCACCATCCATAGTAGTAAGCATCATGGCACCTCTTGAGAATACTCTTTTGACCACAAATGGTCCTTCATAAGTAGGAGTCCACTTGCCCCTAGGATCACCCTGTGGTAGTATGATACGCTTGATTACTAAATCACCAGCCTGATATACATTTGGCTTAACCTTCTTATTGAAAGCCTTGATCATCCGTTTCTGGTACATCTGACCATGACAAACAGCTACCAACCTCTTCTCATCAATCAAATTTATCTGGTCGAGTCGAGTCTGAATCCACTCATCTTCATCCAAGCCTGCATCCTTCATGATTCTCAAGGAGGGGATCTGAACTTCAATGGGCAGAACTGCTTCCATACCATAGACTAAGGAGAATGGGGTTGCCCCTGTTGAAGTACATATTGTAGTACGATAACCATGAAGAGCAAATGGTAACATCTCATGCCAATCCATATAAGTAACAGTCATCTTCTGTAGAAGCTTCTTAATGTTCTTATTAGCAGCTTCCACTGCCCCATTCATCTTCGGACGATACGGAGAAGAGTTGTGATGCTTAATCTTGAACTGTATGCAGAGATCAGTAATCATGGTGTTGTTCAGATTAGAGCCATTGTCTGTGATAATCCTTTCAGGGATGTCATACCTACATATGAGATTATTCTTAATGAATCGAGCCACAACATTCTTGGTAACAGATGCATATGAGGCTGCCTCCACCCACTTTGTAAAGTAATCAATAGCAACCAGGATGAAACGATGCCCATTAGAAGCAGTAAGCTTGATCTCACCAATCATATCAATGCCCCCATTGGAAAAAGGCCAAGGAGCAGTCAACACATTCAACGGTGATGGAGGTATATGTACTTTATCAGCATAGATTTGACACTTGTGACATGTTCTGGAATGTTGATAGCAGTCAGCTTCCATGGTAGACCAATAGTAACCTGCTCTCAATATCTTCTTTTCCATGGTATGACCACTAGAATGAGTGCCAAAGATCCCATCATGCATGTCTTCCATAATCTCTGTTGCTTACTTCTTATCCACACAACGAAGCAAAGTTGAATCATGATTGCGCTTGTACAAAATTCCATTACTCAAGAAGAACTTAGCAGAAATCCTCCTCAGAAACTTCTTATCTTTGACAGATGCCCCTTCAGGGAACTCCTGAGCTTCAAGATATCTTTTCACTTCATAGAACCAAGGCTTCCCTTCTGCTTCTTCAGTGTCAATCTCATTGCAGTATGCAGGCTTTTCAAATCTATCAATAGTAATCTTGGGAGCTTCATCATCCCAGCTAATCTCAAACATAGATGCCATGGTGGCTAGTGCATCTGCCAACTGATTCTCTCCTCGTGGAATATGTCCAAAGGTAATCTCTTCAAAATATGGAATCAAAGACAACACATGCTCTCTGTAAGGAATAAGATTTTCATGCTTGGTATCTGAATCTCCTTTAATCTGACTCACTACCAGGGCTGAATCTCCATATACGTCCAGGAACTAAATCTTCATATCAATGGCAGCTTTGATGCCCAGGATACATGCCTCATACTCAGCCATGTTATTGGTACAATAGAAACAAATTCTTGCAGTAATCGGGGTATGACAACCTTCAGGGGAAATGATCACAACACCAACACCATTACCAAGTGCATTAGAAGCTCCATCAAAAACCATAGTCCATCAGGATCCTTGTTCAGGTCCGTCATATTGTCCAGGTTCTTTGGTAATAATCATAATGTCTTCATCAGGGAATTCAAAACTCATTGACTGATAATCATCCACTGCTTGATGAGCCAAATGATCAGCTACAACACTTCCCTTAATGGCCCTCTGAGTAGTATACTGTATATCATATTCTGTTAAGATCACTTGCCATCTCGTTATTCGTCCGGAGAGAGCAGGTTTCTCGAATATGCACTTGATTGGATCCATCTTTGAAATCAACAAGGTAGTATGAGTTAACATATATTGTCTTAGTCGGCGAGCAGCCCATGCCAAAGTGCAGCAAGTTTTCTCGAGCAGTGAGTATCTTGTTTCACAGTCGGTAAACTTTTTGCTAAGGTAGTATATTGCATGCTCTTTTCGACCAGACTCGTCATGTTGCCCCAATACACACCCCATTGAGTTGTCTAGTACTGTTAAGTACATAATCAAGGGTCTTCCATCATCCGGTGGCATCAAAATTGGAGGTTCTAGAAGATATCTCTTGATTTCATTAAAGGCTGTCTGGCACTCATCATTCCAATCCATTACCTGATCCTTCTTCAACAACTTGAAGATTGGCTCACAGGTAGCAGTTAATTGGGAAATAAATCTTGCAATGTAATTCAATCGTCCCAAGAAACCTCTAACTTCCTTCTCAGTACGGGGAGCTGGCATCTCTTGTATAGCTTTCACTTTTGCAGGATCCACTTCAATACCTTTTCCACTGACAATGAAACCCAGGAGTTTACCAGATCTAACTCCAAAAGTACACTTGTTTGGGTTCAATCTCAACTTGTATTTCTTCAACATTTCAAACAACTTATGCAGATGATCAAGGTGTTGCTCTTCATTCTGGGACTTGGCTATCATATCATCCACATATACCTCTATCTCATGATGAATCATATCATGAAACAAAGCCACCATAGCACACTGATATGTTGCCCCGGCATTCTTCAAACCAAATGGCATCACTTTATAACAAAAGGTGCCCCACTGTGTAACAAACGCAGTCATCTCCATATCTTCAGGTGCCATCTTGATTTGATTGTAACCAGAGAAACCATCCCTGAAAGAGAATACTTTATGCTGAGTAGTGTTGTCTACCAGAACATCAATATGAGGAAGTGGAAAGTCATCTTTAGGGATGGCCTTGTTCAAATCCCTGTAATCTACACACATACGTACCTTACCATCTTTCTTAGGTACCGGTACGACATTTGCAACCCATTAAGGATAAGAAGTCACAGCTAAGAACCCTACATCAAACTGTTTCATCACCTCTGCTTTAATATTCTCTGACATTTCAAGACGCATGCGACGGACCTTCTGCTTCTTTGGGCGACAGTCTTCTTTTACTGGTAAACGGTGAACCACAATGTCTGTATCCAACCCGGGCATATCTTCATAGGACCAAGCAAATATCTCCACATCATCATGTAACATCTGAATTAATCTGCTCTTAACACCATCCTCTAATTCAGCCCCTATCTTGACCTCTTTCCTGTTTTCCTCCGTTCCCAGATTCACAACTTCGATTGGCTCTTCATGTGGCTGTATAGCTTTCTCTTCTTGTTGTAACAACCTGGCAAGCTCTACAGGTACTTCACAATCGTCCTCCTTTCCATCTTCAGCTTGATAGATCGGATTCTCGAAATTATAATTGGCAATAGTAGAACTGTTATCAACAGGATCCATAGTGGATGAGGATCTGCATTTTAGTGATGTGGGTGTGTGTAAGAACACATAGCTGATAAAAAATAATATAAAAGAAAGACAAGGAGCACAATATTTAAGAAAAAGAAACGTCTATTGACTTTTATTGAATGAAGTATGCAAATGAAATGACATCCCGAAACAAGCATACCATTGTGCCCCGGGTAAGGCACAAGGCTTAAAAGTTTAATTGTTCAAAATTACAAACTTAAAAATAACAATACAGTAATAGTATTTACTCCTGACTAAAGGAGATAGGAATAACATCTTCAGTCTTCCAATTGTTGAGCCCATCACCCACAGTAGGAAAGATCCAAGCATCCAGGTTGTAGTCTTCACTATAGTCACCCACATCATTGATTTGATCTCTCATGACCCCTTGATTGGTGATATGAACAGCGCGATCACGACGAACAGCCTTCTGGGACTCTGTAGTGAAACCCAAACCAAACTTGTCAGACTTGTAAGGAATGTCAGGAAGCTGACCCTAAATAGTACAACCACCTTCTTCAACCACATCTCTGGCATCTTTGAGGGAGGCCATTGTAGGAGGTACTCTGGTAACCACAGGAACTTTTTTAACAACAGGAGGAGCTTCAGCAGCAGGAACAACCCAAGGCACTACTTCAAATGTCTGGCAAGGAGTCTCAACATAGTCACCTTCCACTTCAACATACTTAAATGTATTCACATGACTGATCATATATTCTCCCTCTCCGTAAACGGTGACAATCTTTCCCTTCACTGGATATCTCAACTTCTGATGTAGAGTGGAGGTCACAGCACCTGCCCCATGAATCCAGGGGCGCCCAAGCAAATAGGAGTACGCAGGACGAATATCCATTACATAAAAGGTAGAGTTGAAGATTTGAGAGCCAACTTTGATTGGGAGATCTATTTCTCCATGCACCACCCTTCTTGAACCATCAAAGGCCCTCACCACTATATTACTTGGTCTCAACACAGCATCTTCAGGACTGAGCTTGTTCAGAACCTCTTTGGGAAGTACATTCAATGAAGAGCCATTGTCTATCAACACATGAGATAAGGTAGTGCCCCTACATTCAATGGAGATATGTAAAGCTATGTTATGGTTTCTTTTAGCAGGAGTCAAGTCAGCATCAGAAAAACCTAACCCATTATCATAAGTCAGATGTGCAACACAATTCTCAAATTGATCCACAGAAATCTCATTTGGTACATGAGCAGTCTTCAAGAACTTGATCAAGGCTTTAGCATTAGCCTCAGAACACAGCAACAAAGACAACATGGAAATTTTGGAGGGAGTATGCCCCAACTGGTCAACATTATCATAATCACTCTTGCGAATGATCTTCAGCACTTCTTCCATCTGTTTAGAAAGATTCTCAGCAGTCGGTGCTTCAGCTTGCACAGGTTCAACCACAGGACCTTTGCCCAGAGCATCAGCATTTGGCTCAGAAGTGGAGGTAGTAGTTGGAGTAACTGTATTTTTTGAGGTAGCCGGAGGAGAGAAAATTCTTCCACTTCTGGTGATCTTACTAGATCCAGCAATATTATTAACATCAAGGTTATCATCAGTAGTATCAGCTAAAGGTTCCTGCTTAACACCATGGATATAAACATCGAAACCATAATTCCAGGGTATAGCTTTATCAGAAGTATACGGAATAGGGCTAGGAGTGGTAATAATCATGGGAGACACTCTAGCTTCAGCAACAGTCTTCACCAGACCTTCAACAGTAATCTTGATAGGTCCTTTGGAAGTGATCTTGACAGGGCCTTTGGAGATAATCTTCACTGGCACTTTATCAACCATATCCACATCTTCAACCTTCGCACCTCGAGTCAGATGTTCACACATACTTTCCACATAAGGTGTCCTCTCAAACAATATAGTGTAATTGTCCATGAGGCATTGAATACCATCTTTCAATTTCCAGCAACTATCAGGTTTGTAGGAACAATAAAAACAATCTTCATTACAACCTGGAAAGAATCCAGCCTGTATCAACTTCTTCTTGATAATAGATAAGGGAGTAGTCACATCTGCTACTGAGGAAACATATGAAACCTCATCAATGGCATTGACAGTCTTCTCATGATTGGGCATGGGAGCAGTGATCACATTTGGAGTACCAGGAGGGTCAAATTCAATCTCTCCAGCTTCAATCATATCTTGAATCTTGTTTTTCAATATCTAGCAGTTGTTGGTATCATGTCCCGGACAATTAGAATGATAGACACATCGTGCATTAGGATTGTACCGAGGAGAGGAAGTATTAGGATTCTGAGGAGGGTCCTTCAAAGTAATGAGTTCCCCTTTCAACAGGTGTTGCAAGGCTTGGGCCAGTGACATGTTGATCTTGGTAAATTGTCTTCTAGGCTTTGGTTGATGGTTTTTGTGGTGGCTCTGGTGTTGCAGGTGTAGGATTAGAGATGTGAACTGCTCCCACAGATTGATGACTCCTGTTACGACCAGGTTGACCATACACAACATTAGAGTCCTTCTTCCCACTAGGGGGCTTCTTGGCAGTGCTTGATGCAGAGACATCCACTTGTATCTTACCACTTCTTATACCACTCTCCACACGTTCTCCAGTCATTATCAGCTCAGTGAAACCAGATGATGAACTTCCAATGATGTGACTATAGAAAGGACCATTCAGCGTACTCATAAACATATCCAATAGCTCCCTGTCAGTTAGAGGAGGTTGAACTCTGCCAGCCAGGTCTCTCCATTTCTGGGCATACTCCTTGAAGTTCTCCTTAGCACCCATTGACATGCTTTGTAGCTGCATGCGAGTAGGTGCTAAATCAGCATTGTATTGGTATTGTCTGTAGAAGGCCTCAGCAAGATCATTCCAATCACGGATATTGACACTCTCCAATTGATAGTACCATTCCAATTGAGCTCCAGACAAGCTTTCTTGGAAGAAATGAATCCATAATTTCTTATCAGCAGTATGTGGTTGAATCCTCCGGACATAGGACCTTAGATGCGGCTTGGGACACGAGACACCATCATACACCACAAAAGCAGGAACTTTGAAACCAATAGGTATAACCACTCCAGATATTAAACTCAGATCTTCAAAATCCAGCCCAGAAGATTTTTGTAACTCCATAGTGTAGACACCCCAAATTTGCCCTCTCTTTTCATAGCATTTAGCATATCATTTTCATATTTCGCACTGCATCATTAGCATAGAAAGATAAAGCATATCATCCATAGCATAACATAGGCTGGCAGTGATTTCGGTTGAGTGTGGTTGTTCAGTTCGTGATCTGATTCATATGGATGTTTGACTTGATCTTGGTCAAGCTATCAAGAGATTTGTTTCAACTGCAAGTATTTTATTAGGATTGTTTCTCGGATAGTGTGTACCCAAGTCAAGTTGTTGTGTATGGAATACTTCAAATTGTCAAGTTGTGGTTTGTGTGGTTTTGTTCCAGAAATAAGTTTTATCATGATTCATCAGTGGCGAATGGTTCAGGGGGGTTAGAGATTCATTTTAATCAGATCTTGTTGGAAAAAGCTCAATTGTGGCATGTGCATCAGTGGCTTTTGATACGGGTTCATGTTCATATTCATATCCAATATTTCCATTATTTCCTATCCATTCACCCATTTTTAATAACCATACTCTTTTTCAAATCCAAAAGTCCATTCCAAGTTCATATCCAATTGATACCATAATCCTTTCCATTTTAATTCAAGTTTCTATCCATTTATTTTTATCACAATTTATAACAATTTCTTTATTCACTTTTATTTGTTATTCATATTCAAATAATCATTTCTTAAACCATACTTATCCATCTATTCATACAAACACACTTATTGTTATTACCATTAACCCTCATTAAAAAAGTCATTTTCTATAAAGCCCATTTGCATTAAGCTTATTTCCTTTTGTTCTAAAAAGAAACCAACATTTGTTTCATGTCATCAAAATTATAACAAAAAAAAAAAGAAAGAATTGAAATAATAAATGGTGATGCGAAACTGAACACGTGATTTATCATCAAGCCACCACCATCACGTAACAAGCATGACCAAAAAAAGGTGATTCAGCATCAAAACAAAAAAAAGAGAAAAAAAATAAAGCAACATAGTGCCAAGGGCACGTCACACGTCACTCTTCACCTTTGCTCATAACAGTCAAAACGCATGGAATATGTCAATGAAACGCAAGCCAGTAACATGCACAAACCGTGATCAAGAATGCAATAATTTGTGAAAATCCATAACAGAATTGAAAAAAGAAGTTTGTTAAGAGGGGGAGTCACACTTTTCATCAGGAGAAAAAATTGAGAGTCAAAAATATCAAAAACAAAATCAATTTCTTCATCCTCTTCATCATACTCTATAACCTTCACAATCATTCATCATCCTGCGAACGCACCTTCAACCATCATGATATCCACATGATACCAACACAAAGCTCATGATTCTTCATAACAAGCAGGATTGAATATTTGTCACTCTCCTCATCGAGATGAAACAGAGATCATCATCAACTTCGAAGCCTTATCCTTGAGTGCTTTGAGCAGAGTCTGAGCTTCACCACTTGCATCGTCGAAACTGAATCATCCTTTCTTCAAATTCACCGACATAACTCAAATCAAAGGCATCTCAGAAGGTTTTCGCAGAAGAATTAGAAAGTAAAATTCGACGGAATCGTGATCGTGTGCGCACCTGAATTAAATCGGCTTCTCGTCGTGGCAGAGACTCCATCAAGGCTCCAGTACGTGAGTTCGCGGCATTTGCGGAGTGAGTGTAGCAGCTTGCAGATCGTTCTTCGATCATAGGGTTTCGATTTGGATTGTTATGTTGTTGGTTCGGCGGCGGCTAGGTCAAAGAAAGAGGATGAGCCACGGCAGCGTAATAGGAAGGTCCGGCGAAGTCGCGGTGAATGAAGAAGGAGATCGACGGCAAGGATGTTGAAGAAGGTGATGAGCAGGAGGCGAGAGAAAGAGAGAGTTGTTTCTTGTTGTGTTTGTTTTCTGAACCTTTCTGCTTATTTTGTTTTGAATGTTAGTAAGTAATGAAATATAATAAAGTTTATTAATAAGAATTCATAAGGTATTTGTTGAAAAGTTGAGGAAATCGAGAGGGTAAGAGATAAGGATAAGCAGTTTTTGTGATTCTGCCCATACCAGCGGTGACACTTGTCACCGTCCGGTAGGGCCTGTGTTAGTGGATTCCGTGCGCGCTCATGCACCACCATATCATGTTCCCTTGCGTTTCCAGCCGTCTGATGAGATTACATAAGATCCAACGCCTCCCTCTCAGTCAATAAGGTTGACCGTGGACCCTCACCATGCACCCTCAGTTTGCTGCATTTGGGCTTTTCCTATATGCTGTTCGCACCCCCCTTTTATTAGGCCCAGTCTTTATAACTATTTTTCTTACTAGTCGCACCTCCCTATTTTTCTTTGTCTTTATTTCTTTATTTTTTTTGCATATAGTTTAGTTTTAATTCATGTAAAATACTAAATCACATTAAAAAATTCTATAAAAAATATTTTAGTTTCATAATTCATTTTAGAACTTTGTCATATTTTTTATTTTCTGTTTTTTATTATTTTCTCATTTTATTTCGAATTTTCTTTTATTTCCTTGTCATTTAATTTCCATAAATAATGCATCATATTGTAGATTTTATTTCTTCCGCCTCGATTAACATTTTAATTCCGTTCTTTTTGCATCATGTCATAGACTCATAGAAATACATAAAAATAATTTTGTCTTATTTTTAATTCCATTTTATCCGTAGTTTTGTAAGTCGTATTTGTGAGATTTCGTTAGTTGTTCCTAAGCGACTTTGTGTGATTATTTTGCAGAGTTTCGTTGTGAATTTTTGTGAGATATTTTGAGGCATTGTTGGTTGCTGGTTGTTGACTTTAGAAATTTAATTTCATAATTTTCTCATGTCATTTGATATTTGTTTTGAGTCTCGTCTCTTAGGTAGTGTTTCGTGCCTCCTTATTCCTTCTTGCTAACATAGTTTGAGGAAGGCATTTATGCCATCCTATTAGGATTTGTGGGTCTTTGTTTTAGGTCACCTATAGGGTTAGGTACTGACTTTTTGTTTGGTTTGGCTTGTGATTGTTATCTTTTGGTTTGCGTAAATATTCTTATTTTCATTTGTATGCATGATACTAACCTTGTAGGGGCAATGGTAAGTGTGAGGTGTGGGAATTGAGTTCCACATCTCCAAATCTCATCTCTTCTTCTGTTATTTGTAATAACTCTTTGTTGTTGGACTTAGGCCTTGCTCATCTCTTCTTCTATCTTCTTCTTCTTCTTCCTTCTTCATTAGGATAGAAAACCACACTAACCCTTAGGACATCCATGCATGTTAACACTTAGGATTATTTTAGTCTCCCTTTAGAATTTTGCCTTTGTGATCCTTTTGGTTCTTCTTCTCTTCTCATCTCATAACTCTTAAAAAACATCTTAATAATGTTTGAAGTGATGTCTTGATCCATAGCCTTATTCCATGAGGTATGCTTGTAGTTTTCCCATCTTGGGATAGTACAAGTTTACCTTGTGATGTACAAGTCTGATCAAGGTATCTTCTTCATCAAGAAAAGCATAAAAACACTTCTTCATTTGTAAATACCAAAACACTTAATAAGTAAACGAGTTAGTGAGCCTAAGTCCTAATATTTGGGTTCATGTTTTGGGGATCTTCTCCTTACTTGAGTGTGCTTGTTCTATTATTCCATCTTGGAATGTAGTGACAAGTGCACATTCCATTGAAGAGAGCTTGAGTTCACTTCCTTGTGACACACTCATAAAAGCCTCTAAAAAACACAAACAAACAATAAGCGTCTTTCCTTCGGGAATTCTTTTCTCATCTCATTCACTCCTTACGCGAACTTGCTCCTACTTGTCACTTTGCAAGACGGTTACGCACTCGTCGTCCGAGTCTGCAACACCTGAGCAATGGCATAGGCAGTTCAAGCCATAATTCACAAGCAATTTCCTTTTAGTACCCCTAGTTAGGGGAACTACGGCGTCTCTGATCCTCATTATCCTGATGAGGTACGTAGGCAGCGGGGTAGGGCCCGTTCGAGCACAATCTTTATTTTCCCTACATTTTTTCTCTTTGTTTTCTCTTTCAGTTGTTTTCTCAGTTTCTTTTCCAGTTCATTTCTTTTCTTTTGCTGCAATTTTCATACCCTCACCCTTTGAAACAGTTTCTTTGCAAGCGTGGATCCCATCGGGTACGGCGGACGATCTGGGTGCTAATACCTTCCCAGGTCGTAACCGACTCCCGAACTCAGTCTCTTTAGTTTGCAGGACCTGTGTCCTTCCTCTTCTTTCTTCTGGTTTGTGCGGCATTACCATTCCCTTTCCTCGGGATAAAAATGTCTGGCTGGCGACTCTATTCTTTTTTCGCGCCACTTTCGCGTTTGTACCAGGATGGAAATCCGGGGAGCGACACATAGCATTCATTCTATCCACCAGCATCTTGAACTTATCTTCATTAGGATCATGATAATAATTTGCTTCAGAATCAGAATCTCCCACAGTATCATGGAGACTGCCTCCCTCTTTCTCAGAATTTTCAGACTCATAATCATCAGCCTGTTCCTTTGTCTTGACAGGACCTTTGAATCTTCTTCCCAGATTGATAAGACCTCCTGATCTTCTAGCCTTCTTAGTATTCTTAGCCAGCAGTGTCTTAAATTCATCCTGTCCCTTGGACAAGTTCAGGATCAGCTATTGGAATTGTGCATTCTGAGCCTGGAGATCTTTGACAGTCTGTTCAAAAGCCATTTCTGCTGAAATAAACAGCGAGAAGATACAATACCTGTACATAAGAAACCTGTGATGCAATGATATGGTATGTATATGCGATGTTTTCAAGGACCGCAGGATTTAAATTTGTTTAAACAACCATAAAGTAAACTTTTATTAGTAAGCAAATAAACTTGTTTGCCCCTTGGGCTTACAATAAAAATGAAATGAATACAAAAATGGGGTTTTAAGTCTCCCATGGACGTTTCCTCTTTGTGTTGAGGTATGTATTGAGATTCCGCTCTTCGTGAAGTTGCTTTGTCAGCTCCAGGATTCTTTCTTAACTTGCTTTGTAATGAGTCTCAAAAGTATCCCTTTGCTCCTTCAACTGGATCCAGGATCTTTGTAACTCCTCCATGTCAGTGAGCATGTCTGGGTGAAGAATCATATAAGAAGTATCTCCTTCAGCAACAGGCTCCATGGTAACTGGCAGGATGGCAGGATATGACATCATAAGAGTCTGAGCACGATATCGCACCCATCTGAGATAAGCTTCCATATGAATAGTGTACTTGGGTTCTAGAGTCTTGCTGTCAACCTTGTTTACTTTACCTCATGCTCGTATGAACCTTTGACGGTAACCTTGAAGATCGTTGTCGTAATCGAACATAATACCCTGAATAAGCATGTCATGAGGAC
Source organism: Lathyrus aphaca (assembly GCA_963966055.1). Classification (NCBI taxonomy): domain Eukaryota; kingdom Viridiplantae; phylum Streptophyta; class Magnoliopsida; order Fabales; family Fabaceae; genus Lathyrus; species Lathyrus aphaca. The sequence goes on along the minus strand of OZ014521.1, from coordinate 88,732,053 downwards.
CATCACTCCGAGCGTAACCAAACTGACGTAGAGCTAAAGAAGGATTGTAGGTAATGCCCCCTCTTATGCCAAGGAGTGGCACATTAGGGAAACCCCCACAACAGTCAATGATAGTAACATTCTCCATAGATCGAGAACACCAGTGAATATCTGAATGTGAAAGTGACATAATCCTCTTGGACCACCTTAACCCTTGTTCATTCTTCATCACTGATCGAGGAAGGTGAGAAATAAACCACTTATACAATAGAGGTATACAACACATCAGAGTTCCTCGTGCCTTCGTAGTACGGGTATGAAGAGAGTGTAAGATGTCTCCAAGTAATGTAGTCACTGGATTACGAGTCAGGAATATGTTGATGGCGTTTACGTCTATGAACTGGTCTGGAATAGGGAACAACACTAAGCCATAAATTAATAGGGCTAAGATCTCCTCAAAAGCATCATAACTCATAGCCTTCAGGAACACTTGAGCTTTCTCCATCAATACCTTAGCAAGAATACCCTTAACTCCACTCCTTGTTTCTAGGACAATGTCTGACTTCTTTAGATGTAGGGCTGCAGCAATGAATTCAGGTTTAGGCTCTTTTTCCAAGCCTGTGAAGGGTTTCTGATCAAGGATAGGTATACCCAGAAGCTTGGAGAACTCTTCCATTGTAGGAACCAGCTGATAGTCGGGGAATGTGAAGCAATGATGTTTAGGATCAAAGAACTGAAACAGAACACTCATCATGCCTTCATTGAACCCCGAAGTGACTAAATCCAGTAGGTGACCATGTCTCTTGATGAATTGAGAGTTTTCAGAAACTTGAGAGACCAATTCCTTAAGCTTAGGAGGTATCCCTACAAAGTTGATCCGGATAGTATTCCTACGAGCAAAAGCCATGACCTGCAACAAAGAACAAAGATAAATCCTTTGGTCCTTGAAATGGTTAGTGAAAATGTTATGCTTATGATGCATGATGATTCTATGATGTTATGCTCAATCACAAACATGTGGCACACACAAACAAGTCACACAATAGCCCTAGGTTTGAAGGCTTGCATGAGGTTTAAAGGTAAGTACCCTCCCCTGAAATTTAGTTGGTTCATCCAGTCCTATAAAGTAACCAGGTTCTAAGGGATCTCAATATCACTGATCCTTCACAAGGGTGGTTGTTCAGTATGCAACTTACTTGCCAACCAAAACCCTCCAAGTTTAGAATCTCAATGAGCGTAGTATCGAGTATCAACCAACTTCAGTCTTCACCAAAGCCGGTTATCTCACTACTTTTCTAAAGGCCAAGATGGGATGACTAGGGTTCTAAAAGTTAGTTAGTGTATTGACAACACATGGCAGCCTCATATTATCCTAAACTTGCTTAAGGAACATAAGCACCAACCAAGAAGTCACACTAACTATGGCCACCAGATCAACCATATCGGTATACGCCGTACAGTTTCCTTGCTCTATTGACATTTACCTAAGGTACACTAGATCCGGGTTAGGATCTTTCACACATAAGAGAACCCAACAAGTAAAGTAAAGCAAACAAAGCAAGCAAGTTTAAAGTGATCTAATTCCTAAGGGTACCCCTCTTTTATTAAGTCCCCAGCAGAGTCGCCAGTTCTGTAACACGGTGGGAGAACTGACTTTAATTAAATGTTGCGGATAGCAAGAGTCGCCACCGACTTTTATTTTATCCTAAAGGAAATGGCATAAAAGAACAGGAAAGACCTTAAAAAGATTTTGAGTTCGGGGGGTAGGTTATACAAAGGGAAGGTGTTAGCACCCTTTATATCCATGGTTATCCATGGGCTCTTAGTTACTTAGCTCACTTTAAACTGTTTTGAGAAAGTGTAGTGTGTGATTAACAATTTTCTAAGTACATTATAATGATCCTTGTATGGATATATATAAAGACTTTGTTTTGAAAATTTGTTTCAAATGTGAAGTGTAAAATGTATTTGAAAAGGTGAGCAAGTACTTAAGAGGAACCTACCTTATGCTAAGTATTTACTGTTATTATATGTTCTTTCAATGGTAAGACTATCCCTATTATTAAGAAATAGGTAGTCATTACCTTGTATGTTATAAGGGACACGTGAAGGGACATTTGTGTTTAGGCAACTGTAAGGTGTCTTAGCAATACGAAGGGACTTATCATCTTTTATTCGAAGGGACAAGATCATTTACCGTAGGCAACCTCGAAGGGACTTGATCTTATAATCTTAAAGGGACTTGATGATATTTTATGAAGGGACTTTGCTTTAAGACACCTTACTTGACCTTATAATTTAGGCAACATGAGGAGTAACCCTAGAAAGTGTGAGATGGCGATCAAAGATCGACTTACGTGTGTGAATGTTTGTATTCAAATATTTATCTTGTTTAAATTAGTTTTCTAAATCATTTTAATTACAAACATGTTATCACTCCCTATAGTTACTAACCATAGCAATAAAAATATTTATAAACATAAAACAATAATAAACTACGACTATTACAAGGCTTTTGCAGTTACATTATAATAAACACAATTGAATAATAAATATATAATAAAATAAGCAATAAATAAAAGGGTTAGTGATAAAATAATTATAAGAAGAAAAAGTTAGCACAAATATAAAAATATATACAAGTTAAGAGAATATTTTTAAATTAAATAAACAATTTTAAAGAATTTTTAAAAGGAAATAAGATGATGAAATTAATAATAAATCATATAATAATTATTTACAAAAAAACATGATTAATTATTTAATTAGATATTAGAAAAATTAATTAAGTTTAATATTTAAATAAAATAATTAAGGTGATAAATTAGGGTTAGAAATTTTAAAGATGAAATTAGGGTTTGCATATTGAATTAAAATATTAATTTGATTATTTACAAAAATATAAATACATAAATAAATAAAACAAGTTTATTCACAAAATATTTTAGAAACATAAAATGTGAATTATCAATATTAAAGAAAATCATTAATTTTTACATATTAAAGAAAAGTTTAAATAATATTAGTAATTTTAATTATATAAATATATAAAAGTAATGAAATAAATAAAAAAAAAGATAAAAAAAACTTACCTGCTGGAGCCTGGGGTCGAACCCAGGTCTCCCAGCCTCCATCACCACCAGCCAACCAACTGAGCTGCGTGTGCAGCGTGTCCATAGGATGAGCCTTAGTAATAATATAGAAAACCTATTAAAATGAAGGAATTTTGAACAAAAAAAGAATAACCTAGGGATCGAACCCTGGTCATTGGCTTTACAGGCGCTTCTCCAAAACCAGCTGAGCTACGCGCTCTAATTGATAATAGGATAACAAATACTTATTATAAAAACAGTCCAAATTTTGAATTCAGATTTCGCGCCAAAGCTGCTTCGTCTTCAACCTCCTGACCTGCGAAATTACCTACGAATTTTGTTGCCACTTTTCCTGCGAATTTACCTGCACATGAAACCTGCCAATCTCATATCATCATGAATATGCAACCATTCATCAAATTAAACACATGGTTATGATCACCACACTTCACACAGTTCATTTATGTCCTTAAAAATAATTTATATGGTCTCAATCAAAGAACCCTAATTATGGTTCAAGAACCCTAACAATGGTCGTTTTCGGTTCATGTCCTTATCCTTTAATTTCTTTGTCCAGAAAGCATCTAAACATCATCACTAACACAAATATACAATTAGAATTCATTATCATTGCATAAATAATCCAAATCAAAAAAAATAAAAGTATGAACAATATGGATTCGGGTTGATCATATTAGGATGAGTTGAATGCGTTTGAGGGTTGGGATAGACTCAGTGATGTCCAAAGATCATCTCTATGTCTTCAAAATACCTTTTTCTGCCCTTTAAAGATGAATCCGAATTTGAATTTTTTTGAGGAATTTTTGAAGTTTGAATGTGTTGTTTGAGGCTGCCAAATCGTGTCTAAGGCATTGCTTAATGTTGTATATATATGATACATCAGAATTAGGTCAAAAAAGAGATCACTCCTTTGGACTTTTGGACTTTAGATGATTGAAAAAGATTTGTCTTTAAAACTTGAATTTCTTTGATCTTACCTTGCTATATTTGTATGATCTAAAATTATATGGAACCAATCACCTTTAAATGAGCATTAAGACCTTCTAGAATCAAAATCTCTTTCAAATATATGATTTTCATTATTTTATTTTAATTTAATTTGTATTTTAATGAATAAAATTCAAATAAATATTAAATAAAATGTAAAAAATCAGAAAAGGCATGGGTTGGGTCGTGCTTGGTGATATTATAAAGATTGGATGGCAATTTGGTGGGCTCATTTAGCAAAAATTGGTTTTAAGGCCTCATTTGCTTCATAAACTTCCCAAAAATTTCCCAACTTTGCAAGGGCACCAATCCTTCAATTTTAATGCTATGAATGTGTTCTTGGACATTTTGGAAATCTTAGAGAGTCCTCTAACCAACCTCTTTGGTCTCATGTCCATATCTTTTACCATTCTCAAGTTATACTCTTTGGAAGTTGTTGACTTTTTGTTGACTTTTAAAAGGACCTATAATGTCTTAGCTCATACCTTCCAAATGAAGCATTTTTGGGCTTGGCTTGTGAGACACAAAGTTGTAGAGAATTAAATTTCCTTCAAAATTAGCTTTTGATGGAAAAATTTTGATGAAGCATGTGAAAGTTATGGCTGGTCAAAGTTCAGTTGACTTTTCCGGTGAAAACCCTAATTTAGAAACTCCTGATTCTTGATGATCTGAAATATTCTTGATGAATCATGATAAACCCTTGATCAAATGATGAATTTTACTTTATAAACTTGATGTTGGAAAAAAATCATGAAGTTTGACTTTGGTTTGACCACAGTTGACCTCAGTTTGACTTTTTAACTACTTTGACTGATTTTACCCTATCTGATCATCTGACTGAGCAAATCTTTTGGGAAAGTCTTGAAACTTGACATGGGGATTCTTGAACACATATAGGATTCTATGAAGCTCATTTAAAGCCTTGGAAGTCCATTTAGCCTGATGAAAGCCAAAACCATTGTTTAAGATGCATTGCTTAGGAGGATGCATTGTCTGAGGGAATTGTCAAACTTTCTGACTAATTGTGAACCTTGTGAACTTTGTGAACCTCTTGAGATACCCTATGTGTAGGATCAAGCGCTTACCACTGCACTAAAAGCAATTGCTGTTAGTGAAGGCGCAACTTTATTTCCTTATAGTATAGAGTCTTTCAAGGGGCTGCGCCTATTAAGCGCCATGGGTTGGGATGTTAAGCCCATCGAATCCCTAAGGGTGACGCTGAATTAATAAATCCAACAATCTCCCCCCCAGTGTCATCCGGAGGGATTCGAACCCATGACCTGGCTCTGATACCACTTGTAGGATCAAGCGCTTACCACTGCACTAAAAGCAATTGCTGTTAGTGAAGGCGCAACTTTATTTCCTTATAGTATAGAGTCTTTCAAGGGGCTGCGCCTATTAAGCGCCATGGGTTGGGATGTTAAGCCCATCGAATCCCTAAGGGTGACGCTGAATTAATAAATCCAACACTATGAACCTCTTGGGGCACCTTAGTACACAATGTCTTGTCTTGGTGAGGGCAAATTTTGGGGTGCAACACAAATCTCCAGAAACATTCCCTTAAACTTCCTAAACACGAATCCAGGCTCAAAACTCATTTATCATGCATCAAAAAGGGAAATCGAAGAAAAAAACATCCTAGGTCAAAAAGTTTCAGAAGCTTCATACATGGTCCTTTCTCACTCATTTTCGAAACTAAACATATCAGTGTGATCAAGGGAACATGAAGATTGATATTTTAACTTAAATAGCAAGTTCTGGAAAAATGTTCTTCATGGTTACCTGAGATGGAGCTTTCAATTCCTAAGCTTTCTGGCCTCTTTCTTGGTGAAACCAAACCCAATGAACTCCTTGATGATGAGGAGGAGCTTAGAGCAAGCTTATGATGGCTATTTTGAAGTGTTTGGTTCTGGTTTTACAGAAATCGTATTTTTGATTTGGGAGGTTTCAGGCCATTTTGAGGGTTGCTTTGTGTTCTATAAGTGATGTTGAGTTAATTGGTGAAATTTGTTTTGAAGTTTGATGGATGGTTTGCGCAATTCCAAGAAAGGAAGTTTTTTGATGATTTTGTGAATTCTGAGTTCTCAGATGTTTCAGGCTTGAATGTGTAAAGAAATGAGGTCCTTAGGGTTCACATAAGTCATTATGATTGGTCAGAGAGTGGGTGGTGGCACAACTTGATTGGTATGGGCCAAGTTGCAAAAATGTCAACTTTGTATACTTGAGGTATGGGCATGGTGCAGAGTTGTTTCAAGGGGTGTCTTGGCCTCAGCAGAGTTTGTGGATGGCCCTTGGATCAATAGAGTACAACTGGAAGGCTTGGATGAAGAGATATCATGTGTTTTGCAAATTTCCAACTTTGATGTTTCTTGTGAATCAAGCCATGAAAATGCCAAATTCTTGGGCCAATTCTGGTTTAGGCAAGTTGTATTGACATGTTATGAAGTGTTTGTGCACATTAGAGGTCACTTAAAAGCTTGAAATGCCATTATTTAAAAATCCCTCTTTGACATGAAACTTGAAATTATGTGATTTTTGCCAACTTTGAAAGGCCATATCTTGAGTTCTAGGATGAATCAAGACATGTTCTTGTACTTTTTGAAAAGGGAAAGACCTAATCTACAACTTTCATGCCAAAGAATTTTCCATTTGGAGCATTTTTGGTCATGAAAGAGGAGGTTGAAAATCTTTCCCAAAATGGAAAATTTCCATTACAAGTCATTTCCAAAAATGGCAAGTTTGCAATTGGCCCAAAATTCTTCAACTTTGTGAACTTCCAACCACTTCTAAGATCAAATCAAGATCATAGAACTTCAATTTGATGAAAATGACCCTTTGGTACCCTTGTTGGGGGCCTCAGATGCCCGGATTTTGACTTTACTTTCTCAAGAAGTTACCCAATGATCAGATGACTTCCGCAGTCTGCCTATATGCCTTTGCCATTCCTTGTGATCCCTTTACTTTTATGAACTTTGGGGAGCATATTATGATCATGGAACACACATGGACCCTCTTGGAATGCTTCAAGACCATTGGGATGGATCAGATCACCTCTTGGATAGCTCAGATCACAAACCCTAGATGCAGATGAAATGAACTATGCAGTGGGATATGATATGCTTATGCTAATGCAAAATTGAAAGATCACAAGCCATGGTGTGAGAAAAAGTGAGGGAAAATTTGGGGTGTTTACAACTGCCCATATTCAAGCATGAGTTAGATGTGCAGGATGTAAGTGCCTGGCTTAACAGACAAACAAGATAACTTGTGGTTGAATACCAAAGACAGTCCAAAATTTACACTCGCTGGGGAGAAGAAGAAAAGGGATATAAATTGTAAAAGGTAGTATAGTATGAATTTCAAATGAAAGTGATGGAGGACGACCATCGAGCAGAGTACGACTGTTGGGGATAAAAATGGTGAGTTAAGCAATGACGGGGACGACCGACAAGCTGGGGAAATGAAGAAACCACGACGGGCTCTCTGGGGATTTTAAGAAAAACAATGATGGGGACGACCATTAGGCTGTAAAGTAAAGTAAGCGACGATGGGGACGGCCATCGGGTTAAAGAATAAATGAAATAATGATGAGGGGCGGTCATCAAAGGTGAAAGACGATCACCTAGCAGGGGACGGCTGCTGAAAATATCACGACATATGACGAATGCCGGATAGAAAAGATCAACGATGGGGACGGCCATCGGATAAGCATGATGAAGGACGATCATCAAGAGGTGAAGGACGATCACCTAGCAGGGGACGGCTGCTTAAAATATCACGACATAGGACGAATGTCGGATAGAAGGCTCTAATAATGGAGATTCCACTGGGTAAAGGATGAAGGACGATCATCCAAAGGTGAAGGACGATCACTTGGAAGGGGACGACTGCCGAAAGTATCACAACATAGGACGGATTTCGGATAGAAGAAAGTTGTTTTATTGGTGACTTACTGGGGAATGGTAAACACAGACGAGTGTTTACATCTCAAAAATAAAAGGTATAAGTGTTTGACTGTGTGTATAGATTAAATATGCAGACGAGCATCCTTAGTACCACGATACGGACGAGTATCGGTAAAAAAAATGATGACGGGTGTTTAAGGATGATGATACAGATGAGTATCAATTGGTTAAGCAATGGAACACAGACGAGTGTTGAATCTGCTGAGGAGTGATATATACCAGATACGGACGAGTATCAAAGACTTCTGTATAAGTATGTATAAGTATTGATCTGTTAGTGAAGTATGTGCAAGACACAGACGAGTGTCGAATGTCGAAAGATCAGGCAAGGGACACGGACGAGAGTCTGACTTGCTGGGGAAGTATGACACGGACGAGTGCCAAAAAGAATATGTACAAGTTATGAGCAAATATCTGTTTTTGAGAGTGCAAAGGGGATACTTTGGCTTTTATCTGCAGGGGATATGAGTTTTTGTATATTGGGATGAAATATTGATGGTATTTGCAGGTGACTGGCTCGAACCTGGCTTATGATCATGCAAATGTTTGATTTTTGTCGTAATGCTCCGTATTCGACAGAATGCTACACTTTTTCGGTGAATATGATGTGAATGCTATGATTATGCAAAGGAGAGAAACTGATCCGGGACTCGGATCCTGCAGGGATAAAGATCTCTGGCTGATCTGCTTGGAGGAATAACCCGGCTGGGGAAGAGATCATTGATAGATCTGCCCGGAGGGAGAACTCTGTTTGGGGGAAATAGATCATTGGTAGATCTGTCCGGAGAAAAAAAAAACTCTTAATGGGGATGAGGAGGTTTTAGCAACTCCACTGGGGATATGTTTCAGGTATTTCTCTTCTGGGGAGGCAACTCTGTGGGGAATCAATTCCACCAAATCTGCTGAGGATGAGAGAAATTTGGTATCTCTGGTGGGGAAAAGAAGGTTTTTGACCACCTTGTTGTGGAAGAGTCTGTCAGGCACTGCCCGGGAGACCATGCTTGATATGCCCCATGCTGCGAAAGATTGTCTGTCTTGAATACCTGCAACCTATTAAGACAAAGGAAAACGCACAAGTGTCCCGAGGCATCCTTAACCAGATTCTATCATAGGAGTTATATTTACCTGAAAGCAATATATTTCCTACAAGCATTTGTTAAAATAGCTCATATGTTTTATGCAAGTGTTGTATCATGAACATTGGACATTTTGCAAACGAAACAAAAATGTACAAAACAAAGTGTGACTGAAAACTATGATTTTATTAATTTGGGTGCCCTGAATTGGCAAGTACAGTCAAAAGAAGCGAATCCCATGGAAGGAGGAGATTGCTGAAAATTGAGAAAATAAAAGTATTGGCAATGTTGAAGATGACGCTCCAGTGAGCTTCCTTTGCTATGACCTGTATGACATTGACGTTCTTCTTATCTTGTTTTCTGAAGAAGGTTGATTCTGACTGATGCTTTGTCCTCTCGGAGTTTGCCACGTTGTGAGTGATATAAACGAATTCAGAATGCATTTGTTCGCTTATTCCCTGATTTTGCGTGGATCGCCCTTTCGGGTTTTCAATCCACCGGGATACCCATTTTTTCCTGAGCTGTCCAATGCGGCTTTTCAACTCAGCGGGTGTACATTTTTTTCCTTCAATTTTTCCCTTATTTTTACCCGAGTCTTTTATTCTATTTTTGACTCGCCGGGATGCCCTATTTTTGCCTGGACTTACATTCTGTTTTATGTCCAGCGGGTCATTTTATGCGAAGTAATTTTTAACTGCATCTGAATTCACAGGAGACGGGAAGTCTACACCATCCATGGTTGCGAGCATTAGTGCTCCACCTGAGAAGACTTTGGTTATCACATAGGGACCTTTATAGTTTGGTGTCCACTTGCCCCTGTGGTCTGTATGAGGAGGAAGGATTCTCTTCAGAACAAGCTCTCCCACTTGGTATTCTCGAGGCCTGACTTTCTGATCGAAGGATTTATTCATTCTCTTCTGATATAACTGCCTATGACAGATGGCAGCTAATCTTTTCTCTTCGATCAGATTCAGTTGATTGTACCGAGCCGGACCCATTCTGCTTCGTCCAGTTTCAAATCCATCATTATCCGTAAGGAGGGTAGCTCAACTTCAACAAGTAGGACAGCTTCCATACCGTACACAAGCTGATAAGGCGTTTCCCCAGTAGATGTTCTGATTGAGGTTCGGTACCCATGCAAGGAAAATGGCAGCATCTCATGCCAGTCTTTGTAGGTGACTACCATCTTCTGCACAATCTTCTTGATGTTCTTGTTAGCGGCCTCAACATCACCATTCATCGTTGGCCTATAAGGATAAGAGTTGTGATGTTGAATTTTGAAGTCCCGACATAAATCAGCCATCATTTTGTTGTTCAAATTGGAACCATTGTTAGTAATGATTCGCTCGGGTACTCCATATCGACAAATAATGTCTCTTTTCAGAAATATGGCTACCACTTGTCTGGTGAAGTTTGCATATGAAGCTGCTTCAACCCATGTGGTGAAGTAATCAATGGCTACCAGGATGAATCTGTGACCATTTGAAGCAGTCGGCTCAATCTTTCCAATCATGTCAATGCCCCACATGGCAAAGGGCCAAGGTGAAGACACCACGTTCAAAAGATTTGGCGGCACATGCACTTTATCCGCGTAGATCTGGAACTTGTGGCATTTTCTGGCATAGGCACACCAGTCTGCATCCATTGTGATTCAGTAGTAACCTGATCTTAAAACCTTCCTTCCCATTGCATGTCCTCCGGCATGGGTGCGGAAAGAACCTTCGTGTACTTCGTGCATCAGCATGTCTGCTTCCTTCTTGTCAACACATCTGAGCAGGACCATGTCGAAGTTTCGTTTGTATAATGAACCATCAACATTTAGGAAGAAACTGTCGGCCAACCTTCTTAATGTCTTCTTATCATTGGATGATACCCCAGGTGGGTATGTTTGATTCTCCAAGAAGCATTTGATATCATGGTACCAAGGCTTGTCATCACTAGTAGTGTCCACAGGGAATACATATGCCGGCCGGTCTAGTCTGGATACCAAAATCCGAGGCACATAATTGGCAGCTTGTACTTTGATCATGGAGGAAATGGTAGCTAAAGCGTCTGCAAACTGATTCTCATCTCGAGGGATGTATTCAAGTTTGACTGTTGTGAAGAAAGTCAGTAATCTCCTCGTATAGTCACGGTATGGAATTAGATGCTCCTGATGAGTGTACCATTTGCCGTTGGTCTGGTTGATTACCAAAGCCGAATCTCCAAATACATTCAAGGTTTTGATCCTAAGGTCAATGGCTTCCTCAAGACCCATGATACAGGCTTCGTATTCTGCTTCATTGTTAGTGCATGCAAAGGTGATTTTTGCCGAGAAAGGCATATGAACTCCTTTAGGTGTAATGAGCACTGCACCAACTCCACGACCATTCATGTTGATAGCCCCGTCAAACATCATAGACCATGCCTCTTCTGGATCAGGCCCCTCAGTGTGAACTGGCTCTTCACAATCTTTTGCTTTTAAGTACATGATGACTTCATCAGGGAATTCAAATCTCATGGGCTGGTAATCATCAATGGGTTGCTTATCTAGATAGTCAGACAGTACACTGCCCTTGATGGCCTTCTGAGAGGTGTATTGAATGTCATATTCTGTTAGAATCATTAGCCATCTTGCAACCCTTCCGGTAAGTGTTGGCTTCACAAATATGTACTTGACGGGGTCCCTTTTTGAGATCAACAAAGTAGTGTGACTCAACATATACTGTCTTAGTCGGCGAGCATCCCACGCTAAAGTGAAGCAAGTTTTCTCGAGCAGTGAATAACGTTGTTCACAGTCGGTAAACATTTTGTTTAGGTAGTATATTGCATACTCTTTTCGACCAGACTCGTCATGCTGGCCCAACACACACCCCATTGACCCTTCTAATACTGTCAGGTACATGGTTAGAGGTATTCCTTCAATTGGAGGCACGAGAATTGGAGGTTCTTGCAGGTATACCTTGATCTTGTCAAAAGCCTTCTGACAATCGTCGTCCCACCTGACTGTTTGCTCCTTTCTTAACAGCTTGAACAGGGGTTCACAGGTTGCAGTGAGGTGAGATATGAACCTTGAGATGTAGTTCAATCTACCTAAGAACCCTCGAACTTCTTTCTCAGTCCTAGGTGCAGGCATTTCCTGAATGGCTTTGACTTTGTCGAGATCAACCTCAATTCCTTTTTCACTTACGATAAATCCTAGAAACTTACCAGAACGTACCCCGAATGTGAACTTGTTGGGGTTCAACTTTAGCTGATACTTCCTCAGACGCTTAAACAACTTTAGAAGATTCACCATATGATCTTCTTCTGTGAGGTACTTGGCAATCATATCATCCATATAGCATTCGATTTCTTTGTGGATCATATCATGGAATAATGTTACCATAGCCCGTTGATAAGTTACACCAGCGTTCTTCAGTCCAAACGGAGTTACCTTGTAACAAAATGTGCCCCAAGGTGTGATGAAAGTTGTTTTCTCCATGTCTTCAGGTGACATCTTGATCTATTGTATCCAGAAAATCCATCCATGAAGGAAAATACCGAGAATTGAACTGTGTTGTCGACCAATACATCAATGTGAGGTAATGGGAAATCATCCTTCGGGCTAGCTCTGTTCAGGTCCCGGTAATCCACACACATACGCACCTTGCCATCCTTCTTAGGCATTGGTACAATGTTAGCAACCCACGGCGGGTAACTAGTTACAGCAAGCAAACCGACGTCCCACTGTTTTTGTACTTCTTCCTTAATCTTCATGGCCATATCTGGGCGAGTACGACTTAGCTTTTGTTTGACTAGAGGACAATCTTCTTTCAATGGTAGCATGTGCATGACAATATTTTTATCTAGACCTGGCATGTCTTGATAGGACCAAGCGAAGACGTCGACGTATTCCCGAAGCATACTGATGAGCTGTTCTTTTACTGGAGCTTGCAGACTGGCCCCAATCTTCACTTCTCTTACATCTTCCTCGGTACCAAGATTAATAATTTCAATTTCCTCCTGATGAGGAGTAATCACTTTCTCTTCTTGCCTCAACAACCTAACCAACTCTCTAGGCAACCATAGTCTTCATCAACCCCTTCATCTACTTGATTAATTGGATTGCCGAAGTCATACAAGGTCATAGCAGTGCTGTTGTCGGTGCAATCTGGAGGATTATCTCTGCAAGGGTTGAGATTTGTTCTTTTTAGTGATTAATTTTAATCTTGCTTTAAAAAAGTGTGAATGAAGTTATTATTTTGAAAACATTGCCATTTATTGTTTTGTGCGAAAAATAACAAAAATGAAAAGACAGTGAGCGAAAAAGAAAATTGTTTGCAAAAGATGTCCATTGTTCATTGATATTCCATTTGCACAAAATACAAATATGGCCCTATTAAATAATGAGCCCTGGAACCTTGGGCAAGATGCAAGACTTGATGCATGCTTAAGCAGGAAATAATAATTACTCTGCAGGAGTAACTCTTATAATTTTCTGGGAAGACCAGTTAAGGACTTGTTGGCCCGGGACTCTTGGACGAATCCAGCTTTCCAGGTTGAGGTCGCTTTCAGCCTCGTCTTCCACGTTATTGACAGCATCTGGGGTCAGCATTCCCCCACTCACGAACTTGGGCCCCTTAGCAGCCTCTGCTTGATCTTGTCGGAATGGTTTGTAACCCAAACTGAATCTGTCCTCCTCCTTCTCCACAGGTAGCAGTTTGTCCCAGCCTTGGGCATTTCCATCTTCAACAACCTTCCGAGCTTGTTGGTAGGAGACAATTGAAGTACCCATCCTATCCTCCTGGGATACAACAAATACTTCAGTTGTCGCCTTATTGACGTTCAGTGCTTCGAAATCTTGGCTCATGGTCTCGTGGATTTCACCATCCATCTCAATGTATTTGTAGGTGGCCAGATGGCTAACAAAAATATCCTCTTCACCATAGATTGTGATAATTTTCCCTTCCCACTCGTATTTTAATTTCTGGTGAAGGGTCGACGTAACTGCGCCAGCGGCGTGAATCCATGGCCGACCCAACAAACAGCTGTAGGCCGGCTGAATGTCCATCACATAGAAAGTAGTTTGAAAGACCTGAGGGCCAATTATCACAGGCAGCTCCACCTCTCCAAGAATAGACCTCTTGGAACAATCAAAAGCTCTAACCACCAGATTACTTGGTCGGAGAGCTATACCATCATATTCAAGCTTAACAAGGGCTTTCTTTGGCAAGACATTGAGTGAAGACCCAGTGTCAACTAGAACATGTGAAAGCACAGACCCTTTACACTCTAGAGTGATATGCAAAGCTTTATTATGATGATGACCTTCCGTAGTCAAATCAGCATTGGTGAAGCCTAGTCCATGACTAGTATTAACATTAGACACCACTTTCTCTGGCTGATTTACCGTGATCTCCTCAGGCACGTAGGCTGCGTGCAAGACTTTAAGTAATGCATCCCGATGAGCTTTAGAACACAATAGCAATGATAGAATGGAGATCTTGGAAGGAGTCTGGTGGATATGATCCACAACCTTGTAGTCGCTTCTCTTGATTATTCTCATAAATTCATCCACATCCTGGTTAAAGGATGTTTTCTGAGCTTCTTTCAAAACTGGTTCTTCAGGCACCACATTTTTGCCTTTAGCTTTGGCAGCAGCCTCTGCCTCAGCATTAACTCTTGGAATTTGTGACGCGAAAAGACGTCCACTTCGAGTGAAGCCTCCGCCTCCCCCAACATTATCTACCTGTGGTGTATGAGTTGAAGAATCAAGAACGACTCTTTCCCCGTTGCAGTAGAGGTCTGAACCATAGTGCCATGGTACAACATTATCTTTTTCATATGGAAGGGGTCCAGGTACCGTGATGGTGACTGGACTGACTGCAGCGAAAGTGGGGACTGTGATTGTCTGTGGATCGTAATTATGGTGACATGATTTCTAACTGATGGTGGTGGTGAAAGATTGAAGTTGGGTTCTTGTTGAAATTTTTGCTGAAAATTGTTGGAATCGGGAACCATTGCTGGTTCGTAGTATATGGTGAATGTGGAGATGTTGTTATTAATGGTTGCCATAGTTGTAGAATCGGATGCGATTGAACTAACATTTGTTGAAGTGGTGGAAGAAATGATTATTTAATTTGTAGCAGAGTCTGTCGGAACAATTGTTTTTGAAGTTGTAGGAGGAGTGCTTGATGTTATTGTAAGAGGAATTGCTGATGTTGTAGAAACCGTTGATGTTATCTGCAGGATACCTTCTCTGATAAGGCCATTGATGCCACTTTTTAATCTTGCACAACCATTGGTGGAAACTTTGCAAGATTCACAGCAGGCCTCACAACCTGGGAACACCTGGCATTTTAAAAGCTGAGCTTTAACCTCTGCCAGAGGTGTTTGAATGCTTGCAGTATCTTCAATTAAATCCATGGGTTGATCCTCCTCAATTGCATTTATCCTGGGCCCACCATGGTTGGGAATAGGATTCTTTGTGACGTTAGGAGGTGGTGCAAAATTCAAAGCCTTTGAATCAACTAGATCCCGGACCTTCATGTGCAAAGCTCTGCACTTTTCTGTAGTGTGGCCAGGTGCATTGGAATGGAAGGCACATCTGGCGTTTACATCGTAATTTCTCGGAAGGTTCCGAGGATCTGGTGGAGCCAGAGTCCTTAATTCAACAAGATTAAGCTTCAAAATTTGTGGTAGCAAAGTGGCATAAGGCATCGGTATAGGATCAATTACCCTGTTGACTTGAGATGGCCTTTGCTGGAAAGGACGTTGTTGTTGGTTATTGTTGTTGTTATAGGACCTTTGTTGAGGAAAATGTTGCTGCTGAGGGAAATGTTGTGGTTGCGGAGTGTGTTGTTGTTAAGGTGGTGGAGTGGGAATTGTGACAGCGGCAATTGATCTTTGCATATATTGGGGTCTACCTCTGCCCATGTGTATAGAATTGGTTTCACCCGACCTACGAGGCCCTACAAAAGGTTTCCTTGTGCTGCTTGAGCTGGCACCGTTATCAGAAATCTTACCCATTTTTAACAAACTCTCAATCCTTTCTCCTACTATGACCACGTTAGCAAAGCCAGTGGAAGAGAAAGCTTACAGACTATCAATGTATGTCCCTTGTAGGGTGTTCATAAACATATCTGCCATTTCTCTTTCCGACATTGGAGGTTTAACAGCAGCAACTAATTACCTCCATCTCTGAGCATACTCTCTGAAGCTTTCCCTGGAGGATTGTGACATACCCATTAAAAGAGTTCTGTTAGGAGCCATGTCTAGATTGTATTGGTATTGGCGTATGAAAGCCTCGGCCAAATCCTTCCAATTTTTTATTGTTGCCCTATTCAGATGAGAGTACCACTCACGGGATGCCCTGGTCAAGCTATCTTCAAAATAGAACATCCATAGCTTTCCATCCATAGTGTAAGCCTTCAACCTTCCCAGAAAGGATTGAAGATGGGTGCGAGGGCAAGATGTCCCATTATATCTTTCAAAGCAGGGAGGTTTGAATTTGTGAGGAATTCTAACTCCCTCCACCAGCCCCATATCCATAACATCAAATCCTAAGGAATTTTAGGACTCCAGGGATCTCAGCTTTTATGCTATCTCGTCCAGCCGACGATCATAGACTTCATCTCCCTCTCCAACTACAATGAACTGTTCCTCCTAAGGGTCCTCCTGCAAGGCCCGTCCTCTAGTATTACCTTGGATGTTCCTGATAGCATTAACATCAGGGTTGAGATGAGGCCCAAACTCCGGAGGGTCAGTACGAGGCTGTAAATGATCATTGTTGCTGGTACCCCCTGTACCCGGGTGATTTTCTTCAGGAGTTTTCCGCTCGACCAACTCTCTTAATCTTTCTTGGCTTTGGGCCAACCCAGTCATTACTACCATGAACTAGTTCATCTGAGCCCTCATTTCAGTTCTTTCATTAGCCATCTGGTTCCTTACGTCAGTCAGATCTTGTTGAACCTGGTCCATCTGTAAGCTCGGAAGGTTGTTTCTTGTAGGATACTGGTGAACTCTATTGATGGGGAAGACTCTCCTACGAGCAATGTTTCCTGAAACCACAACAAAGTGAGAAACAAAAACAAAAATACCTACAAAACAAAGAATGAAGTTAGTATGCAATGCAATATGTCTATTTGTCTTCCAAGGGTATCCGGTTTGGTTCTTTGGTTTTGACCTTCCAGACCTCGAGAAATGATGATGTTGAAGAGAAATGAAGCCCACAGAGTAACACACAAACCATATATTACAAATGCAAAGGTACATAGTTTTGTGATTACAACAAGCCCTCATGATGGGTAAAAATGCAAAAAAATAAACAAAAGTACAAACAAAATGAAGTACAAATACAAAGAAATTAGACATCCATCCCATAATCATCATCTTTGACTTCCTTCAAGAGAGCATCAGTCACTGGTCCAACTGGATGCTCTGTGATGGTCCTGATAAGAAGGTTCCTGGTGGCAATGGCACTTGTCAACTTCTTATACTTGTCTTGGTCTTTTGATCTCTTCAACCACGTCCAGAGTTTCAACTCGAAGATTTCCTTCTGTGCTGCTATCAAAGCCTCCTGACTCTTCTTCTCATTAGCTTCCAGCTGCTCTATCTTAGCCTGTGTCTTCAGATCTTCCTGTGAACGAGCCTCAATGATTCTGATCCATCTAGCCTGACTCTCTTCCAAGTAGTGCTCAGCTCTGGCCTTCTGAATTTTTGCTTCTTTGCAAGCATTCTTCAAGACTAACTCCCCTGCTCGGGCCCTTTTGATGTAATCATTTGTCTTCTCAATCTTGGTCATATGCTCGATCCGGAGCTTCTCTAACCTCTCATTGTCCAGACGACTATCATTCCTCTCCCATAGGGTCTTCTTCAGAGCTTCAGAAAGCTGAGTATTCCTCTCCTTCAACTTCTCAAACTCCTCTAAACTGACTGTAGCTAAAGGTTCTACTGCTGATGGTCCAGGCACATCCTCCAGGGTGAAAGGCATGCGGGTGATCTGCCTTTATAAGGTCCATGTCTGTTCATAAGTCCAGATGGAGGTTAAAGAACCAATAACCAGGTGGGGGACTCAAATAAAGAGTCACAAGTCCAGGGTTTCATAAGATTAGTCCAAAATGATGTAACCTTAATAGTATCAGTAACAGGGTATGATGAGGCCAAGGGTTCCTGCAAACCTGTAAACAACCCAACCCCCTCACATGTATTGTTCTAGAACAAGGATCCTCAGACTTGGATCAGTTATGAGAAGTGTAAGCACTTCTAACCTAGAGGTACAGTGTTTACAATAATCATAAAAGATCCTCCTCTAATTCACCTCAGATGCTGAAGGTCATCTAAAAGGTCATCCAGACTTAGCAGGCTTCCCAGATAGCCCTAGTACTACAGGAAATCCGTAGCACATATTTCTCAAGAAGAAACCCATGTATGAACCGTGTTTCATATTCCCGCACCAGACCGAAATGGAATGGGAAAGAATATGAAGCCACTCTATCCTGTGTCACTCAAGCTCCCGGTATGGAACCTTACTCACTGAATATCCCTCCCACCAAGGAAAACACAAATCCAGCACAATGATATGATGACAGTAATATGGGATGCATAAACAGTAAATGAAAGCAATAAATAAAGCAATAAACAAAAAGCACATATAGCACACAACACCCCCATAAACACAAATCAAACAAGCGCTAGGAGAAACCCACAAAAAAGAACCAGAAGCCCTGGTTGCAAGATAGATCCCCAGCAGAGTCGCCAAGCTGTCGCTCCCCCGAAAAGACACCAGGGTCCCAGGGTGCAGACGCGAACGGTCGGCGAAAAGAGAAATGAAAATGAATTGAATAGAGTCGCCAGCTAGGCATTTTTATCCCGAAAGAAAGGTAATGTTGCATTAACCTAGAAAGATGGATAAGACAGTTGCGAACCAGAGAAACTGAGAAAGGGGGTTGGTTACAACCTGGGAAGGTATTAGCACCCAGATTGTCCGTCATACTCGACGGAATCCATGCTTACAAAATTGTGCTTAAAGGGGTAGGTGTATGTGTTATCTGTGTGCAAAAATCTAAGAAAAGAATATACAAGTGTCAGTGCAAAAGGGTGAGTTGCTCAAGAATTGAGGCTTTTAAAGGATGCTGAAAGAGGGGGAAGACACAGGGACTTTTGTTCGATAACAGTTAAGTTATACCTACGTATCCTCTCGTGCAATTAGGAAGTCAGAACACCTTAGTTCGACCAAAAGAGACTGAAAAATAAATTAACTGTGAACTGCTGGCTTGCCTATGCTCAAGTGTATGACTCGTCTGGCTCGAGTGCTAATTGTCTTGCATTAGACGGAAGAAGCAAGTTTTCGTTTGTGAATGAGAATGATGAGAAAAGAATCCCGAAGGAGACGATTATTGTTTGTTTTTGTGTTTTCAGTTTTGCTATTGTTTTTGGTGTTTTGCATAGGATTATGAGCTTAAGCCTAAACCAAGGGCTTGTAAACTCATTATATCCTCCCTGATTAGGGATAATGAGCCTACTTAAGTATGAGATAAGCATCCCAACTTAATTACCATGATGATATATGATTAAGATAATTAACCTACTTGTGATTAATTAGATGTTTTTGGGGTTTTGTTTAGTGTTAATTAATGAGTTTAATCTCTAATCACAGATTAGTGAACTCATTACACCATCCTAATAGAAGAATAATAGATGAGAACACTCAAGCTGAGGAAGATACCTCAACTTAATCCATGGTTAGGGATTAAATTCATTATATAACAAGCCTTTATTAAGTGGATTTTAATTAAGGGATGAGATTAAGAAGTGGATTTTAAGTTTGTAAGACAACCTGAGGGGGACTTGTCCATTAAACACTAGGGTTAGTCCCTCTTAACCATAAGGAAGAGTTAGAACCCTAATGTAAGGCCCAAGTTACAAGATAAAGTCTTGGTGATTATTAATGTGATTTGATTAAGAGGTTTAAACAAATTAAAGGTTTAACACTTAGGATTAAAGTTATACACTCCATCCTAAGAGATGGATGCAGGCATAACCCTAATTCCAAAGTCCTAAAACTTTAAGAGTTTAGTCTCTAATTATTGAGATGAGAAGAGAGACTCAAGGAGACCCAAAGGTAAAAAAAAACTAGGGGGACTAGACACAACCCTAAAAGGTATCATGCTTGGATATCCTATGGTTTGTTAGGCTTAAGAGGAAAGATCTTCAAGGCCACCAATGTAAGAAGCAGATGAAAAGAAAGAAGAACAAATTACTTACTTCCTGAAGAAGATAAGTAACTTGGAAGAAAGAAAGTGAGAGGCACAAGTGAACAAGTTCACTTCAAAGACATGTAACAATGCATATGAATGAGATAAGAAAAGGTGAGAGGTGAAGGCAAATCCACCTCCCAAATAACTTACCAAAAGATCCTGAAAAGTTAGTATGAATGCATAAGACATAAAGCATAAAGAAATAAAATAAAATGAGATGCAAAGACCAAAGTCAGAAGTGATTATGCAATGAAAATGGCCTATGAGATGATGCAATTTCATACAAGATGCATATGAATGATCATACAAAGATGAGATGCAAAGGAAGCATGTTTAGAAACATGAAAACACATGGATGTTTATGAAATGCAATGAATGCAAGACATGGCAAATAAATGAATAAATGATCAAGCAATATTCTAACATGTCTTAAGATGTCTAAGATGACATAGGAATGCATGAAAGGTCATGGCAAGTTCATATGATGATGATATGCAAAGATGAATGCAAATGAACATGAGAAATTAAGGTTTTATGGAAGTATGAGATGCAAATGGACAAAACAGAAGCATACAACATGATAAAAAATTTAAACAAAACTCAATCAAACCCTAATCCCATATTAGGTCACACCCCAAAGGAAGGTCTGAAGCTAATCCTATTGGAAGTTATGATTTTTCTAAGTTTGCTAGGGTTTTTCGGTGATTCTCAAAGGAAAATGCAAATTAATTTGAAAATGCAAGATAAATTCATGAGGAAAATAACCTAGAAACTACATGCAATATGTAAAATAATGCAAAAAGAATAAAGTTCAAACTCTTCATGGTTAGGCAGAAATGAATTTTTCAAATTAGGGTTAAAAAATGTGATTTTTAAGAACCCTAATTCAAAGAAAATTGTGAAATTATGATCAAACCTAAAATAAATTTGTATAAATAGTTTAAAAATGTTTCTAAATGTATTGGAATGGTTCATGATTTTTTTGGTGATTTTTAGAAATCTAAATGTATTTTTAATTAATTAAAATCCATTAATTAATAAAAAATAACATTTAAATATTTTAAAAATACTTTTTTAATGCAAAAAAATAAAACAAAAATCATATTTGGATTGAGAAAAATATTTGGATCAGAAATGCAAAAGGAAATATTTTTATGATGTTTTTAACTATTTTAAAATAAATATGCAAAAGAAATAAAATAAAATGAATAAAAATGAAATAAAATGGGAAGTCAGCAAGATCTATGGCTCAGATTTGAAAGTTGGTTGACTGACGCGCTATCCAAAGGTCAGGATCCATTCTGGCAATTTAATTAATTAATCCTGATTAAATTAATTAATTAGAGATTTAGGGTTTTAATGACTAATCTGGGCCATCCAAACACGCGGCAAGCAAGATCCTACGACCATTATTCAAACTGGCAATTAATTACAGGATTAGGGTTTAATAACTCAGGTGATCGGAACAGTGTTCCGTTCATCTTCTCCGGAAACCTCAAAACTCAATCTCTCTCCCTAAGCTCACCCAGGCTCTCCAAAGCTCCATAAACATTCCCCTAAACTTCCTAAACACGAATCCAGACTCAAAACTCATTTATCATGCATCAAAAAGGGAAATCGAAGAAAAAACATCCTAGGTCAAAAAGTTTCAAAAGCTTCATACATGGTCATTTCTCACTCATTTTCGAAACTAAACATATCAGTGTGATCAGGGGAACATGAAGATTGATATTTTAACTTAAATAGCAAGTTCTGGAAAAAATGTTCTTCATGGTTACCTGAGATGGAGCTTTCAATTCTTGAGCTTTCTGGCCTCTTTCTTGGTGCAAACCAAACCCAATGAACTCCCTGATAATGATGAGGAGCTTAGAGAAAGCTTGTCATGGCTATTTTGAAGTGTTTGGTTCTGGTTTTGCAGAAATCGTATTTTTGATTTGGGAGGTTTCAGGCCATTTTGAGGGTTGCTTTGTGTTCTATGAGTGATGTTGATATGATTGGTGAAATTTGTTTTGAAGTTTGATGGTTGGTTTGTGCAATTCTAAGAAGGGAAGTTTTTTGATGATTTTGTGAATTCTGAGTTCTCAGATGTTTCAGGCTTGAATGTGTTATGAAATGAGGTCCTTATGGTTCACATAAGTCATTGTGATTGGTCAGAGAGTGGGTGCTGGCACAGCTTGATTGGTATGGGCCAAGTTGCAAAAATGTCAACTTTGTGTACTTGAGGTATGGGCATGGTGCAGAGCTGTTTCAAGGGGTGTCTTGGCCTCAACAGAGTTTGTGGAAGGCCCTTGGATCAATAAAGTGCAGCTGGAAGGCTTGGATGAAGAGATATCATGTGTTTTACAAATTTCCAACTTTGATGTTTCTTGTGAATCAAGCCATGAAAATGCCAAATTCTTGGGCCAATTATGGTTTAGGCAAGTTGTATTGACATGTTATGAAGTGTTTGTGTACATTAGAGGTCACTTAGAAGCTTGAAATGCCAATATGCAAAAATCCCTCTTTGACATTAAACTTAAAATTATGTGATTTTTGCCAACTTTGAAAGGCCATATCTTGAGTTCTAGGATGAATCAAGACATGTTCTTGTACTTTTTGAAAAGGGAAAGACCTAATCTACAACTATCATGTCCAAGAATTTTCCATTTGAAGCATTTTTGCTCATGAAAGAGGAGGTTGAAAATCTTTCCCAAAACGGAAAGTTTCCATTACAAGTCATTTCCAAAAATGGCAAGTTTGCAATTGGCCCAAAATTATTCAACTTTGTGAACTTCCAACCACTTCTAAGATCAAATAAAGATCATAGAACTTCAATTTGATGAAAATGACCCATTGGTACCCTTGTTGGGGGCCTCAGATGCCCTGATTTTGACTTTACTTGCTCAAGAAGTTACCCAATGATCAGATGACTTCCACAGTGAATTTATTCATCAAACTTGGTAAATATGATCCTTATAACATATTAAGACCATTAGAAACAAGAATGACCAAAAAAATTGGGATTAAGGTCTCTGAAACCAAAACCCTAATTTTTGGTCATCTGTGCAGGAAATCTTCAGTCTGCCTCTATGCCTTTGCCATTCCTTGTGATCCCTTGACTTTTATGAACTTTGGGGAGCGTATTATGATCATGGAACACACATGGACCCTCATGGAAAGCTTCAAGACCATTGGGATGGCTCAGATCACCTCTTGGATAGCTCAGATCACAGACCCTAGATGCAGATGAAATGAACTATGCAGTGGGATATGATATGCTTATGCTAATGCAAAAATGAAAGATCACAAGCCATGGAGTGAGAAAAAGTGAGGGAAAATTTGGGGTGTTTACACCTATTGTCCGAGAATTTCTTGACGTGTTTCCGGATGACATTAGTGATTTGCCTCCATAGCGTGAAGTAGAGTTTGTTGTGCATTTGGTACCACATACTAGTCCAGTTTCGATGGCTCCTTATCGGATGTCAGCTTCAGAATTGAGTGAGTTGGAGAAATACTTGAAGAACTTCTTGAGAAGAAATTTGTTCGTCCAAGTGTTTCTCCATGGGGTGCTCCTGTGTTATTGGTTAAGAAAAAGGATGGTAGTATGAGGTTATGCGTCGATTATCGACAACTGAATAAGGTGACTATTAAGAATAAATATCCACTTCCAAGGATTGATGATTTGATGGATCAGTTGGCGGGAGCTTGCGTTTTTAGCAAGATTGATTTGAGGTCGGGTTATCATCAGATTCGAGTTAAAGTAGATGATATTTTGAAGAAAACTTTTCGAACGAGATATGGTCAATATGAATATACTGTGATGCCTTTTGGTGTATCCAATGCACCTGGTGTATTCATGGAGTATATGAATAGAACTTTTTGTTTGATCAGAAGGAACTAAACATGAGGAAGAGGAGATGATTAGAGATGTTGAAAGACTTTGATTTTGATTTGAATTACCACCCTAGTAAAGCTAATGTGGTTGCAGATGCTTTGAGTAGAAAGACTTTGCATATGTCAATGGTGATGGTGAAAGAACTTGAGATGATTAAGAAGTTCAGAGACATGAGTTTGTTGTGTGAGACTACATCTGAGAGTGTGAAGCTGGGTATGCTGAAATTGACGAATGATATTGTGGAAGAGATCCGTTTAGGACAACAATCAGATATGAAGTTAGTTGACCAAATGACATTGATTAACCAAGGTAATGGAGGAGAATTCTGGATTGATGAAAATGGTCTGATGAGGTTTCGAGATTGTATGTATGTTCCTAACATTCTAGAATTGAAAAAAAAGTATTCTAGAAGAAGGACATCGAAGTAGATTGAGTATTCATCCTGGTGCTACTAAAATGTATCATGACTTGCAGAAGTTGTTTTGGCGGCCGGGTATGAAGAGAGATGTTGCAGAGTTTATGTATGCGTGTTTGGTTTTCCAAAAATCGAAGGTTGAACCTCAAAATCCTTTAGGTATGATGCAACCATTGAGTATTCCGGAATGGAAATGGGATAGAATTTCTATGGATTTTGTGACAGGTTTGCCGAAGGCGGTGAAAGGAAATGATTCCATTTGGGTGATTGTTGACCGATTAACTAAGTCGGCGCATTTCTTGCCGATGAAGATTAATCTTTCCATGTCGAAGCTAGCAGAGATGTATATTGATGAGATTGTGAAGTTGCATGGGATACCATCAAGTATCGTGTTGGATAGAGATCCACGGTTTACATCAAGATTTTGGAAGAGTTTACAAGATGTTGTGGGAACCAAGTTGAGGATGAGTTCTGCTTATCATCCACAGACGGATGGTCAGACAGAACGAACTATCCAATCTTTATAATATTTACTAAGGGGTTGTGTGTTAGATCATGGAAATGCATGGGATAGTCATTTTCCGTTGATTGAGTTTACTTATAACAATAGTTTTCATGCGAGCATTGGTATGGCTCCGTACGAACAATTGTATGGGAGGCGGTGTAGGAATCCATTGTATTGATATGAATCAGGATAGAATGATGTGCTCGGACCAGAGATTATGCATGAGACAACTGAAAAGATTAAGATGATTCAAGAGAAAATGAAGACTTCGCAAAGTCGTCAAAAGAGTTATCATGATAAACGGAGGAAAGAACTTGAATTTCAAGGAGATAATGTGTTCTTGAGGGTTACTCCAGTGAACGGTGTTGGACGAGCCTTGAAGTCCAGAAAGCTCATTTCGTGTTTCATTGGACCATATCATATTTCGTAGAGGGTCGGAGAGGTGGCATATCAGATTGTATTACCACCGTCACTTGAGAATTTGCATGATGTGTTTCATGTGTCACAGCTGAGGAAGTACATTGCAGATATGTCGCATGTGATTCAGATGGATGATATTCGAGTAAGAAATAATTTGACTGTGGAGGTTTCACCAGTACGAATAGATGGCAGAGAAATGAAGCGATTAAGAGGTAAAGAGATTTTCTTAGTGAAGGTATTGTGGGGTTGACCAGTTGGTGATAGTTGGACTTGGGAACGAGAAGATCAGATGAAGGAATCGTATCCAATGTTGTTTGCTTCAGGTACATTTTCGAGGAAGAAAATTCTTAAGTGGGGGAGAGTTGTAACATCCCAAAGTTGAATTCTGATTTATTTGATGTGTTTCTTGTGAATTTTGATGATTTATGATGTTATTTGATGTTTACTGGAGTTTTGAGGGTGACTTAATATTTTATTAATATTAGAATATTAAGTATGGTGGGTTTAGTTTATTATTTGAGATTAAATAAAATAAAATAAGAGGAATTAGAGGATAAGGGTAACGTGATCTTTTGGTGGAGGATTAGTGAGGGTATATCAGAGAAGGTCTATTGAGGTCTTAGGGGCAAGAGTGACAAAAAGAGTAAAGTGGTTTTGTGAATGATCAATCGGAAATGATCACACTTTTGGGAGAATAGCTCTGAAGAAGAGGAAAAGTTAGGGCTTGAAGGTTAGAGAGATTTTCGATAAGATTATCGAAAAGATTACGGAACTTAAAGTATGGGGAGTAATTCTATTTCGGTATTGTAATATGGAAATAGAGTTGGGGTTTGAGGTATAGTTTTAGAATATAGGGTTTGATTGATGATATTGTGTTTTGATGATGATTTTGTGATGATTTTGATAAATATAATGATGTTAGATGATGTATATGATGTTATTATGAGAAATGTTGATGTTGAATATGATTTTGCTGCTATGCTGGTGTTAAATGTGAATTTTTACTGAGTTTATCACAAAAGAAGAAGTATGGAAATCGCAGAAAATCTGCAGAAAATGCGAAGCTCGCTTAGCGAGCACAACCTGTGAGATGGGCACTTAGCGAGCAAGGTGTCTCACTAAGCGAGACCTGGAAAGCTTTGAAAAATGATTTAGTTCTAAAAAATGTTTTCTTGAGGTGGTTTATGTCTTAGGATGCTATGATGTTGTGGAGATGTCGTATGATATGTTTTAGAGGCTATATGAGTATAATTAGTGATTAAATGATGTATGATGATTATTTGATTTTCCTTTAGTTATCAAGTATGAGTACATGATGTAGAGGTAAGATGTTGGATGATTATGTAGTATGATGTTCTATGAGTCTGTAATATGATGGCATGAGTGAGTATGAGAAATGATGATTAATGATGAATGCGAATGCAATGTTTATGATGTTTTGAGGATGATGTGTGTATATTGCGTCTTGCATTCATGGTATTGATTTATGAGAGGACTTCGGTCCATTGGTAGCTTCAATCCCAATGTGCAGATTAAAGTGATATGATGTTATGATGTGCTCCCTTAGTGGATGGTTGATGGCCCAGTGTCCATCCATGAGGATGTTTCTGTACCACATGCATAATAAGAGGTTGCATATCATTCTAAATGACATAGCATGATTTGCTTTGATTTTGTGTGGTGATGTGACATACTTGATGTTGTGTATAAATGAGTTGTGGTGATAGATGTTGTGTTATGACGTAATTGACGTTGTAGATGATTGACTTGTTGTTGTTGTTTATGTTTTTAAATACTCATTTTTGTATTACTTTATTGAATGTGAATTTACTCACCCTACCTGCCTTCTGGTGCTGGTCTATTATGTCATCCTACAGATAATCAAGGTTAGCTCGGTGCACGCTTAACTCGGAGGTAGTGAGTTGTCGTGTTAGTTAGAAGTGGAGTCCTGCTCTGTGTCCCATAACATCGGGATGGGTTTTCGTTTGAGTTTTTTTTTCTTGGATTATGATGTTGTTCTTCGAATTTGTGGAGATTAAATGATTTTTCGAAATCAAATTACGAAGTTTTTTTAATTAATAATGAGTAATGATGTTTTGTTTTCCGCTGCGTAATTATTGAAAAGAGTATGAAATATTTATGGCTTTGGTAACCTGTATTACAGGACAGGACTCAATATGAGGTTTATGAGTTAAATGAGTAAATGTGATGCCCTTTATATGAGGAAAACTCTGATTTTTGTAGTTAAAATGTATTATACTTGTGATGGGATAGAAAGGGTGTTACAAGCTCCACCACCATGCGACCATTATTTTCCTCCGCCGGCAGCCACGCGGCCTATCCCCTCTCCTCCATCTGCGATCGCATCTCAATCCCTCCGGATTCAAAATTTCTTTGTCGATTCTTCATTCGGTTAGCTTATTGAGCTTTAATTCATGAATAATTGTTGAATTGTTTCTTGAATTGAATTTTCAAGTTGAATTAATCTTGTGGAGATTATGTGCATTAATTCTTGAGTTGATTGTTGATTAATGCTTCATTAATTGATCTTAATAATTATTGTGTTGCATAATTGGAAATTCTTGTTAAAATTGACTTAGAATAATCGGTGCATGTTAGGTGTTTGACAAAATTCCTAGGAGAGATAATTGTTGTGACTTGATATTGATTGAAGTGCTTGATTCTTGAATTCATGCTTGTTTCAATGTGCAAATTCAGAATATGATAGGTTGATCATTGATGCTTAATTGTTGATGTGGTTAATGGCTCTGTGCGTCGAAGATTGCTCATATTTATTAAATGCTTACTTGATGGTTTTGATCATGTGCCGCGTGTCGAAAAATGAATTTTGGTCATAACTTCCTGATCGTATCGCGTTTTTGCAAACATGAATAGTGTAACTCAAATTTTTTTATGATTTCGGAGCCATTGGTGAACTTTCTAGTCGATTTTGGACGATTTTTTTGGCTATTTCGCTACTGCTAACCGACGAAATCGAGAAAAAAGTCCCACTTCCGAGCGAAATTTTCAAAAACCGATTGCATATTTCGTTCAAATCCGAGTCGGTGATTTTTGACATGTGTTTTTTGTTTTGAGGCTTTTTAATTTCGGTTTGGTGTGATTTTGATGCTTTGATCTTGTTTTGACTTGTACTTATGTTTTTTGTTGCCTTTCATTGCATGTAAATTTGCTTGATTTCGGTTTGAGTTTGCATGTAGTTTATGTTAGTGCATAGGTGTTGCCCCGTTTTGAAACATACATTTCAATGCATGCTCATGACTAGTATGCTCATATTTCTACTTGATTTTGAGTTGTGGGGCATTGGTGTAACTTCCGGTTGCACCTCTTTATGGTTTCTAATGCATTTGTTGAGTTCATGCAAGGTTCTCGCAAGGATCTTGAAGACAGTCGCTTGGTTGGTGTTCCACTTTATTTGTGGGATACCGTTTGGATTCAAATGATATTCTGTGTGTCTGATTTGTCTGGATTGTATTGTGTACAGGGCATTTGTGTGGTCGTGAAATTCTGGTGACAAATATAAGACTTGAATAAGATGTCACAACACTAATATATGACAAGGTTAAAAATAACAAAGTAAATAAACATCAGTAAAGAACACATGGAATTGTTAACCCAGTTTGGTGCAAACACACCTACTCTGGGGGCTACCAAGCCAGGAAGAAACTCCACTAACAATAGTATCAATTCAAATATCCTCAACAAACATCCCAATTTACAATTTTCTCACTTAATCACTACCCAATGCTAGTTCTATCTAGGAACTCCTAAATATGAGACACATCTCACTCCCCCTCAATCACAATAGTGATAACATACATGAAATCAATAAACAAGAAGACACACAAAAACAATCCTTGACCTTGCTTTAAAGCTTCAGTCAAGTATAAATACTCTTACTTAAAAGCTTAGAGTGGAAAACATACAACTCGATAAACCTAGTCCAAAACAACTATCAACATGATAATTGTTTGGCTCACAAGAAAACTAACACACAAAAACACTGAATAATTAATCCTTATTTTCTCTATGTCTTCGTGTATTCAAACTAGGGTAATGCACCCATTTTGTAGAGTCTCAATCATGGGAATGGGCCTTCTAAACTTGCACAAATAATTACGATAATTCCTAAAATAAAGGAACTAAAATAATGACATATGGAATATTCTGCTAATATTACTCCATGTTGAATCCTTTCCTTCTAACAAATTGTGCCTGTTAATACTCATTAAATTATACAATTAATGACAACAAAAACGCTTGCATGAAATAAGGATTCAATTAGGTCTTCAGGCTTAGTCAGAGATGTCACGACATCAATCTTGACATCTTGATAAAACAGTTGCACATATTAAACCTTCACACCTGCAGAATGCTTAAATCACATGTCATAACATCACATATGACATTCAGAAACAAAAACATGTTTTACCATTAAATATTGTCGATCTAAAACATCTACAAACTCCCCCTTTGGAAAAATATTTGGCTAAAACAATTTAAGCATTAATTAGCAATAATCAGAGCACACACAACACCAGAAACACACCAGAGAGATAGGTTATCTCCTCCTAAAAAAACATGTATCAGAGTATAACACAACAACAAAAGTAGTTTCAAACAAGAGAGATTTCATCTCCTCCTCAACCTGTAAAGCCCTGCTCAACACATTTTGACTATACTAAAATAAATAGTATATAGTTAGAGATCAAGTCATCTGGCCATCTATAATTACTCCCCCTTTTAGCCAGAAATTGAGCCAAACATAGAAATAATCATAGAGCTAAAACAAAACAGTTAAAACCAAACGCTCATGAAGAGCATAAATCCTGGGTTATATCAGAAACCCAACATATAACCCCAAAAATCCAAAAATATTACAAAGGGACTTCATGGGCTAGGAATCAAAAAGAAAAACCAGAAAGAACAACTTCACATACATAATCAGCCGTCGTCCATACAAAATCAGAACCAAATTCTGCTTCCTCTTTTTATAAGCCTTCATAGAGACAAATTCCTAATTTTCCTCTTAGATTTTCAAATTGATTAGCATCCAGGGCCTTTGTAAATATATCAGCCATCTGCAACTCAGTGGCAACATGCTCCAACTTGATCACTTTATCTTCCACAAGATCTTTGATGAAATGATGCCTAATATCAATATATTTTGTCCTAATGTGTTGAATAGGATTCTTGAAAATATTGATTGCACTGAGATTGTCACAATATAATGTCTTGACATTTTATGTGACATTATACTCATACAACATTTGTTTCATCCAAACAAGCTGAAAACAACTACTACTAACTGCTATGTACTCAGCCTCTGCTGTGGATAAGTAAACACAATTATGCTTCTTGCTGAACGAGGAGATGAGATTGTTGCCTACAAAGAAACACCTTCCATAAGTACTTTTCATATCATCTGCACTACCAGCCCAATCAGCATCATAATACCCAGACAAAACAGGGTTACTCCTATGAGAATACAATATGCCATAGTTGTCGCTCCCAAAGATTTGAATCCAGGTACAAGCGCGAACGGTCGGCGAAAGAGAAATGAAGTGAAAGTGAATAGAGTCGCCAGCTAGGAATTTTTATCCCGAAGGAAAGGTAATGCTGCATAAACCTAGAAAAGATGGATAAGACGGTTGCGAACCAGAGAAACTGAGAAATGGGGTTGGTTACAACCTGGGAAGGTATTAGCCCCCAGATTGTCCGTCGTACTCGACGGGATCCATGCTTAAAAGATTGTGTTTAAAGGGGTAGGTTATGTGCTATCTGTGTGTAAAAGCTGGAAAAGAAAGTACAAGTGTCAGTGCAAAAGGTGAATTGCTCAGGAATGAGACTTAAAAGAGAATGCTGAAATAGGGGGAAGACACGGAGACTTTTGTTCGATAACAGTTAAGTTATGCCTACGTATCCTCTCGTGCAATGAGGAAGTCAGAACACCGTAGTTCGACTCAAAGAGACTGAAAGATAAATTGACTTGTGAACTGCTTGCTTGCCCATGCTCAAGTGTATGACTCGTCTGGCTCGAGTGCTAACTGTCTTGCATTAGACGGAAAAAGTGAGTTCTCGTTTGTGAGTGAAGATGATGAGAAAAGAATCCCGAAGGAGACGATTATTGTTTGTTTTTTTGTGTTTTCAGTCTTTTATTTGTTTTTGGTGTTTTTCATAAGTTAATGAGCTTAAGCCTAAACCAAGGGTTAGTAAACTCATTATATCCTCCCTTTGGTTAGGGATAATGAAAATACTTTAAGTATGAGATAAACATCTCAACTTAATTACCATGATGATGTAGGATTAAGATCATTAACCTACTTGTGATTATTTAAATGTTTTTGATTTTTTGTTTAGTGTTAAGTAATGAGTTTAAGCCATAATCAAGGATTAGTGAACTCATTACACCATCCTAATAGAAGGATAATAGATGAGCACACTTAATCTGAGGAAGGTACCTCAACTTAATCCATGATTAGGGATTAACCTCATGACAAAACAAGCCTTTATTAAAGTGGATTTTAATTAAGGGTGAGATTAAGAAGTGAGTTTTATGGTTTGTAAGACAACTTGAGGGGGACTTGTCCATTAAACACTAGGGTTAGTCCTTCTTAACCAATAAAGGAAGAATTAGAACCCTAATGTAAGGCCCAAGTTACAAGTTAATGTCTTAGTGATCATTAAGATGGATTGATTAAGAGGTTTAAAAAAATTAAGGGTTTAAAACTTAGGATTAAAGTTATATACTCCATCCTAAGAGAAGGATGCAGGCATAACCCTAATTTCAAAGTCTTAAAGCCTTAAAGGTTTAGTCTCTAATGATAAGATGAGAAGAGAGACACAAAGAAGACACAAAGGTAAAATCTAAAGGGGGACTAATCACAACCCTAATTATTGTCATGCTTGGATGTTCGTATGGTTTGTAAGGTCTGAGAAAGATCTTCAGAGAAGCCACCAATGGAAGAAGCAGATGAAAGGAAGAAGAAGCAGATGAATAAGTTACTTACTTCATTGAAGAAGATAAGTAACTTAGAGAAAGAAAGTGAGAGATGAACATGAATGAGCAAGCTCACTCAAAGGCAATGCAAAATGCAGCAAGGATGCATATGAAGAAGATGAAGAGAAATGAGAAGTGAAGGCAAATTCACTTCTCAAGTTACTTACCACCTGAAAATGTTAGCACAAGATGCATAAAGAAAGAAATGACATGAAAAGATGCATATGTAATGACAAAGGAACAAAACCAGAAGCAAATACATGATGCAAATGATGCTATGAGATGATGCAAAGGCATACAAAGTGCATATGTATGATCATACAAGAATGAGATGCAAATGGAAGCATGCTTTGAAGTTTGAAAGTTCATGAAAGTTAGTGAAAGGAAATGAATGCAAATCATGGCAAATGAATGAAGAAATGATCAAACATGATTCTAACATGTCCTAAGATGTCTAAGATGACATATGAACGCATAAAATGTCATGGAAAGTTCATGTATGGATGCATATGCAAGATGAATGTAAATGAAGATGCAAATTTAGGGTTTTAAGGCAACATGAGATGCATATGGTAAAGACAGAAGTAAATGACATGATAAAAATTTGAAATCACACTCAAACAACCCCTAACCCCATATGATATCACAACCCAAAGGAGAAGGTCTAACTCTTAACCTAAAGAAAGTTATGATTTTCCTAAGTTTGCTAGGGTTTTTGGGTACCTTAAAAGGAAAAATGCCAATCAATTTGAAAATGAAAGATAAATTCATGAAAAAAATATCCTAGAAACTACATGCTATATGGAAAACAATGCAAAAAGAATCATTGTCAAACCCTTCATGGTTAGGTAGAAAAGAATTTTCAAAGTTAGGGTTCCAAAAAGGGGATTTTATTAACCCTAAATTCAAAGAAAATGTCAAAGTATGATCAAAACCAAAAAGAAATTTATATGAATGGTTTGACAATGTTTCTAAATGTCTTAAGATGCAATGTGATTTTTTTTGTGATTTTTAGAAACCTAAATGGTATTTTAATTAATTAATTTCCATTAATTAATTAAAATAAACATTTAAATATTTTTAAAATTATTTTTCTATGCAAAAAATAAAAATAAAAATTTTTTTGGTTTCTGAAAATTAATAAAAGACTTGATAAAAAATTTCAGATTTTTTTAATGTTTTTTGCTATTTTTAATAAATATGTAAAATAAAATATAAAGAAAATAAAAATAAAAATGGAAGTATGCAGAATGAGAGGCTAGGATCTAAAGTTGAGGAATCCAAGGGCCAGGATGCAAAGTCAGCGTGACTGGGGGTAATCTAATCCTGAGGCTGTGATTTAAGCTGGCTAATTAAATGAAATCCTACGGCTGTGTTTTAACCTGAATTAATTAAATTAATTAAATAAGATTAGGGTTTAATGAACAATCCCAGCCCTCTAAAACACGCGTCAAACACTCATCAGACGGCCCAGATTCAAACTCAGCTAATCATTTGAGATTAGCCCTAATCCAACTCAGACGGCCGGAACAGTGTTTCGGTCGTCTTCTCCGGCAAGGTCCTTTTCCAAACTCTCTCCCTAGACCATTTCAGGAGCTCTAAAGCTCCAGATCAAATCCCCAGCTCACCCCAAACACGAATCAACCCTCAAAATTCATTTCTCATTCATCATTCTCAAGATTCGAAGAAAAACAAAAAAATGACAACTTTCAGACAGCCATGAAATTCTTAATACGCAACCATTTTTAAAACTAAGCACGTCACAATGATTAGGGAGACACAAGGAACAATTTAAGAACTTAAAATAGCATTTCTGAAGAAAAAAAGCTCATGAGGTATACCTGAGCTTGAGCTTTCTCAGTTTGAGCTATCTGGACCTCTCCCTTGTGCAAATGGCCTCCACTTGATCCCCTGATGCTTTTGCAAGGCTTGGAATGAGTTGAAATGAGCTGGATTGAGGGGTTGCAACTCAACTGGTCAAGAATCATGTTTGTGTTTGGCTGGATTTTAGGGCTTGGTAATGGTTGGGAAATGATTTGTGGGTGATGGTGAGTTGATCTATGGAAAAATATTGGAGGTTTGATGCTTGTGTAGAGTGTTTCGAAGAGAGGAAGGTTTTGGGTGATTTTTGTGAACTTGGTGTATCTGATGATCCAGGCTTGTGTGTTGTGTGTTATGGCTTACTTTCAGTCCACATAACAAGTCTTGATAGGTCAGAAAGTGGGTGGTGGCCTATGGTGATTGGTATGGGGTGATTTGCAAAAAGTCAACAACTTGTGTACTTGAGGTATGGGCTTAAGCAACAGCTGTTTTATGGCATGTCCTGGTTCAGCATTGATCAAGGAGAGCCATGGGATTGAAATTGTGCAACTGGATGGCTTAGAGGCATGGCTTTCATAGGTTTTGCAAGTGTTATGCAATTTGCCCCTTTTGAGAAATCTTGTGATGCAAGCCATAGAAACTTGTGATTCCTTGGGCAATTATGGTCTTTGGAAGTTTCTTTGTGTTGTTATGATGCTTAGAGGTTGATTAGAGGTCACAAAATGGCTTGGTATGTGAATTTGCAAAAAATCCTCTTTGGTGTGAAAGTGAAAATTATAGGATTTTTGCCAACTTTGCAAGGCCATAACTTGAGTTCCATAATGAATTAGGACATGTTCTTGTATTTTTTGAAAAGGGAATGATCCAATCTACAACTTTCATGACCAACAATTTTCATTTGAAGCATTTTTGGTTGAGAAAGAGGAGGTTGAAAAACTTTCCCAAAATGGAAAGTTTCCATTACAAGTCATTTCCATTTTTGGCAACTTTTGGTTTAGCTCAAATTTCTTCAATTTTATGAACTTCCAAGAACTTCAATGATCAAATAAAGATCATATAACTTCATTTTGATGAAAATACCACTTTGGTTCCATTGTTGGGGGTCTCAGATGCCCTGATTTAGCTCTGACTTGCTCAAGAAGTTACCCAGTGAACAGATGACTTCCACAATGAATTTCTTCATCAAACTTGGTACACATGATCCTTATAACATATTGAGACTATTAGAAACAAGAATGACCAAAAAAATTAGAGTTATGGCCTCTAAAACCAAAACCCTAATTTCAGGTCATCTGTGTAGTGGAACCCTAGCTCTGCTTCCATGCTTTCCAAGTTCTTGTGATTTCTTGACTTCCTTGATCTTTGAGGGATATAATATGATGATGGAACACACATGGACCCTCTTGGAGTGATTGGAGACCTTGGGAGTGGCTTAGATGGATCCTTGGATTACTCAGATCACAAACCCTAGATGCAGATGAACTTGAACTAATGCAGTGAAACAAATATGCCATATGAGATGATATGCTTAAACTTATGCAAAGATGAAAGATCACAAGCTATGGTGTGAAATTAGTGAGGGAAAATTTGGAGTGTTTACAATAGTCACAAGTCCCATTCACACATTTTAGTATTCTTTTGACTTGATTTATGTGAGAGACTTTAGGTTCTGCTTGATATCTAGCACATACTCCAACTGCAAAAGAAATATCATGTCTGCTAGAAGTAAGATACAGGTGACTTCCTATCATGCTTCTATACAAGCTTTGATAAACACTTACACATTTTTCATCTTTATTCATTTTAAGATGAGTGGGAACCGGTGTTCTTTTGTGAATAACCCTCTCCATTCAAAACTTCTTAACAATGTTCCTGACATACTTGCTTTGAGAGATAAAGATGGAGTATTGCATTTGTTTAACTTGCAAGCCAAGAAAGAAGGTTAAATCTCCAACAAGGCTCATTTCAAATTCAGATTTCTTTTGACTGACAAAATGTTTAACCATCTTACCTAACATCCCACCAAACACTATATCATCCACGTAAATCTGAGCAATCATGAGTTTTCCTTTTTCATCCTTGACAAAGAGAGTTTTGTCTATTCCACCTTTTCTGTAACCATTGTTGAGGAGAAAATCTGTTAATCTTTTGTACCAAGCCCCAGGAGTTTGTTTCAATCCATACAAAGCCTTTCTTAACTTGTAGAAATGATCTGAAAGATTTGGATCAACAAAGCCTTTAGGCTGCTTCACATAAACTTCCTCATTAAAGTATCCATTCAAAAAGGAATTATTCACATCCATTTGGAACAATTTGAACTTTAGAATGCATGAAACTTCCAATAGTAATCTTATTGATTCAAGTTTATCCATAGGTGCAAATGTCTCATCAAAGTCAATGCCATCAACTTGGGTATATCCTTGAGCAACTAGTCTGGATTTATTCCTGGTCACAACTCCTTGTTCATCAGATTTATTCTTGTACACCCATTTAGTAACAACAACATTGGTTCCTTCAGGTCTTGGTACATGCTCACATACTTCATTCCTTTTGAACTACTCTAGCTCATCTTGCATAGCATTAATCCAGAATTCATCAGTCAATGTTTCTTTGACATTTTTAGGTTCAATCTTTGACACAAAACATGAGTTAGAGATGACATCCATTGATCTAGTCATAACCCCACTTTTAGGATCACCTATAATTAGCTCTTTAGGATGATCCTTATGGATTCTGATAGAGGGTCCCTTGTTTGTTAATTCTGACTCCGATTCTGAAACAACTGGATTTTGATCACTTTCTTTCTCATGAACTTCAGCTGGAGTATCAAAGAATGATCCAACATCATACATAACATCAGATTCTTTATGTAAATCATCAACAATCACATTAATGGATTACATCATGACTCTTGTTCAGGAGTTAAAGACTCTATAAGCAATGTTGTTTGTAGAGTAACCCAGAAATATGCTTTCATCACATTTGGGATCCATCTTTCTTCTTTGTTCTCTATCTGCCAGAATATAACACTTGATGCCAAATACATGGAAGTATTTTACATATGGTTTTCTTCCCTTCCAGATCTCATAGAGAGTATTAGAAGTTTACTTTCTCAAAGTAACCCTGTTATAAACATAGCATGCAGTGTTCATAGCTTCAGCCCCAAAAGTACAAAAGGGGTTTCTTTGCATGCATCATGGCTCTAGATGAATCTTCAATAGTTTTGTTCTTCCTTTCCACAAATCCATTTTGTTGAGGAGTAATAGGAGAAGAAAATTCATGACTGATACCTTCAGATTAGTAGAATTCAGAAAACTTTTGATTCTCGATTTCCTTCCCATAATCACTTCCAATCCTGATAACACAACTCTCCTTTTCCCTCTGAAGTCTTTGACAAAGATCTTTGAACACATCAAAAACATCAAACTTTTCTTTGATAAAATGTATCCAAGTGAATCTTGAATAATCATTCATAACCACAAACGCATACCTCTTCCCACCAAGGCTTTCAACCTGCATGGGACCCATCAGATCCATGTGCAATAGATCCAAAACTTTGGATGTAGTAATATGTCGAATCTTCAGATGTGACATCTTGGTTTGCTTGCCTACTTGAAATTCACCACACACTTTCTCGTCATCAATATGAAGCTTAGGGATTCCTCTTACATCTTCCATAGTTATAACTTTTCATCCTTCTTAGATGAAGATGACCCTTCTTTTGATGACACAATTTTACATCATCTTCTTTGGATAGAGAACACACAGATGAGTAGCTGGAATATTGATTAACCCAGAGATAAAAATTATCTTTAGACCTGACTCCCTTCGTGACCATTACCTTTTCTTCATTTGTGACCAGACATTTTGATTTAGTGAAGTTGACACTGAATCCTTGATCACACGACTGATTGATGCTAATGAGATTAGCAGTCATTCCTTTTACAAGTAATACCCCATAAAGATTTGGAACACCTGAACACTCAAGTTTTCTAACCCTTTTGATTTCTCCCTTTTCTCCATCACCAAAAGTCACATAGATGGTAGAATGAGGTTTGATATCAGCTAACAGATTTTTATTCCAATCATATACTTAGAACAACCACTGTTAAAATACTAATCCTCTTTAGCTTATACTCTAAGAGAAGTATGAGCTATCAATGCAACATGCATAGGAACCCATTGTTGTTTCTTGATGACCATGTTTTGCTTAGGTTTGGACTATGGATTATGATCAAGGTATCCATGAAGTCTGTAACAAAAAGGTTTTATGTGACCAAACCTGCCACAGTAGTGGCACCTCCACCTTTGATATCTTTTCCTTTGATAAGTAGATCTTCCTGCACCAAGATGTTGAGACACTGATTTCGACATCTAATTAGAAACATCATTCTTTAGCTCAGGTTGGATGCTACTTGATGAATTGTTTTTAGAACCATCAAATCCTAATCCATATAGGTCTCCCTCACTTCTTCCAGTCTGAAGAATATCATCTAATGTTTCAGATCCACTATTCAACATTTTGATGGATTTGGTCATTTGATCAATCTTGGAATTCAGTTGGGTAACTTCATTATTCAGGTTGAAAATTGTTGTTAAATGCTCTTTTTTTAAACCTTTAGTTGTGCTATGATCTTTTTCTTCTTTTCTCCTTCTTGCATCACTTGTGCACTTTTTATAAATAACTTTGTATAAGAAGCTGCAAGTTCTTCAAAAGTTAGTTGATCCTCACTAGAACCATCATCAGAATTGCATGTCACTGTCAAGACATTGATATGTTTAGCTAATTCTTCTTCAAAGTCACTTTCAGAATCTCCATCAAACCATGTAACAGATAACCCTTTCTTTTGTTCCATTAGATAAGTAAGACATTCAGCTCTAATGTGCCCAAAACCCTCACACCCATGACATTGAACTCTTTTGCTTTGACTTGACATCTCTTCAGGCTTTAACCTAGACTAATTTGATTTGTTGATTTCAGATGAAGTGTTCCTGACATTTGGTCTTGATTTCATATTCATCCTTTTCATGACCTTGTTGAATTGTCTTCCTATCATGGCAACTTCTTTCAGAGTTTCTTCATTTTCCACTTCACATGCTTCTTCCTCAGTATTTGACATAAGGGCTATGCTTTTATTCTTCTTTTCAGAACATCACTGAATCCCATTTCAAATGGCTGAAGAGATCTAATGAGGTATTCAACCTTCATATTGCAGATGTCATGTGCCTCTTCTATAGCAGTCACCTTCATGCAAATCTTTTGGGAAGTGATCTGAGAATTTTCCTCATAAGCTTTTCATCAGACATTTTTTCTCCTAAAGCTCCTGAGGTGTTAGAAATATCAAGAATATTCATGTGAAAGTCGTGAATAGTCTCATCTTCTTTCATTCTCATATTTTCAAATTTAGTTGTAAGCATCTGAAGTCTTGACATCTTGACATATGAAGTTCCTTTATGTGTGGTTTTGATAATGTCCCAAACTTCCTTGACCAATTCACAATGGTGCACCAGTCTGAATATGTTTTTATCAATACCATTGAACAAATAATTCAAGGATTTAGAATTCCATAGAGCCAACTCATCCTAATATTTGCTCCAATCTTCCTCAGGCTTCAAAGTCTTTTCTCTATCTTTAATAATGATAGGATGTTCCCATCCTTTGTCTGCAGCTTTCCCTGCCTTCTTGTCCAGAGATTTTAAGAAAGCAACCATACGAGGTTTCCAATAATCATAGTTTGAACCATCCATAATGGATGGTCTATTCCCAAATCCTCACTACCCAATGCTAGTTCTATCTAGGAACTCCTAAATATGAGACACCCCTCACTCCCCCTCAATCACAACAGTGATAACAAACACGAAATCAATAAACGGGAAGACACACTTTAAAAACAATCATTGACCTTGCTTCAAAGCTTCAACAAGTACAAACACTCTTGCTTAAAATCTTAGAGTGGACAACATATAACTTGATAAACCTAGTCCAAAACAACCATCAACATGATAATTGTTTGGCTCATAAGAAAACTAACACACACAAAAATGTTGAATACTTCAATCCTTATTTTCTCTATGTCTTTGTGTTTTCAAACTAGGGTAGTGCAACCTTTTTGTAGAGTATCAATCATGGACATGGGCCTGCTGAACTTGCACAATTAATTACGATAATTTATAAAATACAAGAACTAAAATAGTAACATATAGAATATTCTTCTAATATTACTCCATGTTGAATCCTTTCCTTCTAACAAACCGCGCTTGTTAATACTCACCAAATTACACAATTAATGACAGCAAAAACGTGCGCATGAAATAAGTATTCAACTAGGTCTTCAGGCCCAGTCAGAGATGTCATGACATCAGTCTTGACATCCTGATAAAATAGTTGCACATATTAAACCTTCACACCCGCAAAATGCTTAAATCACTTGGCATAACATCACACATGACATTCAGAAACAAAAACATGTTTTACCATAAAATATTGTCAATCTAAAACATCTACAGGTCCCATCCAACTTGCACATCTTGATTTATTTATTTTCACTCTGATGACTTGAGCTTATATGGGAAATGTGATGTTCGACTTGCTTGCTTTATGTGTGGATGCTAGCTTGTTCGAACGGACCTCTGGGTTTCTTTTTTCTGTTTAGCTTGTTGGTACTTCGAATTTACATTTGCGCGGTATAGTTTCAAATCTGATTCACTATTTTCGCACTTTATTGCTTACATAGGCTGCAGTCCCGACTGTTTCTTTTTGGCGGGCATTTTCTGGAAGACCTCCTTCAGAGGCTCTGTATGTGTTTATTTACATTTGTGCAAGGACCTCAAAAGAGCCGCCCCATTCACATTCCCCTTGATAAGACCTTGAAGAAGGCAAGCGAAAAGGGCTCGTAATCAGCCCCGCACTATCATTATGTCTTTCATTATCTCACACTCCTTGTTGATGCTTTTGGATAAAGTCCATCCTGCTCATGTCCGGTCAGTCCGTGGAAGAGGATCTCACTTTTTGGATCCCCACGCTTTGTGTAGATCCTGTCCGTTGACATTGACGTTTTGTGCTCATACGCACATGATATTTCCCCCGTTCTATTCTTGCTTGGAGATATGATACCATGTATAAACATACTTTTTCCCACAGTCACGAGCTCGAGGAGATCTCCTTGCTTCGTGTACCCATCATGCCTGAACCTCAATATCGTGGTTAGGTGTTGCCCCTAATTTTGTCCTGCTTCGATTCTCCATATCGTTGCTAGGCCATATCTTTTCCACTGTGAAGACATAATCCACAGTTGGATGTTTGCTACTCTAGTGATGTGGATACTCTTCGAGCTTGTTTGTTTATTTGTATAATGCGATCTTCTCTCCATAGGATTGATAGGGTTTATATAGTCTCTCGTTTGCATGTTAACTTAGGTAGCATGGTTCCTTCGTCTAAGACTACCTTTTTTGCATGAGCATAAAACACAAATCAAACTCTTTGTTTTCTTTTCATAAGAACATGTTAATTCCTTCTACTCCAGGTGCGTGAGTCTCCAAAGGTCGAACAACCGGTAGAACGTGAACTTAACATCGTTCAACTAAAAAAGCCAAAACAAACATAAGTAGTTAGTCGAAATACGTTAACTCTGATTCCTTAAAAAGGATACATAGGCAGTAGGGTAGGGCCTATCCAAGCATAACACTTTCTTTTCTCTACGTTATTTTCCCTTTCTTTCGCTGCATCCTAACCCTAGTTTTAGGTAGGCACTTGTCCCATCCTTTTAGAACTAACTTGCAAACATTATAAGACCCCTTTAGACTATTATAGGTCATATTTAGACACTTTATAGGTCATCTCTTGCATATTATAGGTCATGTTGGTTTGTGTTTGCATTTAGTTTGTGTTTGTGCATCCTTACTTGAACATTTAACCTAATTTCTCATTTCATATCTTCTTTTGCTTAACATGGTTTATGTTTGCATTAAGTATGATCATTCATACCATTCATTTCCATTTCATATTCTATATGCCACTGACCTATAATAATTTCATGCATCTCAAATGTCATTCATTTCATAATCACTTGTATGCTTGAACATATGTGACTCAACTTGCATCCTTTGTTCCTCTAACCTCAAAGTGACTTGTATGTACAT
The DNA here is from genome assembly GCA_963966055.1 of Lathyrus aphaca. Lineage (NCBI taxonomy): Eukaryota > Viridiplantae > Streptophyta > Magnoliopsida > Fabales > Fabaceae > Lathyrus > Lathyrus aphaca. The sequence continues at coordinate 88,689,522 of OZ014521.1, read as the reverse complement.
ATTGTATGGATAACTTGTGCATCTTAACTTCATCTTGAAATGTCATTTTTCTACTGACCTTGATGTATGAACAACCACTTTTGACTTCCATGTTTGACTTGTGTTCTAAGCTAACTCTTTTCCTATGTAACAACTTGTTTACTTCTTCTCACTTCATCTTCATCTAATCTCTTGTATTTGAGCATTCATTATCATACTTTGTATGCACATTCATATGCATAAAATGGAATTTATAATTGATATGTGGTTCTGACTTTTACATTTAACCATGCTTTAGTACACATTGCATAATCACTCATTCTTCCTCAACTAACTTCACATTGAACTTCTTTGGTGTTTAGTGCCTAGTTTGGGCATAGTTTATTGGTGATTGATCTTATAACCTTAGAGTACCTTATCAGGGTTTAGCTACTGATGTTAGAGGTCTTTGACCATTTAGGATCCATTTTCCTTAGGACTTAGTCTTATATGACCCTTAGTGTTATTCCATGACTTGTTTGAATACTACTTTAATTTTCTTTCTTTATGCTTTCAATAGTGCAATTGTTTAGCTAACCTTTTTTTTGTAGGGCCTATGGTAACTCTTGTGTGTAGGTTTGCACTCATATACCAATTCTTCCTTCCTCTCTTTAAATGCTCTCAACTTGTGCTTGTGAAAGGCATTCATTCCTCTTTGACAGTTCCTTTCTATTTCTTCCCTTGAGTTCACAATTCAACTTCATTCTCTTGAAGTGAGTTAGGAACTCACTCCTCCTCCTCCTTCTTATAGGTTAGAGTTCTTAAACTTAATTAACCTTAGGATCTCTATGCATTATAATTCATAGGATTATTAGTTCCCCACTTAGAGTTTTCCTTTTTCTCTCTTTGAGTCTTTCTCCCTCATCTCAAAATCAAATAAAAAACACCTAATAAAGGTTGAAATAACTTCATGTGACATGAACCTTATTCCATGGGGCACTTGCATCTATCCCATCTTGGGGTAATGTCAGCTTGTCTAGCATGATGCACAAGTCTTCAACATGAAGTTTGTATCACAAATAATCTAAAAAACACTTCTTCATTAAAAAAATAACAAAAACATTTAATAAATAAAATAGGTTAGTGTGCTTGAGCCTTAATCATTGGAACTAAGTTTGGGGGTCTTCTCCATACTTAATGTATTTCTTCTTCATTCCATCTTGGAGTGATGTAAGAAGTACAAACTCCATTGAATGAGACTTGAATACACTCTCCTATGCAAACTCTAAAATTAAAAGCTTTTAAAAAACTTCAAACAAATAATAAGCATCTTTCCTTCGGGAACTCACTTCTCATCTCCCTCACTCTAAACGAAAGAACTTGCTCCTACTTGTCTTTTGCAAGACGGTAAACACACTCGTTCCAGATGAGCCTGCAACACCTGACTATAGGCATAAGCAGTTCAATCCCAAAAACACAATCAAGTTGTATCAGTCTTATTGAGTCAAACTACGGTGTTCTGACTTTCCTATTGCATAAAGGGAATACGTAGGCACAAGCGACGACGCTTGGAAAACAAAATTCATTAGTCTTTTTCCTCGTTCTTCATGCCATTTCATCTTCTTATCCTTTCATTTAATTCTTCCTTATTTCTTTTCAATACTTTCCAGTAGCAGTTGCAGTAGTAACAGATACCTTTACCCTTTGAAACAATGCTAGCAAGCGTGGATCCCGTCGGGTACGACAGATGATCTAAGGTGCTAATACCTTCCGAGTTTGTAACCGACTCCCTTACCCTTTCTCTTTGGTTTACAAGACCCTGCTTTCTCCTTTCTTAGGGTTTGTGCAACATTACCCTTCCTTCGGGATAAAAATGCCTGGTTTGCGACTCTTCCTTTTCCGCACCACTTTCGCGTGTGTACCATGATGGAAATATCGGGAGCGATAAGTGTGTCCGACCGAACTGGGTTGATAATTATTGTGTTATTTATCATTCTGCATATTTACAACTATATTATTTTTCTTACTGTTTAAGCATGTCGAAACAGATGTTGGAACATCTGACATGTTTATGCACTGATATGATGAATATCAGTCTGCGTTCTTTTTCCCTTGTTTAATATGTTGTTGAGATCAATGTTCTGACATGTGGTTAAGACATCTTTGATCTGCCTACCAGAATTTCACCTAGAACTCACCCTGACCATATGCCATGTCCTAAGAAACCATCAATAGAGCTTAAGGAATTACGCAAGAATCTGAGATATGAATTCTTAAATGAAGAATTCAAGTGTCCAATCATAGTTAGCGCTACTCTAAATAGTGACAAAACCAATCAAATCTTAGATGTCTTAAGAAAATATCCTAAAGATCTAGGTTATAACATTTCCGACCTAAAAGAGATAAGTCCATTTGTGTGCATGCACCGAATTATGTTAAAGGAAGATTCTAAACCTTATAGAGAACACCTGAGAAGGATAAACCCTATAATGAACAATGTGGTAAAGAGAGAAGTGTTAAAATTACTAGTGGCTGGAATAATATACCAAATTTCTGATAGAAAATGAGTAAGTTCTATACATGTGGTACCTAAAAAATGAAGTGTCACAGTTGTACAAAACGAGAAAGGAGAACAAGTAGCAAAACATATATTAAACGGTTGGCGTATGTGGCTGAACAAAGTAACTAGGAAAGACCATGTTCCCCTTCGATTCATATATCAAATGCTCGAACATTTATCCAAACATTATTATTTCTGTTATTTAGATGGATATTCTAGATTTTTTTCCAAATCCGTAGTCACCCCGATGATCAAGAGAAAACAACCTTTGCATGCCCTTATGGAACATTTTCCTATCAAAGAATGACATTTGGACTGTGCAATACCCTTGCAACTTTCCAACGATGTATGATGTCAATGTTTGTAGATTTCCTTGACGTGATCATGGATGATTTCTCAGCATGCGGATCTAGTTTTAAAAATTCTTTGCTAACTTTGAATGAATTTTGGAAAGATGTGTGGAAGTTAACCTTGTGTTAAATTGGGAAAAATGCCACTTCATGGTTACTGAAGGTATGGTATTAGGACACATAGTTTAAGAGAGAGGCATTAAGGTTGACAAAGCTATGATAAAGGTTATAGAAAACCTCCAACCACCGAAAATAGTTAGGGAAGTCCGAAGTTTTCTAGGATACTTCGGTTTCTACCGATGTTTTATCAAGGATTTCTCTAAAATAACTAAACCTTTAAGTGGCCTCCTGTAACACGGTAAGAGAACTAACTTTTAATATTTGTCGAAAAATATGTTGCAGTAAGCAAGAGTCGCCACCGACTTTTATTTCAACCAATTTAGGAAAGGCATAAAAGAACAGGAAAGACCTTTAAGAGATTTTGAGTTCGAGGGGTAAGTTATACAAAGGGAAGGTGTTAGCACCCTTTGTATCCATGGTTATCCATGGGCTCTTAATTACTTAGCTCACTTTATTTGTTTTGTTTGAAAAGTGTAGTGTGTGATTACAATATTTTCGTAAAGATTTAACTTTGTAATGATTCTTGTATGAATGTATACAAAGTGTTTACTTGTTTGAAATTATTTTGAAAAAAAGAGAGTGGGGTGTAAAAAGTATTTGTTTTGAAAATGGTGAGCAAGCATTAAAGAGTTACTAACCCTAAGGTGTAAGGTCTTTCTTTATATTTCATTTCCTTAGGGATAAAACTATCCTTACTATTAGTTAGTAAGTAGTCTTATCCTTGGATTTGGAGGAACAAGCGTAGGGTCATCTTTATGTTCATAGAAGGAAACATGTAGAGATACCTTAACAATTCGAACGGACTATCATCATTTTCGTAGGGATAAGATCATTTATTAGAAGGCAACTTTGAAGGGACATCGAGGGACTGTGATCTTTATATCGAAGGGACTATGATGATATTTATGTAGGCAACAAGTTAAGGTATCCCTACGTTCGAGGGACTTGACCATATTTCATAAGGCAACAAAGAGAGGTTACCCTAGAGGTGTGAGTGTGCAAGTGTATTCAATTCAATTATTTTAGTCTTGAAAATTAGGGTTAGCTAACGGTTGATTTTAGTGTTACCATGCAATCCTATTAAGCATACATCTAACAGTTTATAATGTGGAAAATAAAATCTAAAACTATTACAAGGCTTTAGCGGTTACACTATTTAAAAGAAAATAAGATCGTGCGAGAAAAAATAAATCTAAATAGTACAAGATTTGCGCATCATATACAATGATTCTAAAAAAGATAAAATCAAGAAGAAAATATAAAGGAAGTAAAAGTCTTATATTTTGATTAATTGATTTTTATGAAAATGTTTGATTAAAATAATTAATTTGATGAAATAAATTTAATTCGAATTAATTATGTACAAAAAAATTTTAGATTTTTGGTGTTTCATACTTTTATGAAAAATATTAACAAATGACTATTTTTTATTGGTTAGAAAGATATTAATTTAGATTAAATAATTATTTTAAAAATAAAAGAAAAAGAAAAGAAATTAAAATAAGAAATATAAAAGGAAAGGAAAATAGGAAAATGCCCAAAAAAATAGAAAGGGGGGATGCTGGGATTGAACCCAGGTCCTCTTGGTTACCAGCAAACATTCCATCCACCAGGCCACGTGCCTTTAGCTGTTAGGAAACAGCAAACAAATATTATATACTAAAACTGAATTTCAAAAACCAAAACGCGCACGCAAGGCTTCTTCTTTCTCCAACCATCTAGGTTTTTACCTACAGTTTGAATTTCATCACTAAGACTTATAGTGACGGTTTTATCCGTCACTACAAAGCCTGCAAATATCAAAAACTCAAACCAAGCATTATAAATACCATATAAGCACATAGGTTAGTTAGAAATCGTCTTCTGAGTTCAATGGTCCAATCAATTTGGTCTAAAATTGCCTCTAGCTAGGGTTCCCTAAATTCACGACTTTGAACTCTAACAATGGCAGGTCATGATTGTAATACCCATATATAAAAGACATACTTCAAGCATATTTTTCATATATAAAATTAAGTTTGGTATTGAAATACAACAAGTTCTTAAGTACATATTACATAAATATAGCCATTACAACATAAGGTACTAATAAAAAGGCTATAATTAATACAAGATGTTCTCAAAATAATAAGTCTAAGAACTAGATCCGAAGATCTCAAAATTCCACAGCGGAAGAAACCATCAAACGAGCAAAGATAATCAAGTCGCCTTATCCTTACCCTTTGCGGAACCTGAAGTAGCTGAAATGACAACATCAACATGGGGTGAGATAAAACAATCTCAGTGAGTTCCCTATCTTAGAGTTCTCTCGGCTCTAAAAGGTTCGAACTAAACAATACTCAAGTCGGGGAAAAACCTAGACTTCGAGTTTACATAAATTAGAAACATCCAAGTAATACAACGGAGCATACACAAGGTGCTTGAAGGCATCTTTCCCCGCCTAGCCATAGCCGTAGCAGACGAGCACGGGTCACTCGATCCTTAACACATAGATAACTTTCCCCGCACAGCCACACAAGGACGACTACGAGTCACTTACTATCTATCTAACGTACTTTCCCTGCCCAGCCACTCCAGGACGAGTACGGGTCACGACACCTTACCACAAAGTAACTTTCCCCGCCCAACCATACAAGGACGAGCACGGGTCACTCATTACTTATCCTAATGGATACTTTCCCCGCCCAGCCACACTAGGACAAGCACAGGTCACGGTCATCCATTAAGGGATTCGATTCCACGATTAAAACATAACACAAGGAAGTAAACTTCCAACTTCTCATAACTACCTAGCCCGAAGACACTAACCGAGTATCGACGCCTAAGTATCGTTAAGCCTAAAAAACAACTCCGTAATCACCTACGGTAACTTAGCATTCTCACAAGTTTTTACCTTTCTAATTACCTTGGCTCACAATTCCTTAACTTAGCATTTTTCAGCATAATCGAAAAGTCGGGTAGAAAACGGGTAAAAATAATATTTTTCAGCATCATGTGGAAGTACTCAATTTTAGGTTTCCAACGGTATAAAGAATGCTTAAATAGAATAACCGAGTAAAAAGTTGTGAAATTTCAAAGTTTGGAAATAAAATATTTTCTCTCATACTTACAGTGTTAACCGGTTAACCAAACCAAAACAGAGGCAGAGGCAAAATTCGCATAAGTGTTAACCGGTTAACGTATTCGGTTAACCGGTTAACCGAACTCAGACAACAACAAATGTGTAAAACTCATGACAGTAACACCCAAAATCCAAATAAAACATTTCTAAACATCAAAACAACATTCCAACACTGTTCCTACATCTAGAGGCAACATACACAAGCATTTATATCGATTTCTAACCGTTTAATATACCGATTCTAGGATTTTTCATGAAATTTCCCTAAAACTTATAACCCTAAAAACTCTACAAAAACCAAAAGGAAAAGTTTCTAGCTATGAACCCACCTATAGCAAGAAGATTGGAGAAGATTGAAGGCTGAAATGAATGGGTGGAAGCAACAAGATTAGGAGTCCTCTTCTTCTTCTTCAAGACTTTTTCTTCTTCTTTCCTCTCTTCCTTTCTCTTTTCTCCTTCTTTCTCTATTTCTATTTTTGTACAAAACAAAAGAAATAAGACTTATGTCTTAAAGGAAAACATAAATTTTCCTACCGACGGGTCTAAATATAGAGTATCAAAAAATGTCTCTTAATCCAACATTTTATAAAACCTCTGAGTCAGCTAATATTAGTTAATAAAATAAAATCCCGCTAATTAATCTATTTAATTCCCTTAAAATTTCTTAGAGTAATTTGGAACAATATTAATATCAAATAATATTATTCAGAGCATTAAATAAATTATGGGGTATTACATCCTCCCCCCTTAAATAGAAATTCGTCCTCGAATTTAAAAGATTACCTGAAAGGGTGAGGATATGATTCCCGCATCTCCGATTCCAATTCCCACGTAGTATCTCTCGGATGTTTCTCATCTCATTGCACTTTAACAAGTGGTATCTATTTGTTTCTTAACACCTTGGTTTCTCTTCCAACAATACAACTCTGTTGGGGTTCAAAAGTTAAATTCGCTTCTATCTCGATAGAATCTGGCATAATAGGCTGAAGAGGATCAGGAACGAACCTACGGAGTTGAGATACATGGAAAACATCATGTGTTTCCGATAGAGAGGGTGGTAAGGCCAATCTGTAAGCAACTTCATCAATCCTTTCTAAGATCTGATACAGTCCTACGTATCTCGGGCTTAACTTGCGCTACTTAAACGGTCCCTTCAATCTCAATCTCGGAGTGACTTTAAAATACACATGATCACCTTCATCAAATTCCTAGGGTATCCTTCGATTATCAGCATAACTCTTCTGACAATCTTGGGCTTGCCTAATCTTTTCTCGAATCATCCGAATCTTTTTTGTAGTCTCTTGAATAACTTCGGGTCCCAAAATCCTGTCCTCACCCACCTCCGACCACACAACGGTGTTCTACACTTCCTTCCATATAAAGCCTCATACAGAGCCATTCTGATGCTTGCATGGTAACTATTATTGTAAGATAATTCTATCAACGTCAAAAATTTCTTCCAATTTCCTTTACTCTCCAAAACACATGCCCTTAACATATCTTTCATCGTTTGGATCATACGCTCCGTTTGAGGATGATTAGAAGTAATCAAATGCAAATTCGTACCCATGGCTTGTTGGAACACTTTCCAAAATCTAGAAGTGAACTTCGGATCTCTATCCGACACAATACTAGACTGGACACCATGCAATCTCACAATCTCCGCAATAAACAACCTTGCAAGGTGACTTGCCTTGTACGTAGTCTTAACGGCTAAGAAATGTGCAGATTTTGTCAGCCGATCCACAATCACCCAAAGAGAATCATAACCACCTTGAGTACTTGGTAGACCTACCGCAAAATCCATAGTAATACTATCCCACTTCCAAATTCGGATGTCCAAAGGTTGCAACAAACCGCCCGGTCATTGGTGTTCAATTTTAACTTGTTGACACACCGCACATTCAGACACAAACACCGCAATGTCCTTTTTCATTCCGGACCACCAATACTCTTTCTTCAAGTCTTGATACATCTTCAAAGAGCCTAGATGTATCGTAAAAGAACCTTTATGGGCTTCCTCTAAAATCTTTCTTTTCAATATGTCATCATTCGGAAAATAAATCCTTTGGTTGAATAGGATAATCACATCCAACACCCTTACAAAACCCGATTGAAGTAACATTCCTTACAACTTCTCATCTAGAACTTGTGCTTGTTGAATCTCATCCCTCAAGGTAGAATTGATATTCAAATATCCCATGATTACACCATTCGGAGTCCAAACAAACTGAAGATTAAGGTCTCGAAATTTTTACAACAGTTCATATTCCAACATCATAAACTCGGCACTATGTATCACTTTCCTACTCAAAGCATCTGCCACTTTATTCGCTTTTCCCGCATGATACTTCAATTCAAGGTCATAATCTTTCAAATACTCCATCCATCTTCTTTGTCTCATATTTAATTCCTTTTGATCAAAGAGGTACTTCAAACTCATATGATCACTGAACATCTCAAAACGCACACCATACAGATAATGTCGCCACACTTTCAAAGTAAATACCACCGCCGCTAGTTCCAAATCATGGGTTGGGTAGTTATTCTCATGGACTCTCAAATGTCTAGAAGCATAGGCTGCAACTTGGCCTTCTTGCATAAGAACACCTCCTAATCCCATCTTAGAAGCACCGCAAAACACTTTGTAAGATTTGTTAGGATCGGGAATGATCAAAACTGTAGCAGTAGTCAATTTCTCTTTCAACCACATGAACTTTGCTCACAACTAGAATCCAATTTGTAAGTGAAGTCCTTTCTTGTAAGATTAGTTAATGGCAATGCCATCTGAGAAAAACCTTTAATGAACCTTTTGTAGTAACCTGCCAAACCTAAGAAACTTCTCACTTCTGAAACATTCTTCGGTCTCTCCTAATTAATCACGACTTCAATCTTCGATGGATCCACTGCTACACCTCCCTGAGATATAACATGTCCCAGAAACTTGACTTCTGACATCCAGAACTCACACTTGCTAAACTTGGCAAAAAGTTGTTTCTCTTGCAGTACTGATAGGACAATCCTTAAATGTTCTTCGTGCTCTTATGGAGTACAAGAATAAATAAGTATGTAATCGATGAAGATCACCACGAACTGATCCAAGTAATCTTGAAATATCATGTTCATGTAGTCCATAAAAATAGCTGGAGCATTTGTCACACCGAAAGGCATCACTAAGAATTCATAATGACCATAACGGGTTCTGAACGCAGTCTTTGGAACATCAGAACTCTTCACACAGATCTGGTGGTAGCCCGACCTCAGATCAATCTTCGAGAACACACAGGCTCCTTTCAACTGATCTAGAAGATCATCTATCCTCGGCAAGGGATATTTATTCTAGATAGTAACCTTGTTTAATTTACGGTAATCAATACATAACCACATACCACCATCTTTCTTATTTACCAACAAAATAGGAGCTCCCCATGGTGAAACACTTAGTCTCATAAAATGATTTGTCATCAAATCCTCTAATTGATCATTCAATTCTTTCAACTCGAGCGGTGCCATCCGATAAGGGCAAACGAATATAGGAGCCGTTCCAGGTATCAGGTCAACTGAGAATTCAATTTCCCTTACCGGAGGTAAGAAAGTGACATCCTCGGGGAAGACATCAGGAAATTCACAAACTATCGGAATATTCAAAACTTGCTGGCCATTACTCTCCCCTTTAGTAAGGACAAGCAAAACAGACTTCTCTTGTTCAAACAGAAAATTTACCATTCCAACCATACCTTCTAAGATCGTTGTCAAAACATCTTTCAGAGGCGCTTCAATGGATGGAATAAGGATCAACTTCTCTTCACATCCAATAAACACATAGTTCGCGGACAACCAATACATTCCCAGAATAACATCAACTTTATTAAGAGGCTGACAAATGAGGTCAATCTGAAAAACTCTACCATTTACGGACAAGGTGCAATTCTCACACCTAAGGGGTGTCTCAACAGTTTCATCCATAGCGGTAGTAACCACCATCAGAGGAAACAAGGGAAATACTCGCAACCCAAGTCGTTTCACACAACTAGTAAATACAAAAGAATGCGTAGCCCCACAATCAAATAAAACAAGACAAAGATGATTGTTAACAAGACAAGTACCCGCAATGTGGGAGTTGTCGGCTTTAGTCTTTCTAGCATCCATAGTATAAACTCTCGCTTGAACTTGATTCTTTGGCTTGGTACAATCCATCGACATATGGCCCACACCATCACAATTGTAACACCTTAATCCCCTACCATGACACCTACCAAAATGGCACTGGTTACACAACCTACACATGGGTGGAATGTTAGGTCTGACACTTTGAACTTGTTTCCCTTTGAAGGGTTGAGGCCTTGGCCAAAAAGGTTGGCTAGCTCTTCCTCAATCACCTTGAACCAATCTTCCAACACTAGCTTCGGTTTATACTTTCTTCAAACTATGTCTGGCGACATAGTACTGCCTTAACAACTCAGAATAGGTAGTGAAATCCCTTTGAGAGACACTATGGGAGATTTCGGCCCTCAAACCAAACAAGAACTGATCAATCTTCCATCTTTCATATGGAATATACATAGCCTACCTAGAGTAGGCCACCATGTCTTCGAACTTCTCGGCATAACTGGCCACAATCATGCTCCATCGTCTAAGCTGTTGGAATTCAAATTCTTTTTGGGTTCTCAAGGAACTCAGAAAGTACTTCTCCATAAAAATTGCCTTAAATTGTTGCCACGCTTTTGGAATTCCTTGCACCGTCATAAGATTTGAAGCACTTTCCCACCTCCTCGCAGCAAGACCTATTAGTAAATGTGACGCAAAAGTCACCTTGTCTTATTCACCACAAATCACAATCTAGAAAATTCTATCCATTCCGGTTACCCACTCATGTGCCTTAACCGGATCCAATCCACCATGAAACTCCTGAGGGTTCATGCGGAAGAAGTCTCGGAATGTTCCACCACCAGCTTCAGGAGCAACCACATGAGGATAAAGACCCTCATTCATTTGGTGCATCATTTCCTGCATGAATTGATGTTGTTACTGTTGCATCTGTTGCATGAATTGGAACATAGGAGCATTCTCGTCACCACCCGCTTGGTCGTTACCAGAAGGAGTGACACTGGCTCGAGCACGAGTTCCACGCCTACCAACCATATTCCTAAATGTCATCAAAACATGATTAAGTTGATCAGGCTCAATACCATAAACATAAAATTTAGTCCTACAGTGATATTACGTGTATGAATGGAAATAAACACTTATAATATTCCAAGGCTAGGTCGAGGATACAACCTGCTTTAATACCAAATCTAATATCCATATATAAAAGACATACTTCAAGCATATTTTTCATATATAAAATTAAGTTTGGTATTGAAATACAACAAGTTCTTAAGTACATATTGCATAAATATAGCCACTACAACATAAGGTACTAACAAAAAGGCTATAATTAATACAAGATGTTCTCAAAAAATAAGTCTAAGAACTAGATCCAAAGATATCAAAAGTCCACAGCGGAAGAAACCATCAAACGAGCAAAGATAATCAAGTCGCCTTATCCTTACCCTTTGTGGAAACTGAAGTACCTGAAATAACAACATCAACATGGGGTGAGATAAAGCAATCTCAGTGAGTTCCCTATCTTAGAGTTCTCTCGGCTTAAAATGTTTGAACTAAACAATACTCAAGTCGAGGAAAAACCTAGACTTCGAGTTTACATAAACTAGAAACATCCAAGTAATACAACAGAGCACACAAGGACGAGTACAGGTCATTCACTATCTATCTAAGGTACTTTCCCCGCCCAGCCACACTGGGACGAGTACGGGTCACGACACCTTACCACAAAGTAACTTTCCCCTCCCAGCCACACAAGGACGAGCACGTGTCACTCATTACTTATCCTAATGGATACTTTCCCCGCCCAGCCACACCAGGACGAGCACGGGTCACGGTTATCCATTAAGGTATTCGATTCCACGATTAAAACATAACACAAGGAAGTAAACTTCCAACTTCTCAAACTACCTAGCCCGAAGACACTAACCGAGTATCGACACCTAAGTATCATTAAGCCTTTAAAACAACTCCGTAATCACCTAGGGTAACTTAGCATTCTCACAAGTTTTTACCTCTCTAATTACCTTGGCTCACAATTCCTTAACTTAGCATTTTTTGGCATAATTGAAAAGTCGGGTAAAAGTCGGGTAAAAAATAATATTTTTCAGTATCATGTGGAAGTACTCAATTTTAGCTTTCCAACTGTATAAATAATGCTTAAATCGGATAACTGAGTAAAAAATTGTGAATTTTCAAAGTTTGGAAATAAAATATTTTCTCTCATACTTATAGTGTTAACCGGTTAACCAAACCAAAACAGAGGCAGAGGCAAAATTCTCAGAAGTGTTAACCGTTTAACATATTCGGTTAATCGGTTAACCGAACTCAAACAGTAGCAAATGCGTAAAACTTATGACAATAACACCCAAAATCCAAATAAAACATTTCTAAACATCAAAACAACATTCCAACACTGTTCCTACACCTAGAGGTAACATACACAAGCATTTATATCGATTTCTAACCGTTTAATCTACCGATTCTAGGATTTTTCATGAAATTTCCCTAAAACTCATAACCCTAAAAACTCTACCAAAACCAAAAGGAAAAGTTTCTAGCTATGAACCCACCTCTAGCAAGAATATTGGAGAAGATTGAATGCTAAAATGAATGGGTGGAAGCAACAAGATTAGGGGTCCTCTTCTTCTTCAAGACTTTTTCTTCTTCTTTCCTCTCTTCCTTCCTCTTTTCTCCTTCTTTCTCTATTTCTATTTTTGTAAAAAACAAAAGAAATAAGACTTATGTCTTAAAGGAAAACATAATTTTTCCTACCGACGAGTCTAAATAGAGAGTATCCAAAAATGTCTTCTAATCCAACATTTTATAAAACCTCTGAGTCAGCTAAAATTAGTTAGTAAAATAAAATTCCGTTGATTACTCTATTTAATTCCGTTAAAATTTCTTAGAGTAATCTGGAACAATATTAATATCAAATAATATTATTCAGAGCATTAAATAAATTACGGGGTATTACAATGATTTTTGCACCTAAACTTCAATTCGATTGTCCAGATAGCTTGCTCACGTCATAAAAAACACAAACATGCAAAGAGATTAGATGTATCATGCGTATAAATATGAAATCAAAAATTGAAAAATAAAGCAAGAAAACAAATTCGATTATGGCATTTTATGAGGCTTTGGAGCAATGTGATGATTGGTACACCTTCAGAAGAGTCTAAGGAATGTTTTTAGACCTTCAAACTTCCTTGAGAATGGCTGTAACCCTAAAACCGAATCCAACTTACTCTTTAATTTTTTGAAGTTTTGTATGCTCTCTTTGACCAAAAAATCTGTCCCCTTGACATTTTCACTTGTTATGTATATATAGAAGACTGAATTAGGTCAATTTATTGGCTTGGATTCAAGTTATATTGGGATGATGATATTTGATTGAAATTTGATTTGAAAACTTTCTACTTTGGCTATTATTGTGATATCACGACTTTCCTCTTGATGTGCATGAATTTGAATCACATATTATGACATTAAACTTCATAATCTGATCCCAAAATAATCCAAAGATCAAATATTTGATTTTTCAATATTTATTTTGATTAAAATTGAATTTAAATGAATTAAATCCAATAAAATAAAAAATAAAAAAATAAAATAAAAATATATGACTTATAGGTCGTGGATCATCTTAAGATTAAGTTTAGATTGTGAAAAGATAGGCCTATTTGGCAAAAACTCAAGTTTGGTCATTGTTTGCCTTATACACCTCCTCAAATTTGTTCAACTTTAACAATGCACAACTTTCTCAATTTTTATACTATGGATGTGCTCTTGGACTTTTTAGAAATCTTAAAGTGTCCTTTAATCACTACTTTTTGTCCCATGTCAATTTAATCTTCCATGTTCAAGTTATGAGCTTTTGAAAAAGTTGACTTTTTGTTGACTTTTTAGAGGACCTGTAATGTCTTGGCCCATATCTCTCAAATGAAGAATTTATGGCATTGGCTTGTGAGACACAAAGTTTTAGGAAATTGAATTTACTTTACAATGAGCTTTGAATGGGAAATTTCTGATGAAGTATGTGAAAGTTAGAGCTGGTCAAAGTACATTTGATTTTCTCCTTAAGAAACCCTAATTTAGCAACTTTTGCCTTGTGATGAATTTGGGGTTTTCTTGATGAATCATGATCAACCCTTGATCAAATGATGAATATTACTTCATAATCTTGATGTTGACAAAAAATCTTGAAGTTTGACTGTATGTTGACCACAATTGACTTCTTACCCAAGTTAATTGATTATTGATCATCTGACTGACCAAACTTGTAGGGCACGTCTTGAAACTTGACATGAGGATCCTCTGAAGTATATGGGATATAATGAAGTCCACTTGAGGCTTTGGAAGTCCAATTTACCTTGGTAAACACAAAACCCTAAATTGAAATATATTGCTTAAGAGGAGGTTTTGTCGGATGAAACCTTCAATTCCTTTGAGCAATTGAGAATCATATGAACATTAGGAGCCCTCTTGAGACATATTGTCTTGAATATATGAGGGAAACTTTTGGGGTACAACACCTCCTAATGAAAGACATTGAATTCCTTTTCGACGATAAATTTCTTGAAGCATTCAAACTCCTAAAACAAGCACTAGTTTCCGCACATATAATGCAACCTCTAGATTTGAACCAACCTTTCGAGATTGTGTGTGATGAAAGTGATTTCGCCGTTGGTGCTGTCTTAGGACATCAGAAAAAGAAAAGATTACAGGTAAACTATTACGCCAGTAGCACTTTAGACGCAACTCAATTCAACTATGCAACTACTAAAAAAGAACTCCTCGTAGTAGTTTTCATAATTGATAAATTTCGCTCATATTTGGCTAGAGCTAAAATTATTGTTTATACCGATCACACTACCATTCGATATCTACTTAGAAAAAAGAACACAAAACCTAGGTTACTTTACTGGATCCTTTTGCTGCAAGTATTCAACTTGAAAATTCATGACAAAAAGGGCACTAAAAATGTGGTAGCTGACCACCTTTCAAGGCTCAAATATCTAAAATTAGACCTTATCCCTATAAATCATGACTTTACCTATTACAGATTAATAACATATGCTAAAACAATCAATATGTTGAACCTGGTGATAAATTGGAATTAAACATCGAAAATGCACTAGTGGTGATGAACGTACCTTGGTACATCGATTTCGTTAACTATCTAGTTGTCGATATCATACCCCCGGCCTAAACTATGAACAGAAGAAGAAGTTCTTTCACAACGTGAAATATTTTTATTGGGATGAAATCCTTCTCTTCAAGAGAGGCGCCGACGAAATATTTCGTCGTTGTGTACCTAAAGAGGGGGTAGAGAGTATAATTACTCATTGTCACTCCATAATTTATGGTGGACATGCGAGCATATCTAAGACTTGCTTAAAAATCCTTCAAGCATGCCTTTTCTGGCAAACATTGTGGCACAATGTTTATGCTTACATAGTCAGATGTGATAGGAGCCAACACATTGGGAATATCTCAATTCATGATGAAATGACCTTGAGAAACATTCAAGAGGTGGAAGTCTTTGATGTCTGTGGAATAGACTTCATGGGCCCATTTTCATCATCAATCGAAAACAAATATATACTCGTCACTGTCTACTATGTATCCAAATGGACTGAGGCTATATCTCCACCTACCAATGACACACGAGTAGTAATAATGCTAATTAAAAACTATATATTTCCTAGATTTGAAGTCCCTCGCCTTGTCATAAGCGGTGGGGGATCCACTTTTTATTTCAAGAATCTTTGATAATATCCTAAATAAATATGGAGTAAAACATAGAGTAGCAACACCCTATCATCCACAAACGAGTGGACTTGTAGAAGTATCAAATATGGAGATAAAAACAAATTCAGGAGAAAAACTGTTTCTACCTATGGAAAATACCGATCCTCAAAGCTACAAGATGCATTGTGGACTTATAGGACTGCTTTTAAAACCCTATAGGAACAACCTCGTTTAAATTGGTTTATAGAAAATCTTAACACATACCCTTCGAGTTAGAGAATAAAGCTTATTGGGCCATAAAAGCCCTCAACATGGATTATCTAACAATCAGTGACAAGCGCATTATGGACATCCACAAATTAGAGGAACTTTGTCGCGATGCATATAAAAATGCCATAATTTACACACAAAAAAGAACCAAAGCATGGAATGACAAAAGAATTGCAAGAAAAGAGTTTAACATAGGTGATCATGTACTTATTTTCAACTCTATTGAGTCTTTTCCCTAGTAAGTTACGTTGCAGATAAAATGGACTGTATGAAGTCATTAAAGTCATGAAATCGGGTGTTGTAGAGATCCAGAACCAATCTAGTCCTTTTATAGTAAATTGACAAAGACTGAAGCATTACAACAGAGGTGACATCCCTACTTAATACTCTAGATACACCTTGATAAAGTCAGTCATTTCTACTTCAACTATGTGATTTATATTATTGTCGAGCTACCGACATTAAACAAGTGTTGTGTAGGAGGAAACCCACGACTCCTTTTTATCTTACATTTAGGTCTACATATGATTGAATAGCGGCAGCTGTAATACCCCAAAATTTTCCCTCTATTTTTAAAGCCATTTAACATACCATTCCCATATGTTGCATTGCATATAAATCAAAAGAAGAGAAAACATACATTTATTGGTTGAGGCCTAAGGTGTGTGATCAGTGGATTTGCAAAGTTATGATCATTCAAAGTCAAAAAAGAAGAGACAAGTGCCTTTCAACAAGCCTCAAGGGTCTCTCATAATCCAAACAATCTCAAATGAATCCTCAAACCATTGGAAGATGTGGATTGATCAAGAAGTTGAAGCAGTGCAACACCTCCTATCAAAAAGGGGCCAAAAATAAGGTTTCTGATTCAAAGGGCTTCCTGATGAAATTTTGGTTCAAAATTGATTTCAATGTTTTCCATATGATATAAAGTATCTAAGTATGGGGTATTGTCCGTTGAATCATTTCAGAAGGTCTCCAATTGGTCAGTTACTTAAAAATCAAGAAATTGGGGAAAAGTCAATTGTGCAGAGGAAAAAGTCAACTCCTAACTTTTTGAGGTCAAAATCATGATCCAAAAGTTGAATATGTTCAATTTTTGAAATTTAATCAAGAAAATTCAAGAGAATCATGGAAAAATCAAGAAATCACAAAGCATCATAAAATAGAAACTTAGGGTTTCTATTTATGGGAAGTTTATGCCATTTTGCACCTCACTTCCAAGCCCTCTTTCTTCAAGATAAATATTTCAAACTTCAGGCCTAAGTTGATCCAATTAAAGAGAATTACCTGAGCTTCAAATCCATAGCAAGAACATCTCCATTGGATCAAAATTAAGTGAGATATGATCAGTCAAAGTTTTACAAAACTTGGGAAACTTTGCTAGGAAACCAAGTCATGGGCGTGCCAGATGTCAGGCATTTCATCAAGCATCCAAATTTAAAGCCAGTTTTCTCCATCAAGAAGGCTTCAAATGAAATTTTTCTGGACATCAAAGTCGTTCTTCTTGATCTCCTCTACAACTTTCAAGTCTAGAGATTTTTAATTGGATCAATGGTTTGGGAGTTATGGAGAGTCAAAGTATGGTTCTAAAGCTGACTATTCTTGTAGGCCTCTTTCCCAAAATGCACCCACTCCCTCAGGCCCATATATAGATATGTGCAATCATGTTCATGGTTCTTTTTAAGTAACTTATAGGCTTTATCCTATCTTAGAGTGAACATGAAACTTGTTCTATGATGTATTTCCTTTCCATTGACATCAAGTTTGGTTGCTTTCATGCATTGGTCAAGGTTATTTTCAGGATCAAACATCATTGTGTCCATTGATGCATTCAAGAAGTTTGTAAGATGTTTAAGCTTTGTTTTGTTCAGCTTATTACAAACACTTTCATTGTGATCATATGTACTTCTCTTATCCATTTGAGCCAGCATGATCCTAGATACACATGCATACACACACGAGCTATGCACTAAAGTGGAAAATGAGAAGCTTGTATGACAAGGCAATGTTGCAATGCCATTTTTACATCAACACCATTGGTTCAACATCCACCATAACCTCCATAAGAACCACTGCATTGGATCATTGGCTGCACACGATTATCTTACTCTCATTTTCAAATTCATTTAAAACATTCTATATTCACCTTCATTGCTCATCATACCCCATGTTAACCATAGTTCTAACCATCAACAATGATGGTTAGAAGATAACTCAGCATATATAAGCTTGGCCTAACAGAATTTGAGCACATCTTTGATCATTCTCTCATTTTCACACTTTTTTACCAAAAACTTCATCTCAATTTTCTCTCTGAATTCTCACGAATTCCTTAACATCTTCATCACAAACTTCATCATTTCTTCATCAACAAACTTCTCTAATCAAGATCAGGCAATGGAAGCATTCATTTCACAAGCATAGCCTCAAGTTCAAATTGAATTTTCCTCTATTTTTCTCAAGAATCAAGGCCAATAGCATTTATTTTGCTCCTCCATAAGCTCAAGATATCAAGGAAGTCCCTGGTTTTCTTGCAAGTTTAAAGATATTCAAGCTTCAGGTTCATTATCTCCCAACTTTTCTTGCTCTGATTTAGCTGCTTTTATCTTTTTTATTGATTATGAAGCTTAATAGAAGCATTGGAACTTCTAGCTAGTGATATGCATCATAGATGCGTAGATCTGAAACGTTAGGGCAATATTGATGGCTTTGATTCTCTCTGATCTTGCTTGGTATGATGTTTCTATTAGTGGATTTGAGTTGTGCATGACATAAGCTTTCATTTGATACCATTTTTATTCATTTCTGGAAAAAAAATTGGATGTTGTGGCCAGAGGTTCACCGGGGAAGACGACCATAAGTCTTCTCCGGTCACCTGAAAATGGATGAGGTGCATAAACCCTATGGTTTTAAAGAATAAGTCGTGACCATTAGATGCAATGTGATCCTAGGGAGTATTCATTGCCAACACATTTTAATGAGGATGTGCCTCTCTCTCTCTCTCTCTCTCTCTCTCTCTCTCTCTCTCTCATGTTATGCAGACTTTAACTGATCATATTCCTTTTCATCCATCATAATTATCATGTGCATGTATTGTAGATCCTTGGATGTGTTTACTTAGCTGATCATCATGCGTAGACTATATCCTAGGGTTGTGGATGAGTCAACTTGGTTGACTAACATCCACCATAAGAATGTAGTCTTCAACGCCATTGGACTGGACTCCATGTTGCTTTTCAAACACCCCTTATTTAGGCCCAATGCATGTTTTAACTGTGTTTTTACTATATTTGAACCCCCCCTCCCCCCTCATATCATTTCATATTTTCATTTTATTTTTCATATATTTTCCATTTTATTTTGTTAAAAAATATCATAAGGCTTCCAAAAAGTCCCAATAAATTCATGAAGCATCTAAATTCATTTAAATAATTTTTAGATTTTTTTTAAATTCTGATTTCTATTATTTTTGTATTGTTTTCACAATTTTCTTTGAATTTCTTTTTAAATTGTTTCCTTCTTGATACCTCATCTTCAAACTTTTATTTGGAATAACATAAAAAAAATTATTCAACTCTTCTTTTTGCATTCATCCATCAATATCTTAAACTTCATAAAAACATTTTTCACATATTTTTCAAATCATTTTTAATTTCATTTTGGTCCCTACCTTTTGCATCTTTGTTCTTTGAACTTTATGCAACTTTAACCAATTGTTTGACCTAGTTTAATATTGAGTTTTTGTGTGAGCTTTTGGAAAGTGAATAGTCTCTGATCTAGGTCATTAGAGGTGCATTTTTACAATTTTTTAATATTGTTTGGTATGTGTTTGGTTGCTTGAGTTTAAAGGCATTGTTCATGATCTTTCCTTGTCATCCCTTAACCCTAATTGTTTGTAGGCATTTATGCCATAATTTGAGGTCACTTGTAAGGGTTTTCTTGGTTGAGTTTATGCCATAATTTTCCTCTTGATTGAGTTTATGCATCTTTTTTCACCTTGTACCTAATTCTTCCATGTAATATCCCCTAATGCTTCTTATGCTTGTTTGTGTGCATCTAACATGGCCATATCTTCATATCATTTGCATTACACATCAAGAATGATACTGAATTCATGGATAACCATTCATATTTGTATGTCATGTTGCGTATTTGATCATCCATCTTAAGCATGAAGCATCCTTTCCCTATGTGACTTTCTTTTGCATGCTTGGTGAATTGTTTGAACTTGTTTGCTATGTGAATTTGATATACTTGTATTTTCATCTTTAACATGTCATATTTCATATTAACCCTTAGACTTAGGCTTTATATGAACCCTAGTTTCACTTTATAGGATGTGTGATGCTTATTTGTATTTCTTATTGTTGATTTCATATGCAATTGTCACCAACCTTTCATGTAGGGGCTATGGTACATTATTGAGTCTATGGATGCTTATCCATACTCATAACTCTTCTCCATTCTATTTTAAAAGCTTTCTCTTATGTGATTGTGAAAAGCATATTTATGCTTCTTTGACATTTCACTTCCTTCCATCCCTTTTGAGTCTTTATCTCATCTTTAATCTTTGAAGTGAGTTAGAACTTATTCTTCTTCTCTCTTATTCTAGGTTTAGAGTTCCTCAAACCTCACTAGCCATAAGATATCCATTGAATAATGACATAGGGTAGGTCTTAGTTTCCCTTAGAATCTTCCCTTTCTCTACTTGAGTCTTCTCTCTTTCACCTCCAAACAAAATCAAAACACCTAATAAAGGTTAAGCTTTCTCATGTGCCAAGGGACTTGGCCATGGGATACTTGCACACAATCCATATGGGGATGAGGTGTAGGGTATCTATCATGATAAATAAGTCTTAGCATGAGGATGATTCACAAACATAAACTAAAAAACACTTCTTAATCCAAAATAACAAAAACACCTAACAAGTAAAATAGGCTAGTGTGCTTGAGCCTTAATCTTTGGAACTAGGTTTGGGGATTTCCTCCATACCTAGGTGTGCTTCTTATCCCTTTCATTTTGGAGTGATGTAAGAAGTACATGCTCCATTGAATGAGACTTGAATACACTCTCCTATGCAAACTCAAATAAAAAGCTTCTAGAAAGCTCCAAACCAAAAACAAGTGTCTTTCATGCGGGAATTCTCTTCTCATCTCCATGACTCTTAACGAAAGAACTCACTTCGACTTGTATTTTTCAAGACGGTAAACGCACTTGTTCCGGATGAGCTTGCAACACCTAAGCATATGCATAAGCAGTTCAATCATAAAAAAACACAAACAAACAAATTTTCTCCCTAGTTAGGGTAACTATGCCGACTCTGATTCTCACTCCCAATGAGATACATAGGCAGTGGGGTAGGGCCCATTCGAGCACACTTCTTTCTTTTCTCTACATTTTTCATTTTTCTTTCCTGTTAGCAGCAGATGAAGCAGATACCCTCTCCCTTTGAACATTGAAAGAAAGCGTGGAACTCGTCGAGTAAGATGGACGTAAAGGGGTGCTAATACCTTCCCTTCACGTAACCGACTCCCTTACCCATTCTCTCTGGTTCACAAGATCTCATTCTTTCCTTTTTGCCTAAGTTTGTGCAGCATTACCTTTCCCTTTCCTTGGGATAAAAATGCTTGGCTGGTGACTCTTGTTCTTTTTTCGCACCACTTTTACGTTTGTACTAGGATGAAACTCCTGAGACCGACAATAAGCATTTGCGAGCAGTGTAGGAACTAGATTTCTGATGAGAAAAATCTTTATCTTATTGATGTCAACAAAGTTTTCTATATTGGTAAATGAGAAAATCCCATAGATGAGAAATGCGAAGATGACTTCGAATGAAACTATATTTCCGATATTGGCAAAGTATAATGCTCTCTCAATCAGAAATTTGGAGGACAGACCCTCGATTCCTCCTTTGGTAGTCCAATGAGCTTTAACTTCTGACTTTTCCAAAGCAAGATTGTTGGCAATTATTGATTCTCTCGGCATTCCTTCCAATATGGAGAATGGTATTTTATCATTAATAGGTATTCTTATCAACTGAGAGTACTCTTCTAATGTTAGGCAGAGTTGATAATCGGGAAATGTGAAGTAGTGGTACATCGGGTCGTAGAACTGGACCAGTGTAGCAAGAACACCTTCTACCATGCTAAATTTTAGTAGGGACAAAAGTTCTCTAAACGTTTCCCTAAATGATTCTCTATCTATTTCAAGCTTTCCTAGCTTTCTCAGATAATCCAATCTCGGACTCTTGAATGTAAACTTGTGGGTTTTTTGTCGCCCAAAGTCCATTTTTTTAAAAGACTGATAATATGAAACATATGTTCGTTCAGTTCTTTTAAAGGATAAAATATGAAGAATTTGTTTTGAAGAATGTTTTCTTTTGATGAATACATGAATGCAACACACAAAAACACGGTGAAAACATGGGTTCAAGGATTCGGTGTCATGAGGCTAGAGCTCTACCCGTTCCCACGGTTTTATACTACGGTAAAAGATTTTTGTACCTGTAGATTATGTAAGTCAAAATTAAGGGATAAATATCTACTAAATCCTCAATGTTATGAATATCCGATTGGAAATCACTGAGTTTTCGTGGAGTACTCTATAAACATCGATTTCAAACCAGATACCTAGACTAATTCAGGGACTTTTGAGGTCTCACCTGGTCGGGATTGGACAACCTACAAGCTATCTCAATTATGCCCTACCTATCTTAGAGTGCACTCGACCTCACCCAGATGTGGATTAATCGCATTCCCATTTAGAGAAACCACCCTAAAGGATATAATTTGAACATATATTTTGCGGAAAAATAAACATAAAACAGTATAAAAGTAGGATATATACATGTTCCAAAACTTTAGGTTTTTCTATTTACAAGGTTTAGATGATAATTTCCCACAGACGACGCTATTTTCCTGTTGGCTCGATATTTGTGGTCTTTAATCACTATCTCATTTTTGCTACATTTTTATTTCTTATTTTTTCCTAGTGAAGTTGGTCATGGAAGGGAAAAGATATCTTAAACTCACCTCGCTTTGCATACTGTTATTTAACAGATGCCCACATGGTTTTGGGTTCTTCTTTAGCTTATTTCAACTCTTGGATTAGTGCAAAATTTGTTATTTTTGATATTGATAGGGGTTTCTTTGATATGTGTCTGGGTATAAGATGAATGTTGATTGATAGGGTGATGTTGATGTTTTTGTATTTTTGTATCATCATAATTTTCTGATGTTTTTCTTAGGTTTAGAAACCTAAATTGTTGTTTTTGTTTGGTGTGCTTGCAAAGATCTTACGACCTTTTGTCTACGTACCCCCAAAAAGAGAATTGAAGGATCAGAGCATCGTAGTTCCTCCTAAAAGGCTAGAGATAGGAGTAAAGGGTTGATTTGTATCCTGGTTAAAGCACATGATGTTGATGCTCAAAAGTTTGATTTGTGTCTTAATCAAAGCCCAAGATTGAAGCTGAAAATGTTTGTTTGTGTCCTGATCAAAGCCTAGGGTTGAAGTTGAAAAACAATTATTTGTAACTGGTTGGTTGGTTGCTTGAATTGCATATCTCAAGGCATAAACTGAATAGCATCTTTATTTGCATAGCTCAAGAAAGGCTGAATGGGTACCCTGAATTGCATAACTCAAGGAGGACTGAATGATTGACCTGAATTGCATAACTCATGACAGCTGAATGGGTTATCTTGATTTGCATATCTCAAGAAAACTAGATGTTTATCTTAGTTAGAGTCTAAGACTATGACTGTATTATGGGAAATTAGCTTAGTTAAAGTCCAAGACTATGACTGGTGTTAGCTTAGTTAAAGTCCAAGACTATGATTGTATTGAGTTAGCTTAGTTAAAGTCTAAGACTATGAGTGATGTTAGCTTAGTTAAATTCCAAAACTATTACTGATTTTGATTGACTATAAAGTGTTTTACCTGTATGTGCCTTAATTGAAGCCCAAGGTTGAAGCTAAAAGGTGCTCAGTAGAGAGAATTTATCATCTCTAAAGAGGGGAGATTTTGATTTATCTGTTCCTTATTGAAGCCCAAGGTTAAATCTAAACAAAGAAAAATGACTATATGGAAAAGTTTTATCTATGTCCTGATTTGGAAACCCAAGTGTGAAACTTATTTGTGAGAGACTGACTCTTGATTATTTGTATCTTATATGAAGCCTAAGATGGGAGCTGAAAATCGTTGGTAGACTGACTCTATATGAAGAGTGTGTAAACACCCCAAATTTGCCCTCACCCATTCACACCATGGCTTGTGATCTTTTCATATGCATAAGTTCAATCATAGCATCTCATACCACATTTTTGCTTCACTGCATTATTTCAAAGTCATATGCATCTAGGGTTTGTGATCTGAGCCATCCTTGAGCCAGTTGAGCCACTCCAAAGGTCATTAATCACCTCAAAGGGGTCCATGTGTGTTCAAACATCATATCATATCCTCACCAAGTCAAGAAAGTCAAAGAATCACAAGAACTGAGAAAGGCATGGAAGCAGAGCCAGGTTTAACTGCACAGGTGGCCTAGAATTAGGGTTTTGGTTTCAGAGGCCATAACTCCAAAAATTTTGGTCATTCTTGTTTCTATTGGTCTCTATATGGTATAGGTATCATGCATATCAATTTTCATGAAGAAATTCCACTGGGAAGGCATCTGATCAAGAGTTGACTTCTTGAGCAAGTCAGTGCAAAATCAGAGCATCTGAGGCCCCCAATGACCCAACCAAAGGGTGTTCTTCATCATTTTGAATGTTTATGATCTTTATTTGATCATAGAAGATGTTATAAGTTCACAAAGTTGAAGAATCTCAAGCCATTTGCAAAATTGCCTTTTTGGGAAAGTGACTTGTAATGTAAACTTGCCATTTTGGGAAAGTTTTTCAACCTCCTCAAATTGATTCAAAAATGCTTCAAATGAGAAAACTTTGGTCATGAAAGTTGTAGAATGGATCATTCCCTTTTCAAAAAGTACAAGAACTCATTCTAACTCATTTTGGATCAAAAGTTATGGCTTGCCAAAGTTGGATAAAATCACATAATTTCAAGTTTTGTACCAAAGAGGCAAAGTTGCAAAACCTTATGCCAAGCCTTTATGTGACTTCAAATTGAATTCTAACCTTTGCACAAACATAAACCAATGCCTAAAAATCAGAATGCACCAAGGAATTGTCCATTTTTATGACTTGTACATTAAGAAACTTCAAAAGGGCCAAAAGATCACAAAGTTGCAAAACCTCACACAAACCCTAATCCACTTGCTAATTGGCCTCAAGACTGATTCTATGGCTCTCCTCAATCCTTGCTGCGCAGGACATCCCTTTGTCCTTGGCCTGCCATTGACCCATACCTCTCTTACACAAAAAGTTGACTTTGTGCAAAATGACCCATACCAATCAAGCTAGGCCAGCAACAACTCTCTGACCTATCCCAACTTGATACATGTACCAAAATAAACTCAACACATAACACAACACAACCTGATCTCTCTCACAGGCCAGCATTCTCCAAACTCACCTCTTATGCATTTTGTTTCGAATCTCATCATACAACCTTCAAACATCCAAACAAACTTCACCAAATCACTCACCATGATCCTCTGATCATTTCCCAACCATTGTTTTGGCCTGAAACATCCCACATCAAAAACACGATTCTCATCCCTCACTGAACAGAACTTCATCAATCTCACAAACCAGCCAAAATAAACTCCATACAAGCTTTGCAAACTCCTCAGGAGGTTCATTGGGTTCATTTTGAAGCAACGAAGCAGTCAAAAAGCTCCTGGATTGAAAGCTCCATCTCAGGTAGCCATGTGAAAACATTTTTCCAGAACTCTTGTTTTAAGTTTCTAAATGATTAAGCTTGCTTTCCTGGTCACACTGAACTTTAAATTTTCGAAAATGGTTGAGAAATGAGTGTGTATGGCTTGTCTGAAATTTCTACCATTTTTGTATCTTGCTTCGAATCTGGTTCATGCTTAAAAATAAATTGTTTTTGAGGTCAGGGATGAGTTTAGGGAGATGAGAGGAAGTGATCTGGAGCTTTAGAGCTCCAGAAATGGACTGGGGAGTGATTTGGGAAATTCTCAGGGGAGTTGTGGCCGGAGAAGATGACCGGAGGTCATTTCCGGCCACCTGAATGTCATTAGGGCATTAATCACGTTTAGGGCAAGGTTTGAATTTGGACCATAGATATGGCTGACTTTTGTTGACTCCCGTGCATATGAATGGCCTGATCATCTCATTAAACCCTAATCCCATTTAATTAAATTAATTAATCAGATTTAATTTAATCCAGCCAGTTTAAACGTGGGCCGTCCAGATGCGCGCAGGTTAATTCCCTCCTTTTCCATTTGAATCTCAGCCAGTGGATGTGCATACTTCTCATATTTTCATTTTAATTTCATTTTCTTTTCATTTAATTTGCACGAATTTTTAAAAATAGTAAAATACATTAAAAAATTCTGAATTTTTTTATCAAATCTTTTATTAATTTTCAGAACCCAAAAATATTTTTATTTTTATTTTTTGCATTAAAAATCATTTTTAAATTATTTAAATGTTTATTTTTAATTAGTTAATGAAAATTAATTAATTAAAAATGCATTTAGGTATTTAAAAATCACAAAAAAATTCACATTGCATTTAGAAACATTTAGGAACATTATCAAACCCTCAAACCAAATTTCTTTTTTTTCCTTGGTGCATTTTGACAATTTTTGTTGGAATTAAATTCATTTTAAGGCAATATTTTTGTGCAAACTTTGAAAAATCCATTCTGCCTAACCTTTGAGAGTTTGATGTTGGTTATTCTTGCATTGCATCCTTCATGGCATGTAGTTTATAGGGTAAATTTGGTTTGAATTGATCTTCCATTTTCAATTTGTTTTGCATTTTTCTTGATGAGGTACCTTAAAACCCTAGCCAACTTGAGAAATTCATAACTTTCACTAGGTTAAGAGTTAGATCCCCTCCTTTGGGCAGTGAACTTGTATAGGTTTAGGGTTCCTCTAATCCCATTTTCAATTTTTTATCATATCATTTGCTTCTGATTTTGGAATTTTGTATTGCATGATGCATGTAACCCTAATTTGTGCCTTCCTTTGCATCCATCTTTCATTTGCTTGCATCCAATGACTTGCCTTGACATTTTGTGCATCCACATGATTCATAATACATCTTAGGACATATTAGAATCATGTTTGGTCATTGCATCATTCCTTTTCCATGTTATATGTACATTTCATCTCATAAACATTCATGGATCTTTATGGTTCAAAGCATGCTTCATTTGCATCTTCATGCTTGTATGATCATCCTCATCTCTTGTCATGTGTTTGCATCATCTCCTAGCACCATTAACATCATGTAAATGCTTCTGACTTTGGTTTTCATCATGACATTTCATCTCATTTGCATTGCATTTTATTTCTTTTGCTAACTTTTCAGGTGGTAAGTTGTTTTGAGAAGTGAATTTGCCTTCACTTCTCACAAATCTCTTCTCATCTCTCTTGCATCATTGCTGCATTTTATCTTTGTATTAGAGTGAACTTGCTCATTCATGTTCATCTCTTACTTTCTTTCTTCAGGCAACTTGTCTTCTTGAATGAAGCAAGTTGTCTTGCTTCTCTTTGCTCCTTCCTCCTTTCATCTGCTCCTCTCCTTGGTGGTTCCTTGAAGATCTTTCTCTCTTAAGCCTCACAAACCCTAGGATCTCCAAGTATGATAATAATTAGGGTTTGATTAGTCCCCCATTTAGCTTTTACCTTTGTGTCATCTTTGAGTCTTCTCTTCTCATCTCATAACCAGGGACTAAACCCTAAAGGTTTTAAGGCTTTGTGATTAAGCTTATGCCTGCATCCTTCTATTAGGATGGAGTGTATAACTTTAATCCTAAGTGTTAAACCCTTAATGTGTTTAAATCTTTTAATCAATTCACCTAATAATCACTAAGACAACAAGCTTGTAACTTGGGCCTTGCATTAGGGTTCTAATTCTTCCTTAATTGGTTAAGAAGGACTAACCCTAGTGTTAATGGACAAGTCCCCCTCAAGTTTGTCTTACAAACCATAAAACTCACTTCTTAATCCCACCATTAACTAAAATCCACTCTAATAAAGTCTTTGTTTTGTCATGAGGTTAATCCCTAATCATGGATTAAGTTGAGGAGCCTTCATCAGCTTAAATGTTCTCATCTATTATCCTTCTATTAGGACGGTGTAATGAGTCCATTAAATCCTTGATTATGGCTTAAACTCATTACTTAACACTAAACAAAAACAACAAAAACACCTAAATAAATACCAGTAGGTTAATGATCTTAATCCTACATCATGGTGATTAAGTGTGAGGTGCTTACTTCACATTTAAGGTATTCTCATTACCCCCAATCAGAGGGAAGATGTGATGAGTTTACTAACCCTTGGTTTAGGCTTAAGCTCATTCTCTTACGACAAACTTTCAAAAGCAATAAAAGACTGAAAACACAAAAAACAAGCAATAATCGTCTCCTTCGGGATTCTTTTCTCATCATCTCCACTCACAAACGAGAACTCGCTTCTTCCGTCTAATGCAAGACAGTTTGCACCTGAGCTAGACAGGTCATACACTTGAGCATAGACAAGTAAGCAGTTCACAAGTCAATCTATCTTTCAGTCTCTTTGAGTCGAACTACGGTGTTCTGACTTCCTCATTGCACGAGAGGATACGTAGGCATATCTTAACAGTTATCGAACACAAGTCTCTGTATATTCCCCCTCCTTCTAGCATTATTCTCTTAGCCTCATAGTCTTGAGCTTCACTCTTATTCTTATACTGACACTTCTCTTATACACTTCACACTTCTTTTACACTGACACTTGCATTCTTTCTAGCTTTGATACACAGATAGCACTGACACTACCCCTTTGAAACACAAATCTTTTAAGCGTGGATCCCGTCGAGTACGGCAGACAATCTGGGTGCTAACACCTTCCCAGGTTGTAACCAACCCCCTTTCTCAGTCTCTCTGGTTCGCAACCGTCTTATCCATATCTTTCTAGGTCTATGCAGCATTACCTTTCCTTCGGGATAAAAATGCCTAGCTGGCGACTCTATTCATTTCTTTCTCTTTCACCGACCGTTCGCGTATGTACCCCATTTGACTTAGCCTCATTTGGTGGGAGCGACAGCTTGGCGACTCTGCTGGGGACCCTTATACTGTAACCAGGGCTTCTGGTTCTTTTAATGGGTTCCTCCTAGCGCTTGTTTGATTTGTGTTTATTGGGGTGTTATGTGCTATGTGTGTTTGTTTATTTGCTTTATTTACTGCTTTATGTACAATTATTTGTTGCTTTCTTTACAGTTTTATACATCATACTGTCATACTGTCATCTGCTGGATTTGATTTTCTGTTTTGATGGGTGGGGTTCCATTGAGAGTTTGAGGTCCTATACCTGGGACCTGAGTGACACCTAGGCTAGAGTGGTTCATATTCTTTCCCATTCCATTTCGGTCTGGTGCGGGAATATGAAACACGGTTCAGATGTGGGTTTCTTCTTGAGAACTCTGTGCTACAGATTTCCTGTAGTGCTAGAGCTATCTGGGAAGCCTGCTAAGTCTGTATGACCTTTATTATGACCTTCAGAAACTGAGGTGAATTAGAGGAGGATCTTTTATGGTTATTGTTGTCGCTCCCGATAAGTGAACAGGGTCAAATAGGGTACAGACGCGAACGGTCGGCGAAGGGAACAGTGAGAACACACAGCCGTGAACTCACTGGAGAATGAATAGAGTCGCCAGCTAGGCATTTTTATCCCGGAGGAAAGGTAATGCTGCATAGACCTAGAAAAAGATGGATAAGACGGTTGCGAACCAGAGAGACTGAGAAAGGGGGTTGGTTACAACCTGGGAAGGTATTAGCACCCAGATTGTCCGCCGTACTCGACGGGATCCACGCTTAAAAGATTTGTGTTTTAAAGGGGTAGTGTCAGTGCAATTTGTGTATAAAATAGCTGGAAAAGGATGTACAGGTGTCAGTGCAAAGGAAATGAAGTGTATAATGATGTGAAGTATGAAAGTGTCAGTGTAAGAAAGGAATGAAATGCTCAAGATCATGAGGCTTAAAGAATAAAGCTAGAAAGAGGGGGAATATACATAGACGTTTGTTCGTTAACTGTTAAGTTATGCCTACGTATCCTCTCGTGCAATGAGGAAGTCAGAACACCGTAGTTCGACCCAAAGAGACTGAAAGATGAATTGACTTGTGAACTGCTTGCTTGCCTATGCTCAAGTGTATGATCTGTCTGGCACAGATGCAAACTGTCTTGCATTAGACGGAAGAAGCAAGTTCTCGCTTATGAGTGAAGATGATGAGAAAAGAATCTCGGAGGAGACGATTACTGTTTGTTTTTTGAGTTTTCAGTCTTTTATTGCTTTTGAAAGTTTGTCGTAAGTTAATGAGCTTAAGCCTAAACCAATAGGTTAGTAAACTCATCGCATCTTCCCTCTGATTAGGGGTAATGAGAGTACCTTAAGTGTGAAGTCAGCTTCTCACACTTAATCACCTTTGATGTAGGATTAAGATCATTAACCTACTTGTGATTATTTAGATGTTTTTGGTGTTTGTGTTTAGTGTTGAGTAATGAGGTTAAGCCATAATCAAGGATTAAACAGACTCATTACACCATCCTAATAGAAGGATAATAGATGAGAATGTTTAAGCTGAGGAAAGCTCCTCAACTTAATCCATGATTAGGGATTAAACTCATGACAAAACAAGCCTTTGGTTAAGTGGATTTTATTTAATGGTATGATGATGAAGTGATTTTTATGATTTGTAAGACAACTTGAGGGGGACTTGTCCATTAACACTAGGGTTAGTCCTTCTTAACCAATTAAGGAAGAATTAGAACCCTAATGCAAGGCCCAAGTTACAAGTGCGATGTCTTGATACTTATTAAGTGAGTTGATTAAGAGATTTAAACACATTAAGGGTTTAACACTTAGGATTAAAGTTATACACTCCATCCTAAGAGAAGGATGCAGGCATAAGCTTAATCACAAAGCCTTAAAGCCTTTAGGGTTTAGTCCCTGATTATGAGATGAGAAGAGAAGACTCAAAGAGACACAAAGGTAAAACTAAGAGGGGATACTAATCAAAACCCTAATTCATTGTCATGCTTGGTTGTTCCTAAGGTTTGTGAGGTTTAAACAAGAACAATCTTCAAAGGAGCCACCAGGAAGCAGATGAAAGGATCAAGAGAAGCAAAGTGACTTGCTTCATTCAAGAAGTCAAGTCACTTGAAGAAAGAAAGTGGGAGGAACAAGAAGGAGCAAGCTCAATCTCAAATACATGCATAAATGCAGCAATGGATGCAAGAGAGATGAAGAGAAAAGTTATGAGAAATGAAGGCAAATTCACTTCTCAAGTTTACTTACCACCTGAAATGTTAGAAAGAAATGCAATGCAATGCAAAATGAAATGAGATGACATGATGAGAAACAAAACCAGAAGCATGTTAATGATGATAATGATGCTATGGAATGCTACAAACATGAGGCAAGGCATGGGAATGTTCATACAAGATCATGGATGCAAAGGATGCAAACTTAGAAGCATGGATACACATGAAAAGTTAGGAAGCATACAAAGCATACAACATGGCAAATATGTGATGCAATGATCAAACATACTTTCTACATGTCTTATGATGTTAAATGAATCACATGAATGCTTGAAATGTCATGACAAGTCATGTTATGCAAGAGAATGCAAGAGGTATGCAAATGAAAGCCCAAATTAGGGTTTATGGATCAAACAACAAACAAAAACCAAAAACAGAAGCAAACCCTAATATAAAAAATGGAAAATGCCACCCAAAGGAACCCTAAACCTATACTAAACCAATGTCCAAAGGGGAGGTCTCAACTCTCAACCAATCTCAAGTTATGAATTTTCTAAGTTATTAGGGTTTTTAGGGCTCTTAAACAAAAGAAATGCCAAACAAATTGAAAATGCAAGATCAAATCATGGCCTTTTTATCCTAGAAACTACATGCTAAACACAAAACAATGCAAGAAGAATCAATGTCCAACTCTTCCTAGATAGGCAGAAATGAATTTTTGAACTTATGATCAAAATAATGCACAAAAAATGATTTAATTCAATGAAAAAATTCTCAAAATGCATCAAGATCAAAAAAGAAATTTGGTTTGAAGGTTGGACAATGTTTCTAAATGTCTTAGAACATTTCATGAATTTTTTGGTGATTTTTAAATACCTAAAAGTATTTTTAATTAATTAATTTCCATTAATCAATTAAAAATAATCTTTAAAATATTTAAAAATACTTTTTTAATGATAAAAAATAAAATAAAAATATTTTTGTGTCTTAAAAATTAATAAAACTTTTAAGAAAAAGTTTCATAATTTTTAAGATATTTTTGCTATTTTAAATTAAATATGCAAGTTAAATGAAAAGAAAATGAATTAAAATTAAATAAAATGAAAGTAATCAGGATGGAGGGATGAGATTCACTCTGGATTTGAATCTGTTGACTACGCGCGTCATCCAAGGGTCCAGGTTGACTCTGATTAAATTATTTAAATTATGATTAATTAAGCTAAACACGTGGATTAGGGCATAAACAGACAGATCTGGACCACTCACTCACGCGCGAAGTCAACAAGTCAAAGGCCATCAACGCTCAGAATTCAAACTTGAGTTAATTACGTGATTAGGGCACAAATCACTTTCAGGTGGCCGGAGAAGACTTCCGGTCGTCTTCTCCGGCCAGCATCTCCCCTGAGAAATCCCCAAACCCCCAAAAAGCCAACTAAAATGAAATCTAAGAATTGGGAAATGTTCTCCAACCACTCACGAATCAAAACCCTCTCTCAAAGCAAATTTATTCTTCCTAACAAAGCTGAATCGAAGAAAATAAGAACTAGGGCACGCAAGTTTCAGAAGCTAATTAAATACTCAATTCAAAGCCATTTCAAAAACCAAAAGCACCAGGATACTCAGTGAAGCATAGAGAACAAGTTTATAACATGAAAGATGATTTCTGGAAAAATAATTTTCAAGCTACCTGAGATTCGAAGCTTTCACTCTGATGATTTTCTGGCCACCTTTCCTTGTGCAATCTGTAACCCGGTGAACTGACTTTAGTTAAATGTTGCGGATAGCAAGAGTCGCCACCGACTTTTATTTTATCCAAAGGAAAGGCATAAAAGAACAGGAAAGACCTTAGAGAATGTTTTTGGGTCCGGGGGGTAGGTTATGAAAAGGGAAGGTGTTAGCACCCTTTTCATCCATGGTTATCCATGGGCTCTTAGGTACTTAAGCTCACTTTTGAATTGTTTTGAAAGTGTAGTGTGTGAATAAGAATTTTCAGAATAGTTAGTAAATAATCCATGTAAGGATGTGTTAAAAACATGTTTGAAAATTTGTTTGAGAATTGTTTAAGTGTGAAAAAGTTTTGAAATGAGCTTAAGTACTTAAAAGTAACTTTCCCTAATGTTTAAAGGTCTTTCTTGTTTTTTTATTCTTTCCTTAGTAAGACTATCCCTACTATAATGGAGTAGGTAGTCCTTACTTTGGATGTTTAAGGGACATGTAAGGGACAACTTGATTTTGAAGGCAATGGTGGGGTGTAATAAGCATTTATAAGGGACTATCATCATTTTTCCGAAGGGACTCGATTCGTATAGGCAACCATAAAGGGACTTTGATGATTTTTATTCGAGGGACATTGCTTTCTACACCCCACTTAACCATTATTCGTAGGCAACTGGAGGGGTATCCCTAAGGAAGTGAGACGGCGATTAAAATCGACTTACGTGTGTGAAGTGTTTAAATTAATTATCTTCGATTAAAAAATTATCTAAATTCATTTTAATATTACATACATGTTATTTACACTCCCTAATCACTAACCATAATAATAATTAAAATAATCACAACTTTACAACCAGGAACAATTACAAAATTATAATAGAAAATAATAAGCAAAATAATTAAATAAAAGTAAACCAAATATAAATAAGCAATAATAATGGGTTAATAAATAATAATAATAATAATATGAAATTAATAAAGCAAAATAATTTGGTTAGTAAAATAATAATAATAATAATTAGAATAAATGAGATTATAAACATAAAAATAGATAATAACATGGTTAGTAATAAAAATTAATTAACAAATTAAAGAAATTATAATAAACAACAATTAATTAATAGAAATTAACAATATATAAAAAATAATTAACATACATAATTAGATAATTTTTATATTCATATAATATTTAAATTATTATAATTACAAAAATTTTAATTATTATGAACATATATTTATAATTTATATACATATTATAAGAAAAATAGATTTTAAATGTCATAAAAAAAACTAATTCCATTAGTTATCATATTTACAACTTATTTTAACTATATATAAATTAAACTATTTCAAACATTAAGAGAAAATTAATTTAAATTACAAATGAAAAAAAATTATAATTATATTAGGAATTAATAAAAAAAAACAGAATTTAATGTTATTTTTTTTTAAAAAATATTTTAAGATTTGGAAAATTAGGTTTTTATATTTTTTAGGATTTAAGAATTAGGGTTTATATATATATACAAATTTATTTTTTTATATCTTACATAATATTATTTTAATAAAATTTTAACTAATAAAAAAAAAACAAGAGTTTCATTATATATTTTTTAGAATATTATTTTAAGATTAATTAAATTATATATCATATATACATATTTTAAATAATAATATATTAACAATTAATTTAAACATTGAAAATCAAAGAAAAGAAAAGAAAAAAAAGAACCTGGTGGGGCTGGGGTTTGAACCCAGTCCCCTATGCTTGTCTTCAAGGGAGCACACCACTGGGCCATGGACGCATAGGCAAGAGATGAGAGGAAAAGATTTGTTTTATGCCTTATGATGTAAAATCCAGTAAAATGTGAAAAACAAAAGGCCTGGTGTAAGACTCGAACCCAGGACCTTCATATTATCAAGCGTACGCATTACCACCCGGCTGGAAGAGCCAATTCTGCTAGCTTGTTGGCAAATAATCATTATATATTAAGTCTTTTGTAATCCTGAAAAATAAACAAAAAATAATGCCATGGCCAAGGATCGAACCAGGGCCCTTATAACAAATACGTTTCAGCCTAACCACCAGGACATGCACGCGCATGTGACTACAAACAACAACACAATAATAAAATAGATTAATAATTATTTGAATTTACAAACGCGCGGGAGACTTCATCTTCAACCTCCTGTGCTGCGAATTTTCTTGTGAAATTACCTGCAAAGTTTCCTGCGAAAAAGAAGATTCCCAGCAAAACCTATGGACATCAACAAGCAATGAAACTATACGATTCGGCCAAATTAATTCCAGAATCATGATCTAGGCATTCACACGATCAATGCTACGTTTTTAGAATTAATTTATATTGCTTGAATCTAAAGTTCCTAAACCTAAGTCAAAACCCTAGCTATGGCATTTTGCGAATTGGCCACGGTTTCTTTGGTTTTTTTGTCCAGAAACAAACTACACAACATCATAAACAACATTAGTCAATCAAAATCCATTAAATGGCAGTGAATTATGAGAATCGAAAAAATGCTTTCAAGTATGAACAATGCTACGGGTTACTCATATGTGCACGAATTGGATGCATTTGAGGGTTGGTTTCCACTCAATGATGACTAAAGAAGCTAGCCATGTCTTTGTTTTACCTTGTAGAGCCTTCAATCTCCAAATCCGAATTTCAACTTTTGAAGAATTTTTGTGTTCTTGTTCTTACCTCTTGGCTGCTCCCATTCGTGTCTGAACATTAGGTTTGTATTAAGTATATATGTGTGATGAATTTAGGTCAGAAATATTGATGGGCTATGTGAAAAATTGATCCAAAAAAGATTGACAAAGATTAAGTTGTAAAAGTCAAATATTTGATCATAAAACCTTGCTATCTTGGGATGATTCATATGATTTCCTTCTTCTTTGACTCCAATCACACTTTATGATTTTTTAGATCCAATCACAAAAATATCTTTTCATATTTAATATTTTTTTTAAATTTAAAATGATTTAAAATGTAATAAATCATAATAAATTAATAAAATAAAATAAAAAATATGAAAATATCATGAAAATTTCGTGCATGGCATTATGAAGTGGATTGGGTCACAAATTGAATGGCCCATTTGAAAAGAAATGATTTTGAACCTCCCTTTTCAACATAAACCATCACAAAATTTCTTAACTTTGCAAAGGCACATCTCCCTCAATTTTAAGGGTATGAGGGTGTTCTTGGACTTTTTGGAAAGCTTGAAGAGTCCTCTAAACAACCCCACTGGTTTCAGGTCCATATCATTTACCAATCTCAAGTTATGCCCTTTTGAAGTTGTTGACTTTTTGTTGACTTTTGAAATGACCTATAATGTCTTAGATCATATCTTTCAAATGAAGCATTTTTGGGCTTAACCTTCAACATCAAAGTTGTAGAGAATTCAATTTCCTTCAAAATGAGCTTTGGATGGAGACTTGGTGATGAAGTATGTGAAAGTTATGGCTGGTCAAAGTTCAGTTGACTTTTACTGAGGAAACCCTAATTTAGAAACTCCTGATTATTGATGATCTGGAATTTCCTTGATGAATCATGATCAACCTTTGATCAAATGATGAATTTTACTTCATATACTTGATGTTGACAAAAAATCATGAAGTTTGACTTTGGTTTGACCACAGTTGACCTTAGTTTGACTTTTTAACTGCATTGACTGATTTTGACTTATCTGATCATCTGACTGAGCAAACTTTTGAGAAAAGTCTTGAAACTTGACATGGGGGTTCTTATTCACATATAAGATGTTATGAAACTCACTTGAGGTATTGGAAGTTCATTTAGCCTGATTAAAGTCAAAACCCTAGTTTTGGATGCACTGCTTAGGAGGTGCATTGTCTGAGGGAATTGTAAACTTCTTTGACCAATTGTGAACTTTGTGAACCTTGTGAATCTTCATAAGATGTCTTGTGATACTCATGGGAGGTATTGTGAAGCTTGTGAACCTTGTGAACCTCATGAAGTGGCTTTGTAGACCTCATAAACCTCAGGGAAGCTTTGTAATCATTATGAAACTTGTGAACTTTGTGAACCTTCAAGAAGCAACCTATGGACTTCATGAATCTCGTGAAAGGTCTTGTAGATGTTGAGAAGCTTGTGAACCTTGTGAACCTCAAGAAGTGACTTGTAGACTTCATGAACCTCATGAAAGGTTATATAAGCATTGAGAAACTTGTGAACCTTGTGAACCTTCAAGAAGTGACTTGTAGACCTCCTGAACCTCATGAAAGGTTATGCAAGTGTTGGAGAACTTGTGAACCTTGTGAATATTCTTAAAACACAAAGTCTTGTATTGTGAGGGCAAATTTTGGGGTGCAACAGCTGCCCCTGTTCAATTTTCTGAAACCTGAGGGGTTAGATTGGTATATTTGCCAGTCGTAACCTGGAAGGTTGAAGGGGATTGAACACAAAAGCCCAAAAATTTGCACTCACCAGTGCATGGACTGATATTGATGGTTGGTTGAACATGATTGAGTGGGCTTGAAAATGCCACTAGGGGAAAATTCTTCAGTAGTATGATGAGAGCTGTCAGGAGTCTGGAGTAATACTGATGTATGAGCATGTCTTCATGAGGATAAAGCAATCAATAGTGATAACCCTAAAGCAGTCTTGAAGTAATGATATGATTTCAGGAGGATAGAGCAATGAATAGCTCTAAAGCAGTCTTGTGATATATCTTCAGGAGGATAGAGCAATCAATAGCTCTAAAGCAGTCTTGAAGTAATGATATGATTTCAGGAGGATAGAGCCATCAATAATGACAACTCCAAAGCAGTCTTGAAATAATAATGTGATATGTCTTCAGGAGGATAGAGCCATCAATAATGACAACTCCAAAGCAGTCTTGAAGTACTGATTTCAGGAGGATAGAGCCATCAATAATGACGACTCCAAAGCAGTCTTGAAATAATAATGTGATATGTCTTCAGGAGGATAGAGCCATCAATAATGACAACTCCAAAGCAGTCTTGAAGTACTGATTTCAGGAGGATAGAGCCATCAATAATGACAACTCCAAAGCAGTCTTGAAATAATAATGTGATATGTCTTCAGGAGGATAGAGCCATCAATAATGACAACTCCAAAGCAGTCTTGAAATAATAATGTGATATGTCTTCAGGAGGATAGAGCAATCAATTATGACAACTCCAAAGCAGTCTTGAAGTACTGATTTCAGGAGGATAGAGCCATCAATAATGACAACTCCAAAGCAGTCTTGAAATAATAATGTGATATGTCTTCAGGAGGATAGAGCCATCAATAATGACAACTCCAAAGCAGTCTTGAAGTACTGATTTCAGGAGGATAGAGCCATCAATAATGACAACTCCAAAGCAGTCTTGAAATAATAATGTGATATGTCTTCAGGAGGATAGAGCCATCAATAATGACAACTCCAAAGCAGTCTTGAAGTACTGATTTCAGGAGGATAGAGCCATCAATAATGACAACTCCAAAGCAGTCTTGAAATAATAATGTGATATGTCTTCAGGAGGATAGAGCCATCAATAATGACAACTCCAAAGCAGTCTTGAAGTACTGATTTCAGGAGGATAGAGCCATCAATAATGACAACTCCAAAGCAGTCTTGAAATAATAATGTGATATGTCTTCAGGAGGATAGAGCCATCAATAATGACAACTCCAAAGCAGTCTTGAAGTACTGATTTCAGGAGGATAGAGCCATCAATAATGATAACTCTAAAGCAGTCTTGAAATAATAATGTGATATGTCTTCAGGAGGATAGAGCCATCAATAATGACAACTCCAAAGCAGTCTTGAAGTACTGATTTCAGGAGGATAGAGCCATCAATAATGACAACTCCAAAGCAGTCTTGAAATAATAATGTGATATGTCTTCAGGAGGATAGAGCCATCAATAATGACAACTCCAAAGCAGTCTTGAAGTACTGATTTCAGGAGGATAGAGCCATCAATAATGACAACTCCAAAGCAGTCTTGAAATAATAATGTAATGATCTTCAGGAGGATAGAGCACTGGATAGCTCTAAAGCAGTCTTGAAGTAATAATTTCAGGAGGATAGAGCAATGGATAGCTCTAAAGCAGTCTTGAAATAATAATGTAATGGTCTTCAGGAGGATAGAGCACTGGATAGCTCTAAAGCAGTCTTGAAGTAATAATGTAATTGTCTTCAGGAGGATAGAGCACTGGATAGCTCTAAAGCAGTCTTGAAGTCATGAGAAGTTATCAGGAGGATAAAGTAACCCTGAGGTTACAATAAAGCAGTCCCAAAGAAACTCATCAGGAGGATAAAGTAACCCTAAGATTACAATAAAGCAGTCCTGGAAACCATAATTTTGTTTGTTGGATAATTAACCTGAAACAAGGTAGCATTCTGTATAATAATATTAGTTTATGCATTATGTATGCATGTATAATATGATGCACTTAGGTAATGTACTATATGTCTATGGATATATATGCTGTGGTATGATGTAAATGATGTATGTATGATATGACACTGCCGGAAGCGTCTGGGTATCTTTGTATAACAACTGCTGGCCAGGGAAAATAAATCCCGATTCGTTGTTGAAGAGTATATAACCCTCCGTCTGCTGGGGATAACAAGGTATAGATAACCTCCCGTATGCTGGGGATAATAAGGTATATATAACCTCCGTTTTCGTTTGATAGTAGGATAAGTATAACATCCCGTCTTCGTTCGTCGTACTCTTATTGGAAAGTAAATTCCCGTATATCCGTATGAGGATAAAAGAGATGGATATAAATTCCAGGGGAGATGTGACTTTATGAAGATGGATTTGTCCTACTGAGGGTTTGTAGCTGTTTTGTAAAGATGAACCAGTGAAGCTTCGTTGAAATCCTTCCCTCATTCGTCCTTAGTAAACACTATTACTGCATTTTCATGCATTTCTGGTAAACATCAATCATATTCAAAAGCATGATATAACCAATGGATGTTTCGCTTAGGATAAAAGTAAATCTGGATTCAGAGGGAAAAGTAAAGCTGAACTTGAAAACAGAATCGTTTCAACTTCGAGAGTGTATAACCAATTGGATTTAGAGCTCCTGAAATCCATAACTTTCCTGAATACTTTCCCAGAAATCTTCATAGCTGAGTCTTGAAGACATGATACTGACACCATCTGATACTACCGGCATAGACAATTAATTTCCATCATGGTTTTAGCTGAGAATCCAATATCAAGGTAATACAATGAGAAGAATGTGTCTTTAAATTGGGATGGACCATATACGCTCCAAGTGTTAGATTTGAAGAGAGAGCATTGCCCCTTGGTTGAGGATGAATTGTCCCATAATGGAAGTATCTGTAATGAGCTATCTCAAGAGAAACAAGCAGAATGCCCCATAAGCATATGCCCCTGGCATCGTGAACTCTGTAATGTCACCTTTGGTAATTCAACTGTATGAAGAAAAATGCCCCTGGCTATTAAGCACAGCTGAGCCTGGACCTAATTGCCCCAACTGAATTAAACAGTAACTTGGTATGCCTCTTGACTGGGAAACAGTGACTATGCCCTTGGCATTTCAGATAGATGAGGAGATCTGCCTCTGGCTGCTTAAACATAGTTGAATCTTGGCCTGATTGCCCCAAATGAGTTAGGAAATATCATGGCCTGCCCCTTTGATTTGGGAGGTCATGACTATGCCCCTTTGTATACATGGACTTTGATCCAGGAAGCAACTTTGTTTATCGGAAGGACTTTGGTTCATTGAACATTCGTCCTGTAAGTTTCTCCATTTGTCAAACACTCAGGTATATGCAAACAAATATATTCAAAAATGCAATGCTTATGTCTGTCTTGAAGTTTTTTTGAAAAAGAATTATTTTAAAACTTTTTTTTTTTTAGAAAAACTGTGATATTAACTCAAGTTTTATAATAAGCCCTAAAGGAGTCAGGATACCTTTGTGTAGCAGTACGCTTTCAAACTAACCATGCTTCAGTTAGGACTTTTAAAGGGTTATAATGTGGCCTGGTTCATGGTTTAAGAAACAATGGATAAAGGCTCAAATTTTATTTGTACCCAACCCAATCTCCATGATGTTCTTCAGTCCTATGCTCAGTTAACTTATGCATTGAGGCTCAAATGAGTTTGGAATTGTAACACTGACATTTATGATGGTTCAGAAACCGAAAATTTATTTGAACATTCAGTCCTCTCTCTTTGTTGAGGATTCATGGTGACCTCATTTTTTCCTTTTTTGGTTTTATTATCCCTTCCTTTTGCCTGAACTGCTTATTTCAAGGTTACAGTCAGCGGGATGTCTTAATGTTTTACTAAGTCTCCTTCATAGGTTTTGACTTAGTGAATTGTTCTTTTGCTGGATATTGACTGTCAGGTTTCATGATTACAGAGAACCATCATTAGTTGTGTACAACACAAATAATTGGCATATTTGAGTTAATCGAGTAACTACCCTGCCCCGGGTTATGAATAAGGGTTTTAATTTGTGCGAGAATAAAAACTCCTACTTCATAGGCTCAAAAGGGTTGACTAGGGATTAACTTCCTTATATCTCCACTGTTTAGGAATTGAAACAATGCCTGTACATCGTCAGCATAGTCTGTTCAAAAGCATACTGCCTAATATTATGGTATTGTTTTCGTCATCCTCCCTCTACAGGCTTATAGCTTTATCAGGAGTTAAATATCACAAGATAGAAATAAGAAACACAGTTCAAACTATAGTGGAACGAATGGATTAATTCAAGACAAACATATGCAATGCATTAAAGAAAACAAAAGTTTAACATAATAGTAAGTGTTCAAACAAATAAAAGAAATTACAAATGAAAAATTCAAATGTTGTCCCATCCAGTTGGCTGAATGTCTTCAATTGCAATCTGTGAACTTTGAGGAGCAGTATACTTCACCATGAAATCAAATTTGCCACTTGAATGTCCCAAGGTGCCCCATATCCCAACAGGAATAGGTAGGCTTCCTTTCTTGCTATACTGGGCAACTTGTCTTGCAGTTTGAGTATTTGATGGACGATAGTAGAACTCAACTTGACCCTCTGGAGTAACCTCTAGGATTCCTTCGTCAATCAGGTCTTGAATTTTGTTCTTCAACATCCAGCAGTTATTAGTATCATGTCCAGGACTGTTGGAGTGATACTCACATCTTGTCTTGGGATTATAGCGAGGAGAAGAGGTTTTAGGATTTTGAGGAGGACTCTTCAAAGAAACTAGTTTCATTTCCAACAAGCATTGCAGAACTTGTGACATTGGAGTGCTGAACTTGATAAATTGCCTTCTACCTTTCTGGTGTTGAGATGGATTAACCTTATCAGGTCTTTCTTTCTCAATTGAAGGATATTCAATGGAAACCTGTCTCTTACCCTCTTTTATCCTCATCCTCCTTTCAACCAAATCAACTTGTTTTAACGGAGGTTGACTGACAACTAGATCCCTGACTCTGTCACTTTGAAGTTTGTGGACAAAGGTTCTCAGCTCTTCTTGCCCCTGAGCTAAACTTTGAATAAGATCCCCTTGGTCATTCATCTGGATCCTCATTCCTGTCATCTCAGCTTGTAGTTGCTTCAACTGATCATCCTTATTGTCCTCAGGAATCTTTTTCTTAGCCAGCAGTGTCTTCAATTCATCCTGCCCCTTGGATAGGTTCAGGATCAGCTCTTGGAACTGTGCATTTTGTGCCTGGAGATCCTTAACTGATTGTTCGAGAGCCATTGCTGAAATAAACAGCGAGGAGATGAGAAACCTGTGCACAATTATAAACCTGTGATGCAATGATATGGGAATGCATATGCAATGTTTTCAAGGACTGCAGGATTTAAATTTGTTTAAACAACCGGAAAGTAAACCTTTATTAGTGATAAATTTGTCTGCCCCTTGGGCTTACAAACATGAAATGCAATAAATACAAAAGATGGGGTTTTAAGTCTCCCATGGACGTTTCCTCTTTATGTTGAGGTAAGAATTGAGATTCCGTTCCTCGTGAAGTTGCTTTGTTAGCTCTAGGATTCTTGCTTGGCTTGCTTTGTAATGAGCCTCGAAAGTATCTCTTTGCTCCTTCAGTTGGATCCATGATCTCTGTAGGTCTTCCATATCAGTAGGCATGTCTGGGTGAAAGATGGTATAAGCAGTATCTCCTTCAGCAGCAGGTTCCATGGTAACTGGTAGGATGGCAGGATATGGCATCATGAGTGTCTGAGCACGAGATCGTACCCATCTGAGATAAGACTCCATAGGAATAGTGTACTTAGGCTCCAGTGTCTTGCTGTCAATCCTGTTTACCTTTCCCCAAGCTCGTATGAATCTCTGACGGTAACCCTGAAGATCGTTGTCGTAATCAAACACAATGCCCTGAATCAACATGTCATGTGGACCATCGCTCCGGGC
This sequence comes from Lathyrus aphaca, assembly GCA_963966055.1. Taxonomy (NCBI): domain Eukaryota; kingdom Viridiplantae; phylum Streptophyta; class Magnoliopsida; order Fabales; family Fabaceae; genus Lathyrus; species Lathyrus aphaca. The sequence goes on along the minus strand of OZ014521.1, from coordinate 88,645,759 downwards.
GTAACCAAACTGTCGTAAAGCTAGAGATGGGTTGTAGGTGATGCCTCCTCTTATGCCTAGAAGTGGCACATTAGGAAACTCCCCACAACGGTCAATGATAGTGACATTCTCCATAGATCTGGAGCACCAATGAATATCTGCATGAGAGAGTGACATAATCCTTTTGGACCATCTGAACCCTTGCTCATTCTTCATTACTGAGCGAGGAAGGTGAGAAATAAACCACCTGGATAGTAAAGGTATGCAGCACATCAAAGTTCCTCTTGCCCTTATAGTACGGGTATGAAGAGAATGCAGGATGTCTCCAAGCAATGTAGGCACTGGATTGTGACTCAGGAAGATGTTGATGGCATGAACATCTATGAACTGATCTGGATTGGGGAACAATACTAAGCCATATATCAGCAAGGCTAAGATCTCCTCAAAAGCATCATAGCTCATGGCCTTCAAGAACATTTGAGCTTTATCCACTAATACCTTAGCAAGAATACCCTTGACTCCACTTCTCGTTTCTAGAACAATGTCAGACTTCTTCAGATGTAGAGCTGCAGCAATAACCTCTGGTTTAAGCTCCTTCTCCAAGCCTGTGAAAGGTCTTTGATCAAGAACGGGTATACCCAGAAGTTTAGAGAACTCCTCCATGGTTGGAACCAGCTGATAGTCAGGAAAGGTAAAGCAATGGTGCTTAGGGTCAAAGAACTGAAATAGGACACTCATCATGTCTTCATTGAACCCTGAAGTGACTAGATCCAATAGGTGACCATGTCTCTTGTTGAACCGGGAGTGATCAGACACTTGAGAAACCAACTCTTTAAGCTTGGGAGGTATCCCCACAAAGTTGATCCTGATGGTGTTTCTACGAGCAGAAGCCATGACCTGCAACAAAGAACAAAGATAAATCCCTTGGTCCTTGAAATGGTTAGGGAAAATGATATGCTCATGATGCATGATGATGTCATGATGTTATGCTCAATCACAAACATGTGGCACACACAAACAAGTCACACCATAGCCCTAGGTTTAAAGGCTCGCATGAGGTTTAAAGGTAAGTACCCTCCCCTGAAGTTAGATGGTTCATCCTGTCCTACAAAAGTAACCAGGTTCTAAGGGATCTCAATATCATTGATCCTTCACAAGGGTGGTTGATCAGAAGGCAACTTACTTGCCAACCAAAACCCTCCAAGTTTAAGATCTCAATGAGCGTAGCATCGAGTGTCAACCAACTTCAGTCTGCACCAAAGCCGGTTACCTCACTACTTTCTAGAGGCCAAGATGAGTTAACTAGGGTTCTAAAAGTTAGTTAGTGCATTGACAACATATGGCAGCCTCAATATTATCCTCAACTTGACTTAAGGAATATAAGCACCAACCAAGAAGTCGCACTAACTATGGCCACCAGATCAACCATGTCGATATACGTCGCACAGTTTCCTTGGTCTATTGCCATTTACCTAAGGTACACTAGATCCGGGTTAGGACCTTTCACACATAAGAGCACCCCAACAAGGTAATATAAAGCACACAAGGCAAACAATTTAAAGTGATCTTAATTCCTAAGGGTACCCCTCTTAAATAGATCCCCAGCAGAGTCGCCAGTTCTGTAACCCGGTGAACTGACTTTAGTTAAATGTTGCGGATAGCAAGAGTCGCCACCGACTTTTATTTTATCCAAAGGAAAGGCATAAAAGAACAGGAAAGACCTTAGAGAATGTTTTTGGGTCCGGGGGGTAGGTTATGAAAAGGGAAGGTGTTAGCACCCTTTTCATCCATGGTTATCCATGGGCTCTTAGGTACTTAAGCTCACTTTTGAATTGTTTTGAAAGTGTAGTGTGTGAATAAGAATTTTCAGAATAGTTAGTAAATAATCCATGTAAGGATGTGTTAAAAACATGTTTGAAAATTTGTTTGAGAATTGTTTAAGTGTGAAAAAGTTTTGAAATGAGCTTAAGTACTTAAAAGTAACTTTCCCTAATGTTTAAAGGTCTTTCTTGTTTTTTTATTCTTTCCTTAGTAAGACTATCCCTACTATAATGGAGTAGGTAGTCCTTACTTTGGATGTTTAAGGGACATGTAAGGGACAACTTGATTTTGAAGGCAATGGTGGGGTGTAATAAGCATTTATAAGGGACTATCATCATTTTTCCGAAGGGACTCGATTCGTATAGGCAACCATAAAGGGACTTTGATGATTTTTATTCGAGGGACATTGCTTTCTACACCCCACTTAACCATTATTCGTAGGCAACTGGAGGGGTATCCCTAAGGAAGTGAGACGGCGATTAAAATCGACTTACGTGTGTGAAGTGTTTAAATTAATTATCTTCGATTAAAAAATTATCTAAATTCATTTTAATATTACATACATGTTATTTACACTCCCTAATCACTAACCATAATAATAATTAAAATAATCACAACTTTACAACCAGGAACAATTACAAAATTATAATAGAAAATAATAAGCAAAATAATTAAATAAAAGTAAACCAAATATAAATAAGCAATAATAATGGGTTAATAAATAATAATAATAATAATATGAAATTAATAAAGCAAAATAATTTGGTTAGTAAAATAATAATAATAATAATTAGAATAAATGAGATTATAAACATAAAAATAGATAATAACATGGTTAGTAATAAAAATTAATTAACAAATTAAAGAAATTATAATAAACAACAATTAATTAATAGAAATTAACAATATATAAAAAATAATTAACATACATAATTAGATAATTTTTATATTCATATAATATTTAAATTATTATAATTACAAAAATTTTAATTATTATGAACATATATTTATAATTTATATACATATTATAAGAAAAATAGATTTTAAATGTCATAAAAAAAACTAATTCCATTAGTTATCATATTTACAACTTATTTTAACTATATATAAATTAAACTATTTCAAACATTAAGAGAAAATTAATTTAAATTACAAATGAAAAAAAATTATAATTATATTAGGAATTAATAAAAAAAAACAGAATTTAATGTTATTTTTTTTTAAAAAATATTTTAAGATTTGGAAAATTAGGTTTTTATATTTTTTAGGATTTAAGAATTAGGGTTTATATATATATACAAATTTATTTTTTTATATCTTACATAATATTATTTTAATAAAATTTTAACTAATAAAAAAAAAACAAGAGTTTCATTATATATTTTTTAGAATATTATTTTAAGATTAATTAAATTATATATCATATATACATATTTTAAATAATAATATATTAACAATTAATTTAAACATTGAAAATCAAAGAAAAGAAAAGAAAAAAAAGAACCTGGTGGGGCTGGGGTTTGAACCCAGTCCCCTATGCTTGTCTTCAAGGGAGCACACCACTGGGCCATGGACGCATAGGCAAGAGATGAGAGGAAAAGATTTGTTTTATGCCTTATGATGTAAAATCCAGTAAAATGTGAAAAACAAAAGGCCTGGTGTAAGACTCGAACCCAGGACCTTCATATTATCAAGCGTACGCATTACCACCCGGCTGGAAGAGCCAATTCTGCTAGCTTGTTGGCAAATAATCATTATATATTAAGTCTTTTGTAATCCTGAAAAATAAACAAAAAATAATGCCATGGCCAAGGATCGAACCAGGGCCCTTATAACAAATACGTTTCAGCCTAACCACCAGGACATGCACGCGCATGTGACTACAAACAACAACACAATAATAAAATAGATTAATAATTATTTGAATTTACAAACGCGCGGGAGACTTCATCTTCAACCTCCTGTGCTGCGAATTTTCTTGTGAAATTACCTGCAAAGTTTCCTGCGAAAAAGAAGATTCCCAGCAAAACCTATGGACATCAACAAGCAATGAAACTATACGATTCGGCCAAATTAATTCCAGAATCATGATCTAGGCATTCACACGATCAATGCTACGTTTTTAGAATTAATTTATATTGCTTGAATCTAAAGTTCCTAAACCTAAGTCAAAACCCTAGCTATGGCATTTTGCGAATTGGCCACGGTTTCTTTGGTTTTTTTGTCCAGAAACAAACTACACAACATCATAAACAACATTAGTCAATCAAAATCCATTAAATGGCAGTGAATTATGAGAATCGAAAAAATGCTTTCAAGTATGAACAATGCTACGGGTTACTCATATGTGCACGAATTGGATGCATTTGAGGGTTGGTTTCCACTCAATGATGACTAAAGAAGCTAGCCATGTCTTTGTTTTACCTTGTAGAGCCTTCAATCTCCAAATCCGAATTTCAACTTTTGAAGAATTTTTGTGTTCTTGTTCTTACCTCTTGGCTGCTCCCATTCGTGTCTGAACATTAGGTTTGTATTAAGTATATATGTGTGATGAATTTAGGTCAGAAATATTGATGGGCTATGTGAAAAATTGATCCAAAAAAGATTGACAAAGATTAAGTTGTAAAAGTCAAATATTTGATCATAAAACCTTGCTATCTTGGGATGATTCATATGATTTCCTTCTTCTTTGACTCCAATCACACTTTATGATTTTTTAGATCCAATCACAAAAATATCTTTTCATATTTAATATTTTTTTTAAATTTAAAATGATTTAAAATGTAATAAATCATAATAAATTAATAAAATAAAATAAAAAATATGAAAATATCATGAAAATTTCGTGCATGGCATTATGAAGTGGATTGGGTCACAAATTGAATGGCCCATTTGAAAAGAAATGATTTTGAACCTCCCTTTTCAACATAAACCATCACAAAATTTCTTAACTTTGCAAAGGCACATCTCCCTCAATTTTAAGGGTATGAGGGTGTTCTTGGACTTTTTGGAAAGCTTGAAGAGTCCTCTAAACAACCCCACTGGTTTCAGGTCCATATAATTTACCAATCTCAAGTTATGCCCTTTTGAAGTTGTTGACTTTTTGTTGACTTTTGAAATGACCTATAATGTCTTAGATCATATCTTTCAAATGAAGCATTTTTGGGCTTAACCTTCAACATCAAAGTTGTAGAGAATTCAATTTCCTTCAAAATGAGCTTTGGATGGAGACTTGGTGATGAAGTATGTGAAAGTTATGGCTGGTCAAAGTTCAGTTGACTTTTACTGAGGAAACCCTAATTTAGAAACTCCTGATTATTGATGATCTGGAATTTCCTTGATGAATCATGATCAACCTTTGATCAAATGATGAATTTTACTTCATATACTTGATGTTGACAAAAAATCATGAAGTTTGACTTTGGTTTGACCACAGTTGACCTTAGTTTGACTTTTTAACTGCATTGACTGATTTTGACTTATCTGATCATCTGACTGAGCAAACTTTTGAGAAAAGTCTTGAAACTTGACATGGGGGTTCTTATTCACATATAAGATGTTATGAAACTCACTTGAGGTATTGGAAGTTCATTTAGCCTGATTAAAGTCAAAACCCTAGTTTTGGATGCACTGCTTAGGAGGTGCATTGTCTGAGGGAATTGTCAACTTCTTTGACCAATTGTGAACTTTGTGAACCTTGTGAATCTTCATAAGATGTCTTGTGATACTCATGGGAGGTATTGTGAAGCTTGTGAACCTTGTGAACCTCATGAAGTGGCTTTGTAGACCTCATAAACCTCAGGGAAGCTTTGTAATCATTATGAAACTTGTGAACTTTGTGAACCTTCAAGAAGCAACCTATGGACTTCATGAATCTCGTGAAAGGTCTTGTAGATGTTGAGAAGCTTGTGAACCTTGTGAACCTCAAGAAGTGACTTGTAGACTTCATGAACCTCATGAAAGGTTATATAAGCATTGAGAAACTTGTGAACCTTGTGAACCTTCAAGAAGTGACTTGTAGACCTCCTGAACCTCATGAAAGGTTATGCAAGTGTTGGAGAACTTGTGAACCTTGTGAATATTCTTAAAACACAAAGTCTTGTATTGTGAGGGCAAATTTTGGGGTGCAACACAATCCACTCCACTTGATCCCCAGATGATGTTTGAATGCTCAAGAGGAATTTATTTTGGCTGGATGATGAGTTTGACAAACTTCTACACAAGCTCAGTCAGAAATGGCAATGGAGTTTCAGGCAGTTTCAGGTCATTGTGGATGGTTCTTTGTGATCAGAACAATGAGTGGAGAAGGTCTGTGGTGTTTGTTTGGGTGTTTGAGAGCTATGGGGAGAGTTTCGAATGAAACTGCAAGTTGAGGTGAGAAATGGCAATGGGGTGTTCTTGCTTGCTTCAGGCCTGGCTCTTGGTGGTTTGAGGTCTATGAAGTATGGTGAGATGAATGGTGAAAATGGTTTAAGTGTTTGATGGCTGAGCAGAGAGATTCGAAGGCAAATGCAGCTTGGTGTGTTTTTGTGTATGTGTTGTATGAGTGAGTTTCAGCCTGGCCTCTTCATATCTTTGGCTTGCCAAATGATAATGTATTTTAATCCTATAGGTCAGATGATGTGACCTGGCCTATAGTGATTGGTAAGTTTGCTTTTGCACAAAGTCCACCTTTTGTGTAAGAGAAGGATGGCTCATGATCTAGGCAAGTACAAGGCATGGGCTGCGCAGCAAGAGTGAGGGGAAAGGCTAGCCAAAGTCAGCATCCAATGTCACAAGTTGTAGGAAGTGATCATGATGATTTTGCAAGTTGTGGCAACTTTGGTTCACATGTGATTCCTTTGTCCAACCAAACATAAACCATGGGCATTCTTGGTTCATTCTGAATTTTATGACTTATAGAATGTTTATGTGATGGTTTGAAATGAATTAGAAGTTGCAATTGGCCTTGGTTCATGATTTTGCAAAATTCTCATTTGAAGCATGCCTTGAAAATCAATGATTTTTGCCAACTTTGTCACACCATAACTTTTGATCCAAGAAGAGTTTGATCATGTTCTTGTACTTTTTGAAAAGGGAAAGATGAGATCTACAACTTTCATGACCAAAGTTTTTCCATTTGAAGAATTTTTGGATCAAGAATCAAGGCTTGAAAAATGACCTAAAATGAAGCATTCTTGAAAAGTCAACTATGCCCAAAAAGTCAACATTTGCAAAAACCCTAAATTCTTGATTTCTATGAACTTCAACCTTCTTCCATGATCAAATAAAGATCATATGCACTCAAAATGATGAAGATCACCCATTGGTTGGGTCATTGGGGGCCTCAGATGCCCTGATTTCACACTGACTTGTCTGAAAAGTCAAACCTTGATCAGATGACTTCCCCATGGAATTTCTTCATGAAAATTGATATGCATACTCCCTATACCATATAGAGACCAATGGAAACAAGAATGACCAAAAAATTTGGGGTTATGGCCTCTGAAACCAAAACCCTAATTTTCAATCAACTGTGCAGTCTATCCTGGCTCTGCATCCACTCAAACCCTAGTTCTTGTGATTCTTTTGAAATCTTGACTTGAAGAGGATGTAATATGATGCTTGAACACATATGGATCCCTTTGAAGTGATTGGTGACCTTTGGAGTGGCTCAAGAAGCTTTTGGCTTGCTCAGATCACAAACCCTAGGTGCAGATGCCTTAGAAACTATGCAGTGACTCAAAAATGAGATATGAGATGTTATGATTGTGTTTATGCATATGAGAATGATCACAAGCCATGGTGGATGGGTGAGGGCAAATTTGGGGTGTTTACAGCTGCCCCTATTCAAACATGAGTTAGCTGTGCAGGTTGTAAGCAACGGCTTAACAGGCAAACAAGATAACTTGTGGTTGAATACCAAAGACAGTCCAAAATTTGCACTCACAGAACGAAGAAGAAAAGGGATATAGATTGTAAAAGAAAACAAAGTATATTGTAAAGTGGGCGACGGAGGACGACCGTCGAGCAGAGGACGACTGCTGGGTAAAGAGCAATGACGGGGACGGCCGACATGCTGGGAAAAGCGTGCTAAATAAAGCGATGACGGGGACGGCCGACATGCTGGGGATAAAAGGTAAAGCTAAGACGGGGACGGCCGACTAGCTGGGGAAAACAAAATCATGATGGGGACGGCCATCAAGATAAAGCTGTAAAATTTTCTGAGGATTTAATGAAACATGACGGGGACGGCCATCAAGTTCATAAAGGTAAGGTAACCAACGATGGGGACGGCCATCGGGCTAAAAAAAGAAAAGGGACCACGACGGGGACGGCCATCGGGTTAAAGAATAAATGAAATAAACAGATGATGGGGTACGGCCACCAAAAGTGAAGGACGATCACTTAGCAGGGGACGGCTGCTCTGTTGGGAATAAAAGAAATATGATGGGGACGGCCATCAAAGGTGGAGGACGACCACCTGGCAGGGTACGGCTGCCGCAAATATCGCGACATAGGACGAATGTCGGATAGAAAAGGTCAACGATGGGGACGGCCATCGGATGAGCATGATGGAGGACGACCATCAAGAAGTGGAGGACGACCACTCAGCAGGGTACGGCTGCTCTCAAAGTTTATCATAACACAGGACGAGTGTCAGATAACCAAAATCAACAATGGGGACGGCCATTGGATAAAGTGATGAAGGATGATCATCAAAAGGTGGAGGACGACCACCTAGCAGGGGACGGCTGCTAAAAAGATCAACGATGGGGATGGCCATCGGATGAGCATGATGGAGGACGACCATCAAGAAGTGGAGGACGACCACTCAGCAGGGTACAGCTGCTCTCAGGGTTTATCATAACACAGGACGAGTGTCAGATAAAGAAAATTTGTTTGCGATCTACTGGGGATATAGTGAACACGGACGAGCGTTCACAACCAAGAAAAGAAAGTATAAGTGTTTGGTATGCGTAGAGATTAAAGATGCGGACGAGCATCCTTAAGACTATGATACGGACGAGTATCATGTAGAAACAAATACTGACACGTGTTCAGAGATGATGATACGGACGGGTATCAACTGGTTAACAAAGAACACGGACGAGTGTTGCATCTGAAGGGACTCTTCTGGGGAATAGTAGACATGGACGAGTGTCTATATTCAAGAAGACAAAAGTGTTTGACACAGTGTATGGATTAAAGATGTGGACGAGCATCCTTAAGACTATGATACGAACGAGTATCGTGTATAAACAAACGCTTGACGCATATTCTGAGATGATGATACGGACGAGTACCATCTGGTTAACAGAGAACATGGACCAATGTTGAATCTGCGGAGATATAAGTGGTATATATGAGACACGGACGAGTATCTGTATAAGTATGACTATTTATCTGCTGGGGAGAGTGACACGGGCGGGTGTCAAGAGAGAAAAGTATAGTATTAACAAGTATATAGGTTGTGAAAGTGTAAGCGACTGCGCTGGGGAGACGACACGGACGGGTGTCGGGAGTGTGTATATAGGTATATGTGAGTGCAAAGAGGATGTTTTTTTTTTTTTTTTTTTTTTTTTGCTTTCTGCTGAGGATATGACACGGACGGGTGCCATGAAGTATCCGTAATACGGGTGATTTGTTTGCAAAGAGTGTTCAGGCGATTTTACTGGGGAGTGGTGATACGGACGGGTATCAAAAGGTGTATATGATGATGTTTGGTGATTTGTGAGGCAACTGCTTTTGCTGGGACTCTGGTGGGGATTTCTGTACAATGGTGATGAACGGTTATTATTCACAAGTGTTAATTCAGAACATGGCTTATGATTATGCTATGCGTTTGATTTTTTTGCCGTAATGCTCCGTATTAGGCGGAATGCTACGCTCTGAGGGGATAATATGATGCCAATGCCATGATTATGCAAAGATATCAAACCGGGATTCGGATCCCGTTGCTGATCTGTTTGAAATGGACCTCCCAGCTGGGGGTGAGATCATTGATAGACCTGGAGATATGTATTCATTTGGGAATGTAGGTCACCGGTTGACATATCCTTATAATATGGGACCCAGCTGGGGTTTGCAGAAGCTTTCTGTACTCTGTTGTGACTTCTTCGTGCGTTGCTCTTCTGGATAGAGGCTGAGGATCTCGTGGGGAGATGATTCCCTGATTCCTGCATCTTGTTGAGGAAGAATGATTGGTACAACAGCTGGGGAGAATGCTGTTGGTAACTCAGCTGGGGAGAGCAATGAGAGGCAACTCAGCTGGGGATAGAGCATTTCGGATGCTGAGTTGATTTGCCAGCTTGCTGAGACGTAGCTTGCATGCCCCAAGTTGCGTTCTGGATACCTGCAATCCTGCAAAGATAAGGAAACGCACAAAAGGTCCCGAGGTATCCTTTACTGGATTCCGTCATAGGAGTTAAGTACTTTCGAGAGTAAGTATATTCCCTGTAAGCATGTGTTTTTATTATATATTTTTTTTGGAGAAAAGCATCTGTACTTATGCAATTGAACTTTTTAGAGACATCAGACATCTTTTGCAAATAGAAATATACAAAACGAAACATGACTGAAAAATCTGATTTTATTAATTCATGTGCCCTGAACTGGCAAGATACAGTCAAAGAAACATATCTCCTGAAATGAGGAGATCGTTACAAATTGAGAAACAAAGTGCTGGCAGTGTTGACGACGCTTTGAAGGGTCTTCCTCTTCTGCTATGACTCGTATGACTTTTGACTTTCTTCTCGTCTTGCTTTCTGAAGAAGGCTGATTCTGATTGAAGCTTGATCCTGTCGAAGCTTTCCAAGTTGTGAGTGATACAGACGAATTCAGAGTGCAGTTGTTCGCTTATTCCCTCATTTTGCATGGATCGCCCTTTCGGGTTTCCAATCCATCGGGATACCCATTTTTGCCTGAGTTGTCCAATGTGGCTTTTCAACTCAGCGGGTGTACATTTTTATTTATTTCCCTTATTTTTGCCCGAGTCTTTTATTCTGTTTTTGACTCGCCGGGATGCCCTATTTTTGCCTGGACTTACATTCTGTTTTTATGTCCAGCGGGTCATTTTTATGCGAAATATTTTTTAACTGCATCTGAATTCACAGGGGACGGGAAATCCTCACCATCCATGGTGCTGAGCATCAGTGCTCCACCAGAGAAAACTTTCTTTACCACGAATGGTCCTTCATAATTTGGAGTCCATTTGCCCCTGTGGTCTGTATGAGGAGGGAGGATCCTTTTCAGCACAAGATCTCCCACTTGGTACTCTCGATGCCTGACTTTCTGATCGAAGGCCTTCTTCACTCTTTTCTGGTACAACTGCCCATGACAGATTGCAGCCAACCTTTTCTCTTCGATCAGACTCAGTTGCTCGTATCGGGCCCGGACCCATTCTGCTTCACTCAGTTTAACATCCATTAACACCCGTAACGAGGGTAATTCAACTTCAACAGGTAGGACTGCTTCCATACCATACACAAGTTGATACGGTGTTGCCCCAGTGGATGTCCTGATTGATGTGCGATACCCGTGCAAGGCAAATGGTAGCATTTCATGCCAGTCTTTGTAGGTGACTACCATTTTTTGCACAATCTTCTTGATATTCTTGTTATCTGCCTCAACAGCGCCATTCATCTTTGGTCTGTAAGGAGAAGAATTGTGATGTTGGATCCTGAAGTCCCGGCATAATTCAGCCATCATTTTGTTGTTTAGATTGGAACCGTTATCAGTAATGATTCGCTCGGGAACTCCATATCGACAGATGATATCTCTTTTCAGAAATCTGGCTACCACTTGCCTCGTAACATTTGCATATGAGGCTGCTTCAACCCACTTGGTAAAATAGTCGATGGCGACCAGGATGAATCTGTGGCCGTTCGAAGCAGTTGGCTCAATCTTTCCAATCATGTTAATGCCCCACATTGCAAAGGGCCAAGGCGAAGACATTATGTTCAAAGGATTGGGAGGCACATGCACTTTAGCTGCGTAGATCTGGCATTTATGACATTTTCTGGCGTAAGCACAACAGTCTGCATCCATTGTGATCCAGTAATAGCCTGATCTTAACAACTTCTTAGCCATTGCATGTCCTCCAGCATGGGTACCAAAAGAGCCTTCGTGCACTTCATGCATCAATAAGTCTGCTTCCGTCTTGTCAACACATCTGAGGAGTACCATGTCAAAGTTCCTCTTGTATAAAGATCCATCAGTGTTCAGAAAGAAACTTCCAGCAAGCCTTCTCAAAGTCTTCTTATCATTGGAAGATGCCCCAGGTGGGTATGTTTGATCCTCCAAGAAGCACTTAATGTCATGGAACCAAGGCTTATTATCTTTGACAACATCTGTTGCAAATACATATGCTGGTCTATCAAGTCTTGATACTGAAATCTGAGGTATAAAGTTAGCAGCTTGAACTTTGATCATGGATGAAATGGTAGCCAAGGCATCTGCAAACTGATTCTCGTCCCGAGGGATATACTCAAGCTTGACCGTTGTGAAGAAAGTCAATAACCTTCTTGTATAATCCCTGTAAGGTATCAGATGATCTTGGTGTGTGTACCATTTTCCGTTGGTCTGATTGATTACCAAAGCTGAATCTCCGAATACGGTCAATGTCTTGATCCTGAGGTCAATGGCTTCCTCAAGACCCATAATGCAAGCTTCGTATTCAGCTTCGTTGTTAGTGCAGTTGAAAGTGAGTTTTGCCGAGAAAGGCATGTGAACTCCTTTGGGTGTAATGAGTACTGCACCAACACCACGGCCATTCATGTTAACAGCCCCATCAAACATCATAATCCATTCTTCTTCCGGGTCAGGCCCTTCAGTGTGGATAGGCTCTTCATGATCTTTTGTTTTAATGAACATGATGTCTTCATCAGGGAAGTCAAACCTCATAGGCTGGTAATCATCAATGGGTTGCTCAGTAAGATATTCAGACAATACACTGCCCTTGATGGCTTTCTGAGATGTGTATTGGATGTCATACTCTGTAAGAATCATTTGCCATCTTGCAACCCGTCCGGTAAGAGCTGGCTTCTCAAATATGTACTTGACTGGGTCCATTTTTGAGATTAATAAGGTAGTGTGGGTCAACATATACTGTCTCAGTCGGCGAGCAGCCCACGCTAAAGCACAGCAAGTTTTCTCGAGCAGTGAATAACGTTGTTCACAGTCGGTAAACGTTTTGCTTAGGTAGTATATTGCATACTCTTTTCGACCAGACTCGTCATGCTGGCCCAGCACACACCCCATTGACTCTTCTAATACTGTCAAGTACATGATCAGAGGTCTTCCTTCAACTGGAGGCATAAGGATTGGAGGTTCTTGCAGATATTCCTTGATCTTGTCAAAAGCCCTTTGGCAGTCTTCGTTCCACCTGACCGTTTGTTCTTTTCTTAACAATTTGAACAAGGGTTCACAGGTTGCGGTGAGGTGAGATATGAACCGTGAGATGTAGTTCAATCGACCTAAGAACCCTCGAACTTCTTTCTCTGTCTTTGGTGCAGGCATCTCTTGGATGGCTTTGACTTTATCAGGGTCAACCTCAATCCCCTTCTCGCTTACAATAAATCCCAGCAGCTTACCAGATCTCACCCCGAATGTGCATTTGTTGGGGTTCAACTTCAGTTGATACTTCCTCAGACGCTTGAACAATTTCAGCAGATTCACCAGGTGATCTTCCTCTGTAAGGGACTTGGCAATCATGTCATCCACATAACACTCGATTTCCTTATGGATCATATCGTGGAATAATGTTACCATAGCCCGTTGATATGTTGCACCGGCATTTTTGAGCCCAAACGGCATTACCTTGTAGCAGAACGTGCCCCAGGGTGTGATGAATGTTGTCTTCTCCATGTCTTCAGGTGACATTTTAATCTGATTGTATCCTGAAAATCCATCCATGAAGGAGAATACCGAGAACTGAGCCGTATTATCAACCAATACGTCAATGTGAGGTAATGGGAAATCATCTTTCGGGCTGGCTCTGTTCAGGTCCCGGTAATCAACACACATCCTTACCTTACCGTCCTTCTTAGGCACAGGTACTATGTTAGCAACCCACGGCGGGTAGCTAGTTACAGCAAGGAACCCGGCGTCCCATTGCTTTTGTACCTCCTCCTTGATCTTCATTGCCATGTCTGGACGAGTACGGCGTAGCTTTTGTTTGACCGGTGGGCATTCTTCTCTCAAAGGCAGCTTGTGCACAACAATGTCGGTACCCAACCCTGGCATGTCTTGATACGACCAAGCAAACACATCCACATACTCTTGAAGTAGATCAACCAGTTGCTTCTTTACTGAGTCTTGCAGGCAGGCCCCGATTTTAACCTCTTTCACGTCTTCATCCGTACCAAGATTGATCACTTCAACCTCCTCCTGGTGAGGAGTAATAACCTTTTCCTCTTGTCTTAACAACCTGGCTAGTTCTTCAGGAAGCTCGTACTCTTCTTCAACCCCTTCATCAGCTTGATTGATCGGATTGTCAAAGTCATACGATGTCATAGCCGTGCTGTTGTCGGTGCTGTCTGGAAGGCACTCTCTGCAAGGGTTAAGTTGGTTCATTTTAGTGATCTGATTTTAGTCTTATTTAGAAAAGTGAAATGAAGTTGTCATTTTGAAAACACTGCCATTTATTTTTTGTACAAAAAAGAAAAATGGAAAAACAGTGAACGAAAAGAAAAAGACTCGTTTGCAAAAAGATGTCTGATATTTCATTAATTGATCTTGTTTGCACAAAAAAGTACAGATGGCACGATTACAAAATGAGTCTTGTCATATTGGGCAAGATGCAAGACTTTGATGCATGCTTATAAAAATACAGGAAATAATAATTACTCTGCATGAGTAACTCTTATAATTTCCTGGGAAGACCAGTTCGAGACACTGCTCCCCGGGATCTTTGGACGAATCCAGCTTTCCAGGTTGCGTTCCTCTTCCAGCTCGTCTTCCAGACAGTTGATAGCATCGGGGGTAAGCATCCCCCCACTGACAAAACCGGGCTTCTCAGCAGCCTTTGCTTGATGTTGAGTTGGTCTGTAACCCAACCCAAATTTGTCTTTCTTCTCCTCCACAGCTAAAACCTTGCCCCAGCCTAGCGCAGTTCCTTCCTCAACAACCTTCCGGGCTTGTTGGTATGATGACATGGAGATCCCAGATACAGCAGATGCTTCATTCACATTCAAGGCTTCAAATCCTTGGCTCATTGTTTCATGGATTTACCCATCCATTTCAATATACTTATAAGTAGCCAGATGGCTAACAAATATATCCTCCTCCCCACAGATTGTAACAACTTGGCCTTCCCACTCAAATTTTAACTTTTGGTGAAGGGTAGACGTTATTGCGCCGGCGGCGTGAATCCAGGGTCTACCCAACAAACAGCTGTAGGCGGGCTGAATGTCCATCACATAAAAGATAGTTTTAAAGGTCTGTGGGCCAATTGTCACAGGCAGCTCAATCTCTCCCAGAACCGATCTCTTTGAACCATCAAAGGCTCTTACCACCAGGTTGCTGGGTCTCAAGGCCAATCCGTCATATTCTAACTTCACCAGAGCCTTCTTAGGTAAGACATTCAGGGAGGAACCTGTGTCTACCAGTACATGAGAAAGGACAGCTCCTTTGCATTCCATGGTTATGTGCAAGGCTTTGTTGTGGTTGCGGCCATCCGCTGTCAAGTCAGTATTGGTGAACCCTAGCCCATTGCTAGCAGTAACATTTCCAACCACGGTTTCCAACTGGTTGACAGTAATCTCTTCAGGCACGTAAGCTGCGTGCAAGACTTTGAGTAGTGCATTCCGATGGGCTTCGGAACACATCAGCAGTGAGAGGATAGAGATTTTGGATGGCGTTTGGTGAAGCTGATCCACAATTTTGTAGTCACTCTTTTTGATGATTCTCATAAACTCATCAACTTCTTGATCGAACGGTGTCTTCAAGGCTTCTTTAACAACTTGATCTTCCTGCACCGGGCTCTTTCCTTTCGCCTTGGCAGCAGCTTCTGCTTCGGCAGTAGGTCTCTGAATTGGTGGAGCAAAGAGACGTCCGCTTCGAGTGAAGCCTCCGCCTCCCCCCACATTATCTACTTGTGGTGCAGGTGTTGATGTTTCAAGAGTGATTCTTTTTCCTTCGCAGTACACGTCAGAGCCATAGTGCCAAGGGATGGCCCTATTGCTTTCATATGGTACTGGTCCAGGCACCGTGACAGTGACTGGACTGATTGCTGCTGCTGAAGGGACTGTAATTGTTTGTGGATCATAAAAGATTGTAACTGGTGCTCTGATGGGAGCAGCACCTTCTGAATGGTAGGCAGAGTTGTTTTCAGGATCATAGAATATGGTGACAGTAGAGACGTCTTCATGATTTTTTGCTGGTGTTGTAGGAGATAATGGTGGAAGAATGGATGTTGTCGTTGTAGGAGCTTCATAATGGAGTGAAGCTGAAGTTGTAGCAGGAAAATTTGTCGAAAACTGATCAGTTGAGATGATAGATGAAGTACTTGTTGACGAAGCCGAAGAATTGTCAGGAACAATAGTTGCTGCAGTTGTAGGAGGTTCTGAAACCGTTGCTGATGAGATTGCTGGATTTGTTGGGAATGATGTGGTGATCTGAAGTTGGCCACTCTGAATAAGGCCATCTATGCCATTCCTCAAATTATCGCACCCATTTACAGAGATATTGCAGTAAGCACAACCCAACTCACACCCCGGGAACATCTGACATTCCAAGAGTTGAGCCTTGATTTCTACCAATGGTGTCCTGATCTGTCCCACACTGGTTATTAAATAAGACGGCTTGTCTTCTTCAATAGCGTTAATTTTAGGACCACCGTGATTCGGCATCGGGTTCTTATTGACATTGGGTGGTGGTGCGAAATTCAAAGCCTTCGAGTCTACCAGGTCTTGTACCTTCATATGCAGAGCCCTGCATTTTTCTGTACTGTGGCCAGGTGCGTTCGAATGAAAAGCACACCTAGCATTGGGGTCATAGTTCCTGGGTAGACTGTTGGGATCCGGAGGTGCCAACGTTCTTAGCTCAACCAGGTTGAGTTTCAGAAGTTGTGGCAGCAAAGTAGCATATGGCATGGGGATCGGGTCGATCACTCTGTTAGCTTGAGATGACCTTTGCTGGAATGGCCTTTGCTGGTTATTGTTGTTGCTGTTGCTGTAATTTCTTGGAGGATACTGATTTTGCTGATGGTACTGAGGTTGTGGTTGATAGTTTTGTTGAGGAGGTTGATAGACTGGTAGAGGATGAGCTGGAGCAGGAATGGTGACTGCTGCTATTGACCTTTGAGCATATTGGGGCCTGCCCCTGTTGGTGTGGATGGCATTGGTCTCGCCAGTTCTTCTTGGGCCTACAAAAGGCTTTCTTGCGTTACTGGACGAGCTGGCACCATTATCAGAGATCTTACCCATTTTCAACAGGCTTTCAATTCTCTCCCCAGCTATGACAACATCCGCAAAGCTAGTGGAAGAGAAAGCAGCCAACCTGTCAATATAGGTTCCCTGAAGGGTATTCATGAACATATCTGCCATTTCCCTTTCAGACATAGGTGGTTGAACGGCAGCAGCCAATTGCCTCCATCTCTGGGCATATTCTCGGAAACTCTCCCTTGAAGACTGTGACATTCCCATTAGGAGGGTCCTGTTGGGTGCCATGTCTAAATTGTACTGATACTGTTTGATGAAGGCCTCTGCCAGGTCCTTCCAGCATCTAATAGTTGCCCTTGTCAGTGTAAACACCCCAAATTTGCCCTCACCCATTCACACCATGGCTTGTGATCATCTCATATGCATATACACAAATATATCATATCATATCTCATTTTTTGTTCACTGGATAGCTTCTAAGGCATCTGCACCTAGGGTTTGTGATCTGAGCAATCCCAAAGCATCTTGAGCCATTCCAAAGGCCACTAATCAATTCAAAGGGGTCCATGTGTGTTCTTGTATTATGTTACATCCTCACAAAGTCAAAATTGCAGAGGAATCACAAGAACTAGGGTTTGGTTGGATGCAGAGCCAGGATGAACTGCACAGTTGACTGAAAATTAGGGTTTTGGTTTCAGAGGCCATAACCCCAAATTTTTTGGTCATTCTTGTTTCCATTGATCTCTATATGGTATAGGGAGTATGCATATCAATTTTCATGAAGAAATTCCATGGGGAAGTCATCTGATCAAGAGTTGACTTTTCAGACAAGTCAGTGCAAAATCAGGGCATCTGAGGCCCCCAATGACCCAACCAATGGTTGATCTTCATCATTTTGGGTGTATATGATCTTTATTTGATCATGGAAGAAGTTTGAAGTTCATGGAAATCAAGAATTTAGGGTTTTTGCAAAAGTTGACTTTTTGGGTTTTGTTGACTTTTCAAGAATGCATCATTTTAGGCCAATTTTCAAGCCTTGATTCTTGATCCAAAAATGCTTCAAATGAAAAAACTTTGGTCATGAAAGTTGTAGATCTCATCTTTCCCTTTTCAAAAAGTACAAGAACATGATCAAACTCTTCTTGGATCAAAAGTTATGGCCTTGCAAAGTTGCCAAAAATCATTGTTTTTCAAGTTATGCACCAAGTGAGAATTTTGCTAAGTCTTGAACCAAATCAAATTGCTGCCTCAAATTCATGTCAAACCAGCATGTGAACTTTCTCTAAGTTACAAAAATCAGTTTTTGACTAAGTTTGCCCATGGTTTCATGCTTGGTTGGATAAAAAGTCACATGTGAACCATAAGCCAACCTACTTGCAAAATCACTCATAACATTATGCCAACTTGCTGCATTGAGCCTTGGGTCAAGCCAACCTCTCACCCTCACCATGCTGCACCAGAACCCAACTTGTACTTGCCTAGTATCATGCCATGCCCTATCTTACACAAAAGTGGATTTTGAGCAAAAGTAGCCTCACCTATCCCTGCAGGCCAAGTCACATCAAACAACCAATCAGAATTGTTTATTGTATCCATTTGCAAGCCATATCACATAGCAACCAAGGCTGAAACACACCCACTCATCACTTACACAAAAATCTCCCAACTTGCAAGTTCTATCGAATTCCTCTACACAGCCTGCAAACACAAAATCTTTTTCCTCCATTCATCTCACCTTGATCCATAGAACACAAAGCATCAAGAACCAGAGCTTGAAACAACCAAAACACTTCACTGCCATCTCTCACCTCAGTTTGCAGTTTCACTTGCAACTCTCACCATAGCCCACAAACATCAAAACAAACTTTGCCAAACTTCTCAACACACTTCATAGATCACAAACAACCATCTCTCATAGCCTGAAAGTGCCAGAATCTCAACTGCCATTGTTGACTGAACTGAAGCAGTTCTCTTCGAAACTCATCATCCAGCAAATCTAAACTCCATTGGAGCATCCAGACATCTTTGGGGGGCCAAGAGGAGCAGCTTGCACTTAAAGAAAGGGCCTGAAAGTTCCTAAATCAGAGGTTGCAAATCTCAGGTAGCTCCAAATAATTTTTTCCAGAAATCTCCTTTTTAGTTACAAACTTGTTCCTTATGCTCTCCTGATCATGCTGATGCTTTTAGTTTTTGAAATGGATGTGTTTTGAGAATTTAATTGCTGTTTGAAGCTCACGAACCCTAGAACTTAGTTTCTTCGATTCAGCTTGTTTAGGTTAGATAAATTTGCTTTGAGAGAGGGGTTTAGTTCGTGAGGTGTTGGGGATCATTTCCCATGTCTTAGTTTTCATTTACATTACGTTTTGAGAGGTTTTGAACTTTTTCAGGCAAGCTTCTGGCCGGAGAAGACGACCGGAAGTCTTCTCCGGCCACCTGAGATTAATTATGCCCTAATCCCATAATTAATGATAGTTTGAATATTGGCCGTTGATACGCGTTGACCAGTTGACTTCCCTCCCTTTCCAATGGCCCAGATCAATGCGATTAGCCCTAATCCACGTGTTAGGTTTTAATTAATCACGTTTTATTTAAATTAATCTGAAGCAATCCTGGCCCCTCATTCTGGCGCGCAGTCAATGGATTCAAACCCAGAGCCAATCTCATCCATCCAATCTGATTACTTCTCTTTTTATTTGATTTTTAATTCATTTTATTTCTTTTATTTTGTACAATTTATTTAAAATAGCTAAAAAATCATAAAAATTATGAAACTTTTTCTTTAAGGTTTCATTAATTTTTATGACACAAAATTTTTTTTATTTTATTTTTATCATTAAAAAAGTATTTTTAAATATTTAAAAGTTTATTTTTAATTGATTAATGAGAATTAATTAATTAAAAAATACTTTTAGGTATTTAAAAATTACAAAAAAATTCATGGAATGTTCTAAGACATTTAGAAACATTGTCCAACCTTCAAACCAAATTTCTTTTTTGATCTTGATGCATTTTAAGAATTTCTCATTGAATTAAATCACATTTTATGCATTATTTTGATCACAAGTTTGAAAATTCATTTCTGCCTATTGGTGAAGGTTGAAGCATTGGTTCTTTTTGCATTGTTTTCCATTTGACATGAACTTTCAAAGATAAAAAGGCCAAGATTTGATCTTGCATTTTCTAATTGATTGGCATTTCTTTTGTTACAAACCCTAAAAAACCCTAATAACTTGTAAAATTCATAACTTGAGTTTGGTTGAGAGTTGAGAGCTCCCCTTTGGGCAGTGGTTTATTATAGGTCTAGGGTTTCCTTGAGTGCCATTTTCCATTTTTCATATTAGGGTTTGCTTCTGTTTTTGGTTTGTGTGTGATGTTTGATCCATGAACCCCAATTTGGGCCTTCTCTTGCATCCCTTTTGCATTTCCTTGCATAACATGACTTGTCATTGCATTTTGTGCATTCTCATGATTCATTTGACATCTTAAGACATGTATGAAGCATGTTTGATCATTGCATTGCATATTTGCCATGCCATTTGTCTTGTATGATTCATAACATTTCATGCTTGTTCATGCTCCTTAGCTTGCATCATATGCATTCATAATCTTGTATGAACATCTCCATTGTCTTGCCTCATGTTTGCAGCACCTCATAACACCATAATCATCATATGTATGCTTCTGGTTTTGCTTTGCATCATACCATTTCATCTCATCTTGCATTGCATTGCATTTTTTTCTCTAACATTTCAGGTGGTAAGTAAACTTGAGAAGTGAATTTGCCTTCACTTCTCACAACTTTTCTTTTCATCTCTTTTGCATACCTTGCTGCATTCTTACTTGTGTTTGAGTTTGAGCTTGCTCATTCTTTCTCCTCCCACTTTCTTTCTTCAAGTGACTTGACTTCTTGAATGAAGCAAGTCACTTTGCTTCTCTTGATCCTGTTCATCTGCTTCCTGGTGTTTCTCTTTGAAGATTAGTCTTGCAAACTTCACAACCCTTAGGATCAACCAAGCATGACAATGAATTAGGGTTTTGATTAGTCTCCCCATAGTTTTTACCTTTGTGTCTCTCCTTGAGTCATCTCTTCTCACCTCATAATCAGGGACTAAACCCTCAAGGCTTTAAGACTTTGTGATTAAGATCATGCCTGCATCCTTCTTTTAGGATGGAGTGTATAACTTTAATCCTGAGTCTTGGACCCTTAAGGTGTTGAAATCTCTTAATTAATCCATCTAATAATCATCAAGACATTACACTTGTAACTTGGGCCTTGCATTAGGGTTCTAATTCTTCCTTGATTGGTTAAGAAGGACTAACCCTAAAGTTAATGGACAAGTCCTCCTCAAGCTGTCTTTCAAACCATAAAAAACACTTCATCATCAAATCCATCTAATAAAATCCATCTAATAAAGGCTTGTTTTGTCATGAGTTTAATCCTTAATCATGGATTAAGCTGAGGGGCTTTCCTCAGTTTAAACATTCTCATCTATTATCCTTCTTTTAGGATGGTGTAATGAGTCTGTCAAATCCCTGATTATGGCTTAACCTCATTACTCAACACTAAACAAAATCACAAAAACATCTAATTAATCACAAGTAGGTTAACGATCTTAACCCTACATCAAAGGTGATTAAGTGTGAGAATCTGACTTCACACTTGAGGTAATTCTCATTACCCCTAATCAGAGGGATGATGTGATGAGTTTGCCAAATCCATTGATTTAGGTTTAAGCTCATTATCTTATGACAAACTCCAAAAAGAAATAAAAGACTGAAAACTCAAAACAAACAATAATCGTCTCCTTAGGGATTCTTTTCTCATCACCTTCACTCACAAACGAGAACTCGCTTCTTCCGTCTAACGCAAGACAGTAAGCACCTGAGCCAGACAGGTCATACACTTGAGCATAGACAAGTAAGCAGTCCACAAGTCAATTCATCTTTCAGTCTCTTTGGGTCGAACTACGGTGTTCTGACTTCCTCATTGCACGAGAGGATACGTAGGCATAACTTAACAGTTATCGAACAAAAGTCTCTGTACATTCCCCCTCCTTCCAGCATTATTCTTTGAGCCTCATTATCATGAGCATCTTATTCTTGTTCTCACACTGACACTTTCATACTTCATATCACTTATACACTTTACACTGACACCTGTACATTCTTTTCCAGCTATTTTACACACAGATTGCACTGACACTACCCCTTTAAAACACAAATCTTTTAAGCGTGGATCCCGTCGAGTACGACGGACAATCTGGGTGCTAATACCTTCCCAGGTTGTAACCGACCCCCTTTCTCAGTCTCTCTGGTTCGCAAACCGTCTTATCCATCTTTTTCTAGGTCTATGCAGCATTGCCTTTCCTCCGGGATAAAAATGCCTAGCTGGCGACTCTATTCATTCTCCAGTGAGTTCACGGCTGTGTGTTCTCACTGTTCCCCTCGCCGACCGTTCGCGTCTGTACCTTCATTTGATCCATTTCATTTGTCGGGAGCGACAGCTTGGCGACTCTGCTGGGGAGCCTTATACTGCAACCAGGGCTTCTGGTTCTTTTTGTGGGTTCCTCCTAGCGCTTGATTGATTTGTGTTTATTGGGGTGCTCTGTGTTATTTGTGTTTGTATATTTGCTTTATATATTGCTTTCTGTACAACTTTATTTATTGCTTTCTTTATTGCATTTGTATATATATCATATTGTCATACTGTTACTGGCTGGATCTGGTTTCTCTGTTTTGGTGGGTGGGGTTCATTGAGAGTTAAGGTCCTACACCTGGGACCTGAGTGACACCTAGGATAGAGTGAACCATATTCTTTCCCATTCCATTTCGGTCTGGTGCGGGAATGTGGAACACGGTTCAGATATGGGTTTCTTCTTGAGAACTCTGTGTTGCGGATTTCCTGCAATGCTAGGGGGATCTGGGAAGCCTGCTAAGTCTGGATGACCTTTTAGTTTTGACCTTCAGAAGCTGAGGTGAATTAGAGGAGGAATTGTTATGGTTATTGTAAACACTGTACCTCCGGGTTAGAAGTGTTTACACTTCTCATAACTGATCCAAGTCTGAGGATCCTTGTTCTAGATCATTACCTGTGAGGGGGTTGGGCTGTTTACAGGTTTGCAGGTACCTTGGCCTCAGAATACCCTGTTACTTTGACTTTGTTAAGAATGCTCCATGTTGGATAGTTCTTGTGATTCTAAAACCCTGGACATGTGGCTCTTTATTTGAGTCCCCCACCTTGGTTACTGGATTTTTAGACCTCCATCTGGAATTCTTGAACACACATGGATCTACACTAAGGCAGTTAATCAGATCCAGCTCAGTCACAAACCTCTGCATTCCATCTGCATACATACTCATTGCATCATATTAACATGTGCTTATTTGTTTTTCAGGGTATCCATCTTCATCAGGTTTTGGTTTTGACCCCATCTGCAGTTTTGACTTGTTTCCACCAGCACTTGCTTCAGCTTGTCGGCCATATATTTCAGTCACCAGCATTAGCCAATCAGTGGCTCTCTCCTCAGCATCTTCATCAGCATTTATTCTACTCAGTCTTCAGCACTCATGGCTCCAAAGAAAAGCAACATCACTTATCATTTCTTCCGACCAGACTTGTCAGACATCAGGAGGATCCAGACCCTGATCACTCCGGACCACATATCTTTGTTCAGAGAAAGCTATGGGGATATACTTGACCTGGTCATGGATCTGGACCCATCTCAGAGGAGCTTGATCCATACCTGCATCCAGTTCTATGACCCCCCTTTGAGGTGCTTCACTTTTAGAGACTTCCAGTTGGGGCCTCTATTGGAAGAATACTCATATTTGACTGGTCTGCCTATTAAGAGAGAGATCCCTTTCAACCCTGAAATGGTCTTTCCCAGCAATGGAGAGATAGCCAAAGCTTTGCATCTGGAGCCTGTTTTGGTTGAGCAACATATGACCTCTAAGGCTAAGGTCCCTGGTTTTCATCTGGACTTCCTGATTACTCAAGCTAGTCTGAAGGCCTCCCTGGGGGAGTGGAAAGCTGTTTGTGCACTGTTGGCCTTAAGTGTATATGGAATTGTGTTGTTTGCAGATGAGCCCAGATTCATCAGCAAGAATGCAATCCATTTGTTCATCCTGAAGAACCCAGTGCCAACTTTGCTGGGTGATCTCTACTACTCAGTACATCAAAGGAATGAGAAGCAAAGGGGGAAGTTAGTGAGGTGTTGTGCTCCACTATTCCATGCTTGGCTTCTCAGGCATCTACCCAGGACAGATGCATTCTTGAACCCTCACCAGCAAAGCAACTGGGCTAAGAGGCTCACTACTCTCACTTCAGCAGACATCAGATGGTGCACTCAGAGCACCAAGGGCAGAGATATTATCACAAGCTGTGGGCACTTTCCCAATGTGCCTTTGGTAGGAGTTAAGGGGAGTATCAACTACAATCCTGTGCTGTTTAAGAGGCAAATGGGCTATGCATTGGTCCATGCTCCTAGGGAGCAAGATTTGGTTGAAACCCTCTACTGTGAGAACAAGGTTAACTTGGCTGTTGTTAGGCAGGCTGCCTGGGCCTGGGATCATGTTCAAACCAAAGGAGTCACCATTTTGGGAAAGTGCAATAATGTGGCATCAGCCCAATATCATGAGTGGTCTTATGCTAGAGCTCAACTCTCTGGATTGCCTTTCACCATAGAGGACTTGCCTGAGTCATCATCAGCACCACTCCCTGCTACTATCAGTCTGGAGGAGTTTGAAAGCCTGAAGGAAAGGAATGAGAAGTTATCTCAAGCCTTGCAGAAGACCCTCCGGGAGAGGAGTGAAGGTGCGAGGGAGATTGAAAGATTGGAGAAGCTGAGAGTTGAGCACTTGACAAAAATTGAGAAGTCTGGAGAGTACATCAACAAGTCCAAAGCTGGTGAGCAGATTCTGAAGAACGCTTGTAAAGAAGCCCAGTTCAAGAGAGCAAGAACAGACTTGTACTTGAAAGAGAGTCAGGCCAGATGGGTCCGGATCACTGAGGCCCGCACTCTAGAAGACAAGAGAGTTCAGGACAAAATGGAGCAGATGGAAAAAGCCCTGGCAGCAGCCCAGAAGGAAATTTCAGAGCTAGAAATCAGAGCTGGAGTGAAGAGGTCTAAGGACCAAAGTCAGAACAAGAAGTTGACTGCAGCTGTTGCAACAAGAAACCTTCTCATCAGAAGTCTTACGGAGCGTCCGGCTGATCCTGTGACCGAAGCGCTTCTTAAGGAAGTTCGTGAGGATGAATTCGGCCTTGGAGTTTGATCATTTGCTTGTTGTTGTTTCTATTCCATGTACTTTTGATTTTCTTTTGTAATGTATTTTGCCCCTTTTAAGGGCTTATGTTGTAAAAAAGGGAACCATTTGTATTATTTCACCTTTGTAATATATTTGTGTTGGTTTCTATCCGAGTTCACTCCAAAAGCAACTTCAGCAGCATCATCTTCAAGGGTCTGGAAGGGTCAAAACTGAAGACCAAACCAGATACCTTGAGAACAAATAAGCACAACTGCATTGCATACTAACCCTTTTGTTTGTTTTGTAGGTTTTGTTTTATTGATACTAACCTCTGTTGTGATACTCAGGCAGAATTGCTCGTCGCCGGGTGTTTCCTCTCAACAGGCCACACAGGTACCCAACTAGAAACAACCTTCCGGGCATCCAAATGGATCAAGTTCAACAAGATCTTGCTGATGTTAGAAATCAACTGGCCAATGAAAGATTGGAGATGAGAACTCAAATGACGCAGTTCATGGAAGTCATGAACAACATGGCTCAGAGCCAGGAGAGGCTGAGGGCCATGGTTGAAAGACAGAATCAAGAGGAGCCTCATGTAGGAACTGCTGGCACAAGTAATAATGAAAGGGTGCAACCCCACATTAACCCTCCTATTTTTGGCCCACATCTACATCCTGAGATTAATATTCCCGCAAACGTTCAAGGAACAGCTACAGCAGCCAGAGTACTTCAAGAGGATCCTCAGGAGGACCAATTTACAGTAATGGGTGTTGGAGAAGAGGCCTATGATAGGCGATTGGATGAAATAGCTGAGAAGTTGAGATCACTGGAGTCTCAAAATTCTTTGGGCTTCGACGTCATGGACATGGGGCTGGTAGACGGGGTCAGGATCCCCCACAAGTTCAAGCCTCCATGCTTCGAAAAGTATAATGGGACTTCATGCCCCAGGACTCATCTACAGTCGTTTCTGGGAAGGCTGAAGGCCTATACAATGGATGAGAAACTATGGATGTTTTACTTCGAAGATAGTTTGACTGGAGCATCGAGGGAATGGTATTCCCACTTGACAAGGGCAACTGTAAGATGCTGGAAGGACCTGGCAGAGGCCTTCATCCGACAGTATCAATACAACTTAGACATGGCACCCAACAGGACTCTCCTAATGGGAATGTCACAGTCGTCAAGGGAAAGCTTCAGAGAATACGCCCAAAGATGGAGGCAATTGGCTGCTGCCGTTCAACCACCAATGTCTGAGAGAGAAATGGCAGACATGTTTATGAACACTCTCCAGGGAACGTATATTGACAGGTTGGCTGCTTTCTCTTCCACCAGCTTCGCCGATGTTGTCATAGCTGGGGAAAGAATTGAAAGCCTGTTAAAAATGGGTAAGATATCTGATAATGGTGCAAGCTCGTCCAGTGGTACAAGAAAGCCTTTTGCAGGCCCGAGAAGATCTGGCGAGACCAATGCCATTCACACCAACAGGGGTAGGCCCCAATATATTCCCAGAACAATAGCAGCAGTCACCATTCCTGCTCCAGCTCCTCCTCTACCGGTCTATCAACCTCCTCAACAAAATTTCCAACAACAACCTCAGTATCATCAGAATCAATATCCTCCAAGAAGCAACTACAACAACAACTCCAACAACAACAATCAACAGAGGCCATTTCAGCAGAGGCCCTCCCAAGCTAACCGCGTGATCGACCCGATCCCAATGCCGTATGCTGCCTTGCTGCCACAACTTCTGAAACTCAACCTGGTTGAGCTAAGAACGTTGGCACCTCCGGATCCCAACAGTCTACCAAGAAACTATGACTCCAATGCTAGGTGCGCTTTTCATTCGAACGCACCTGGTCACAGTACAGAAAAATGCAGGGCTCTGCATATGAAGGTACAAGACTTAGTAGACTCCAAGGCTCTGAACTTTGCGCCTCCGCCCAATGTCAATAAGAACCCAATGCCACACCATGGTGGTCCTCGTATTAATGCTATTGAAGAAGATCAACCGTCCCATTTGATAACTAGTGTGGATCAGATCAGGACACCATTGGTGGAAATCAAGGCTCAGCTCCGTGAAAATGATATATTTCCGGGGTGTGAACTGGGGTGCCCTTACTGCAATATCTCTTGGAATGGGTGTGAAGACTTGAGGAATGGCATTGACAACCTTATTAAGAGTGGCCTCTTACAAATCACTACATCATTTCCTGTAAATCCGGCAACTTCATCAACAACGGTTCCAGACCCTCCTACAACTGCAGCAACTATTGTTCCCGATAATTCATCAACAACACCAGCAAGTACTTCATCTGTCCTACCAAATGATCAGTTTTCAACAGTTTCTTCTGCTACAACATCAGCTTCATTCCATTTCGACTCTCCATCAACAACAACAACAGTCCTTCCAACAGAACCTCCTACAACTCCAGCAATCAATCATGAAGATGTCTCCACAGTTACCATATTCTACGATCCAGAAAATAACTCCGCCTACCATTCAGAGGGTGCTGCTCCCACTAGAGCACCAGTTACTATTTTTTATGATCCACAGACGATAACAGTCCCTTCAGCAGCATCAATCAGTCCGGTTACCGTCACGGTACCTGGACC
Source organism: Lathyrus aphaca (assembly GCA_963966055.1). Taxonomy (NCBI): domain Eukaryota; kingdom Viridiplantae; phylum Streptophyta; class Magnoliopsida; order Fabales; family Fabaceae; genus Lathyrus; species Lathyrus aphaca. Next base: position 88,617,737 of record OZ014521.1, on the reverse strand, counting down.
TGTACCATATGAAAGCAATAGGGCCATCCCTTGGCACTATGGCTCTGACGTATACTGTGAAGGGAAAAGAATCGCTCTTGAAACATCAACACCTGCACCACAAATTGATAACGTGGGCGGAGGCGGAGGCTTCACCCGAAGCGGACGTCTCTTTGCTTCACAAGTCCAAAGACCTACTGCTGAGGCAGAAGCTGCTGCCAAAGCAAAAGGAAAAGGCCCGGTGCAGGAAGATCCAGCTGCCAAGGAGGCCCTGAGGACTTCATTTGATCAGGAAGTTGATGAGTTTATGCGGATCATCAAAAAGAGCGATTATAAAGTTGTGGATCAGCTTCATCAGACACCATCCAAAATCTCCATCCTCTCACTGCTCATGTGCTCCGAAGCCCATCGGAATGCACTACTGAAGGTACTGCACGCAGCTTACGTGCCCGAGGAGATTACTGTCAACCAATTGGAAACCGTTGTTGGAAATGTTACTGCTAGCAATGGGCTAGGGTTTACCAATTCTGACCTGACAGTGGATGGCCGCAATCACAACAAAGCCTTGCACATAACTATGGAATGCAAAGGAGCTGTCCTTTCACATGTGCTGGTGGACACAGGATCATCCCTGAATGTCTTACCAAAGAAGGCTCTGGTGAAGCTTGAATATGATGGACTGGCATTGAGACCCAGCAACCTGGTGGTTAGAGCTTTTGATGGCTCGAAGAGATCGGTTCTGGGAGAAGTTGAGCTGCCCGTGACAATTGGCCCGCAGACATTTAAAACTATCTTTTATGTGATGGACATTCAGCCCGCCTACAGCTGTTTGTTGGGTAGACCCTGGATTCACGCCGCTGGCGCAATAACGTCTACCCTTCACCAAAAGTTAAAATATGAGTGGGAAGGCCAAGTTGTCACAATTTGTGGGGAGGAGGACATATTTGTTAGCCATCTGGCTACTTACAAGTATATTGAAATGGATGGAGAGATTGTTGAAACCATGAGCCAAGGTTTTGAAGCCTTGAATGTCAATGAAGCATCTGCTGTTTCGGGGATCTCCATGTCGTCATACCAGCAAGCCCGGAAGGTTGTTGAGGAAGGAACTGCACTAGGCTGGGGCAAGGTCTTAGCTGTGGAGGAAAAGAAGGACAAGTTTGGGTTGGGTTACAGACCAACCCAACATCAAGCAAAGGCTGCCGGAGAGCCTGGTTTTGTCAGTGGGGGGATGCTTACCCCCGATGCTATCAACTGTCTGGAAGACGAGCTGGAAGAGGAGCGCAACCTGGAGAATTGGATTCGTCCGAAGATCCCGGGGAGCAGTGTCTCGAACTGGTCTTCCCAGGGAATTATAAGTGTTACTCGAGCAGAGTAATTATTATTTCCTGTATTTTATGAGCATGCATCAAAGTCTTGCATCTTGCCCAAGATGACAAGACTCATTTTGTAATCAGGGCCATCTGTACTTTTGTGCAAACAAGATTAAATTAATGAAATATCAGACAATCTTTTTGCAAACGAGTCTTTTTCTTTTATGCTCACTGTTTTCCCATTTTTCTTTTTGTACAAAAATAAATGGCAGTGTTTTTCAAAATGACAACTTCATTTCACTTTTCTAAATAAGACTAAAATCAGATCACTAAAATAAACCAATTAAACCCTTGCAGAGAGTGCCATCCTGACCGCACCGACAACAGCACGGCTATGACATCGTATGACTTTGACAATCCGATCAATCAAGCTGATGAAGGGGTTGATGAGGAATATGAGCTTCCTGAAGAGCTAGCCAGGTTGTTAAGACAAGAGGAAAAGGTTATTACTCCTCATCAGGAGGAGGTTGAAGTGATTAATCTTGGTACAGAGGAAAATGTGAAAGAGGTCAAGATCGGGGCCTGCCTGCAAGACTCAGTGAAGAAGCAACTGATAGATCTGCTTCAAGAGTATGTTGATGTGTTTGCCTGGTCGTATCAGGATATGCCGGGGTTGGATACCGATATAGTTGTGCACAAGTTGCCTTTGAGGGAAGAATGCCCACCAGTCAAACAGAAGCTGCGCCGTACTCGTCCAGACATGGCTATGAAGATCAAGGAAGAGGTACAAAAGCAATGGGACGCCGGGTTCCTTGCTGTGACTAGCTATCCGCCGTGGGTTGCTAACATAGTACCTGTGCCTAAGAAAGACGGCAAAGTAAGAATGTGTGTTGATTACCGGGATCTGAACAGAGCCAGCCCGAAAGATGATTTCCCATTACCTCACATTGACGTATTGGTGGATAATACGGCTCAGTTCTCGGTATTCTCCTTCATGGATGGATTTTCAGGATATAATCAGATCAAGATGTCACCTGAAGACATGGAGAAGACAACATTCATTACACCTTGGGGCACGTTCTGTTATAAGGTGATGCCATTCGGACTGAAGAATGCGGGTGCCACTTATCAACGGGCCATGGTAACATTATTCCACGATATGATCCATAAGGAAATCGAATGCTATGTGGATGACATGATTGCCAAGTCCCTTACAGAGGAAGACCATCTGGTGAATCTGCTCAAGTTATTCAAGCGTCTGAGGAAGTATCAACTGAAGTTGAACCCCAACAAATGCACATTCGGGGTGCGATCCGGTAAGCTGCTGGGCTTTATTGTAAGCGAGAAAGGGATTGAGGTTGACCCTGATAAAGTCAAAGCCATCCAAGAGATGCCTGCACCGAAAACTGAGAAAGAGGTTCGAGGGTTCCTAGGTAGATTGAACTACATTTCACGGTTCATATCTCATCTTACAGCAACTTGTGAACCCTTGTTCAAGCTGCTAAGAAAGGAACAAACGGTCAGGTGGAACGAAGATTGCCAAAGGGCTTTTGACAAGATCAAAGAATATCTGCAAGAACCTCCAATCCTTATGCCGCCAGTTGAAGGAAGACCTCTGATTATGTACTTGACAGTATTGGAAGAATCAATGGGGTGTGTGCTGGGCCAGCATGACGAGTCTGGTCGAAAAGAGTATGCAATATACTACCTAAGCAAAAAGTTTACCGACTGTGAACAGCGTTATTCACTGCTCGAGAAAACTTGCTGTGCTTTAGCGTGGGCTGCTCGCCGACTAAGGCAGTATATGTTGACCCACACTACCTTGTTAATCTCAAAAATGGACCCAGTCAAGTACATTTTCGAGAAGCCAGCTCTTACCGGACGGGTTGCAAGATGGCAGATGATTCTCACAGAGTACGACATACAGTACACATCTCAGAAAGCCATCAAGGGCAGTGTACTGTCTGAATATCTTGCTGAGCAACCCATCGATGATTACCAGCCAATGAGATTTGACTTCCCTGATGAAGACATCATGTTCATTAAAGCAAAAGATCACGAGGAGCCTATTCACGCTGAAGGGCCTGACCCAGAAGAAGAATGGACTATGATGTTCGACGGGGCTGTTAACATGAATGGCCGTGGTGTTGGTGCAGTACTCATTACACCCAAAGGAGTTCACATGCCTTTCTCGGCAAAACTCACTTTCAACTGCACTAACAACGAAGCTGAATACGAAGCTTGCATTATGGGTCTTGAGGAAGCCATTGACCTCAGGATTAAGACTTTGACCGTATTCGGAGATTCAGCTTTGGTAATCAATCAGACCAACGGAAAATGGTACACACACCAAGATCATCTGATACCTTATAGGGATTATACAAGAAGGTTGTTGACTTTCTTCACAACAGTCAAACTTGAGTATATCCCTCGGGATGAGAATCAGTTTGCAGATGCCTTAGCTACCATTTCGTCCATGATCAAAGTTCAGACTGCCAACTTTGTACCTCAGATTTCAGTATCGAGACTTGACAGACCAGCATATGTATTTGCAGCAGATGTTGTCAAGGATGACAAGCCTTGGTTCCACGACATTAAGTGCTTCTTGGAGGATCAAACATACCCACCTGAGGCATCTTCCAATGATAAGAAGACTTTGAGAAGGCTCGCTGGAAGTTTCTTTCTGAGCACAGATGGATCTTTATACAAGAGGAACTTTGACATGGTACTCCTCAGATGTGTTGACAAGACGGAAGCAGATCTATTGATGCATGAAGTGCATGAAGGCTCTTTTGGTACCCATGCGGGAGGACATGCAATGGCTAAGAAGTTGTTAAGATCAGGCTATTACTGGATCACAATGGATGCAGACTGTTGTGCCTATGCCAGGAAATGTCACAAATGCCAGATCTACGCAGATAAAGTGCATGTGCCTCCCAACCCTTTGAACATCATGTCTTCACCATGGCCCTTTGCTATGTGGGGCATTGATATGATTGGCAAGATCGAGCCAACTGCTTCGAACGGCCACAGATTCATCCTAGTCGCCATCGACTATTTCACAAAGTGGGTTGAAGCAGCCTCATATGCAAATGTCACCAGGCAAGTGGTAGCCCGATTCCTAAAAAGAGATATCATCTGTCGGTATGGAGTTCCCGAGCGAATCATTACTGATAATGGTTCCAATCTAAACAACAAAATGATGGCTGAATTATGCCGGGACTTCAAGATCCAACATCACAACTCTTCTCCTTACAGGCCAAAGATGAACGGCGCTGTTGAGGCAGCAAATAAGAATATCAAGAAGATTGTGCAGAAGATGGTAGTCACTTATAGAGACTGGCACGAGATGCTACCATTTGCCTTGCATGGGTACCGCACGTCAATCAGAACGTCCACTGGGGCAACACCGTATCAACTTGTATATGGTATGGAAGCAGTCCTACCGGTTGAAGTTGAATTACCCTCCCTACGGGTACTGATGGATGTCAAATTGAGTGAAGCAGAATGGGTTAGGTCCCGATACGAGCAACTGAGTCTAATCGAAGAGAAGAGATTGGCTGCAATCTGCCACGGGCAGCTATATCAGAAGAGAATGAAAAGAGCCTTCGATCAGAAAGTCAGGCATCGAGAGTACCGAGTGGGAGATCTTGTGCTGAAAAGAATCCTTCCTCCTCATACAGACCACAGGGGCAAATGGACTCCAAATTATGAAGGACCATTCGTCGTCAAGAAAGTTTTCTCTGGTGGAGCACTGATGCTCAGCACCATGGATGGTGAAGATTTCCCGTCCCCTGTGAATTCAGATGCAGTTAAAAAATACTTCGCATAGAATGACCCGCTGGACATAAAAACAGAATGTAAGTCCAGGCAAAAATAGGGCATCCCGGCGAGTCAAAAACAGAATAAAAGACTCGGGCAAAAATAAGGGAAATAAATAAAAATGTACACCCGCTGAGTTGAAAAGCCGCATTGGACAGCTCAGGCAAAAATGGGTATCCCGATGGATTGAAAACCCGAAAGGGCGATCCATGCAAAATAAGGGAATAAGCGAACAACTGCACTCTGAATTCGTCTGTATCACTTACAACTTGGAATGCTTTGACAGAATCAAGCTCCGATCAGAATCAACTTTCTCCAGAAAGCAAGACGAGAAGAACGTCACGGTCATACGAGTCATAGCGGGAGAGGAAGCTCCTCAAAGCGTCATCAACACTGCCAGCATTTCTTTTCTCAAATTGTAACAATCTCCTCATTTCAGGAGATATGTTTCTTTGACTGTATCTTGCCAATTCAGGGCACTTGAATTAATAAAATCAGATTTTTCAGTCATGTCTCGTCTTTTACATTTATGTTTTGCAAAGAATTGTCTGATATCTCTAAAAATACAATTGCATAAGTACAGACGCCTTTCTCTAAAAAAAAAAAAAAAACAAAGCACATGCTTGCAGGGAATATTACTTACTTTCGAAAGTACTTATCTCCTATGACGGAATCCAGTGAAGGATACCTCGGGATCTTTTGTATGTTTCCTTATCTTTGCAGGATTGCAGGTATCCAGAACGCAACTTGGGGCATGCAAAGTATATCTCAGCAAGCGGGCGAATCAACGAAAGATATCAGCACCCGAAATGCTCTATCCCCAGCTGAGTTGCCTCTCATTACCCTCCCCAGCTGAAGAACCAACTGTCTTTCCTCAGTTAAATACAAGATCAGGGAATCATCTCCCCACAGAGCCTCAAGCCTCTATTCAAAAGAGCAACGCACGAAGAAATCACAACAGAGGGAAAAAGCTTCTACAAACCCCAGCGGGGTCCCGTATTATAAGGATATGTCAATCAGTGACCTATATCCCCCAAGCAGATACATCATTAGATCTATCAATGATCTCATCCCCAGCTGGGATGTTCACTCCGAGTAGATCAGCCAGAGATCTTCGCAGCAACGGGATCCGAATCCCGGATTCGTGCCCCTTTGCATAATCATGGCATTCGCATCATATTATCCCCCAGAGCGTAGCATTCCGTCTAAAACGGAGCATTACGGCAAAAATCAAATACATAGCATAATCATAAGTCATGTTGTGAATTGAACACTTGTAAATATTGACAGTCTGTCATTATACAGGATGTATACAGAAAAATCCTCATCAGAGTCCCAGCAAAAGCAGTTGTCTCTCAAATCACAAACACCAGTACATATCTCCTTTTGGCACTCGTCCGTGTCATCATTCCCCAAGCAGGTTGCCTAAACACACTTTACGAACAAGATCACCAGTACTACAGATACTTCCTGGCACCCGTCCGTGTCATATCACCAGCAAAAGCCAAAGACATCCTCTTTGCACTCACATATACCTATACACTTCCTTGACACCCGTCCGTGTCATATCCCCAGCGCAGTCGCTTACACCTCTACTACTCACATACGTGTTAATATTATACTTTTCTCTTTTGACACTCGTCCGTGTCATCTCCCCCCAGCAGATAAACACCCATCTATACATTACTCATACTCACTACTCATTGGTACACCTATACAGATACTCGTCCGTATCTTGTATACATCATCACTCTTGTCCCCACAGATTCAACAGTAGTCCTTGTTCTTTGTTAACCAGTTGGTACTCGTCCGTACCATCATCTCAGAACATTGCGCCTAGTGTTTGTTTCTACATGATACTCGTCCGTATCATAGTCTTAAGGATGCTCGTCCGCATCTTTAATCCATACACCGTGTCAAACACTTATGTCTCCTTGAATATAGATACTCGTCTGTGTCTACTATTACCCAGAAGGATACCTCCAGATTCAACACTCGTCCGTGTTCTTTGTTAACCCGTTGATACTCGTCCGTATCATCATCTCTGAACATGTGTCAGTTTGTTTCTACCCGATACTCGTCCGTATCGTAGTCTTAAGGATGTTCGTCCGCATCTTTACTCTACACACAATACCAAACACTTATACTTTCCTTTCTTGGTTGTGAACGCTCGTCCGTGTTCACTATATCCCCAGTAGATCACCAACAAAGCATTTTCTTCTTATCTGACACTCGTCCTGTGTCATGATAACCCTGAGAGCAGCCGTACCCTGCTGAGTGGTCGTCCTCCACTTCTTGATGGTCGTCCTCCATCATGCTCATCCGATGGCCGTCCCCATCGTTGATATTTAGCAGCCGTCCCCTGCTAGGTGGTCGTCCTCCACCCTTTGATGATCGTCCTTCATCACTTTATCCAATGGCCGTCCCCATTGTTGATTTTGGTTATCTAACACTCGTCCTGTGTTATGAGAAACCCTGAGAGCAGCCGTACCCTGCTGAGTGGTCGTCCTCCACTTCTTGATGGTCGTCCTCCATCATGCTCGTCCGATGGCCGTCCCCATCGTTGACCTTTTCTGTCCGATGGTCGTCCCCATCGTTGATATTTTCGGCAGCCGTACCCTGCCAGGTGGTCGTCCTCCACCTTTGATGGCCGTCCCCATCATATTTGCCTTTTACTCCCAACAGAGCAGCCGTCCCCTGCTAGGTGATCGTCCTTCACCTTTGATGGCCATACCCCATCATCTGTTTATTTCATTTATTCTTTAATCCGATGGCCGTCCCCATCGCTGGTTACCTTGCTTTATTGAACTTGATGGCCGTCCCCGTCATGTTTCATTAATCCCCAGAGAGCTTTACAGCTTTATCTTGATGGCCGTCCCCATCATAATATCTTAGTTCCCCAGCTAGTCGGCCGTCCCCGTCTTGGCTTTACCTTATATCCCCAGCATGTCGGCCGTCCCCGTCATTGCTGTCTACCCAGCAGTCGCCCTCTGCTCGACGGTCGTCCTCCGTCGCCCACACTTTACAATATACTTTATTTTCTTTTGCAATCTATATCCCTTTTCTTCTTCATTTCTGTGAGTGCAAATTTTGGACTGTCTTTGGTATTCAACCACAAGTTATCTTGTTTGCCTGTTAAGCCATTGCTTACATCCTGCACAGCTAACTCATGCTTGAATAGGGGCAGCTGTAAACACCCCAAATTTGCCCTCACCCATTCACACCATGGCTTGTGATCATATCATATGCATATACACAAATATATCATATCATATCTCATTTTTTGTTCACTGGATAGCTTCTAAGGCATCTGCACCTAGGGTTTGTGATCTGAGCAATCCCAAAGCATCTTGAGCCATTCCAAAGGCCACTAATCAATTCAAAGGGGTCCATGTGTGTTCTTGTATTATGTTACATCCTCACAAAGTCAAAATTGCAGAGGAATCACAAGAACTAGGGTTTGGTTGGATGCAGAGCCAGGATGAACTGCACAGTTGACTGAAAATTAGGGTTTTGGTTTCAGAGGCCATAACCCCAAATTTTTTGGTCATTCTTGTTTCCATTGATCTCTATATGGTATAGGGAGTATGCATATCAATTTTCATGAAGAAATTCCATGGGGAAGTCATCTGATCAAGAGTTGACTTTTCAGACAAGTCAGTGCAAAATCAGGGCATCTGAGGCCCCCAATGACCCAACCAATGGTTGATCTTCATCATTTTGGGTGTATATGATCTTTATTTGATCATGGAAGAAGTTTGAAGTTCATGGAAATCAAGAATTTAGGGTTTTTGCAAAAGTTGACTTTTTGGGTTTTGTTGACTTTTCAAGAATGCATCATTTTAGGCCAATTTTCAAGCCTTGATTCTTGATCCAAAAATGCTTCAAATGAAAAAACTTTGGTCATGAAAGTTGTAGATCTCATCTTTCCCTTTTCAAAAAGTACAAGAACATGATCAAACTCTTCTTGGATCAAAAGTTATGGCCTTGCAAAGTTGCCAAAAATCATTGTTTTTCAAGTTATGCACCAAGTGAGAATTTTGCTAAGTCTTGAACCAAATCAAATTGCTGCCTCAAATTCATGTCAAACCAGCATGTGAACTTTCTCTAAGTTACAAAAATCAGTTTTTGACTAAGTTTGCCCATGGTTTCATGCTTGGTTGGATAAAAAGTCACATGTGAACCATAAGCCAACCTACTTGCAAAACCACTCATAACATTATGCCAACTTGCTGCATTGAGCCTTGGGTCAAGCCAACCTCTCACCCTCACCATGCTGCACCAGAACCCAACTTGTACTTGCCTAGTATCATGCCATGCCCTATCTTACACAAAAGTGGATTTTGAGCAAAAGTAGCCTCACCTATCCCTGCAGGCCAAGTCACATCAAACAACCAATCAGAATTGTTTATTGTATCCATTTGCAAGCCATATCACATAGCAACCAAGGCTGAAACACACCCACTCATCACTTACACAAAAATCTCCCAACTTGCAAGTTCTATCGAATTCCTCTACACAGCCTGCAAACACAAAATCTTTTTCCTCCATTCATCTCACCTTGATCCATAGAACACAAAGCATCAAGAACCAGAGCTTGAAACAACCAAAACACTTCACTGCCATCTCTCACCTCAGTTTGCAGTTTCACTTGCAACTCTCACCATAGCCCACAAACATCAAAACAAACTTTGCCAAACTTCTCAACACACTTCATAGATCACAAACAACCATCTCTCATAGCCTGAAAGTGCCAGAATCTCAACTGCCATTGTTGACTGAACTGAAGCAGTTCTCTTCGAAACTCATCATCCAGCAAATCTAAACTCCATTGGAGCATCCAGACATCTTTGGGGGGCCAAGAGGAGCAGCTTGCACTTAAAGAAAGGGCCTGAAAGTTCCTAAATCAGAGGTTGCAAATCTCAGGTAGCTCCAAATAATTTTTTCCAGAAATCTCCTTTTTAGTTACAAACTTGTTCCTTATGCTCTCCTGATCATGCTGATGCTTTTAGTTTTTGAAATGGATGTGTTTTGAGAATTTAATTGCTGTTTGAAGCTCACGAACCCTAGAACTTAGTTTCTTCGATTCAGCTTGTTTAGGTTAGATAAATTTGCTTTGAGAGAGGGGTTTAGTTCGTGAGGTGTTGGGGATCATTTCCCATGTCTTAGTTTTCATTTACATTACGTTTTGAGAGGTTTTGAACTTTTTCAGGCAAGCTTCTGGCCGGAGAAGACGACCGGAAGTCTTCTCCGGCCACCTGAGATTAATTATGCCCTAATCCCATAATTAATGATAGTTTGAATATTGGCCGTTGATACGCGTTGACCAGTTGACTTCCCTCCCTTTCCAATGGCCCAGATCAATGCGATTAGCCCTAATCCACGTGTTAGGTTTTAATTAATCACGTTTTATTTAAATTAATCTGAAGCAATCCTGGCCCCTCATTCTGGCGCGCAGTCAATGGATTCAAACCCAGAGCCAATCTCATCCATCCAATCTGATTACTTCTCTTTTTATTTGATTTTTAATTCATTTTATTTCTTTTATTTTGTACAATTTATTTAAAATAGCTAAAAAATCATAAAAATTATGAAACTTTTTCTTTAAGGTTTCATTAATTTTTATGACACAAAATTTTTTTTATTTTATTTTTATCATTAAAAAAGTATTTTTAAATATTTAAAAGTTTATTTTTAATTGATTAATGAGAATTAATTAATTAAAAAATACTTTTAGGTATTTAAAAATTACAAAAAAATTCATGGAATGTTCTAAGACATTTAGAAACATTGTCCAACCTTCAAACCAAATTTCTTTTTTGATCTTGATGCATTTTAAGAATTTCTCATTGAATTAAATCACATTTTATGCATTATTTTGATCACAAGTTTGAAAATTCATTTCTGCCTATTGGTGAAGGTTGAAGCATTGGTTCTTTTTGCATTGTTTTCCATTTGACATGAACTTTCAAAGATAAAAAGGCCAAGATTTGATCTTGCATTTTCTAATTGATTGGCATTTCTTTTGTTACAAACCCTAAAAAACCCTAATAACTTGTAAAATTCATAACTTGAGTTTGGTTGAGAGTTGAGAGCTCCCCTTTGGGCAGTGGTTTATTATAGGTCTAGGGTTTCCTTGAGTGCCATTTTCCATTTTTCATATTAGGGTTTGCTTCTGTTTTTGGTTTGTGTGTGATGTTTGATCCATGAACCCCAATTTGGGCCTTCTCTTGCATCCCTTTTGCATTTCCTTGCATAACATGACTTGTCATTGCATTTTGTGCATTATCATGATTCATTTGACATCTTAAGACATGTATGAAGCATGTTTGATCATTGCATTGCATATTTGCCATGCCATTTGTCTTGTATGATTCATAACATTTCATGCTTGTTCATGCTCCTTAGCTTGCATCATATGCATTCATAATCTTGTATGAACATCTCCATTGTCTTGCCTCATGTTTGCAGCACCTCATAACACCATAATCATCATATGTATGCTTCTGGTTTTGCTTTGCATCATACCATTTCATCTCATCTTGCATTGCATTGCATTTTTTTCTCTAACATTTCAGGTGGTAAGTAAACTTGAGAAGTGAATTTGCCTTCACTTCTCACAACTTTTCTTTTCATCTCTTTTGCATACCTTGCTGCATTCTTACTTGTGTTTGAGTTTGAGCTTGCTCATTCTTTCTCCTCCCACTTTCTTTCTTCAAGTGACTTGACTTCTTGAATGAAGCAAGTCACTTTGCTTCTCTTGATCCTGTTCATCTGCTTCCTGGTGTTTCTCTTTGAAGATTAGTCTTGCAAACTTCACAACCCTTAGGATCAACCAAGCATGACAATGAATTAGGGTTTTGATTAGTCTCCCCATAGTTTTTACCTTTGTGTCTCTCCTTGAGTCATCTCTTCTCACCTCATAATCAGGGACTAAACCCTCAAGGCTTTAAGACTTTGTGATTAAGATCATGCCTGCATCCTTCTTTTAGGATGGAGTGTATAACTTTAATCCTGAGTCTTGGACCCTTAAGGTGTTGAAATCTCTTAATTAATCCATCTAATAATCATCAAGACATTACACTTGTAACTTGGGCCTTGCATTAGGGTTCTAATTCTTCCTTGATTGGTTAAGAAGGACTAACCCTAAAGTTAATGGACAAGTCCTCCTCAAGCTGTCTTTCAAACCATAAAAAACACTTCATCATCAAATCCATCTAATAAAATCCATCTAATAAAGGCTTGTTTTGTCATGAGTTTAATCCTTAATCATGGATTAAGCTGAGGGGCTTTCCTCAGTTTAAACATTCTCATCTATTATCCTTCTTTTAGGATGGTGTAATGAGTCTGTCAAATCCCTGATTATGGCTTAACCTCATTACTCAACACTAAACAAAATCACAAAAACATCTAATTAATCACAAGTAGGTTAACGATCTTAACCCTACATCAAAGGTGATTAAGTGTGAGAATCTGACTTCACACTTGAGGTAATTCTCATTACCCCTAATCAGAGGGATGATGTGATGAGTTTGCCAAATCCATTGATTTAGGTTTAAGCTCATTATCTTATGACAAACTCCAAAAAGAAATAAAAGACTGAAAACTCAAAACAAACAATAATCGTCTCCTTAGGGATTCTTTTCTCATCACCTTCACTCACAAACGAGAACTCGCTTCTTCCGTCTAACGCAAGACAGTAAGCACCTGAGCCAGACAGGTCATACACTTGAGAATAGACAAGTAAGCAGTCCACAAGTCAATTCATCTTTCAGTCTCTTTGGGTCGAACTACGGTGTTCTGACTTCCTCATTGCACGAGAGGATACGTAGGCATAACTTAACAGTTATCGAACAAAAGTCTCTGTACATTCCCCCTCCTTCCAGCATTATTCTTTGAGCCTCATTATCATGAGCATCTTATTCTTATTCTCACACTGACACTTTCATACTTCATATCACTTATACACTTTACACTGACACCTGTACATTCTTTTCCAGCTATTTTACACACAGATTGCACTGACACTACCCCTTTAAAACACAAATCTTTTAAGCGTGGATCCCGTCGAGTACGACGGACAATCTGGGTGCTAATACCTTCCCAGGTTGTAACCGACCCCCTTTCTCAGTCTCTCTGGTTCGCAAACCGTCTTATCCATCTTTTTCTAGGTCTATGCAGCATTGCCTTTCCTCCGGGATAAAAATGCCTAGCTGGCGACTCTATTCATTCTCCAGTGAGTTCACGGCTGTGTGTTCTCACTGTTCCCCTCGCCGACCGTTCGCGTCTGTACCTTCATTTGATCCATTTCATTTGTCGGGAGCGACAGTCAGGTGAGAGTACCATTCTCTTGAGGCTCCAGTCAAGCTGTCTTCGAAATAGAACATCCAGAGCTTCTCATCCATAGTATAGGCCTTTAGCCTTCCCAGAAATGATTGTAGATGAGTCCGGGGGCATGAAGTCCCATTATACTTTTCGAAACAAGGAGGCTTGAACTTATGGGGGATCCTGACCCCGTCTACCAAGCCCATATCCATCACGTCGAAGCCCAAAGAATTTTGAGATTCTAGAGACCTCAATTTCTCAGCTATCTCATCCAACCTCCTATCATAAGCTTCTTCTCCAGCACCCATTACTGTAAATTGATCCTCTTGGGGGTCTTCTTGAAGTACCCTGGCTGCAGTGGCGGTTCCTTGAACGTTTGCAGGAATATTGATTTCAGGATGGAGATGCGGACCAAACACAGGAGGATTAACATGAGGTTGGACCCTTTCATTATTACTGGTGCCGGCAGTCCCTATATGTGGATCCTCTTGATTTTGCCTTTCCACTATGGCCCTCAATCTTTCCTGGCTCTGAGCCATATTGTTCATAACTTCCATGAACTGCGTCATCTGTGTTCTCATTTCTAATCTTTCGTTTGCCATCTGATTTCTGACCTCTGCAAGGTCCTGCTGTACCTGATCCATTTGAATTCCCGGAAGGTTGTTTCGGGTTGGATAACGGTGCGGACGGTTGAGGGGAAATACCCGGCGCCTAGCAATAGTTCCTGAACATCACAACAGAGGTTAGCAACAACAAAACAAAACCTACAAAACAAACAAAGGGTTAGCATGCAATGCAGTTATGCTTATTTGTTCTCAAGGTATCCGGTTTGGCATTCAGTTTTGACCCTTCCAGACCCTTGAAGATGATGCTGATGTTGCTTTTGAAGTAAACTTGGATGGAACAAACTAACACCAATATATTACAGAAGGTGAAATAATACAACTTGTTCATTTTACAACACAAGCCCCCTAAGGGGTCAAAATACATCACAAAAAGGAAAAGTACATGGAATAGAAACAACAACAAGCAAATGGTCAAACACCAAGGCCAAACTCATCCTCACGAACTTCCTTGAGAAGTGCTTCGGTCACAGGATCAGCCGGACGCTCCGTGAGATTCCGGATAAGGAGGTTCCGGGTTGCAATAGCTGCTGCTAGCTTCTTGTGCTGAGTTTGGTCCTTGGACCTCTTCACCCCTGCTTTGATCTTCAATTCTGATATCTCCCTTTGGGCTGCTGCCAGGGCTTCTTGCTGTTCTTTTGCACTAGCCTCCAGTTGCTCCATTTTGTCTTGAACTCTCTTGTCCTCTAGGGTACGAGCCTCGGTGATCCTGACCCACCGGGCTTGACTCTCCTTCAAGTACAAGTCTGTCCTCGCTCTCTGGAACTGGGCTTCCTTGCAAGCATTCTTCAGAATTTGTTCACCAGCCTTAGACTTTTTGATATAATCCCCAGACTTCTCAATCTTAGTCAGATGCTCCACTCTCAACTTCTCCAATCTCTCAATCTCTCTCATACCTTCACTCCTCTCCCGGAGGGTCTTCTGCAAAGCCTGGGTTAGCTTCTCATTTCTTTCCTTCAAGCCCTCAAACTCCTCCAAACTGATGGTGGCAGGGGGTGGTGCTGAAGATGACTCAGGCATGTCTTCTATGGTAAAAGGCATCCCAGAGAATTGGGCCCTGGCACGGGACCACTCATAATATTGTGCTGATGCCACATTATTGCACTTCCCCAGAATGGTCACTCCCTTGGTTTGAACATGATCCCAGGCCCAGGCAGCCTGCCTAACAACAGCCAAATTAATCTTGTTCTCACAATAGAGGGTCTCAACCAAGTCCTGTGCCTTAGGAGTATGGACCAGTGCATAGCCCAATTGCCTCCTGAACAGCAGAGGATTGTAATTGATACTTCCCTTAACTCCTATTAAGGGCACATTGGGGAAGTGCCCACAGCTGGTGATGATATCTCTGCCCTTGGTGCTTTGAGTGCACCATCTGATATCCGCTGAAGTTAGGGTAGTGAGCCTCTTAGCCCAGTTGCTTTGCTGATGAGGGTTTAAAAATGTATCTGTCCTGGGTAGATGCTTGAGAAGCCAAGTATGGAACAATGGAGCACAACACCTCACTAATCTCCCCCTCTGCTTCTCATTCCTCTGATGCACTGAATAGTAGAGATCCCCCAATAATGTTGGCACTGGGTTCTTCAGGATGAACAGATGGATTGCATTCTTGCTAATGAATCGAGGCTCATCTGCAAACAACACAATTCCATATACACTCAAGGCCAGTAAAGCACAGACAGCTTTCCACTCTCCTAGAGAAGCCTTCAGACTAGCTTGAGAAATTAAGAAGTCCAGATGAAAGCCAGGGATCCCAGCTTTGGAAGCCATATGTTGCTCAATCAAAACAGGTTCCAGATTCAAAGCCTTTGCTACTTCTCCATTGCTAGGAAAGACCATCTCAGGGTTGAAAGGGATTTCACCCCTGATAGGCAAACCAACCAATGATGAGTATTCTTCTAATAGAGGGCCCAACTGGAAGTCTTGGAAAGTAAAACATCTCAATGGGGGATCATAGAACTGGATACAAGTGTGGATGAGGCTTCTCTGTGATGGGTCCAGATCCATGACCAAGTCAAGTATATCCCCATAATGCTCCCTGAACAAAGGTATGTGATCTGGAGTGATCAGGGTCTGAATCCTCCTGATGTCTGATAACTCTGGTTGGAAGAAGTGATAGGTGATGTTGCTCTTTTTAGGAGCCATGATGCTGAAGACTGAGTAGAGACAGGTGCTGATGACAATGCTGAAGTAATGAGCCACTGATTGGCTGGTGCAGGTGATAACTGAAACAGACAGCTGATAACTGAAGCAGGTGTTGGTGAAGATGGGCCAATACTGAAGATGGGGTCAAAACTGGCCAAAAATAAAGATGGATACCCTGAAACACAAATAAGCACATGTTAATATGATGCAATGATTATGTATGCAAATGAAATGCAAGGGTCTGTGACTGAGCTGGATCTGGCCAAAATATTCTGATATAGGTCCAAGTGTGTTCAAGAATTCCAGTTGGAGGTCTATAAAACCAGTAACCAAGGTAGGGGGACTCAAATAAAGAGCCACATGCCCAGGGTTTAGAATCACAAGAACTGTCCAACATGGAGTACTCTTATCAAATCAAAGTGACAGGGTATTCTGAGGTCAAGGTACCTGCAAACCTGTAAACAGCCCAACCCCCTCACAGGTGGTGTTCTAGAACAAGGATCCTCAGACTTGGATCAGTTATGAGAAGTGTAAACACTTCCAACCCGGAGGTACAGTGTTTACAATAACCATAACAATTCCTCCTCTAATTCATCTCAGTTTCTGAAGGTCAATACTAAAGGTCATCCAGACTTAGCAGGCTTCCCAGATAGCCCTAGCATTGCAGGAAATCTGCAACACAGAGTTCTCAAGAAGAAACCCATATCTGAACCGTGTTTCATATTCCCGCACCAGACCGAAATGGAATGGGAAAGAATATGATTCACTCTAGCCTAGGTGTCACTCAGGTCCCAGGTATAGGACCTCAACACTCAATAGAACCCCACCCACCAAAGGAAAACCAGATCCAGCCAGCAGTACAGTATGATATATACAAATGCAATAAAGAAAACAGTAAAGCAAACTGTACATAAATAAAATATATATACAAACACAAATAAGCACATAACACCCCAGTAAACACAAATCAATCAAGCGCTAGGAGGAACCCACAAAAAGAACCAGAAGCCCTGGTTGCAATATAAGGGTCCCCAGCAGAGTCGCCAAGCTGTCGCTCCCGATAAGTGAACAGGGTCAAATAGGGTACAGACGCGAACGGTCGGCGAAGGGAACAGTGAGAACACACAGCCGTGAACTCACTGGAGAATGAATAGAGTCGCCAGCTAGGCATTTTTATCCCGGAGGAAAGGTAATGCTGCATAGACCTAGAAAAAGATGGATAAGACGGTTGCGAACCAGAGAGACTGAGAAAGGGGGTTGGTTACAACCTGGGAAGGTATTAGCACCCAGATTGTCCGCCGTACTCGACGGGATCCACGCTTAAAAGATTTGTGTTTTAAAGGGGTAGTGTCAGTGCAATTTGTGTATAAAATAGCTGGAAAAGGATGTACAGGTGTCAGTGCAAAGGAAATGAAGTGTATAATGATGTGAAGTATGAAAGTGTCAGTGTAAGAAAGGAATGAAATGCTCAAGATCATGAGGCTTAAAGAATAAAGCTAGAAAGAGGGGGAATATACAGAGACGTTTGTTCGATAACTGTTAAGTTATGCCTACGTATCCTCTCGTGCAATGAGGAAGTCAGAACACCGTAGTTCGACCCAAAGAGACTGAAAGATGAATTGACTTGTGAACTGCTTGCTTGCCTATGCTCAAGTGTATGATCTGTCTGGCACAGATGCAAACTGTCTTGCATTAGACGGAAGAAGCAAGTTCTCGCTTATGAGTGAAGATGATGAGAAAAGAATCTCGGAGGAGACGATTACTGTTTGTTTTTTGAGTTTTCAGTCTTTTATTGCTTTTGAAAGTTTGTCGTAAGTTAATGAGCTTAAGCCTAAACCAATAGGTTAGTAAACTCATCACATCTTCCCTCTGATTAGGGGTAATGAGAGTACCTTAAGTGTGAAGTCAGCTTCTCACACTTAATCACCTTTGATGTAGGATTAAGATCATTAACCTACTTGTGATTATTTAGATGTTTTTGGTGTTTGTGTTTAGTGTTGAGTAATGAGGTTAAGCCATAATCAAGGATTAAACAGACTCATTACACCATCCTAATAGAAGGATAATAGATGAGAATGTTTAAGCTGAGGAAAGCTCCTCAACTTAATCCATGATTAGGGATTAAACTCATGACAAAACAAGCCTTTGGTTAAGTGGATTTTATTTAATGGTATGATGATGAAGTGATTTTTATGATTTGTAAGACAACTTGAGGGGGACTTGTCCATTAACACTAGGGTTAGTCCTTCTTAACCAATTAAGGAAGAATTAGAACCCTAATGCAAGGCCCAAGTTACAAGTGCGATGTCTTGATACTTATTAAGTGAGTTGATTAAGAGATTTAAACACATTAAGGGTTTAACACTTAGGATTAAAGTTATACACTCCATCCTAAGAGAAGGATGCAGGCATAAGCTTAATCACAAAGCCTTAAAGCCTTTAGGGTTTAGTCCCTGATTATGAGATGAGAAGAGAAGACTCAAAGAGACACAAAGGTAAAACTAAGAGGGGAGACTAATCAAAACCCTAATTCATTGTCATGCTTGGTTGTTCCTAAGGTTTGTGAGGTTTAAACAAGAACAATCTTCAAAGGAGCCACCAGGAAGCAGATGAAAGGATCAAGAGAAGCAAAGTGACTTGCTTCATTCAAGAAGTCAAGTCACTTGAAGAAAGAAAGTGGGAGGAACAAGAAGGAGCAAGCTCAATCTCAAATACATGCATAAATGCAGCAATGGATGCAAGAGAGATGAAGAGAAAAGTTATGAGAAATGAAGGCAAATTCACTTCTCAAGTTTACTTACCACCTGAAATGTTAGAAAGAAATGCAATGCAATGCAAAATGAAATGAGATGACATGATGAGAAACAAAACCAGAAGCATGTTAATGATGATAATGATGCTATGGAATGCTACAAACATGAGGCAAGGCATGGGAATGTTCATACAAGATCATGGATGCAAAGGATGCAAACTTAGAAGCATGGATACACATGAAAAGTTAGGAAGCATACAAAGCATACAACATGGCAAATATGTGATGCAATGATCAAACATACTTTCTACATGTCTTATGATGTTAAATGAATCACATGAATGCTTGAAATGTCATGACAAGTCATGTTATGCAAGAGAATGCAAGAGGTATGCAAATGAAAGCCCAAATTAGGGTTTATGGATCAAACAACAAACAAAAACCAAAAACAGAAGCAAACCCTAATATAAAAAATGGAAAATGCCACCCAAAGGAACCCTAAACCTATACTAAACCAATGTCCAAAGGGGAGGTCTCAACTCTCAACCAATCTCAAGTTATGAATTTTCTAAGTTATTAGGGTTTTTAGGGCTCTTAAACAAAAGAAATGCCAAACAAATTGAAAATGCAAGATCAAATCATGGCCTTTTTATCCTAGAAACTACATGCTAAACACAAAACAATGCAAGAAGAATCAATGTCCAACTCTTCCTAGATAGGCAGAAATGAATTTTTGAACTTATGATCAAAATAATGCACAAAAAATGATTTAATTCAATGAAAAAATTCTCAAAATGCATCAAGATCAAAAAAGAAATTTGGTTTGAAGGTTGGACAATGTTTCTAAATGTCTTAGAACATTTCATGAATTTTTTGGTGATTTTTAAATACCTAAAAGTATTTTTAATTAATTAATTTCCATTAATCAATTAAAAATAATCTTTAAAATATTTAAAAATACTTTTTTAATGATAAAAAATAAAATAAAAATATTTTTGTGTCTTAAAAATTAATAAAACTTTTAAGAAAAAGTTTCATAATTTTTAAGATATTTTTGCTATTTTAAATTAAATATGCAAGTTAAATGAAAAGAAAATGAATTAAAATTAAATAAAATGAAAGTAATCAGGATGGAGGGATGAGATTCACTCTGGATTTGAATCTGTTGACTACGCGCGTCATCCAAGGGTCCAGGTTGACTCTGATTAAATTATTTAAATTATGATTAATTAAGCTAAACACGTGGATTAGGGCATAAACAGACAGATCTGGACCACTCACTCACGCGCGAAGTCAACAAGTCAAAGGCCATCAACGCTCAGAATTCAAACTTGAGTTAATTACGTGATTAGGGCACAAATCACTTTCAGGTGGCCGGAGAAGACTTCCGGTTGTCTTCTCCGGCCAGCATCTCCCCTGAGAAATCCCCAAACCCCCAAAAAGCCAACTAAAATGAAATCTAAGAATTGGGAAATGTTCTCCAACCACTCACGAATCAAAACCCTCTCTCAAAGCAAATTTATTCTTCCTAACAAAGCTGAATCGAAGAAAATAAGAACTAGGGCACGCAAGTTTCAGAAGCTAATTAAATACTCAATTCAAAGCCATTTCAAAAACCAAAAGCACCAGGATACTCAGTGAAGCATAGAGAACAAGTTTATAACATGAAAGATGATTTCTGGAAAAATAATTTTCAAGCTACCTGAGATTCGAAGCTTTCACTCTGATGATTTTCTGGCCACCTTTCCTTGTGCAATCCACTCCACTTGATCCTCAGATGATGTTTGAATGCTCAAGAGGAATTTATTTTGGCTGGATGATGAGTTTGACAAACTTCTACACAAGCTCAGTCAGAAATGGCAATGGAGTTTCAGGCAGTTTCAGGTCATTGTGGATGGTTCTTTGTGATCAGAACAATGAGTGGAGAAGGTCTGTGGTGTTTGTTTGGGTGTTTGAGAGCTATGGGGAGAGTTTCGAATGAAACTGCAAGTTGAGGTGAGAAATGGCAATGGGGTGTTCTTGCTTGCTTCAGGCCTGGCTCTTGGTGGTTTGAGGTCTATGAAGTATGGTGAGATGAATGGTGAAAATGGTTTAAGTGTTTGATGGCTGAGCAGAGAGATTCGAAGGCAAATGCAGCTTGGTGTGTTTTTGTGTATGTGTTGTATGAGTGAGTTTCAGCCTGGCCTCTTCATATCTTTGGCTTGCCAAATGATAATGTATTTTAATCCTATAGGTCAGATGATGTGACCTGGCCTATAGTGATTGGTAAGTTTGCTTTTGCACAAAGTCCACCTTTTGTGTAAGAGAAGGATGGCTCATGATCTAGGCAAGTACAAGGCATGGGCTGCACAGCAAGAGTGAGGGGAAAGGCTAGCCAAAGTCAGCATCCAATGTCACAAGTTGTAGGAAGTGATCATGATGATTTTGCAAGTTGTGGCAACTTTGGTTCACATGTGATTCCTTTGTCCAACCAAACATAAACCATGGGCATTCTTGGTTCATTCTGAATTTTATGACTTATAGAATGTTTATGTGATGGTTTGAAATGAATTAGAAGTTGCAATTGGCCTTGGTTCATGATTTTGCAAAATTCTCATTTGAAGCATGCCTTGAAAATCAATGATTTTTGCCAACTTTGTCACACCATAACTTTTGATCCAAGAAGAGTTTGATCATGTTCTTGTACTTTTTGAAAAGGGAAAGATGAGATCTACAACTTTCATGACCAAAGTTTTTCCATTTGAAGCATTTTTGGATCAAGAATCAAGGCTTGAAAAATGACCTAAAATGAAGCATTCTTGAAAAGTCAACTATGCCCAAAAAGTCAACATTTGCAAAAACCCTAAATTCTTGATTTCTATGAACTTCAACCTTCTTCCATGATCAAATAAAGATCATATGCACTCAAAATGATGAAGATCACCCATTGGTTGGGTCATTGGGGGCCTCAGATGCCCTGATTTCACACTGACTTGTCTGAAAAGTCAAACCTTGATCAGATGACTTCCCCATGGAATTTCTTCACGAAAATTGATATGCATACTCCCTATACCATATAGAGACCAATGGAAACAAGAATGACCAAAAAATTTGGGGTTATGGCCTCTGAAACCAAAACCCTAATTTTCAGTCAACTGTGCAGTCTATCCTGGCTCTGCATCCACTCAAACCCTAGTTCTTGTGATTCTTTTGAAATCTTGACTTGAAGAGGATGTAATATGATGCTTGAACACATATGGATCCCTTTGAAGTGATTGGTGACCTTTGGAGTGGCTCAAGAAGCTTTTGGCTTGCTCAGATCACAAACCCTAGGTGCAGATGCCTTAGAAACTATGCAGTGACTCAAAAATGAGATATGAGATGTTATGATTGTGTTTATGCATATGAGAATGATCACAAGCCATGGTGGATGGGTGAGGGCAAATTTGGGGTGTTTACAATTGTAAACACTGTACCTTCGGGTTAGAAGTGTTTACACTTCTCATAACTGATCCAAATCTGAGGATCTTTGTTCTAGAACATCACCTGTGAGGGGGGTTGGGCTGTTTACAGGTTTGCAGGTACCCTTGGCCACATCATACCCTGATACTTATTTTGATTAAGAGTACCTTATTTTGGACAGTTCTTGTGATTTAACCCTGGACATGTGACTCTTTATTTGAGTCCCCCACCTTGGTTACTGGATTTCTGAACCTCCATCTGGACTTCTTGAACATACATGGACTTTATTTCAAGACAGATAATCAGATCCAGCTTGATCACAAACCCTTGCATATCATTTGCATACATCATCATTGCATCATTTGACATTTGCTTATTTGATTTTTCAGGGTATCCACATTATATCTGGCTTGGTTTTGACCCCTTCATCTGCATAGACCCTTGTTTCATCAGCTATCTGCTTCAGCTATTCTCTCCAGTTATCTGCTTCAGCTATTCTCATCATCACCAGCATCAGCCTATCAGTGGCCCATCTCCAGTACCAGTCTTGATCTTCATCAGCACTTGTCTTCAGCCCTTCATCAGCAGTCATGACTCCCAGGAAGAGCAACATTTCATACCATTTCTTTGAGCCTGTGCTGACTGGAATCAGACAGGTCCAGTCACTTATCACCCCTGACCACATCCCATTATTAAGAGAGCATTATGGAAGTATCCTAGATATGGTTATGGACTTGGACCCTTCTCAGAGGAGCATGATCCACACCTGCCTACAGTTTTATGACCCTCCTTTGAGATGCTTCACATTCCCAGACTTTCAGCTAGGACCTCTGTTGGAGGAGTTTTCATCATTGATTGGAGTACCTGTCAGGGGTGGAATTCCCTTCAACCCAGAGATGACTTCTCCCAGCAATGGAGAAGTAGCAAAAGCATTGTACCTGGAACCTGCCTTGATTGAACAGAACATGACGACAAAGGCTGGGATCCCTGGTTTACACTTGGACTTCTTGATTTCTCAGGCCATCCTGAAGGCCTCTTTGGGAGAATGGAGGGCAGTTTGTGCATTGTTAGCCCTCAGCATATATGGGGTTGTACTGTTTGCAGATGAGCCCAAGTTTATCAGCAAGAATGCTATTCATCTTTTCCTTCTGAGGAACCCAGTACCCGCATTGCTGGGAGATTTCTATTACTCCATTCATCAGAGGAATGAGAAACAGAGGGGGAAGTTGGTGAGATGTTGTGCTCCTCTTTTTCACACCTGGCTGCTCAAACACTTACCTAAGACAGATGCCTTCCTGAATCCCCACCAGCAGAAGAATTGGGCTAAGAGACTCATTGCTTTGACTTCAGATGACATCAGATGGTGCACCCAGAGCACCAAAGGCAAAGACATAATCACTAGCTGTGGGCAATACCCAAATGTACCTCTGATAGGAGTAAAGGGTTGCATCAACTACAATCCTTTATTGTTTAAAAGGCAACTGGGCTATGCTCTTATTCACCCTCCTAGGGTGCAAGATTTAGTTGAGACCCTGTATTGTGAGATAAAGCCTAATCTAGCTGCTGTCAGACAAGCATCCTGGGCTTGGGACAACATCCAGACAAAAGGGATGGCTATTCTTGGAAGGTGCAATAATGTTGCTTCAGCTCAGTACTGTGACTGGTCTCATGCTAGGGCTCAGATTACTGGAATGCCCTTCACCATTGAAGATATACCTGGACCATCCACAGTACCACCTCCAGCAACTGTCAGCCTGGAAGGATTTGAGAAACTGAAGGAAAGGAATGAGAATCTGTCTCAAGCTCTGAAGAAGACCCTTTGGGAAAGGAGTGATGGTCGTCTGGACATTGAGAGGCTGGAGAAGTTTAAGGTGGAGCATCTGGCTAAAATTGAGAAGACAGAGGACTACATCAAGAAAGCAAGGGCTGGGGAGCAAATATTGAAGAATGCCTGTAAAGAAGCCAAGTTTCAGAAGGCTATGACTGATCTCTATCTGCAAGAAAGTCAGGCTAGGTGGGTCAGGATCACTGAAGCCCGTACTCAAGAAGATCAGAGAACTCAAGCCAGGATTGAGCAGTTAGAAGCCAATGAAAAGAAGCAACAAGAAGCTTTGCTGGCAGCCCAGAAGGATATTTCAGAGTTGAAGCTCAGGGCTGGTTTGAAGAGGTCAAAGGACCAGGACAGGCACAAGAAGCTGACCACTGCCATTGCCACCAGAAACCTCCTCATCAGGACTATCACAGAGCATCCAGCTAGTCCAGTGACTGATGCACTTCTGAAGGAGGTTAAGGAGGATGAGTTTGGACTAGATGTTTGACTTCTTTGCTTGTTGTTGTTTTCGTTTGATGTATTTTTCTTTTGTGTTGTATTTTGACCCTTCAGGGGCATGTGTTGTAAAAACAAACTATATATGGTTCAGTATTTGTAATATATTTTAGTTTGTTTCCATTTTGGAGTTTCTTTTCTCAACCAAGTCAAAAGCATCTTCCTCGGGGTCTGGAAAGGTCAAAACCAAGAACCAAGCCGGATACCTTGGAAAACAAATAAGCATACTGCATTGCATACTAACTTTGTTTTGTTTTGTAGGTTTTTGTTATTATTTGTTTCTAACTCTGTTGTGCTTCAGGAAATATTGCTCGCAGAAGAGTGTTCCCTGTCAACCGTATGCACCGGTACCCTACTCGCAACAACCTTCCTGGTATCCAAATGGATCAAGTACAGCAAGATCTGACTGAGGTCAGAACTCAGATGGCTAATGAAAGAGTGGAGATGAGGAACCAAATGGCTCAATTCATGACTGTGATGACTGGCTTGGCTCAGAGTCAAGAAAGGTTAAGGGCATTGGTAGAAAGACAAACCCCCGAGGAACCTCATCCTGGCACTAGAGGAACTAGCAACAATGAGGGAGGTCAGCCTCATGTTATCCCACCAGTATTTGGACCTCATCTAGATCCAGAGGCCAATATCCCTAGGAATGTACAGGGCAACACTGCTGCAGGTAGGATCTTGCAAGAAGATCCTCAAGAAGAGCAATTTACTGTAATGGGAGCTGGAGATGAAGTCTATGATAGGAGGTTTGATGAAATTGCTAAGAAATTGAGATCTTTGGAGTCTCAAAACTCCTTGGGATTTGATGTAATGGATATGGGATTAGTAGACGGGGTGAGAATTCCCCACAAGTTCAAACCCCCGTGCTTTGAGAAATACAATGGAACTTCCTGTCCACGAACTCACCTGCAGTCCTTCTTGGGAAGACTTAAAGCATATACTATGGATGAGAAACTGTGGATGTTCTACTTTGAAGATAGCTTGACTGGGGCTTCAAGGGAGTGGTATTCACACTTGACCAGAGCTACGATCAGATGCTGGAAGGACCTAACTGAAGCTTTCATTAGGCAGTACCAATACAATCTGGACATGGCCCCTAACAGGACCCTTCTGATGGGAATGTCTCAATCCTCCAGAGAAAGCTTCAGGGAATATGCCCAAAGGTGGAGACAGCTTGTTGCTGCTGTCCAACCACCCATGTCGGAAAGAGAAATGGCCGACATGTTCATGAATACTCTGCAAGGAACATATATTGATAGGCTAGCTGCCTTTTCTTCCACCAGTTTTGCTGACGTAGTTATAGCTGGGGAAAGGATTGAAAGCCTTTTGAAAATGGGTAAGATTTCTGATAATGGTGCAAGCTCATCCAGTAATCCCAGGAAGCCTTTTGTGGGACCTCGAAGAACCGTTGAGACAAATGCCATTCATGCCAGCAGGGGCAGTCCTCAGTATGTTCATAGATCAGTGGCAGCTGTCACCATTCCAGCTCTGATCCCTCAGCAACCAGCATATCAACCACAACAACAACCACATTTATCAACAGCAAGTTCAGTACCCGCCACAGAGAACCTACAACAACAACAACAACAACAGTCAACAACAAGGACCTTTTCAACAAAGACCATCACAGGAAAACAGGGTGATTGACCCTATCCCTATGCCTTATGCTGCCTTATTGCCACAACTCCTGAAGCTCAACTTGGTTGAGTTAAGGACATTGGCACCACCAGATCCCTCCAATCTCCCAAGGAATTACGATGTCAATTCCAGATGTGCTTTCCATTCCAATGCACCTGGCCACAATACGGAGAAATGCAGGGCTTTGCAAATGAAAGTCCAAGATCTGGTGGATTCTAAAGCCCTCAACTTTGCACCCCCTCCAAATGTCAACAAGAATCCTATGCCTAATCATGGCGGGCCAAGAATTAATGCCATTGAAGAAGACAAACCGTCTGTCTTGATCACCAGTGTTGCACAAATTCGAACACCTTTGGTCGAAATTAAAGCTCAGCCCCTAGAATGCCAGGTGTTTCCCGGGTGTGAGCTCGGTTGTGGGTATTGCAACATTGTAGTCAATGGGTGTGATAATTTGAGAAGCGGCATAGATGGTCTCATCAAGGACGGAATCCTTCAGATCTCGACAACGGCGCCTACAAATCCAGCAATTCCTTTGACAACAATTCCTGATTCTCCTACAACAGCAGCAACAATCATTCCTACCGATTCGTCAGTATCATCAGCAATGGCTCCGTCCATCACTTCAGAAAATCAAATGTCAACAACTCTTTCTTCTACAACATCAGCATCCCTTTATTCAACAGAATCTTCTACAACGCCAACAGAAATTAATGAAGATATCTCAGCAGTCACCATCTACTATGATCCATCAATTGTTCCTCCAAATAGCAACTTTCAGCAACAAACAGTGGCACCTCCTGCCAGGTCACCAGTCACAATTTACTACGATCCACACACCATCACAGTACCCTCCTCTGCAGCAGTCAGTCCAGTTACCATTACGGTGCCTGGACCCGTTCCATATGAAAGCAGTAATGCCATACCTTGGCATTATGGCTCTGATCTCTACTGCAACGGGGATAAAATCACTCTAGATTCATCAACCTCTTCTCCACAGATTGATAATGTTGGGGGAGGCGGAGGCTTCACCAGAAGCGGACGCCTTTTTGCCTCACAAGTGCAAAGACCTAATGCCGAAGCAGAAGCTGCTGCCAAAGCAAAAGGAAAGAGTGTGATACTTGAAGAGCCAGCTATCAAAGAAACTCAGAAGACATCTTTTGAACAAGATGTAGACGAGTTTATGAGAATCATAAAGAGAAGTGATTACAAGGTGGTGGATCAGCTTCACCAAACTCCCTCAAAAATCTCCATATTATCCTTGTTGATGTGTTCTGAAGCTCACAGGAATGCATTACTGAAAGTCCTGCACGCAGCATACGTGCCAGAGGAGATTACCGTTAATCAGCTAGAAACCGTGGTGGCAAATGTCAATACCAGTCATGGATTGGGCTTTACCAATGCTGACTTAACAACTGAGGGACGTAACCACAACAAGACTTTACACATCACTCTAGAGTGCAAGGGTGCTGTTTTATCTCATGTACTGGTGGACACTGGGTCATCACTCAATGTTCTACCAAAGAAAGCCTTAGTAAAGTTGGAGTATGATGGCTTGGCACTGCGTCCAAGCAATTTGGTGGTGAGAGCATTTGATGGCTCTAAAAGATCAGTGCTTGGGGAGATTGATCTGCCTGTGATGATTGGCCCGCAGACTTTTAAAATTACCTTCTATGTGATGGACATTCAGCCGGCCTACAGCTGTTTGTTGGGTAGAACCTGGATCCATGCTGCTGGCGCTGTTACGTCTACCCTTCACCAGAAGCTGAAATTCGAGTGGGAAGGCCAGATCATCACCATCTGTGGGGAACAAGACATCTTTGTTAGCCATCTGGCTACGTACAAGTACATAGAAATGGATGGAGAAATCCATGAAACCATGAGCCAGGGGTTTGAGGCCCTGAACATTAATGAAGCATCTGATGTACTGGGAACCTCCATAACATCTTATCAGCAAGCCAGGAAGGTTGTTGAAGAGGGTATTGCCCAAGGCTGGGGCAAGCTGCTGCCCGTGGAAAAGAAAGAAGACAGATTTGGGTTGGGTTACAGACCAACTCAACAAGATCAATCAGAGGCTGCTAAAGAGCCCAATTTTGTCAGCGGGGGGATGCTCACCCCGGATGCTGTGAACAACTTGGAAGATGAGTCGGAAGATGAGCGCAACCTGGAGAGCTGGATACGTCCAAGGACCCCGGGGAGCCATGTCTCAAACTGGTCTTCCCAGGAAATTATAAGGGTTACTCCTGCAGAGTAATTATTATTTCCTGTATTTTTAAAGCATGCATCAAGTCTTACATCTTGCCCAAGATGTCAAGACTCATTTTGTAATCGGGCCATCTTGTAATTTTGTGCAAACAGATCAATCAATGAATATCGGACATCTTTTGCAAATGAGTCTTTTCCTTTTCCGCTCACTGTTTTTCATTTTTTTATTTTTGTACAAAAATAAAATGGAAATGTTTTTCAAAATGATGACTTCATTTCACTGTTTCTAAATAAGATAAAATCGATCACTAAAATCAACCAATCTAAACCCTTGCAGAGAGTGCCCTCCAGATTGCACCGACAACAACACTGCTATGACTTTGTATGACTTTGACAATCCAATCAATCAAGTTGATGAAGGGGTTGAAGAAGATTATGAGCTACCTGAAGAGCTAGCCAGGTTGTTGAGACAAGAGGAGAAGGTTATCACTCCTCATCAGGAGGAGGTCAAAACGGTTAATCTTGGTACGGAAGAAGAAGTGAAAGAAGTCATCGGGGCCTGCCTACAAGATTCGGTAAAAGAGCAACTGATTGATATGCTTCGGGAATATGTGGATGTTTTCGCTTGGTCTTATCAGGATATGCCAGGGTTGGACACCGACATTGTCATGCACAAGTTGCCTTTGAAAGAAGACTGCCTGCCAGTAAAACAGAAATTGCGCCGTACTCGCCCTGGTATGGCAATGAAGATTAAAGAAGAGGTACAAAAGCAGTGGGACGTCGGCTTCCTTGCTGTGACTAGTTACCCGCCGTGGGTCGCCAATATTGTACCTGTACCTAAGAAAGATGGCAAGGTAAGAATGTGTGTGGATTACCGGGACCTGAACAGAGCCAGCCCGAAAGATGACTTCCCTTTACCTCACATTGATGCATTGGTTGATAATACGGCTCAGTTCTCGGTGTTCTCCTTCATGGACGGATTTTCAGGATACAATCAGATCAAAATGTCACCTGAAGACATGGAAAAGACAACTTTCATCACACCTTGGGGCACGTTCTGTTATAGGGTAATGCCATTCGGACTGAAGAATGCAGGTGCAACTTATCAACGGGCTATGGTAACATTATTCCATGACATGATCCACAAAGAAATTGAGTGTTATGTGGATGACATGATTGCCAAGTCCCTTACAGAAGAAGACCACCTGGTAAATCTGTTGAAGTTATTCAAGCGTCTGAGGAAGTACCAATTGAAGTTAAACCCCAACAAATGCACATTCGGGGTGCGATCCGGTAAACTGCTGGGGTTTATTGTGAGTGAAAAAGGGATTGAAGTTGACCCTGACAAAGTCAAAGCCATTCAAGAAATACCTGCACCGAAGACTGAAAAAGAGGTTCGGGGGTTCCTAGGTAGATTGAACTACATTTCACGGTTTATATCTCACCTTACAGCAACCTGTGAACCCTTGTTCAAGCTGCTAAGAAAAGAACAAACAGTCAGGTGGAACGAAGATTGCCAGAGGGCTTTTGACAAAATCAAGGAATACCTACAAGAGCCTCCAATCCTTATGCCTCCAGTTGAAGGAAGACCTCTAATCATGTACTTGACAGTATTAGAAGAATCAATGGGGTGTGTGTTGGGCCAGCATGACGAGTCTGGTCGAAAAGAGTATGCAATATACTACCTAAGCAAAAAGTTTACCGACTGTGAACAACGTTATTCACTGCTCGAGAAAACTTGTTGCGCTTTAGCGTGGGCTGCTCGCCGACTAAGACAGTACATGTTGACCCACACTACTTTATTGATATCAAAGATGGATCCAGTTAAGTACATTTTTGAGAAGCCAGCACTTACCGGACGGGTTGCGAGATGGCAAATGATCCTCACAGAATATGACATTCAATACACATCCCAAAAGGCCATCAAAGGCAGTGTGTTGTCTGATTATCTTGCTGAGCAACCCATTGATGATTATCAGCCTATGAGATTTGACTTCCCTGATGAAGACATCATGTTCATAAAAGCAAAAGATCATGAAGAGCCTATTCACACAGAAGGGCCTGACCCGGAAGAAGAATGGACTATGATGTTCGATAGGGCTGTTAACATGAATGGTCGTGGTGTTGGTGCAGTACTCATTACACCTAAAGGAGTTCACATGCCTTTCTCGGCAAAACTCACCTTTAACTGCACTAACAACGAAGCTGAATACGAAGCTTGTATTATTGGTCTTGAGGAAGCCATTGACCTCAGGATCAAGACTTTGACTGTGTTCGGGGATTCAGCTCTGGTAATCAATCAAACCAACGGCAAATGGTACACCCACCAGGATCATCTGATACCTTACAGGGATTATACGAGAAGGTTTTTGACTTTCTTCACAACAGTCAAGCTTGAGTATATCCCTCGAGACGAAAATCAGTTTGCAGATGCTCTAGCTACCATTTCATCCATGATCAAAGTTCAAGCTGCCAACTTTGTGCCTCGGATTTCAGTGTCCAGACTTGACAGACCAGCATACATGTTCTCAGCAGATATTGTTAAGGATGATAAGCCTTGGTTCCATGACATTAAGTGCTTCTTGGAGGATCAGACATACCCACCTGGGGCATCTTCCAATGATAAGAAGACATTAAGAAGGCTAGCTGGCAGTTTCTTCCTGAATACTGATGGTTCCCTGTACAAGAGAAACTTTGATATGGTACTTCTCAGATGTGTTGATAAGACAGAAGCAGATTTATTGATGCACGAGGTGCACGAAGGATCCTTTGGTACTCATGCAGGAGGACATGCAATGGCCAAAAAGTTGCTAAGATCAGGCTACTACTGGATCACAATGGATGCAGACTGTTGTGCTTACGCCAGAAAATGCTATAAATGCCAGATTTATGCGGATAAAGTGCATGTGCCTCCCAACCCTTTGAATGTGATGTCTTCACCCTGGCCCTTTGCCATGTGGGGCATTGATATGATTGGCAAGATTGAACCAACTGCTTCAAACGGCCACAGATTCATCCTGGTTGCTATTGACTATTTTACCAAGTGGGTTGAAGCAGCTTCTTATGCAAATGTTACAAGGCAAGTGGTAGCCTGATTTCTGAAGAGAGATGTCATCTGTCGGTATGGAGTTCCCGAGCGAATCATTACTGATAATGGTTCCAACTTTAACAACAAAATGATGGCAGAACTATGTCGGGACTTCAAGATCCAACACCACAACTCTTCTCCTTACATGCCAAAGATGAATGGCGTTGTTGAGGCAGCTAACAAGAATATCAAGAAGATTGTGCAGAAGATGGTAGTTACGTACAAAGACTGGCATGAAATGCTATCGTTTGCCTTGCATGGGTACCGTACATCAATCAGAACATCCACTGGGGCAACACCGTATCAGCTTGTGTATGGTATGGAGGCAGTCCTACCTGTTGAAGTTGAATTACCCTCCTTGCGGGTACTAATGGATGTTAAACTGAATGAAGCAGAATGGGTCAGATCCCGATACGAGCAACTGAATCTGATTGAAGAGAAGAGATTAGCTGCAATCTGCCATGGGCAGCTGTATCAGAAGAGAATGAAGAAAGCCTTCGATCAGAAAGTCAGGCTCCGAGAGTACCAAGTAGGAGATCTTGTGCTGAAAAGACTCCTCCCTCCTCATACAGACCACAGGGGCAAGTGGACTCCGAATTATGACGGTCCATTCATAGTAAAGAAAGTTTTCTCAGGTGGAGCTCTGATGCTCAGTACTATGGATGGTGAAGACTTCCTGTCCCCTGTGAATTCAGATGCAGTTAAAAAATACTTCGCATAAAATGACCCGCTAGACATAAAAACAGAATGTAAGTCCAGACAAAAATAGGGCATCCCGGCGAGTCAGAAACAGAATAAAGGACTCGGGCAAAAATAAGGGAAAATAAATAAAAAATGTACACCCGCTAAGTTGAAAAGCCGCATTGGACAACTCAGGCAAAAATGGGTATCCCGGTGGATTGAAAACCCGAAAGGGCGATCCACGCAAAATAAGGGAATAAGCGAACAACTGCATTCTAAATTCGTCTGTATCACTTACAACATGGCAAGCTTTGAAAGGTTCAAACATCGATCAGAATCAACCCTCTTCAGAAAGCAAGATGAGAAGAATGTCAATGTCATACAAGACATAGCAGAAGGGAAGTACACAGGAGCGTCATCAACATTGCCAGCACCTTTTGTTTCTCAATTTTGTAACAATCTCCTCATTTCAGGGGATCTGTTCCTTTGACTGTATCTTGCCAATTCAGGGCACACGAATTAATAAAATCATATTTCCAGTCATGTTTTGTCTCGTACATTTTATTTTCATTTGCAAAATGTCTGATGTCCTTGAAATATTGATTGCATAAATACAGATGCTTCCTTTCTAAAAATACGTGCTTACAGGAAATATATTTGCTCCCGGGAGTGTCTAAACTCCTATGATGGGATCCAGTAAGGGATACCTCAGGGTACTTGTATGTTTCTTTGTCTTTACAGGATTGCAGGTATCTAAAGCGCAACATGGGGCATGAAAGCTTCTCCTCAGTAGGCTGCCCGAATCCTTATTTCCTCAGCACACCTTCCAAGCAGCACCAAAGGTGCTATCTCCCCATCAGGGTTGCCAGGCATCACTTCTCCAACATTTCCTTCAGAGCAGTACCAGAAGGTGTTCAAATCCCCAGCTGAGTTGTCAAGTATCATCCTCAACAGGATCCCTACAGAAATCTCTAGGAAGATCTTTCAGTGATCTTTCTTCTTCCCCAGCCAAGTACTAGATAGGGAACCGTCTCCCCACAAAGTTTCAGTCTCTATCCAGAAGAGCAATGCCCGGAGATCTCACAACAGAGTGACGAGAGCTTCTACAAACCCCAGTTGGGTCCCTATTATCGAGAAAGATCTATCAGTGATCTATTTTCCCCAAGCAGAGTCATTTATGCCAGATCTACCAATGATCTTATCCCCCAGCTGGGATATCCACTTCAAGCAGATTAGCCAGAGATCTCCACAGCAACGGGATCCGAACCCCGGATCGGTATCTTTGCATAATCATAGCATTCACATCATACTTTCCCCACAGAGCGTAGCATTCCGTATAATACGGAGCATTACGGCAAAAATCAAACATATTGCATAACTCACAAGCCATATGTCAAACCGAACACTTGTAAATACTGACAGCCCATCAACAATATACAAAATGTTTCCCGATTCCCCACCAGAGAGCAAAAGCATTTCCCTTACAAATACACACTCCTTTTGGCACTCGTCTGTGTCATCACTCCCCAGTAAAGTCGCCCGAGCATGCTTTACAAGCAGACACTTATATTACAGATACTTCTCGACACTCGTCTGTGTCATATCCCCAGCAGAAAGCCAAAGCGTCCCCTTTGCACTCACGGATTCATATACAATTCCCTGACACCCGTCTGTGTCACCTTCCTCAGCATAGTTACCTAAACACTTTGTACATCATACACTTGTTTATAATGCACTTTTTCCGACACCCGTCCGTGTCGTGCTCTCCCCAGCAAGTTAAACACTCGTCCGTGTTTCACCCATACTTGTTACTCACCATCTTTTTACTCATACAGATACTCGTCCGTATCTTGTATATACCACTTAAATCCCCTCAGAATCAACACTCGTCCGTGTTCTTTGTTAACCAGTTGATACTCGTCCGTATCATCATCTCTAAACATGCGTCAAGCGTTTGTTTCTACTGATACTCGTCCGTATCATAGTCTTAAGGATGCTCGTCCGCATATTTAATCTATACACAGTGTCAAACACTCATACCTTCATCTCTTGGATTTAGACACTCGTCTGTGTCTACCCTTCCCCAGAAGAGTCCCCAACAAATCTTGTTAAACTATTTCCTCTCTATCTGACATTCGTCCTATGTCATGATACCTTTTAGCAGCCGTCCCCTGCCAGGTGATCATCCTTCACCTTTTTGATGATCGTCCTTCATCACCCCCAGTGGAGTCTCTATTCATTAGAACCCCTTCTTATTCGACATTCGTCCTATGTCGTGATATTCTTAGCAGCCGTCCCCTGCTAGGTGATCGTCCTTCACCGCCTGATGATCATCCTTCATCATTTTATCCGATGGCCGTCCCCATCGTTGATCTTGTTATCTGACATTCGTCTTATGTCATGATAAACCCTCAGAGCAGCCGTACCCTGCTAGG
Organism: Lathyrus aphaca; assembly: GCA_963966055.1. Taxonomy (NCBI): domain Eukaryota; kingdom Viridiplantae; phylum Streptophyta; class Magnoliopsida; order Fabales; family Fabaceae; genus Lathyrus; species Lathyrus aphaca. Next base: position 88,582,970 of record OZ014521.1, on the reverse strand, counting down.
TGATCGTCCTTCACCTCTTGATGATCGTCCTTCATCATACTTATCCGATGGCCGTCCCCATCGTCGACCTTTTCATCCGACATTCGTCCTATGTCGTGATACTTTTGGCAACCGTACCTTGCCAGGTGATCGTCCTTCACCTTAGATGATTGTCCCTCATCTTATCCCCAACAGAGCAACCGTACCCTGCCAGGTGATCGTCCTTCACCTTTTATGACCGTACCTCATCACTTATTTCATTTATGCCTTGAACCTGATGGTCGTCCCCATCATATACCTATAATCCCCAGAGAGTTCCGTAACTTTACTTGATGGCCGTCCCCATCATAATCTCTTATATCCCCAGCATGTCGGTCGTCACCGTCATTGCTATATCCCCAGCAGTCGTCCTCTGCTCGACGGTCGTCCTCCGTCGCCCGCACTTTATAATATACTTTATTTTCTTTTACAATCTATATCCCTTTTCTTCTTCATTCTGTGAGTGCAAATCTTGGACTGTCTTTGGTATTCAACCACAAGTTATCTTGTTTTCCTGTTAAGTCGTCGCTTACATCCTGCACAGCTAACTCTGCTTGAATAGGGGCAGCTGTAAACACCCCAAATTTGCCCTCACCCATTCACACCATGGCTTGTGATCTTTTCATATGCATAAGTTCAATCATAGCATCTCATACCACATTTTTGCTTCACTGCATTGTTTCAAAGTCATCTGCATCTAGGGTTTGTGATCTGAGCCATCCTTGAGCCAGTTGAGCCACTCCAAAGGTCATTAATCACCTCAAAGGGGTCCATGTGTGTTCAAACATCATATCATATCCTCACCAAGTCAAGAAAGTCAAAGAATCACAAGAACTGAGAAAGGCATGGAAGCAGAGCCAGGTTTAACTGCACAGGTGGCCTAGAATTAGGGTTTTGGTTTCAGAGGCCATAACTCCAAAATTTTTGGTCATTATTGTTTCTATTGGTCTCTATATGGTATAGGGATCATGCATATCAATTTTCATGAAGAAATTCCACTGGGAAGGCATCTGATCAAGAGTTGACTTCTTGAGCAAGTCAGTTCAAAATCAGAGCATCTGAGGCCCCCAATGACCCAACCAAAGGGTGTTCTTCATCATTTTGAATGTGTATGATCTTTATTTGATCATAGAAGATGTTATAAGTTCACAAAATTGAATAATCTCAAGCCATTTGCAAAATTGCCTTTTTGGGAAAGTGACTTGTAATGTAAACTTGCCATTTTGGGAAAGTTTTTCAACCTCCTCAAATTGATTCAAAAATGCTTCAAATGAGAAAAGTTTGGTCATGAAAGTTGTAGAATGGATCATTCCCTTTTCAAAAAGTACAAGAACTCATTCTAACTCATTTTGGATCAAAAGTTATGGCTTGCCAAAGTTGGATAAAATCACATAATTTCAAGTTTTGTACCAAAGAGGCAAAGTTGCAAAACCTTATGCCAAGCCTTTATGTGACTTCAAATTGACTTCTAACCTTTGCACAAACATAAACCAATGCCTAAAAATCAGAATGCACCAAGGAATTGTCCATTTTCACGACTTGTACATTAAGAAACTTCAAAAGGGCCAAAAGATCACAAAGTTGCAAAACCTCACACAAACCCTAATCCACTTGCTAATTGGCCTCAAGACTGATTCTATGGCTCTCCTCAATCCTTATTGCGCAGGACACCCCTTTGTCCTTGGCCTGCCATTGACCCATACCTCTCTTACACAAAAAGTTGACTTTGTGCAAAATGACCCATACCAATCAAGTTAGGCCAGCAACAACTCTCTGACCTATCCCAACTTGATACATGTACCAAAAGAAACTCAACACATAACACAACACAGCCTGATCTCTCTCACAGGCCAGCATTCTCTAAACTCATCTCTTATGCATTTTGTTTCGAATCTCATCATACAGCCTTCAAACATCCAAACAAACTTCACCAAATCACTCACCATGATCCTCTGATCATTTCCCAACCATTGTTTTGGCCTGAAACCTCCCACATCAAAAACACGATTCTCATCCCTCACTGAACAGAACTTCATCAATCTCACAAACCAGCCAAAATAAACTCCATACAAGCTTTGCAAACTCCTCAGGAGGTTCATTGGGTTCATTTTGAAGCAAGAAAGCAGTCAAAAAGCTCCTGGATTGAAATCTCCATCTCAGGTAGCCATGTGAAAACATTTTTCCAGAACTCTTGTTTTAAGTTTCTAAATGATTAAGCTTGCTTTCCTGGTCACATTGAACTTTAAATTTTCGAAAATGGTTGAGAAATGAGTGTGTATGGCTTGTCTGAAATTTCTGTCATTTTTTTATCTTGCTTCGAATCTGGTTCATGCTTAGAAATAAATTGTTTTTGAGGTCAGGGATGAGTTTAGGGAGATGAGAGGAAGTGATCTGGAGCTTTAGAGCTCCAGAAATGGCCTGGGGAGTGATTTGGGAAATTCTCAGGGGAGTTGTGGCCGGAGAAGATGACCGGAGGTCATTTCCGGACACCTGAATGTCATTAGGGCATTAATCACGTTTAGGGCAAGGTTTGAATTTGGACCATAGATCTGGCTGACTTTTGTTGACTCCCGCGCATATGAATGGCCTGGATCATCTCATTAAACCCTAATCCCATTTAATTAAATTAATTAATCAAATTTAATTTAATCCAACCAGTTTAAACGTGGGCCGTCCAGATGCGCGCGGGTCACTTCCCTCCTTTTCCATTTGAATCTCAGCCAGTGGATGTGCATACTTCTCATATTTTCATTTTAATTTCATTTTCTTTTCATTTAATTTGCACGAATTTTTAAAAATAGTAAAATACATTAAAAAAATCTGAATTTTTTTATCAAATCTTTTATTAATTTTCAGAACCCAAAAATATTTTTATTTTTATTTTTTGCATTAAAAATCATTTTTAAATTATTTAAATGTTTATTTTTAATTAGTTAATGAAAATTAATTAATTAAAAATGCATTTAGGTATTTAAAAATTACAAAAAAATTCACATTGCATTTAGAAACATTTAGGAACATTATCAAACCCTCAAACCAAATTTCTTTTTTGTCCTTGGTGCATTTTGACAATTTTTGTTGGAATTAAATTCATTTTAAGGCAATATTTTTGTGCAAACTTTGAAAAATCCATTATGCCTAACCTTTGAGAGTTTGATGTTGGTTCTTCTTGCATTGCATCCTTCATGGCATGTAGTTTATAGGGTAAATTTGGTTTGAATTGATCTTCCGTTTTCAATTTGTTTTGCATTTTTCTTGATGAGGTACCTTAAAACCCTAGCCAACTTGAGAAATTCATAACTTTCACTAGGTTAAGAGTTAGATCCCCTCCTTTGGACAGTGAACTTGTATAGGTTTAGGGTTCCTCTAATCCTATTTTCAATTTTTTATCATATCATTTGCTTCTGATTTTGGAATTTTGTATTGCATGATGCATGTAACCCTAATTTGTGCCTTCCTTTGCATCCATCTTTCATTTGCTTGCATCCAATGACTTGCCTTGACATTTTGTGCATCCACATTATTCATAATACATCTTAAGACATATTAGAATCATGTTTGGTCATTGCATCATTCCTTTGCCATGTTATATGTACATTTCATCTCATAAACATTCATGGATCTTTATGGTTCAAAGCATGCTTCATTTGCATCTTCATGCTTGTATGATCATCCTCATCTCTTGTCATGTGTTTGCATCATCTCCTAGCCTCATTAACATCATGTAAATGCTTCTGACTTTGGTTTGCATCATGACATTTCATCTCATTTGCATTGCATTTTATTTCTTTTGCTAACTTTTCAGGTGGTAAGTTGTTTTGAGAAGTGAATTTGCCTTCACTTCTCACAAATCTCTTCTCATCTCTCTTGCATCATTGCTGAATTTTATCTTTGTATTAGAGTGAGCTTGCTCATTCATGTTCATCTCTTACTTTCTTTCTTCAGGCAACTTGTCTTCTTGAATGAAGCAAGTTGTCTTGCTTCTCTTTGCTCCTTCCTCCTTTCATCTGCTCCTCTCCTTGGTGGTTCCTTGAAGATCTTTCTCACTTAAGCCTCACAAACCCTAGGATCTCCAAGTATGATAATAATTAGGGTTTGATTAGTCCCCCATTTAGCTTTTACCTTTGTGTCATCTTTGAGTCTTCTCTTCTCATCTCATAACCAGGGACTAAACCCTAAAGGTTTTAAGGCTTTGTGATTAAGCTTATGCCTGCATCCTTCTATTAGGATGGAGTGTATAACTTTAATCCTAAGTGTTAAACCCTTAATGTGTTTAAATCCTTTAATAAATTCACCTAATAATAACTAAGACATCAAGCTTGTAACTTGGGCCTTGCATTAGGGTTCTAATTCTTCCTTAATTGGTTAAGAAGGACTAACCCTAGTGTTAATGGACAAGTCCCCCTCAAGTTTGTCTTACAAACCATAAAACTCACTTCTTAATCCCACCATTAACTAAAATCCACTCTAATAAAGGCTTTGTTTTGTCATGAGGTTAATCCCTAATCATGGATTAAGTTGAGGAGCCTTCCTCAGCATAAATGTTCTCATCTATTATCCTTCTATTAGGATGGTGTAATGAGTCCATTAAATCCTTGATTATGGCTTAAACTCATTACTTAACACTAAACAAAAACAACAAAAACACCTAAATAAATACCAGTAGGTTAATGATCTTAATCATACATCATGGTGATTAAGTGTGAGGTGCTTACTTCACATTTAAGGTATTCTCATTACCCCCAATCAGAGGGAAGATGTGATGAGTTTACTAACCCTTGGTTTAGGCTTAAGCTCATTCTCTTACTACAAACTTTCAAAAGCAATAAAAGACTGAAAACACAAAAAACAAGCAATAATCGTCTCCTTCGGGATTCTTTTCTCATCATCTCCACTCACAAACGAGAACTCGCTTCTTCCGTCTAATGCAAGACAGTTTGCACCTGAGCCAGACAGGTCATACACTTGAGCATAGACAAGTAAGCAGTTCACAAGTCAATCTATCTTTCAATCTCTTTGAGTCGAACTACGGTGTTCTGACTTCCTCATTGCACGAGAGGATACGTAGGCATAACTTAACAGTTATCGAACAAAAGTCTCTGTATATTCCCCATCCTTCCAGCATTATTCTCTTAGCCTCATAGTCTTGAGCTTCACTCTTATTCTTATACTGACACTTCTCTTATACACTTCACACTTCTTTTACACTAACACTTGCATTCTTTCCAGCTTTGATACACAGATAGCACTGACACTACCCCTTTGAAACACAAATCTTTTAAGCGTGGATCCCGTCGAGTACGGAGGACAATCTGGGTGCTAATACCTTCACAGGTTGTAACCAACCCCCTTTCTCAGTCTCTCTAGTTCGCGACCGTCTTATCCATATATTTCTAGGTCTATGCAGCATTACCTTTCCTTCGGGATAAAAATGCCTAGCTGGCGACTCTATTCATTTCTTTCTCTTTCGCCGACCGTTCGCGTCTGTACCCCATTTGACTTAGCCTCATTTGGTGGGAGCGACAGAGTGTTTGGTATGTTGGAAATTTATAAGAGAGTTGGTCATCAAACTTTCCTTTGTCTGGGGGAATTCAATTGTACAAAGTCCAAGAGGAGGCTAGCTTGGTCATCCATCAGGGAGAGGGAGACTACTGTATGTTTTTTATTCTAAGGTCTATTCCAATGCTTTTAGGAAGTCTGAGAGGGTCCTTGTGTTTAATCCCAAAAGAAGGCTAGGTTACCTGTATGAGGCCCATAATTCCTTGGATAAAGCCCAAGAAGAGGCTAGGTGTGGTTTACAAAGAAGCACATCACTGGGGAACTTCTTATCTTTGTAAACCCATAGTAAGTTGTAAAAGAGAATCCTAAGTGTTTTGCAAGGTGTATCTGTTTGGATGAAGATAACCTAACTAATTAGAGATTCTAGGAAGATGCAAATATATACAATAAAGATGAATGCAGCCAGATAAAAAGGTGTCAGTGAATGTGTTTGACAATTTTTAGTATGTTTTTTACTATAATTTGAGTATTCTTAAATGTTTTATTAATAATGAAGTTGGGGGTTACACTGGGAAGAAGAGGCCCAAAATCCCGAGGGAGAAAGATTACAGATGTGTTTTATACATTGTATTATCTTTGTCGTTAAGAAGTTTATTATTATATTTTCTTTAGTATGAAGTCAAGAAAGATAATTTTGGTAAACAATTATATTCTAAGAAAGCACAACAGTTTAAGAAAACAACGAGAAGTTAGAAAGAGAAAAGATGGCTCAGAAGCCAATAATAGGGCTTATACATAAGGATGCATATGTAATTTTTTTTGTTAATTATCTAATGATTTCATACAGAGAGTAGGACTTGGGTGCTGAAAAGCTGCCTACAGCCTAGAAAGTAGTTCATCGGAGTGAAGCTCAGTCTAGTTGTTGGTGTATTAGATCTTTATTCATAAAGATGAAAAAAGAAAAGGAGATGAGATTTGTAAGCAAATTCTCATGAATCTCAGTTTAGGAGATTAAAAAATGTTTTAAGAAACAGTTGGGAGGTGCAGAACTTATACGGAAGCTTGACAGAGTTTTAAAACATACCGGAGAGAGTTTAAAACAGAAATAATGAGTCCAAACACAAAGGATTCCTCATGACACATTTTGACAATTAATTTTAGAAAATAAATGGTTATGCGTAAAGATATTCACAGAAAAAGATTCACGGATGAAAAACTTAATGAGGTGAAAAAGGCGATCGCGCAAAGTTTTTGAAAATGGATCAGATGAACCTTAATGGTTCATTTTTCAAACAGGGATGGGTCTTACACTCTAATAGAGGCCCAAGAGTGATAAAAATCAAATTCAGGGTGATTAAAATCAAAACCCTAGTTTTTTATATTTTAAATACTAAAACATATTTAAAACTTTGACAAATTTCAAACACAGTTGAAAAACTAGTTGAAACCTTGGATCAATGTTTGAAAAACTATGTTTTATCCATGAGATAACTTGAATATCATTTATGTTTGAAAAATCAAGTGAAAGAAATGAATTTTAAAATATTTAGAAACAAATAAAATTAATTCTTTATAAAAATATAAATATATTAAAAAATATTTTTTTTGGTGATTTTTTCATGAAAAAAAATATTTAAACATTTTGAGAATTAATGAAAAAAGAATCATTTAAAAACTCAAAATATTCAGAGAGAAGTTAATTTTGGATTGAATTAAATAAAAACACAAAATTCAAATATTTGAATTTTCAAAAAAGGGCGCCAAGAACAAGTCAAGAACACGCGCGTGTTCTTCAGGTTGCCCAGAAATGGGAATTTTGCAAAAATGTCTCATATCTCACTTAAGATGTAATGAAATGAAATGAAATAAACATCAATTTTGCTCGTTTTTAACTTACCAACATCATGGTACCAATTAATTTTATTTATTTTTAAGGTAGAGTGAAAAATCGGTGAAGAACACTGAAGAACCCTAATTTGGCCGGAGCCTCATGAAATTCTACATGATGATTATTTATGCAATTGATTTAGGGGAATTACTTAGAATATGATTACGCACATATGGAAAAAAGATAATGCGAGGAAATCTGCATGGATTATTATTTATCCAAGTTTGAGTCTTACCTGAGCTTGAGCTTGCAGCTGGAGTTGTGTTTTCGAGCTGGAGGTGTTACAGAGATGTTGTGTTGATTTGGACAACTTCCCTACACCATATGGAGTGTGTTTGAACACTTGGACTTGATTGCAAATGGATGGATCAACTTCTGATCTTCAAGTTGCAGGAACCAAGCTTCTTTGAGGTTTTGAAGAGTGATTCTGGGTTGGAAGTGTTCCAGAGGTGATCTAAATGTTTGAACACCTCATAAACATCATATGTGATGTGTTTGAGCAATTGGTTTGAGCTTGTTGTGGCTCAAACTCAAAAACCGATGGTGATTGCTCAAAATATTAAGTTTTGAGTCTTTGAAAGCAAAGAAGAGAAAGCCTGGAGATCAGAGGCTTTGGTGTAATTTTTATGATCAAATGAGGTCTCTATTTATAGGCAAAGATGTTGAGATTACTTAGCCCTTAAATCTTGAAGAGATGAGGTCACAATTGTGAGTCATGCTTTGTAAAAATATCTCTTACACATGAAATGATGAATTTCTCAAATAGTTAAGCTATGCAGCAGCAAATTTCACATTCCTTGGTAGTTTTATGCTTGGATTGTGTCCATCTATTTTTTGTTGAACAAGAGATCCAAGAATATGCCATTTTGGAGCTTGGTAACCCTTGGATCAAGATGCATAATGTTGAAATTTATAAATGTCATTTTGGTGAATTCCATGGTGTAATCATGAATTTGCAGGTTTGCTTAGATTTGTAATGATTGTTTATATGTTTAACCCCATTTGACATTGTCCTTTGTATCAAAGAATCAGATTTCAAAAGTTTATGAAAATCTATTTTTTTCAAAACAGTTTGGGATAACCACTTTGATCCATGATTTCTTCATGTACAAGCAAGATCTTTTCATGCCAATTGATTCTTTGAATTGTTGGAAACATTTTCAACAACATTGGTGTTTTGAGAAGGATCTAAATCTGCTTGGTTCTTGATGAAAAATCCCTATAAGTTTTGGTGTTTTGCTGATTTTGTACTTAGACAAATTGTGTCCAAGTGTTGAAAATCAGTATTTTTCTTGATTTTGATCCAAGCATAATTTAAAATCCATGAAGAATTGGAGTTTATTGTAGTTGAATAATTTGTAGTTTGTGATGATATCTTTAATTTGAGCTTTGGTTCACCAAAATCTGATGCTTGGATCACAAGTTATGATGCTTAGAAGTACGTCACTTGAAATTTTTTTCCATAACTTAGAAAATTTTCTAAATGTCAAAGGTTGCCCCTTTTACAAGTTATCTTCAAATTTATAATTTTTTGTGATAAAATGCATTCATGGACCACATATTCTTGTAATATAGGTCATGAGAATCATTTTGGGTGAAAAAGTCAAACTTTGACTTTTTGGTCTAGATGGAAATTACACTAGATACCCATGGTTTTCTGATTTTTTGACTGGACATCTTCTGAGGTATTTTGACCTTATGAATGGACTTCCATGATGTATATGAGCTATTTAAACCATTCCTTATAGTATAGGATCTTGTCCAGATGAAAATATTGACTTTTGGTTCCCCGATCAGTCAGAAACCCTAATCTGGGCACTATGAAACCCCAATTTTGCAGTCTTTGATCTCTGCACCTTTTGTACTTGTAAATGGCTTGTCAAAGTCATGTCAACATTATTGATGATGTATGGACGTCTTGGATCCTTTATCTATGAAAAATTTCATCTAGAGGGCATCAGTTGATTGAAACCCTAATTGGTGATTGTGATGGCTCGGGGCCCAGATCACCGAAACTTTTGTACAGTCCTTGAAAGATTTTCCATCATTTGAGATTCCTTAACCCTTTGATTGGTGATTGAAAGGTTGAAAATATTATGTATTAATGATTGGTCCTTTTCCTGAATCCTCCAAGGGACTCAAGAATCCTGATTCATTGCGGGGATATTGTCCAAACCAGTCTAGCATAGTCATTTGGTCAGTGGATTCCCTCAAATGAGATGTATATCTTATGGTCAAATTTAGGGTATGACACCTTGGTATTAATGATGAGATCAGGTGCGTCGTAACTAAGTAGAAATGGAAGAAATTTTGCAAGCATCCTCAACCTTACAACATCCAAATCATGAAGTATTTATACTCAAATATGAGTAACATATCTCAAAATAAAAATTTGAAGTCTTAGTAAGAGGGAGACTAGTCCAATACTAAAAAAATACCATTAACATGGTGCTTAGAGTGAAGGAAATGGAAAACTCCTATCCGCCGATATTTAAGAAAATGCATGAGATGGACTTGGATATAGTAAGAGAAGAACTGTGTCAACCTAGAACCATGTGGATTGATCTCAAAAAGTATGTTGAGATGAAAATGATGCACATGGATTTGCAACCATTTCCAATGGTTTGGTATCAATTTCTAAAGTACTCCATGATGCCTACAACCCATAATGAGACTGTGAATAATGAAGATTGATCATATTCCATTATATTACTACTTTCTCCCCCATAAATGTCTCCAAAATAATTTCTCAAGAAATATACATTTTCCAAAGAAGAAAGATGGTATGCTTTATTTCCCAAGTTTAATAAACGTTCTTTGCACAAGGTATGGACTCTTGGACAAACGAATTGATGAAATATCCAACCCTTAAGGTGGGTTTGACAAAGTTATTGTGTTGAGTCTACTTAAATAAAAAGGTTAAAAAAATCCAACCATAAATATGCTAGAACAAATCAAAGGTCAGTTCTTCAAGAAGCAGTGAAGAACTCTTTTAGGAGACTCTGCACCAAATTCAGAGAAAGCAGAGGAAGTTCTACATGTTTCTCAAAGACTAGCACACCTGGCACAAAAGGTTGTATATTCTCCTTAAAGTAGGAGTGATGAACTGACCTATAACCTTTCTAGATCATATATTTAGAGAACATACAATAGAAGAATCTAATACCCAGAATAAGCAACCTGAGAAGAAACAGAAATATGATGGTAACCCGGTGAAGAAGTAGAAGAAAGAAAAGAGTAAAAAGAAAAATGTATCCTTTTTTATGCATGAGATGTCCCAAAGGAGACTTCTGATGCGCCAAAATAAGAAACTTGATGATAAGAGTGAACCTATGATTCTGGTAGGATATCGTAAGATTAGAGGATACACGTTGTTCAATCCAAATAATCAGAAGATTGTGATGATTCGAGATATTGTGATTGATGAAAATTCGTCTTGGGATTGGCATTCTAGTAATGAAATTGATAAGCCACTAATGAGATATGATTTCGATGAATCAAGTAATGATGTAGAATTCGAAGTCATTATTTATACTCTAGTCGAAGAAGAAGATGAAGTAGTTGCTGACATTCTCGACAAATTTGAAGTCGAAGAGGATATGAAGTGGTTGGTGATGTCGAAGTCACAAAAGATGGAGACCCAGTTCATCTTGCTTTACTTACAGGTGCTGAACCAATCAATTATAGCAAATCCTTCAAAGATAAATAATGGAAGTCTGCTATGGTCTAAAAGTTACAAGCAATTGTAGGAAAGAACACATGGGACTTGGTCAAATTGCCAGCTCATACGAAATCCATCAAAGTGAAGTGGGTGTTCAAGTTAAAGCACAATGCTAATGGGTCGATAGCAAGACATAAGGCGAGATTGGTAGCTCGAGGATATCTCAAGAGAGCAAGATTGGACTACTCTGAAGTATTTGCACCTGTCGCAAGAATGGATGATTCGAATCCTGCATCTTCACCTATTGAACCAAATTTGAAGTTAGAGAAGCATGGAGAGAAAGAAAAATTCGATGCGACTTTGTTCAAACAAATTATCGGATCTCTGAGAAATATGTGTAATAGTCAACCTGAATAACAAGTAACCATAAATTTGTGCCTGAAGAAATAGAGGTCAAAGTGAAGAAACCTCTAGCACTGCAGATCGACAAGTCAACCATAAATCTGGAGAAAAATACAGTTTTGCATGGAAGAAGTAAGCACATCAGGTTAGATTTCTCTTTTTAAGGGAATAAGTGAATCAAGGTGAACTTGAAGTAAGGCATTGCTCAAGTGAAGCACAATTGGCGGAAATTTTCACCAAAGTATTGAAGATCAACAGCTTCCTAACTTTGAGAAATAAATTAGGAATAGTTCGGCTCGACAATGATTAGTGTGTTTCGACAACTTAGATTATAGGGGTATATTGAGATATTAGATATAATCCAAGTTGTATTATGTGACCCAATCCCAATGTTAATTAGGGTTTAGGGTTTGTTACAAAGTTTGTTACTTAGGTGTATATAAATAGACACTTTCTAATTCAGTTTTAAACATTCAATAATATCAATCTTTATTTCCTTATTCTCTCCTTTTCTCTCCTCACAAAAAGTGTCTCACGCTATAACACCTCTAAAGACCTCTACACAAATGTTAGGGGGCAAAGGTTAAGCATTTGATCTAATAAATAGGCCTCGACCTTAACCATATATAATAAATGAAGAGCTTATGTGTAAAGGGAAACACTACAAGAAAAATGCAACTTAACATCAATATATTAGCGTCGGCCACGACTCCGACGCTATTACTAGCAATTTAGTTTCCGCTTAAGCGAACACCAACATGTTTGCATACATGGACGTATCTTCTAGACAAGTGGAAGTCAGTTGAATTCAAAGTTGTATCCCAACAAAATAAGATTAATCGATCATCCAAGAAAGGTGGGGCAATCCATACAACAGGTCGAAGAGTTCACCATGATGTTACACTTGAATTGGTATATATATATATATATATATATATATATATATATATATATATATATATATATATATATATATATATATATATATATATATATATATATACTTTGTAATTACAATGCATTAATATAATTATATATGATATACATTGTGACCATATACAATGCATTAATATATAGGCTAAACAACTCAATCGACCCGCACATCCTAATTAGATTTTCATTGCCACCCATAAAAAGAAGAATGAGGAGTGGGTTGACGCTCGTGCAGCGGCAACACATGTAAGTTAACATTTATTTAAGTCACACACTACAAAATTCTGTTTTGGTAACAAATTATGTTTTGATAAAATTTTGTTTGGTAAAATTATGTTTTGTATGCTCACAAATTGTTTGGACATTAGGCTGCTGGAATACAGATTTGCTACTTCAGGGTTCATGGGTAGTATACATGTTATTCTAGTTTAGAATTGTTAGTTTGATTACATTTGTTTGTTGGATTATCATGATGTTGGATTGCTGCTGCACAACTTGGCACAAATAAATGTGTTTTTCATCTGCAGGGCCAAAATACCTGTGTGAATTAGATATCCTAGAAAACCAATTTAGGCTTTGTTTGTTTTGTGTAGATTGATGTGTTTTCACATAATGTATAAATCAAATTGTCATTTATCTTTAATTGTTTCAATATATATATATATATATATATATATATATATATATATATATATATATATATATATATATATATATATATATATATATATATATATATATATATATATATAATAGCTCAAAGATCAAAATAATACATATTGACTCAATAAGACAAATTTTGACCATTTTTCAGTCTAGCATTTGTAATCTACCATCCTGATACAATTTAGACTTGTGCATGTTTTCAAATTTTATTGTACATGTGTAACATGATTTCCCTTCAATAAATTTTATTGTCCAACTCATACCAGAATGTCAAAGTTTCTAAATTGTGTCCCATATCTTGACTGAACTTTTTATCCAATCTCGTTCAGCAATGGGTCTTGTAATGATGGGGGCTTGATGGATAAATCTAACACAAATGTTATCCTATAGTGATTCAAGTGCATGTCGATTGAAAGAGCTACCTGAACTCATAATTTCCATATAGTAGAAATATAATTCTCATGTTGAGCTTTTAAACTTTTCTCTTTTTTTTATTAAATGAGATTACAAACAAATTTTTTCTATAGAATACATGTCCCTATCTTGAACCATAGTATAATACTTATACATAATCTTTTATGATCATTCAATTTGTAAGGTAGAAAATAAAACTCCTAAGAAAAGAATACATACCCCCGAAAGTACCTTAAAAACATATTCACCCTATCTACCTCCATATCATAGTTTAGCCTCCATTCAATAGATTCATCCATGGCTTCCTTATTTGCAATATCAAATTGTTCCCTAAATATACAATTGAGTGGACAAAGTGTCATTATTTTATAATTTAAAATAAAAGATGAAAAACACTAATGTTGTATGATATGAAGAATAAACAAAAACACTAAACAAGATATAAACATGAAGTATAACCTAAGGTTTTCACTATAAGTTGAAATAGAAATTGAAGTATCATAGTAGTAAGAACACTAAACTTTATCTTAGCTATGTTAATTCGAACCAGTACAATTGTAAATCATTATCATTGCAACATAAAGATATGGGTAGTCATATACATAATGAACCTAATGTCAATTAAGAATAAAGAGTATGAAAATGAACATTAAGAGGTCAGAGTCATCAATAGAAATGTAGTAGTCAATAGCCCAAGGTTTGAAATAGAAAGCAATACCCGTTAAATTAGAAAAGCCAAGCCCACTAAAAGTGATCTTCTTTTCATTTAAATAATTTGTTGTGCCTAAAATAATATAGTTCATATTCATTGATTAAATAAGTTGTTGTCTTTTCCATCCTCTCCTATGTAATTTCCCTTTTGCATGTAGCAATGTGTCCCACTAGTTTGAAATAGAGTAATAAGTATGTTGTGTTTCAAAAATAGAGTATGCTCTATTAGAAATTAGTATATTGTGTTCAATATGTATTTTATAGTAGTACTTAATGAAATGTTTCTCACTCATTTTTTTGAATATATTACTTAGATAATTTATTTTAACCATTCATCTATCTCAAATACACTAAAATTCAAACTACATATCAATGTTCTTGTAGAAACATCCCAAATATTAATCCAAAAGAATCAAGTAATTAACTCTATATAGTATGCCATCTTCACCCGAAAATAAGATTAGATTGTTGAAACAAAACAAATTCTGTTTTGTGTGCTCACTAATTGGTTGTTAGTAGACTTCATCATTATAAATTTATGTAACAAATTATGTTTTGGTAAAATTTTGTTTTGTGTGCTCACTAATTGATTGGACACTAGGCTTTTGGAATTTAGATTTGCTACTTCATGGTTCATGAGTAGTATATATGTTATTCTAGTTTAGACATGTTCAAGAAGCGGGGATCTGGTTTTGTTGTTTTTAGAGTTAAATAGGTATCATTTGGGTGTAGAATTGTTAGTTTGATTACATTTGTTTGTTGGATTATCATGATGTTGGATTGTTGTTGCACAACTTGGCACAAATAAATTTGTTTTCCATCTGCAGGGCCAAAATACCTGTGTGAATTAAATATCCTAGAAAACCAGTTTAGGCTTTGTTTGTTTTGTGTAGACTTATGTGTTTTTCATCTCTTCCCTTTGATAAAATTAAATAGAAAACCAACGAAGGATTTTTGTTTTGTGTAGACTGATTGTTTGATTGTTAGTAGACTTCATCATTATGAATTATGTAACAAATTCTGTTTTGGTAAAATTCTGTTTGGTAAAATTCTGTTTTGGTAAAATTCTGTTTGGTAAAATTCTGTTTTGTGTGCTCACTAATTGATTGGTTTGTGTTATATCTGTGTATAGGAAAAATTCTGCAGTAGTTTGACACAAGTTGGTGATGAAGTGGAAGGATCAACAAGAATACAAATTTGGAAAGAAGTTGTAGGAGGTAAAACACGGGGAAGGTGTTATGGAATTGGACAATTGATGCGTAACATAAGATATGGAGTGAACTTCTTGACAAAGGTATCAATTACAAACCCACATAGAGAAGCAGATAACCAGGCCATTGAGGCTGCCAGAGTTGAAGTTGTTGATGGACGTGAAGAGGTTGCACGGGCTAATGCGCAGACATATGAATTGACAAAGAAATTTGATGAATTGTTAAAAAAATTTAACATGTTGCATTCTCTTCAGGCGGGTCCTTCTAGTGCTCTTGTGAATGGTCTTCCTGATTATAACAATTCGGTACGTTCTATTTTTCTTTGAGTTAATGTGAAGAGTTATGGATGACATGTAGTTTCATTTTGAGTTAATTTTGAATGAGTTAAGCTTGATTTAGATGTGGATTAACTCTCATTTGTTTCAAAACATGTTTGAGTCAAAATTATTGAGCTCTCTTGCATAAGTTAAGTTGCAGGTAGATAACACATAAAATGGGCATTTGATACATATAGTGTGGATTGTTAATCATCTCTAGAACTTATTTCCATACAATCTGAAACGGTACATGTGAAGTTGCTTTTAGGACAACAGAAAATATTGAGCTCACTAGTGTTTTGATGTTGGTGTATTTTGGAACTCATTAGTATCTTGATGTTGATGTATTTTGGAACTTATTAATATATTGATGTTGGTGTATTCAGATTATATATTTGTAAGTAAATTTGTTTTGAATCACCTGAATTGTGGATTGATGAATCTTTTTCGGAATCACATTGGTCTGTTAGAGTGGTGATTGTAAAACAGGTCTTGATCAGAACAGGTGGTTTGAGTGGCGATGGTATAAAGCGAACATGACGATTTCAAAATAAAATCAAACCAATCCATTGACGATTAATACCAGTAGTGTCAGCCACGAGACCGACGCTACTGTAATTCAATATGATGTTTAAAATTACTAGTGGTAGTCACAAGGCCAACGCTACCATAAAAAAATATGTTGTCTAAAATTACTAGTGGCGGCCACGAGGCCGATGCTACCATCAAATAATATGTTGTCTAAAACTACTAGTGGCGGCCACGTGGCCGACGCTACTGTCAAATAATATGCTGTCTAAAACTACTAGTGGTTGTCACGTAACCGACGTTACCATTTAATAATATGTTGTCTAAAACTACTAGTGGAAGCCACATGGTCGACACTCGCATCAAATATTATGTTGTCTAAAATCTATAGTGTCGGCCACGAGGCTGACGCTATCATCAAATATTATGTTGTCTAAAATCACGTGGCAAAAACTTTGATGACAGTCAACCCAATCAAAAAATGACACCTGGCAGTCCTTAGCAGTGCTTAAAACCGACATTAACTCAGTAGTTAGTTGCGTAATTTAGGTCAGCAATTAGCGATCCTTTAGTATTAGCTTTTGGCCAACGCTACAGGAGTATCACACAAAAGGCCGACGCTAATATAATTAACGTCTAGCTTTGAGTTTTAGTGTCGATTTTTTGGTGTTAACGAGGGCTATTTGGTCGACGCTAATATTGTGTTTTCTTGTAGTGAAAATAAGGATATCCAAAGTTACCTAGGAATGAAGAGTGGTGTCTCGTAAAATCAATATGACGAATAACAAGTTGAAAAACTCAAAGAATGGTAGAATCCCCAGCTAATGTATTTGAAGGACAATGGGTATTAAATGAGAGGACCAAGTCTAAAGCACCTCCCATAGCCTCCCTCTCTAGCTTTAGAAGAAGATACAACGTAGAAATTATTTTATAAGAAGTTGAAATGATTAAATATATTTTTTGTCTCTATAAATATATCACATTTCATTTTTAGTCTATAAAAAAAAATACATATTTTGATCCCTACAAAAAATTTATGCATATAGATTTAATCCTTACTATTTTTTGAAATTTTGAAAATTATTTAACTACGCCTAAACTTTTAAATTTTTGAACAATTTTTTCCATACCTTTTCAAATTACTATAAAATATTTTTTTACCAAATTATATAATATTTCAAAATGAGAAGAATTAAATATGAATTTTTTTAATTTCAAAAAATAATTATAAAAGTAATGAAAATCTTGACTTATAAATCAAATTTTGAGTTACTTTTTTTACGACGAATTTTTTATAACGTTCAAAATATATCTTTAAAAAAATCATTTAAAAATACACATTGATTTAACGGTAGAGATTAAAAATATGTGCATAATTATTTTATAGGAAACAAAACACGCTATTTTTTTTACTGGAACCAAAAACAAAATTGGATAATTTTATAGGGATCAAAAATATATTTAACTCAAATTGAAATAAAGTTTGTGCCTAATTGCCAAAGTCTTAAACTAAAATAAAAGAAGAGGTATCTACTCTTGAATTATTAGAAGTCAAAAAAATTATCTCCTCTAGACACACAAGAGGTACGACATTAATGATCCAAATAAGAAGCGAATAGAAAGGTAGATTTCTTTTGAATGTGTTGAGGATGGATTTAGGCCTGACGAGCCCAGAATTGGTAGATGATGATCAACTCCTTTTGGCCCTTAAAGAGGGAGACAATTACATAAATATTGTACCGTTGAATAGTTTTCTCAAGGTTGGTCTACATCAGTTACTAAGATAATGACAACATACTGGATGATACTAAAGCCATTGGTTTTATCTCTCTTGAGTTATAGGGAACATGAAGCCAATCGGAAGTGCTTGAAGGAGACATGTTTGTTGAAGAATATGAAAGGGCTCTACTTAAGGATAAGGAAATTGTGGGTATGTTGTTTGACAAGATCACTTAAGAAATGGTAGAATTAATTCCAACCAACATGAAAATGGTTAAGTTCATGGTTATTAAGTGCCAATGTTACTTAAAATCAATTATATTATCATGAAACAAAACATGAGTTTTTTTCTTCTCCCAATGAAAAAATATGTGATTAGAATACAAGATTGCACCATGTCATCCCATCCACAAAAAGCCAACTAAGGATCATGCCCAATGTCTCCTCTATGACACACTTCCACAGTTAAATATTCCATTTTACCCCATTAAAAGACAAGATACATAAGACATATATGCTCCGAATTTGATTTGATATGTTCAAAATGGTTGGAGTTATTTAATTATTCATGATGATATGTTTGAAATAAGTGATGATAGAACAATGTGCTTAGAATATTGTACAAATTTCCAAAAGGCAGACCAAGACAAACTGGCACTTAGAGGTTCCATCACAACGTAGACTGGGACCCAATTTTTCAGCAAACGAATCTTATCAAGATTATTATTCTATTGGTTTCGGTACATCAAATTGGGGAATATATCGACCATTTTATTTACAAAACACTAGAGACAGTAATGGAGTAGGTCCCAGGTTGCAGTAACATTGGCATGTTTTAGAATATCATCCTCTTGTGCAGACATCAAACGTGGAATTCTGTGCTACAAATTCTAAATGCTGGTTAAACTGCTGCTAGATAATAGATAAGTATATATCCATTAATCTATAACTCATGTTTCATCGGAACAACACTAATACCAATCAGAGCAGGAAAGAAGTTCTCCCACAACAGTAAAATCAAAACATAAAACAAAACTTTTGGAAGAGTTTTCCTTTTGATTTTCAACTTCATAAGTAAGAGTGCTTATGGAGTCCAATGATGGAGATTTCTTAAAAGTATTTTTTTAAGGTTGACCTAGGTTTAAAGTTCACTGTTACACGGTGCGAGTGCTGATACTAATATCGGATATGACATTTTAAAAAAAATTAAGGCATGTTATAAAAAATTAAAGTTTTTTATAAAATGTCTTAGTATATAACAAAACAGATAACATTAGTTATTTTTATTTATTAACGATAAATTTATTGATATACTTTTAGATTTTTCTGTCATTAATTAAACAAAAGAGTATGATATAATATGTTTTAAAGAGTTGAGAGATCAATATATATTTTTTTAATTGAAAGACCAAAATGATTATTGAGATAAACTTAAAAGATAAAAAAAGATATTAAGTCTTAAACTAAATAAACCCATGACAACTAACTTAAGATTTTTAAAATCTTATAATACTACGTAAGTGACATACATGGTAAATTTAAACTCATCTAATTGTTAAATTGCAATCCAAATTCACATTTAAGTTAGATTTTATTTGGTTTTGTATTTGAATTTCGTTTAAATTAGACTAGTGTATAAAAGTAAAGTTGTAACAGATTCATAACGTAATTTTTTCATAACCAATTTCAGATAGAGTTTTTTCTCTTCCTTCTTCATCTTCAACCTTGTGCTCCAACAATTGGTATATAGAGCTCTGGTTCAGATTCAGAACGGGTACACTAGTGTACGTGAGGCTTGTGTGATTGATTTTGTTCATTCAATTCACAATGAGTTAAAGATCTGAATCGAAACAGAATCACATTTCTTGATTTTGAGGAATTGGGGAAACACGATTGTAAGTGAGATTTGAGTGATTTGCACAAGATCGAAGATGAACGGCGAAAACGGTAGCTTGAACACAAAACTTTCAATCTTGGAAGGAAAGAATTAGAATTGATGGATTATTCATATGTGTATGTTGTTTGGCGCTCAACATGTTATTGATCTCGTTAATGATGATTATGCGGCATTTTTAGCAAATGCAACTGAAGAATGCAAAAACTCGTAAAGAGAAACGATGAATAAGGATCAAAAGACATTGTTTTATGTCCATCAGTGTGTGGATATGAATGTGTTTGAGAAGATAGTTGATTCAACGATGATGAAGATTATGCGGGACACACGAGTACGATGCTTCGATGGTGATGCATCAGTGAAAAAGGTGAAACTTTAGTCTCTATGTAAGCAGTATGAGAATCTCAACATGAATAACAATAAGAGGATACTTGATTGCATATCCAGAGTGATTTTGATCACAAGTTAGATGAAATCTTGTGGAGTGACTCTCTCTGAACAAGTAATCATTGGAAAGGTACTGAGATCACTTACTCCTCAGTTTGATTACATTGTTGTAGCAATTGAACACTCTAAGGACCTCAACACCATGATAATTGAAGAATTGCAAAGTAGTCTAGAAGCACATGAATTACGTCCGACTGAGAGAACCTTTGAGAGAGAAAGAGAGAGGGAGAGAGAGAGAGAGAGAGAGTGCAAACTCTGAAGACGTCTTCTGGTAAGAGGAACCAGAAGCAATATTGGTCAAAGGCCAAGAAGAGACATGATGGTTATCATAAGTCAGATGCCTCCAACTCTGATAAGAAGAAACATCAGAAGGGAAAGGAAAAGTTTGACAAGAAGGTTCAGTGCTACTGCTCTAAGAAGTTTGGTCACTTTGTTGTTGTGTTTTGGTCAAACAAGGAAAGGAAATCAAAAGAAGCAAACATATTCAAAAGAGAGTATGATAATTAACATGTTTTATTGATGGCTTCTAAATCTGATGGTGGATATTTTGTAGACTGGTGGTACATGGACATTGGTTTCTTAAATAAACTAACTAGAAACAAACAACAGCTGATTAATTTTGACTTTAAAAAGAGGATAAATATTATATGTGCTGATAATTATTATCTGAATGTTGAAGGAATGGGAAATGTCAAGGTCAAAGCTAAGAATGGAAAAATTGTTCTAATCAATGATGTTTGGTATGTTCCTGACATGAATAAAAATCTGATGAGTGTAGGTCATCTAATTGAAGAAAAAAAGTTTTCTCGATTATTATGAAGGACAATCTCTTGAAATTGTATGATTATGATTAGAAGTTGATTATACAATCTGAGTAGGGAACCAATAGAACATTCAAGGTGAATGTGAAAACAACTAAAATAAAATACCTCAGTGCAGAAGGTGTTGAAGGTGATAGTGAGTTATGGTATCAAAGATTTGGGGCATATGAACTTCAGAAGCTTAGGGCATTTTAGTTCTAAGAATCTGGTACATGGCACTCCTAAGATTGTGAAATCTGAGAAGTCATGTGAGATATGCATTAAAGTCAAGCAACCTAGGTTTCCATTTGCATCAAAAGTGGCTCAAAGATCAAAACATGTTTTGGGAGTAGTGCATTTTGATGTATGTGGACCATTTGAAGTACCTTCACTTGGAGGAAAAAATTAATTTTTGTAATTTATGGATGAATTCACAAGAATGGCATGGGTAGCGCTCATCAAGTTTAAGCATGAGGTTTTTACTGAATTTCGTAAGTTCAAGGTGAAGGCTGAAAAATAAAATGGTCAGAAGCTGAAAATTCTCAGAACTGATGGTGGAGGTGAGTACAATTCATCAGAGTTCAGAAGGTTTGAGGAAGAGAATGGAGTTGAACATGAGGTGACTCCTCCATACACTTCTCAGGATAATGATCTTGATGAAATAAGAAACAAAACTTTCCTTGATATGAAAAACGACATGATGAAGGAGAAAAATCTCTTTCACACCTTGTGGGAAGAAGTTGTTACCACTACAACATATGTGCTCAATTGATTTTCCAATAAGAGGTTGAAGGGAGTAATTCAAATTCAGAAGTGGATTGGAGATAATTAAAGTGTCAGTCATCTGAAAGTGTTTGGTTCTATTTGTTATAAACATGTCCCAGATGCTAAGAGAAGGAAGTTAGATGACAAAATAAAAGTAATGTTTCTTGTAGGGTACCACAGTACAAGTGATTATAATATCTATTCTCCTGTCACCAATAAATTTAAATTTGGCATAAATGTCATTAGGAAGGAAACATGAGCATATGATTGGAACAAGTCTCAATTCAACTCAGGTGCAATGTTAACATCTGAGTTAACTTCTAAACATATTTCAGATTCTAAAGGAGAATCTTCCTCTGAAGGAGATTTTGAGTCTGAAGATGAGTCAAAGTATGAAGGTGAATTTGATTCTCATCCAGATTCTGATGATGATCCAGACTCATGTGGTAATCATGCCTCTAAAGATGGTCATACCTCTAAAGGTGGTCATGCCTCTGAAGGTGGTCCAACCTCTAAAGGTATTCCAACATTTGATATTGTTCCAGCATCTTAAGATGATTCTGAACAAGTTTATAGACCATAAAGAATTAGACAAATACCAAGAAGATTTGTAGAGTTTGAAATGTTACAAGATACTTAGATAGACTCTAAATAGGGAGTCATTCAGTGTGCCATTTTGGTAGACTCTGAACCAGTTAGTATTAGAGAATATCTTAAGAAGAAAATATGGATGAAGGCCATGAAAGAATAACTTAAGGCTATAGAAAGAAACAAGACTTGGGAGTTGATTGAACTTCTAAAGAACAAGAAAGCCATCAATGTGAGATGGGTTTATAAGTTGAAACTAAAGTCAGGTGGATCAATTAGCAAACACAAATCAAGTTTAGTATCTATATAATTTCTAAAGAAATATGGTTTAGACTACTTTGAAGTCTTTGCACCTGTAACTAGACATGAAACAATCAAATTGGTGATTTTTATAGCTACTAATAGAAATTGGCCTCTGATACATTTAGATGTAAAATATGCATTTCTTGTTGGTCTTTTACAAGAGAAATTTTATGTGTCACAACCTCCTGGGTTTGTGAAAAAGAATCAGGAAGGGATGGTGTACAAGTTGCATAAAGCCTTATATGGACTGAAACAAGCTCCTAGAGCTTAGAATCTGAAAATTGATTCATTTTCAAGCTTCAAGGATTCATAAAATGTGAGATGGAGTATGGTGTTTATGTTCAACATACATCTGGTAGCAATATGATTTTGGTGTGTCTCCATGTTGATGACATGTCATAATAAGTAGTTGTTCATATGAGATAGCTAAGTTCAAGAAGGTGTTGATGAATGAGTTTGAGATCACTGATCTAGGAATATATGACATACTTTCTAGGGAAGGATATTTTTGTGCCCTAATAAGGGTATAATATTGCATCAGCTGGAGTATGAACTTGAAATTTTTTAAGAGATTTGAGCTAATAAATTGCAAGTCTTCAATCTCACTTGTTGAAACAAATCACATTAGTTAGTTTTATTTATTATCGACAAATTTAGTGATATATTTTTAGATTTTTATGTCATTAATTAAACAAAAAGACTCATATAATATATGTTTAAAGAGTTTAAGATATCAATATATTACCTTTTTTTTAATTGAAAACCAAAATGATTCTTGAAATAAACCTAAAAGGTCAAAAAGGATATTAAGTCTCAATCTAAATAAACCCATGACAACTAACTTAAGATTTTTAAAATCTTATAATACTATGTAAATGACATACATGGTAAATTTAAATTCATCTAATTGTTAAAGTGTAATCCAAATTAATATTTTAAGTTAGATTTCATTTGGTTTTGCATTTGAATTTCATTTAGATTAAATTTGTGTATAAAAGTAAAGTTGTAACATATTTATAACATAATTTTTTCATAATCAATTTCAGTTAGAGTTTTCTCTCTTCCATCTTCATCTTCTTCATCACCAACCTTGTGCTCCAATAATTGGCATCTAGAGCTTCGGTTCAAATTTAGAACGGGAAACACTAGTGTATGTGACACAAATGTGATTGATTCTGCTCATTCAATTCATAGTTAATTGAAGATCTGAATCGAAATAGAATCACATTTCTTGATTTTGAGAAATCGGGAAACACGAGTGTTAGTGAGATTTGAGTGATTTGCACAAGATCGAAGATGAACGGTGGAAACGCTAACTTGAACACAAAACTTTCAATCTTTGAAGGAAAAAAAATTAGAATTAATGGATTATTCAGATGCATGTGTTGCTTGGCGCTCAAGATTTTATTGATCTTGTTAATGAAGGTTATACGATGTTTGCAGTAGATTCAACTGAAGCACGCAGAAACTCGCAAAGAGAAACAAGGAAGATGGATCAGAAGACATTGTTTTATATCCACCAGTGTGTGGCTATGAATGTGTTTGAGAAGATCGTTCATTCAACTATGATGAAGATTGTGTGGGACACACGGGTACAATGTGTAAACACCCCAAATTTGCCCTCACCCATTCACACCATGGCTTGTGATTTTCTCATATGCATAACTTCAATCATAGCATCTCATGTTACATATTTGCTTCACTGCATTGTTTCAAAGTCATCTGCATCTAGGGTTTGTGATCTAAGCAATCCCTGAACCACTTGAGCCACTCCAGAGGTCATCAATAACTTCAAAGGGGTCCATGCATGTTCAAGCATCATATTATATCCTCTCAAAGTCAAGAATGTCAAAAAATCACAAGAACTGAGAATGGCATGGAAGTAGAGCCAGGTTTAACTGCACAGATGACCTAGAATTAGGGTTTTGGTTTCAAAGGCCATAACTCCAAATTGTTTGGTCATTCTTGTTTCTATTGGTCTCTATATGGTATGGGTATCATGCATATCAATTTTCATGATGAAATTCAATGGGGAACGCATCTGATCAAGAGTTGACTTTTTGAGCAAGTTAGTGCAAAATCAGGGCATCTGAGGCCCCCAATGACCCAACCAAAGGTTGTTCTTCATCATTTTGATTATGTATGATATTTATTTGATCATTGAAGATGTTAGAAGTTCACAAAATTGAAGAATTTCAAGCCATTTGCAAAGTTGACTTTTTGGGAAAATGACTTGTAATGGAAACTTGCCATTTTGGGAAACTTTTTCAACCCTTGCTTTTTGATTCAAAAATGCTTCAAATGGGAAAACTTTGGTCATGAAAGTTGTAGAATGGATCATTCCCTTTTCAAAAAGTACAAGAACTCATTCTAATTCATTTTGGATCAAAAGTTATGGCTTGTCAAAGTTGGGGAAAATCACATAATTTCAAGTTTTCTACCAAAGAGGCAAAGTTGCAAAATCCC
Source organism: Lathyrus aphaca (assembly GCA_963966055.1). NCBI lineage: Eukaryota > Viridiplantae > Streptophyta > Magnoliopsida > Fabales > Fabaceae > Lathyrus > Lathyrus aphaca. Next base: position 88,557,740 of record OZ014521.1, on the reverse strand, counting down.
TTGCCAAGGAAAATTGTGCTATCAAATGGGCTTCTAATCTTCATACAAACATGAACCAATGTCTAAAAGTCAGATTGCATCAAGAGTTTGCTCATTTTTGTGACTTGTGGATCAAGAAACTTCAAAAGGGCCAAAGATGAACCAAGTTGCAAAACCTCACTCAAACCCTAATCCACTTGCTTGCTGACTTCAGAATTGATCCTAGGGCTCTCCACAATTCTTGCTGCGTAGGACACCCCTCTTGTCCTTGGCTAGCTATGAGCCTATACTTCTCTTACACAAAGTTTGACATTTTGGCAACTTGCCCATACCAATCACAATAGGGCACACCAACTCCACATACCTATCCATGAGTGATAAGTGGACCAAAGGCAAGCCATAACACACAACCATTCATGCTGAAGCTCTCTCATAGCCATAGTTCCAAGTTTATGCCTCATATGCAAAACCATTCGAAACACTCTCCACAAGCATCAAACACACAAACAAACTTCACAAAACATCTCAGCACACTCTCCTGATCATTTCCCTGCCCTCACTTTGCCCTAAAACCCACTGAAATCAAAACACAATTTCCTCCCCCCCTTGAACAGAACTCTGTCAATCTCTCAAACCAGCCACTTTCAAAGCATTCTAAGCTTCATTCCATCATCAGGAGAATCAAAGGAGAAGGTTTGTGCAAAGCTTGAGGCCAGGAAGCTTAGAATCAGAGGAACTCCAGCTCAGATAACCATCCAAAACATTTTTCCAGAACTCATTTCTTTTGTTGCAATGTGATTCTTTATGTTATGTTGGTCACACTGATGTGTTTATTTTCGAAAATGGTTGGAAAATGAGAGTGTATGAGGTCTCTGAAACTTTGCCCGTGAAATACCTTTTGCTTTGATTCTTATGATTCAGTGAAGATAAATGGATTTTGGGGTGGGGTTTAGGTTTAATGATGTTTAAGGAGTGAATCTGGAGATTTTGGTGAAGTTTTGATGCATAGGGAGTGAGATAGCATGAACACCCTGCCGGAGAAGATGACCGGAACACTGTTCCGGTCACCTGAAAATGTTTAGGGTTCAGATTAGGGCATTAATCATAATTAGGGAGATTTGAATTCTAGCCGTCCAGATGCGCGCGCCAGTCAACTCCCGCGCGTTCAGTTTGAATACCAGCCTTAGGATCAGTTGACTTCTCATTTTATTCTATTTTTATTTCATTTAATTTCATTTCTTTTGTACATTTTATTAAAAATAGTAAAAAAGGTCTAAAAATTCTGAAAATTTTTATTCAAGCTTTTATCAATTTTCAGAACACAAAAATATTTTTATTTTTATTTTTTGCATCAAAAATTATTTTTAAATCATTTAAAAGTCTATTTTTAATTAATTAATGAAAATTAATTAATTAAAAATACTTTTAGGTATTTAAAAATCACAAAAAAATTCAGGAAACATTTTAAAACATTTAGAAACATTGTCCAACTCTCAAACCAAATTTATTTTTTGTTCTTGATGCCTTTTGATCATTTTCAATGGAATTAATTTCATTTCAAGGCATTATTTTGATTCAAACTTCAAAAATTCATTTCTGCCTAATATTGAGAGTTGGACAATGATTCTTTTTGCATTGCATCTTGCATGGCATGTAGTTTATAGGATTAAATTGGCATGATTTGATCTTGCATTTCCTATTTGTTTGGCATTTTTCTTGATGAGGTACCTTAAAACCCTAGCAATCTTAGAAAATTCATAACTCTCACTAGTTTAAGAGTTAGATCCCCTCCTTTGGGCAGTGAGTTTGTATAGGTTTAGGGATCCTTTGATTGCATTTTCAAATTTTTATCATGTCATTTGCTTCTGGTTTTGGATTTTTGCTTTATATGTTGCATATAACCCTAATTCATGCCTTCCTTTGCACCCATCTTCCATTTGCTTGCATACCATGACTTGCCATGACATTTTGTGCATTCATTTGATTCATAGGACATCTTAGGACATATTAGAACCATGTTTGATCATTGCATCTTTCATTTGCCATGTTGTATGTCCATTGCATTTCATAACTTTTCATGAACATCCATGGTTCAAAACATGCTTCTCTTGCATTCATATGTTTGTATGATCATTCTAATGCCTTGCCTCATGTTTGCATCATCTCTTAGCATCATTAACATCATACTTATGCTTCTGGTTTTGGTTTGCATCATCACATTTCATCTCATTTGCATTGCATTTCATTTCTTTACTAACTTTTCAGGTGGTAAGTTGTATTGAGAAGTGAATTTGCCTTCACTTCTCACATTCTCTTTTCATCTCTTTCATAATTCATTTGCTGCATTTTGTATGTGTATTGGAGTTAGCTTGCTCATTCTTGTTCATCTTACTTTCTTTCTTCAAGCAACTTGACTTCTTAAGTGAAGCAAGTTGTTTTGCTTCTCTTTGCTCCTTTCATTTGCTTCTCTCCTTGGTGGTTCTTTGAAGATCTTTCTCTTAAACCTCACAAACCCTAGGACTTCCAAGCATGATAACAATTAGGGTTGATTAGTCCCCCACTTAGTTTTACCTTTGTGTCATTGTAAACACCCCAAATTTGCCCTCACCCATTCACACTATGGCTTGTGATCTCCTCATATGCATGAACACAATCATACCATCTCATATCACATTTTTGATTCATTGCACTGATTCAAAGTCATCTGCATCTAGGGTTTGTGATCTGAGCAATCTAAGAGCTTCTTGAGCCACTTCAAAGGTCATCAATCACTTCAAGGGGTCCATGTGTGTTCAAGCATCATATTATATCCCCCCAAAGTCAAGAATGACAAAGAATCACAAGAACTGAGAATGGTATGGAAGCAGAGCCAGGTTTGACTGCACAGATGACCTAAAATTAGGGTTTTGGTTTCAAAGGCCATAACTACAAATTTTTTGGTCATTCTTGTTTCTGTTGGTCTCTATATGGTATAGGGAGTATGCATATCAATTTTCATGAAGAAATTCCATGGGGAAGTCATCTGATCAAGAGTTGACTTTTCAAGCAAGTCAGTGCAAAATCAGGGCATCTGAGGCCCTCAATGACCCAACCAAGGGGTGTTCTTCATCATTTTGATTGTATATGATCTTTATGTGATCATGGAAGATGTTGGAAGTTCACAAAATTGAAGAATTTCAAATCTTTTGCAAAGTTGACTTTTTGGGCAAGTTTGACTTTTAATGAAATTGTCATTTTAGGCAACTTTTTCAACCTTTACTTTTTGATTCAAAAAAGCTTCAAATGGAAAAACTTTGGTCATGAAAGTTGTAGAATGGATCATTCCCTTTTCAAAAAGTACAAGAACATGACCTAATTCATTTTGGATCAAAAGTTATGACTTGTCAAAGTTGGCAAAAATCACTAAATTTCAAGTTATGCACCAAAGAGGCAAAGTTGCAAATTCACTTCTCAAGGCAAATTTAGTCATCAAATGCACTTCTAAACTTCACAACATGATCATGCAAGACCTAAAAATCAGAATGGGCCAAGAAACTCCTCACTTTTGTGGCCTATGGATCAAGATTTTTCATAAGAATCAAAGGCAAGGCAAGTTGCAAAACTCATCATAAGACATAACCCACTTGCTTGCTAGCTTGCTGAACCATCCTAGGCCTTTCCCCACATCATGCTGCGCAGAACACACTTTTGTACTTGGCTAGAAAGTAGCCCATACTTCTCTTACACCAACTTTGACATTTTGGCAAAGGACCCATACCAATCAATAAAGCACACATCACATCTTCTGACCAATCCCAATAGTTTATACAAGCCAAAAGCAAGCCAAAGCAACAAGAACACAAGCCTGAAACACTCCATAGCACAACATTCTCATTTTCCACCCCATTTGCAAAAGCATTCGAAACTCATCATACAAGCTACAAACTCACAAACAAACTTCACAGAACATATCACCACATCCTCCTAATCATTTCCCTGCCTTCATTCACCATTGAAACCTCACATAAGCCAGATACGATTCTCACTCCACCTTGAGCAGAACCTCTGCCATATTCCAAACCAGCCACCATAAACTTCTTCTAAGCATCAGGACTTCATCAGGGGCCTAAGAGGAGTGGTTTGCGCAAAGAGAGAGGGTCAGAAAGTTGCAAACAGAGAAAGCTCAAAGCTCAGGTATACCAAGAACTTTTTTTCCAGAAATGGATTTTTAAGTTTCTAAGTTGTTCCTCATGTCTTGCTGATTACTCTGGTGCTTTTACTTTCTGAAATGGTTGAGAAATAAGCATTTAATCTTGTTCTGAAACTGTTCTGACCTAAAAATGTTTGGTTTCGATTCGCACGATTAATGAAAGATAAATGAGTTTTGATTAGGGGTTTTGATTCAGTGATGTGTGGGGATGATTCCTGGGCCTTTAGTTTTCATTTTTTTGAGGTTTTGAGGATTTTGGAGATTTTCAGGTGGGATTCCCACCGGAGAAGACGACCGGAGGACTTCTCCGGCCACCTGAAAATGATTAGGGCTAATCCCTGTAATTAATGCAAGTTTGAATTCTGAGCGTTGGATAGGCTGACCAAGGTTGACTCGCGCGTGTTTTGATGGCTGAGATTTGTCATTAGAAACCCTAATCTATATTTAACTTAATTAATTCAGTTTAATTAATTAAAATAGGATTTAGCTCAGTTTGAATGTCAGCCTTTAGATTGCGCGCGCAGTCAACAAATCCCTCCCCAGATTCAATCCTGGCCTCTCATTCAGCATACTTCTCATTAATTCAATTTTATTTTCTTTTTTATTCATTTAATTTGTCCATTTAATTTAAAATAGTAAAACAATTTCAAAAATTCTGAAATTTTTTATACACACTTTTATTAATTTTCAGAAACCAAAAACATTTTTTATTTTTATTTTTTGCATTAAAAAATATTTTTAAATTATTTAAAAGTTTGTTTTTAATTAATTAATGAGAATTAATTAATTAAAAATACTTTTAGGTATTTAAAAATCACCAAAAAATTTATGAAACCTTCATAATCATTTAGAAACATTGTCCAACCCTCAAACCAAATTTCTTTTTTGATCTTGATGTCTTTTGAGAATTTTTCATGGAATTAAAATCATTTCAAGGCATTATTTTGATCCAAACTTCAAAAAATCATTTCTGCCTAACCATTGAGAGTTGGACTTTGATTCTTTTTGCATTGCATTTTGTTTAGCATGTAGTTTGTGAGATTAAATTGGCATGATTTGATCTTTCATTTTCAATTTGTTTGGCATTTTTCTTGTTAAGGTACCCTAAAACCCTAGAAAACTTAGGAAATTCATAACTTACATTAGGTTAAGAGTTAGAACCCCTCCTTTGGGCAGCAAGTTTGTGTAGGGTTAGGGTTACTTTGAATGCATTTTCAATTTTTTATCTTGATGTTTGCTTCTGATTTTGGTTTTTTGTTTGATGCATTGATCACAAACCCTAATTTGGGCTTCCTTTTGCATTCATCTTGTATTTGCATTCATACCTTGACTTGTCATAAGCATTTTGTGCATCCATTTGATTCATTAGACATCTTAAGACATATTGAAAGTTTGTTTGATCATTGCTTCATGTATTTTCCATGTTGTATGTCATGTACATTTCATAACTTTTCATGTGTGTTCATGGTTCTAAACTTGCTCCATTTGCATCCATAAGTTTGTATGATCATCCCCATGTCTTGATTCATGTTTGCATCATTTCATAGCATCATTATCATCTCACTCATGCTTCTGGTTTTGATTTGCATCATGCCATTTCATTCCATTTTGCATGGCATTGCATCTTTCTCACTAACTTTTCAGGTGGTAAGCAACTTTGAGAAGTGAATTTGCTTTCACTTCTCACCTTTTCTTTTCATCTCTTTCATGCATCCTTGATGCATTTTGTTATGTGTTTGAGATTGAGCTTGCTCATTCTTCTTCTTCTTACTTTCTTCCTTCAAGTGACTTGACTTCTTAAATGAAGCAAGTTACTTTGCTTCTCCTGATCCTTTCATCTGCTTCCTGGTGGTTCCATTGAAGATTTCTCTTGTTAACCTCACAAAACTTAGGAACAACCAAGCATGACAATAATTAGGGTTTTGATTAGCCCCCCATTTAGATTTTACCATTATGTCTCTTTGAGTCTTCTCTTCTCACCTCATAATCAGGGACTAAACCCTAAAGGCTTTAAGGCTTTGTGATTAAGCTTATGCCTGCATCCTTCTATTAGGATGAAGTGTATAACTTTGATCCTAAGTGTTAAACCCTTAATGTGTTTAAATCCTTTAATCAATTCACTTAATAATCATCAAGACATCAAGCTTGTAACTTGGGCCTTGCATTAGGGTTCTAATTCTTCCTTAATTGGTTAAGAAGGACTAACCCTAGTGTTAATGGACAAGTCCCCCTCAAGTTGTCTTACAAACCCTAAAAGACACTTCATCATCATATCATCAATTAAAATCCACTTAATAAAGGCTTTGTTTTGTCATGAGTCTAATCCCTAATCATGGATTAAGTTGAGGGGTTTTCCTCAGCTTAAACATTCTCATCTATTATCCTTCTATTAGGATGGTGTAATGAGTCTGTTTAATCCCTGATTATGGCTTAATCTCATTACTCAACACTAAACAAAAACTCCAAAAACATCTAAATAATTACAAGTAGGTTAATGATCTTAATCCTGCATCATGGTGATTAAGTGTGAGAAGCTGACTTCACACTTAAGGTATTCTCATTACCCCTAATCAGAGGGAAGATGTGATGAGTTTACTAAATCCATTGGTTTAGGCTTAAGCTCATTAACTTATGACAAATCTTCAAAAAGCAATAAAAGACTGAAAACTCAAAAACAAACAATAATCGTCTCCTCCGGGATTCTTTTCTCATCATCTTCACTCATAAACGAGAACTTGCTTCTCCCGTCTAATGCAAGACAGTTTGCACCTGAGCCAGACAGGTCATACACTTGAGCATAGACAAGCAAGCAGTTCAAGTCAATTTATCTTTCAGTCTCTTTGGGTCGAACTACGGTGTTCTGACTTCCTCATTGCACGAGAGGATACGTAGGCATAACTTAACAATTATCGAACAAAAGTCTCTGTATATTCTCCCTCCTTCCAGCTTCATTCTTTTAAGCTTCATGATCTTGAGCATACTCTTATCCTTACACTGACACTGTATATATCACACTTTACACTTCTTTTACACTGACACATGTACATCCTTTTCCAGCTCTTTTGTACACGGATTGCACTGACACTACCCCTTTAAAGCACAAATCTTTTAAGCGTGGATCCCGTCGAGTACGACGGACAATCTGGGTGCTAATACCTTCCCAGGTTGTAACCAACCCCCTTTCTCAGTCTCTCTGGTTCGCAAACCGTCTTATCCATATCTTTCTAGGTTTATGCAGCATTACCTTTCCTTCGGGATAAAAATGCCTAGCTGGCGACTCTTTTCATTCCCCGTGGGTTCACTCCTGTGTGTTCTCATATCCTCCTTTCGCCGACCGTTCGCGTCTGTACCCCATTTGACTCGGCTTCATCTGGTGGGAGCGACAGCTTGGCGACTCTGCTGGGGAACCTTATGCTGTAACCAGGGCTTCTGGTTCTTTTTGTGGGTTCCTTCTAGCGCTTGTTTGATTTGTGTTTACTGGGGTGTTATGTGCTATTTGTGTTTGTATATTTATTTTGTTTATTGCCTTATGTACAGTTGCTTTATTGCTTTCTTTATAGCTTTATATACATCATACTGTCATAATGTGCTGGCTGGATCTGTTTTGTTGCTTTGGTGGGTGGGTGTTCTACTGAGAGTTAAGGTCATATACCTGGGACCTGAGTGACACCTAGGCTAGAGTGGTTCATGTTCTTTCCCATTCCATTTCGGTCTGGTGCGGGAATATGAAACACGGTTCAGATATGGGTTTCTTCTTGAGAACTCTGTGCTGCAGATTTCCTGTAGTGCTAGGGCTATCTGGGAAGCCTGCTAAGTATGAATGACCTTTAGTATTGACCTTCAGAAACTGAGGTGAATTAGAGGAGGATATTTTATGGTTATTGTAAACACTGTACCTTCGGGTTAGAAGTGTTTACACTTCTCATAACTGATCCAAGTCTGAGGATCCTTGTTTTAGAACATCACCTGTGAGGGGGTTGGGCTGTTTACAGGTTTGCAGGTACCCTTGACCTCAGCATACCCTGTTACTTTGTTTTGATTAAGAGTACTCCATGTTGGAACAGTTCTTGTGATTTTTAACCCTGGACATGTGACTCTTTATTTGAGTCCCCCACCTTGGTTACCGGACTTAGGAACCTCCATCTGGACTTCTTGAACATACATGGACCTATATCAGAGCACTTGATCAAATCCAGCTCAGCCACAAACCCTTGCATATCATTTGCATACATCACCATTGCATCATTTTAACATTTGCTTATTTGTTTTTCAAGGTATCCATACTTTATTTTGGCTTGGTTTTAACCCCATCATCAGCATAGACCTACCCTCATCAGTATCTACTTCAGCTATCAGCTACCTGCTTCAGTCACCTGCACCACCAGCACCTGCCTGTCAGTGGCCCATCTTCAGTGTTATTCTCCATCATCAGCATCTGTCTCAGCTCTTCTACAACAACATGGCACCCAAGAAGAGCAATATCTCCTACCATTTCTTTCAGCCTGAGCTAGCTGACATCAGGAAGATCCAGACCTTGATTACTCCAGACCATATACCACTATTCAGAGAACATTATGGAGGCATACTTGATGTGGTTATGGATTTGGACCCTTCACAGAGGAGCCTGATTCATACTTGCCTGCAGTTCTATGATCCCCCTCTGAGGTGTTTCACTTTTCAGGATTTTCAGTTGGGACCTTTATTAGAGGAGTATTCATCATTGGTTGGTGTACCTATCAGGGGTGGAGTCCCCTTCAACCCTGAGATGGCTTTTCCAAGTAATGAAGAGATAGCAAAGGCATTACATCTGGAACCAGTTCTGATTGGGCAGACTATGACTACCAAGGCTGGAATCTCTGGCCTACATTTGGATTTCTTGACCTCTCAGGCTATTCTGAAGGCCTCCTTGGGGGAGTGGAAGGCAGTCTGTGCATTATTGGCCCTTAGCATATATGGGGTTATTTTATTCGCAGATGAGCCTAAGTTTGTTAGCAAGAATGCAATCCATCTTTTCATCCTGAGGAACCCAGTGCCCACCTTACTGGGGGATTTCTACTACTCTGTTCACCAAAGGAATGAAAAGCAGAGAGGAAGATTGGTGAGGTGATGTGCTCCCCTTTTCCATACCTGGTTGCTCAAGCACTTGCCCAAGACTGATGCATTTTTGAATCCTCATCAGCAGAGAAATTGGGCCAGAAGACTCACTGCTTTAACTTCAACTGATATCAGGTGGTGCACTCAAAGCACAAAAGGCAGGGACATCATTACTAGTTGTGGGCAGTTTCCCAATGTACCTCTGATAGGAGTAAAGGGTTGCATCAACTACAACCCTCTGCTATTCAAAAGACAACTGGGCTATGCATTGGTCCACCCTCCTAAAGCACAAGACTTGGCTGAGACCCTTTATTGTGAGATTAAGCCTAATCTGGCCATTATCAGGCAAGCATCCTGGGCTTGGGACAATGTCCAGACTAAAGGAGTAACCATTCTGGGAAGATGCAACAATGTAGCCTCAGCACAGTACTATGAGTGGCCCCATGCCAGGGCTCAATTTTCTGGGATGCCCTTCACCATGGAAGATATACCTGGACCATCCTCAGCACCACCTCCTGTCACTGTCAGTTTAGAGGAGTTTGAGAAATTGAAAGAGAGGAATGAGAAGCTGACTCAGGCTCTGCAGAAGACCCTCTGGGAGAGGAGTGATGGTCGGCTGGACATTAAGAGGTTAGAAAAGCTAAAGTTGGAGCATCTGGCCAGAATTGAGAAGTCAGAGGATTACATTAAGAAGTCAAGAGCTGGAGAGCAGATTTTGAAGAATGCCTGCAAGGAGGCTCAGTTCCAGAAGGCCAGGACTGATTTATATCTGAAGGAGAGTCAAGCTAGGTGGGTCAGGATCACCGAAGCTCGTACTCTGGAAGATAAGAGGACTCAGGACAAGATTGAGCAGCTGGAGGCTAGTGCAAAAGAGCAACAGGAAGCCCTGCTAGCAGCCCAGAGAGAGATCTCAGAGTTGAAGATTAGAGCTGGAGTGAAGAGGTCAAAGGACCAGAGTCAACACAAGAAGCTAGTTGTAGCTGTTACTACCAGGAATCTCCTTATCAGGAATCTCACAGAGCGTCCAGCTGATCCTGTGACTGGAGCACTTCTCAAGGAGGTTCAGGAGGATGAGTTTGGTCTTGGTGTCTGACTTTTGCTTGTTGTTGCTTTCATTTCATGTACTTTTATTTTTTATGTTGTATTTTTGACCCCTCAGAGGGCATAATTTGTAAGAAACAAACTATGTATCATTTACTTTTTGAAATATATGTATCAGTTTATTCAATCTGAGTTTCTTTCAAGCAAAGTCACAAGCATCTTCCTCAGGGGTCTGGAAAGGTCAAAACCAAGTGCCAAGCCGGATACCTTGGAGACAAATAAGCATACTGCATTGCATACTAACCTTTGTTTGTTTTGTAGGTTTGTTTTGTTTTTGTTACTAACTCTGTTGTGATCTCAGGAACTATTGCTCGACGTCGGGTATTCCCACTCAACCGTCCACACAGATATCCAACCCGCAACAACCTTCCGGGTATACAGATGGACCAGGTACAACAGGACCTTACAGAGGTCAGGAACCAAATGGCCAATGAGAGATTGGAAATGAGGAATCAGATGACACAATTTATGGAGGTGATGAATGGATTGGCACAGAGCCAAGAGAGATTAAGAGCCTTGGTAGAGAGGCAGACTCAGGAAGATCCCCATCTAGGGACTGGTGGGACAAGCAACAATGAGAGGGTTCAGCCTCATATCAACCCACCTGTATTTGGACCCCACCTTCACCCAGAAATCAACATCCCTGCTAATGTTCAAGGGAATGCTACCACAGGCAGAGTGCTGCAGGAAGACCCCCAGGAAGATCAGTTCACAGTAATGGGAGCTGGGGATGAGGCCTATGACAGAAGGCTGGATGAAATTGCTGAAAAATTAAGGTCCTTGGAGTCTCAAAACTCCTTGGGTTTTGATGTTATGGACATGGGCTTAGTGGACGGGGTCAGGATTCCCCACAAATTTAAACCACCGTGCTTTGAGAAGTACAACGGGACTTCCTGCCCACGGACCCACTTACAATCCTTTCTGGGGAGGCTGAAGGCATATACCATGGATGAAAAGCTATGGATGTTTTATTTTGAGGATAGCTTAACGGGAGCTTCAAGGGAATGGTATTCTCATCTGACTAGGGCGACCATCAGATGTTGGAAGGACCTGGCTGAGGCCTTTATCAGACAATACCAGTATAATTTGGATATGGCTCCCAACAGGACCCTCCTGATGGGAATGTCACAATCATCCAGAGAAAGCTTCCGGGAATACGCCCAGAGGTGGAGACAGCTTGCTGCTGCTGTCCAACCACCCATGTCAGAGAGGGAGATGGCTGATATGTTTATGAACACCCTCCAATGGACATACATTGATAGGATAGCTGCCTTTTCTTCTACCAGCTTTGCAGATGTCGTTATAGTTGGGGAAAGAATTGAGAGCCTATTAAAGATGGGCAAAATTTCTGACAACGGTGCCAGCTCATCCAGCAACACAAGGAAGCCTTTTGTGGGCCCAAGAAGAACTGGTGAGACCAATGCTATCCATGCCAGCAAAGGCAGACCCCAATATGTTCATAGATCTGTGGCAGCAGTCACCATTCCCGCTCCAATTCATCCACAACCAGCTTATCAACCACAGCAACAAAATTATCAGCAACAAACTCAGTATCCTCCTCAGAGAAACTACAACAACACCAGCAACAACAATCAGCAAAGACCATTCCAACAGAGACCGTCTCAGGCCAATAGGGTGATCGATCCGATCCCTATGCCTTATGCCACATTATTGCCACAACTCCTAAAACTCAACCTGGTTGAGCTAAGGACATTGGCACCTCCATATCCTGCCAGTCTACCCAAAAATTATGACGCCAGCGCCAGATGTGCTTTTCATTCGAATGCACCTGGCCATAGTACAGAGAAATGCAGAGCTTTGCACATGAAGGTACAGGACTTGGTAGATTCTAAGGCTCTAAACTTTGCACCACCACCAAATGTTAACAAGAACCCTATGTCAAACCATGGTGGTCCCAGAATCAATGCTATTGAAGAAGACAAGCCGTCTTACTTGATAACCAGTGTGGGTCAGATTCGTACACCCTTGGTAGAGATTAAAGCTCAGCTCCTTGAATGTCAAATATTCCCGGGATGTGAGCTAGGGTGTGCTTATTGCAACATTTCAGTGAATGGTTGTGATAACTTGAGAGATGGCATAGATGGTCTCATCCAGAGTGGCCTGCTTCAAATCACAACATCAATACCTACCAATCCAGCAATCTCCTTAACAACAGTTCCCGAGTCTTCTACAACTGCAACAACCATTGTTCCAAACAACTCTTCAATCTCATCAACAAATGCTTCATCTGTTACTTCAACGGACCAAATATCAGCAAACATCCCTTCTACAACTTCAGCACCCCTTCATTCAGAGTCTCCTACAACAACAACACCCATCCATTCAACAATGTCTCCTACAACTTCAACAGCAAATGTCTCAACGATTACAATTTATTATGATCCTGAAAATGATTCTGCCTACAACTCACAAAATGCCACTCCTATTAGAGCACCAGTCACAACATACTATGATCCACAGACTATCACGGTCCCTTCTGCAGCTGCTATCAGTCCAGTCACTATCACAGTGCCTGGGCCAGTACCTTATGAAAGCAGTAATGCCATCCCTTGGCATTACGGCTCTGATCTATACTGCGAAGGACAGAAAATCACTCTTGAATCATCAGCTTTTTCACCACAAATAAACAATGTGGGAGGAGGCGGAGGCTTCACTCGAAGCGGACGTCTCTTTGCCCCACAAATTCAAAGACCCACTGCTGAAGCAGAAGCTGCTGCCAAGGCAAAAGGGAAGAGCATGGTGAAAGAAGAGCAAATTGTTAAAGAAGCTTTGAAAACACCTTTTGATCAAGAAGTTGATGAATTCATGAGAATCATCAAGAAAAGTGATTACAAGATAGTGGACCAGCTTCACCAGACGCCTTCTAAGATCTCTATTTTGTCATTGTTAATGTGCTCCGAGGCTCATCAGAACGCACTACTAAAAGTCTTGCACGTAGCTTATGTGCCAGAAGAGATCACAGTCAATCAATTGGAAGTTGTGGTTGGGAATGTCAATGCTAGTAATGGACTAGGGTTTACCAACACTGATTTGACTACTGAAGGTCGCAATCATAACAAGGCTTTGCACATTACCATGGAGTGCAAGGGTGCAGTTCTTTCCCATGTGCTGGTAGACACAGGGTCGTCCCTCAATGTCTTACCTAAAAAAAGCCCTTGTGAAGCTGGAGTATGAAGGATTGGCATTACGTCCCAGTAACCTAGTAGTGAGAGCCTTTGACGGTTCTAAGAGATCAGTTCTGGGAGAAATTAAGTTGCCTATAACGATTGGCCCACAAACTTTCAAAACGACCTTCTACGTGATGGACATTCAGCCTGCCTACAGCTGTTTGTTGGGTAGACCATGGATTCATGCCGCTGGCGCAGTTACGTCTACCCTTCACCAGAAGTTAAAATTCGAGTGGGAGGGCCAAGTCGTTACTATTTGTGGAGAGGAAGATATTTTTGTTAGCCATCTGGCTACCTACAAATACATTGAGATGGATGGGGAGATCCATGAAACAATGAGTCAAGGGTTTGAGGCCTTGAACATAAATGAAACATCTGCTGTACCTGGAACCTCAATGACATCTTATCAACAAGCCCGGAAGGTTGTTGAAGAAGGAACTGCCCAAGGCTGGGGCAAGTTGCTGCCTGTAGAAAAGAAGGAGGATAGATTTGGGTTGGGTTACAAACCAACTCAACAAGATCAAGCAAAGGCTGCTAAGAAGCCCAACTTTGTTAGTGGGGGGATGCTCACCCCTGATGATGTCAACAATTTGGAAGACGAGGATGAAAGCGACCGCAACCTGGAGAGTTGGATACGTCCAAAGATCCCGGGGAGTAGTATCTCAAACTGGTCTTCCCAGGAAATTATAAGAGTTACTCCTTCAGAGTAATTATTATTTCCTGTATATTTTAAGCATGCATCAAGTCTTGCATCTTGCCCAAGATGATAAGACTCATTTTGTAATCGGGCCATCTGTAATTTTTGTGCAACAAGATTAATCAATGAAATATCAGACATCTTTTGCAAATGAGTCTTTTTCTTTTCCACTCACTGTTTTTCCATTTTTCTTTTTGTACAAAAAATAAATGGCAGTGTTTTCAAAATGTTAACTTTATTTCACTTTTCTAAACAAGATTAAAATCAATCACTAAAATGAACAAACTGAACCCTTGCAGAGAGTGCCTTCCAGACTGCACCGACAACAGCACGGCTATGACTTCGTATGACTTTGACAATCCAATCAATCAAGATGATGAAGGGGTTGAAGAAGAGTATGAGCTTCCTGAAGAGCTAGCCAGGTTGTTGAGACAAGAGGAAAGGGTTATCACTCCTCATCATGAGGAGGTAGAGACGATCAATCTTGGTACAGATGAAGATGTGAAAGAATTTAAAATCGGGGCCTGCCTACAAGACTCAGTGAAGAGACAACTGATTGACCTGCTTCAAGAGTATGTGGACGTGTTTGCTTGGTCTTATCAAGATATGCCAGGGTTGGACACCGACATTGTTGTGCACAGGCTGCCTTTAAGAGAAGAATGCCCACCGGTTAAACAGAAACTGCGCCGTACTCCCCCAGACATGGCAATGAAGATTAAAGAAGAGGTACAAAAGCAGTGGGATGTCGGGTTCCTTGCTGTAACTAGCTATCCACCGTGGGTTGCTAATATAGTACCTGTGCCTAAGAAAGACGGCAAAGTGAGAATGTGTGTTGACTACCGGGATCTGAACAGAGCCAGCCTGAAGGATGATTTCCCATTACCTCACATTGATGTATTGGTGGATAATACGGCTCAGTTCTCGGTATTCTCCTTCATGGACGGATTTTCAAGATACAATCAGATCAAAATGTCACCTGAAGACATGGAGAAGACAACCTTCATCACACCCTGGGGCACGTTTTGTTACAAGGTGATGCCATTCGGACTAAAGAATGTCGGTGCAACATATCAAAGGGCTATGGTGACATTATTCCACGATATGATCCATAAAGAAATCGAATGTTACGTGGATGACATGATTGCCAAGTCCCTCACAGAAGAAGATCACCTGGTGAATCTGCTGAAGCTATTCAAGCGTCTGAGGAAGTACCAACTGAAGTTGAATCCCAACAAATGCACATTCGGGGTGCGATCCGGTAAGCTGCTGGGATTTATTGTAAGCGAGAAAAGGATTAAAGTTGACCCTGATAAAGTCAAAGCCATTCAAGAAATGCCTGCACCGAAGTCTGAAAAAGAAGTTCGAGGGTTTCTAGGTAGATTGAACTACATCTCAAGGTTCATATCTCACCTTACAGCAACTTGCGAACCTTTGTTCAAGCTATTGAGAAAAGAACAGACGGTCAGGTGGGACGAAGACTGCCAGAAGGCTTTTGACAAGATCAAAGAATACTTGCAAGAACCTCCAATCCTTATGCCTCCAGTTGAGGGAAGACCTCTGATAAT
The DNA here is from genome assembly GCA_963966055.1 of Lathyrus aphaca. Classification (NCBI taxonomy): domain Eukaryota; kingdom Viridiplantae; phylum Streptophyta; class Magnoliopsida; order Fabales; family Fabaceae; genus Lathyrus; species Lathyrus aphaca. The sequence continues at coordinate 88,541,927 of OZ014521.1, read as the reverse complement.
GTACTTGACAGTATTAGAAGAGTCAATGGGGTGTGTGCTGGGCCAGCATGACGAGTCTGGTCGAAAAGAGTATGCAATATACTACCTAAGCAAAAAGTTTACCGACTGTGAACAACGTTATTCACTGCTCGAGAAAACTTGATGTGCTTTAGCGTGGGCTGCTCGCCGACTGAGACAGTATATGTTGACCCACACTACCTTGTTGATCTCAAAAATGGATCCAGTCAAATACATATTTGAGAAGCCAGCACTTACCGGACGGGTTGCAAGATGGAAAATGATCCTCACAGAATATGACATCCAGTACACTTCTCAGAAAGCCATCAAGGGCAGTGTATTGTCTGATTATCTTGCTGAGCAACCTATTGATGATTACCAGCCTATGAGATTTGACTTCCCTGATGAAGACATCATGTTCATAAAAGCAAAAGATCATGAAGAGCCTGTTCACACTGAAGGGCCTGACCCGGAAGAAGAATGGACTATGATGTTTGATGGGGCTGTTAACATGAATGGTCGTGGCGTTGGTGCAGTACTCATTACACCTAAGGGAGTTCACATGCCTTTCTCGGCAAAACTCACCTTCAACTGCACTAACAACGAAGCTGAATACGAAGCTTGCATTATGGGTCTTGAGGAAGCCATTGACCTCAGGATCAAGACATTGACCATGTTCGGAGATTCAGCTCTGGTAATCAATCAAACCAACGGCAAATGGTACACCCACCAAGATCATCTGATACCTTACAGGGATTATACAAGGAGGTTGTTGACTTTCTTCACAACGGTCAAGCTTGAGTATATCCCTCGGGACGAAAATCAGTTTGCAGATGCTCTGGCTACCATTTCGTCCATGATCAAAGTTCAAGCTGCCAACTTTGTACCTCAAATCTTAGTGCCCAGACTTGACAGACCAGCATATGTGTTCGCAGCAGATGTTGTCAAGGATAATAAGCCTTGGTTCCATGACATTAAGTGTTTCTTGGAGGATCAAACATACCCACCCGGGGCATCTTCCAATGATAAGAAGACTTTGCGAAGGCTTGCTGGAAGTTTCTTTCTGAACACTGATGGTTCCCTGTACAAGAGAAACTTTGATATGGTACTCCTCAGATGCGTTAATAAGACAGAAGTGGACTTGTTGATGCATGAAGTGCACGAAGGATCCTTTGGTACCCATGCTGGAGGACATGCGATGGCTAAGAAATTGCTACGATCTGGTTATTATTGGATCACAATGGATGCCGACTGTTGTGCCTCTGCCAGAAAATGCCATAAATGCCAGATTTATGCGGATAAGGTGCATGTGCCGCCCAATCCTTTGAATGTGATGTCTTCACCTTGGCCCTTTGCTATGTGGGGCATTGACATGATTGGTAAAATTGAACCGACTGCTTCGAATGGCCACAGATTCATCCTGGTTGCCATTGACTATTTCACTAAGTGGGTCGAAGCAGCTTCCTATGCAAATGTCACCAGGCAAGTGGTAGCCAGATTTCTGAAGAGAGATATCATCTGTCGATATGGAGTTCCCGAGCGAATCATTACTGACAATGGTTCCAACTTAAATAATAAAATGATGGCAGAGCTGTGCCGGGACTTCAAGATCCAACACCACAATTCTTCTCCTTACAGGCCAAAGATGAACGGCGCTGTTGAGGCAGCTAATAAGAATATCAAGAAGATTGTACAGAAGATGGTAATCACATACAAAGACTGGCATGAGATGCTACCGTTTGCCTTGCATGGGTACCGCACGTCAATCAGAACATCCACTGGGGCAACACCGTATCAACTTGTGTATGGTATGGAGGCAGTCCTACCTGTTGAAGTTGAATTACCCTCCCTACGGGTACTGATGGATGTTAAGCTGAACGAAGCAGAATGGGTCCGGTCCCGATACGAGCAACTGAGTCTGATTGAAGAGAAAAGATTGGCTGCAATCTGTCATGGGCAGCTGTATCAGAAGAGGATGAAGAGAGCCTTCGATCAGAAAGTCAGGCACCGAGAGTACCAGGTGGGGGATCTTGTGCTGAAAAGAATCCTCCCTCCTCATACAGACCACAGGGGCAAGTGGACTCCGAATTATGAAGGACCATTTGTAGTAAAGAAAGTTTTTTCTGGTGGAGCACTGATGCTCAGCACCATGGATGGCGAAGACTTCCCGTCCCCTGTGAATTCAGATGCAGTTAAAAAATACTTCGCATAAAAATGACCCGCTGGACACAAAAACAGAATGTAAGTCCAGGAAAAAATAGGGCATCCCGGCGAGTCAAAAACAGAATAAAAGACTCGGGCAAAAATAAGGGAAAAATAAACAACAAAAAATGTACACCCGCTGAGTTGAAAAGCCGCATTGGACAACTCAGGCAAAAATGGGTATCCCGATGGATTGAAAACCCGAAAGGGCGATCCATGCAAAATAAGGGAATAAGCGAACAACTGCATTCTGAATTTGTCGGTATCACCTACAACTTGGTAAGCCTCGAAAGGGTCAAGCTTCTGTCAGAATCAGCCTTCTTCAAAAAGCAAGACGAGAAGAACGTCAAATGTCATACGAGTCATAGCAAAAAGGAAGCTTCTTGGAGCGTCGACAACATTGCCAGCCTTTTGTTTCTCAATTTGTAACACTCTCCTCATTTCAGGGGATTTGTTTCTTTGACTGTATCTTGCCAATTCAGGGCACATGAATTAATAAAAATCAGATTTTCAGTCATGTTTCGTCTTGTACATTTTTATTTGCAAAAATGTCTGATGTCTTAAGAAAAACTGATTGCATAAATACAGATGCTTATCTTCAAAAAATATATATAATAAAAGTCACATGCTTGCAGGAAATATACTTACTCTCAGAAGTGTCTAAACTCCTATGACGGAATCCAGTAAAGGATACCTCGGGATTACTTGTGCGTTTCCCTATCTTTGCAGGATTGTAGGTATCCAAAACGCAACTTGGGGCATGAAAGCTTCACCCCAGCAAGCTGACAAATCAACACTCAGTCTTAGCACCCAAAGTGTTTTCTCCCCAGCTGAGTTTCCACTTGCTATTTCTCCCCAGCTGAGGTGCCAACCATTCTTCCTCCTCAGCCAAGTACAGAAGCCAGGGAACCATCTCCCCACAGAGTTTCAGCCTCTATCCAGAAGAGCAGCGCATGAAGGGATCACAACAGAGTAAAGAAAGCTGCTACAAACCCCAGCTGGGCCCCTCATTACTGAGATAGGTCTATCAGTGACCTGTATCTCCAAGCAGATATCATCTCATCCGATCTACCAATGATCTCATCCCCAGCTGGGATGTTCCTTTACAAGCAGAATGGCCAGAGATCTTTGCAGCAATGGGATCCAAATCCCAGATTGGTATCCTTGCATAATCATAGCATTCGCATCATATTCACCCACGAAGCGTAGCATTCCGTCTAAAACGGAGCATTACGGCAAAAATCCGACATATTGCATAATCATAAGCCATGTTCTGAATCAAACACTTGTGAATATTGACAATCTGTCAACAATATACAGAATACCCCCCAGATTCCCCAGCAAACACAGTTGCCTTACATGCCCAAACACCAGTATATACTCCCGTGACACCCGTCCATGTCATATCCCCAGCAGAAAGCCAAAGACATCCCCTTTGCACTCCCAGATACTCATATATATACATTTCCTTGACATCCGTCCGTGTCATTTTCCCCAGTGCAGTAACATAAACACTTTATACATCAGATACTTGTTTATACTATACTTTCCTCTTCTCGACACTCATCCGTGTCACTCTCCCAGCAAGTTAAATACTCATCTATACATCACTCATACTTACTACTTATACAGATACTCGTCTGTATCTTGTATACACCTTTTATATATCCCCGCAGATTCAACACTAGTCCGTGTTCTTTGTTAACCAGTTGATACTCGTCTGTATCATCATCTCAGAACATGCGGCAAGCGTTTGTTTCTACCTGATACTCGTCCGTATCATAGTCTTAAGGATGCTCGTCCGCATCTTTAATCCATACCCTGTGTCAAACACTTACGTCTTCTTGAATATAGACACTCGTCTGTGTCTACTATTCCCCGGAGGAGTCCCCTCAGATTCAACACTCGTCCGTGTTCCTTGTTAACCAGTTGATACTCGTCCGTATCATCATCTCTGAACAGGAGACAGTATTTGTTTCTACCCGATACTCGTCTGTATCGTAGTCTTAAGGATGCCCGTCCGCATCTTTAATCTATACACAAACATCTAAACACTTATACCTTTCTTGGATGTAAACACTCGTCCGTGTTTACTATTCCCCAGTAGATCGCCAACAAAGCAATTTTCTTTTTTATCTGACATTCGTCCTGTGTCAGGATAAACCTTGAGAGCATTCGTCCCCTGCTAGGTGGTCGTCCTCCATCTCTTGATGATCGTCCTTCATCATGCTCGTCCGATGGCCGTCCCCATCGTTGACCTTTTATCCGGCATTCGTCCTATGTCGTGATATTTAGCAGCCGTCCCCTGCTAGGTGATCGTCCTTCACCTTTTTGATGGTCGTCCTCCATCATTTTTATCCAATGGCCATCCCCATTGTTGATTTTGGTTATCTGGCATTCGTCCTATGTCATGATAAACCTTGAGAGCAGCCGTCCCCTGCTAGGTGGTCGCCCTCCATCTCTTGATGATCGTCCTTCATCATGCTCGTCCGATGGCCGTCCCCATCGTTGACCTTTTATCCGGCATTCGTCCTATGTCGCGATATTTTCGGCAGCCGTACCCTGCCAGGTGGTCGTCCTCCACCTTAGATGACCGTCCCTCATCTTACCCCCAACAGAGCAGCCGTCCCCTGCTAGGTGATCGTCCTTCACCTCTGATGACCGTACCTCATCATCTGTTTATTTCATTTATTCTTTAACCCGATGGCCGTCCCTGTCGTGGTCCCTTTACCTTTTTAGCCCGATGGCCGTCCCCATCGTCGGTTAATTTACTTTATGAACTTGATGGCCGTCCCCGTCATGTTTCATTAATCCCTAGAGAATCTTACCACTTTATCTTGATGGCCGTCCCCATCATAATTCTTTTTATCCCCAGCATGTCGGTCGTCCCCGTCATTACTTCATTTCTCGCACTTTTTCCCAGCATGTCGGCCGTCCCCGTCATTGCTCTTTACCCAGCAGTTGTCCTCTGCTCGACGGTCATCCTCCGTCGCCCATACTTTACAATATACTTTATTTTCTTTTACAATCTATATCCCTTTTCTTCTTCATTCTGTGAGTGCAAATTTTGGACTGTCTTCGGTATTCAACCACAAGTTACCTTGTTTGCCTGATAAGCCGTTGCTTACATCCTGCACAGCTAACTCATGTTTGAATAGGGGCAGCTGTAAACACCCCAAATTTTCCCTCACCCATTCACACCATGTCTTGTGATCTCCTCATATGCATGAACACAATCATACCATCTCATATCACATTTTTGATTCATTGCACTGATTCAAAGTCATCTGCATCTAGGGTTTGTGATCTGAGCAATCCAAGAGCTTCTTGAGCCACTTCAAAGGTCATCAATCACTTCAAGGGGTCCATGTGTGTTCAAGCATCATATTATATCCCCCCAAAGTCAAGAATGTCAAAGAATCACAAGAACTGAGAATGGTATGGAAGCAGAGCCAGGTTTGACTGCACAGATGACCTAAAATTAGGGTTTTGGTTTCAAAGGCCATAACTCCAAATTTTTTGGTCATTATTGTTTCTGTTGGTCTCTATATGGTATAGGGAGTATGCATATCAATTTTCATGAAGAAATTCCATGGGGAAGTCATCTGATCAAGAGTTGACTTTTCAAGCAAGTCAGTGCAAAATCAGGGCATCTGAGGCCCTCAATGACCCAACCAAGGGGTGTTCTTCATCATTTTGATTGTATATGATCTTTATGTGATCATGGAAGATGTTGGAAGTTCACAAAATTGAAGAATTTCAAATCTTTTGCAAAGTTGACTTTTTGGGCAAGTTTGACTTTTAATGAAATTGTCATTTTAGGCAACTTTTTCAACCTTTACTTTTTGATTCAAAAAAGCTTCAAATGGAAAAACTTTGGTCATGAAAGTTGTAGAATGGATCATTCTCTTTTCAAAAAGTACAAGAACATGACCTAATTCATTTTGGATCAAAAGTTATGACTTGTCAAAGTTGGCAAAAATCACTAAATTTCAAGTTATGCACCAAAGAGGCAAAGTTGCAAATTCACTTCTCAAGGCAAATTTAGTCATCAAATGCACTTCTAAACTTCACAACATGATCATGCAAGACCTAAAAATCAGAATGGGCCAAGAAACTCCTCACTTTTGTGGCCTATGGATCAAGATTTTTCATAAGAATCAAAGGCAAGGCAAGTTGCAAAACTCATCATAAGACATAACCCACTTGCTTGCTAGCTTGCTGAACCATCCTAGGCCTTTCCCCACATCATGCTGCGCAGAACACACTTTTGTACTTGGCTAGAAAGTAGCCCATACTTCTCTTACACCAACTTTGACATTTTGGCAAAGGACCCATACCAATCAATAAAGCACACATCACATCTTCTGACCAATCCCAATAGTTTATACAAGCCAAAAGCAAGCCAAAGCAACAAGAACACAAGCCTGAAACACTCCATAGCACAACATTCTCATTTTCCACCCCATTTGCAAAAGCATTCGAAACTCATCATACAAGCTACAAACTCACAAACAAACTTCACAGAACATATCACCACATCCTCCTGATCATTTCCCTGCCTTCATTCACCATTGAAACCTCACATAAGCCAGATACGATTCTCACTCCACCTTGAGCAGAACCTCTGCCATATTCCAAACCAGCCACCATAAACTTCTTCTAAGCATCAGGACTTCATCAGGGGCCTAAGAGGAGTGGTTTGCGCAAAGAGAGAGGGTCAGAAAGTTGCAAACAGAGAAAGCTCAAAGCTCAGGTATACCAAGAACTTTTTTTCCAGAAATGGATTTTTAAGTTTCTAAGTTGTTCCTCATGTCTTGCTGATTACTCTGGTGCTTTTACTTTCTGAAATGGTTGAGAAATAAGCATTTAATCTTGTTCTGAAACTGTTCTGACCTAAAAATGTTTGGTTTCGATTCGCACGATTAATGAAAGATAAATGAGTTTTGATTAGGGGTTTTGATTCAGTGATGTGTGGGGATGATTCCTGGGCCTTTAGTTTTCATTTTTTTGAGGTTTTGAGGATTTTGGAGATTTTCAGGTGGGATTCCCACCGGAGAAGACGACCGGAGGACTTCTCCGGCCACCTGAAAATGATTAGGGCTAATCCCTGTAATTAATGCAAGTTTGAATTCTGAGCGTTGGATAGGCTGACCAAGGTTGACTCGCGCGTGTTTTGATGGCTGAGATTTGTCATTAGAAACCCTAATCTATATTTAACTTAATTAATTCAGTTTAATTAATTAAAATAGGATTTAGCTCAGTTTGAATGTCAGCCTTTAGATTGCGCGCGCAGTCAACAAATCCCTCCCCAGATTCAATCCTGGCCTCTCATTCAGCATACTTCTCATTAATTCAATTTTATTTTCTTTTTTATTCATTTAATTTGTCCATTTAATTTAAAATAGTAAAACAATTTCAAAAATTCTGAAATTTTTTATACACACTTTTATTAATTTTCAGAAACCAAAAACATTTTTTATTTTTATTTTTTGCATTAAAAAATATTTTTAAATTATTTAAAAGTTTGTTTTTAATTAATTAATGAGAATTAATTAATTAAAAATACTTTTAGGTATTTAAAAATCACCAAAAAATTTATGAAACCTTCATAATCATTTAGAAACATTGTCCAACCCTCAAACCAAATTTCTTTTTTGATCTTGATGTCTTTTGAGAATTTTTCATGGAATTAAAATCATTTCAAGGCATTATTTTGATCCAAACTTCAAAAAATCATTTCTGCCTAACCATTGAGAGTTGGACTTTGATTCTTTTTGCATTGCATTTTGTTTAGCATGTAGTTTGTGAGATTAAATTGGCATGATTTGATCTTTCATTTTCAATTTGTTTGGCATTTTTCTTGTTAAGGTACCCTAAAACCCTAGAAAACTTAGGAAATTCATAACTTACATTAGGTTAAGAGTTAGAACCCCTCCTTTGGGCAGCAAGTTTGTGTAGGGTTAGGGTTACTTTGAATGCATTTTCAATTTTTTATCTTGATGTTTGCTTCTGATTTTGGTTTTTTGTTTGATGCATTGATCACAAACCCTAATTTGGGCTTCCTTTTGCATTCATCTTGTATTTGCATTCATACCTTGACTTGTCATAAGCATTTTGTGCATCCATTTGATTCATTAGACATCTTAAGACATATTGAAAGTTTGTTTGATCATTGCTTCATGTATTTTCCATGTTGTATGTCATGTACATTTCATAACTTTTCATGTGTGTTCATGGTTCTAAACTTGCTCCATTTGCATCCATAAGTTTGTATGATCATCCCCATGTCTTGATTCATGTTTGCATCATTTCATAGCATCATTATCATCTCACTCATGCTTCTGGTTTTGATTTGCATCATGCCATTTCATTCCATTTTGCATGGCATTGCATCTTTCTCACTAACTTTTCAGGTGGTAAGCAACTTTGAGAAGTGAATTTGCTTTCACTTCTCACCTTTTCTTTTCATCTCTTTCATGCATCCTTGCTGCATTTTGTTATGTGTTTGAGATTGAGCTTGCTCATTCTTCTTCTTCTTACTTTCTTCCTTCAAGTGACTTGACTTCTTAAATGAAGCAAGTTACTTTGCTTCTCCTGATCCTTTCATCTGCTTCCTGGTGGTTCCATTGAAGATTTCTCTTGTTAACCTCACAAAACTTAGGAACAACCAAGCATGACAATAATTAGGGTTTTGATTAGCCCCCCATTTAGATTTTACCTTTATGTCTCTTTGAGTCTTCTCTTCTCACCTCATAATCAGGGACTAAACCCTAAAGGCTTTAAGGCTTTGTGATTAAGCTTATGCCTGCATCCTTCTATTAGGATGAAGTGTATAACTTTGATCCTAAGTGTTAAACCCTTAATGTGTTTAAATCCTTTAATCAATTCACTTAATAATCATCAAGACATCAAGCTTGTAACTTGGGCCTTGCATTAGGGTTCTAATTCTTCCTTAATTGGTTAAGAAGGACTAACCCTAGTGTTAATGGACAAGTCCCCCTCAAGTTGTCTTACAAACCCTAAAAGACACTTCATCATCATATCATCAATTAAAATCCACTTAATAAAGGCTTTGTTTTGTCATGAGTCTAATCCCTAATCATGGATTAAGTTGAGGGGTTTTCCTCAGCTTAAACATTCTCATCTATTATCCTTCTATTAGGATGGTGTAATGAGTCTGTTTAATCCCTGATTATGGCTTAATCTCATTACTCAACACTAAACAAAAACTCCAAAAACATCTAAATAATTACAAGTAGGTTAATGATCTTAATCCTGCATCATGGTGATTAAGTGTGAGAAGCTGACTTCACACTTAAGGTATTCTCATTACCCCTAATCAGAGGGAAGATGTGATGAGTTTACTAAATCCATTGGTTTAGGCTTAAGATCATTAACTTATGACAAATCTTCAAAAAGCAATAAAAGACTGAAAACTCAAAAACAAACAATAATCGTCTCCTTCGGGATTCTTTTCTCATCATCTTCACTCATAAACGAGAACTTGCTTCTCCCGTCTAATGCAAGACAGTTTGCACCTGAGCCAGACAGGTCATACACTTGAGCATAGACAAGCAAGCAGTTCAAGTCAATTTATCTTTCAGTCTCTTTGGGTCGAACTACGGTGTTCTGACTTCCTCATTGCACGAGAGGATACGTAGGCATAACTTAACAGTTATCGAACAAAAGTCTCTGTATATTCCCCCTCCTTCCAGCTTCATTCTTTTAAGCTTCATGATCTTGAGCATACTCTTATCCTTACACTGACACTGTATATATCACACTTTACACTTCTTTTACACTGACACCTGTACATCCTTTTCCAGCTCTTTTGTACACGGATTGCACTGACACTACCCCTTTAAAGCACAAATCTTTTAAGTGTGGATCCCGTCGAGTACGACGGACAATCTGGGTGCTAATACCTTCCCAGGTTGTAACCAACCCCCTTTCTCAGTCTCTCTGGTTCGCAAACCGTCTTATCCATATCTTTCTAGGTTTATGCAGCATTACCTTTCCTTCGGGATAAAAATGCCTAGCTGGCGACTCTTTTCATTCCCCGTGGGTTCACTCCTGTGTGTTCTCACATCCTCCTTTCGCCGACCGTTCACGTCTGTACCCCATTTGACCCGACTTCATCTGGTGGGAGCGACAGTCATCTTTGAGTCTTCTCTTCTCATCTCATAATCGGGACCAAACCCTAAAGGTTTTAAGGCTTTGTGATTAAGCTTATGCCTGCATCCTTCTATTAGGATGGAGTGTATAACTTTAATCCTAAGTGTTAAACCCTTAATGTGTTTAAATACTTTAATCAATTCACTTAATAATCATCAAGACATCAAGCTTGTAACTTGGGCCTTGCATTAGGGTTCTAATTCTTCCTTAATTGGTTAAGAAGGACTAACCCTAGTGTTAATGGACAACCCCCTCAAGTTGTCTTACAAACCATAAAACTCACTTCTTCATCTTATCATTAACTAAAATCAATCTAATAAAGGCCTTGTTTTGTCATGAGGCTAATCCCTAATCATGGATTAAGTTGAGGAGTCTTCCTCAGCTTAAACATTCTCATCTATTATCCTTCTATTAGGATGGTGTAATGAGTCTGTTTAATCCCTGATTATGGCTTAATCTCATTACCTAACACTAAACCAAAACAACAAAAACATCTAAATAATCACAAGTAGGTTAATGATCTTAATCCTACATCATGGTGATTAAGTGTGAGATGCTGACTTCACACTTAAGGTATTCTCATTACCCCTAATCAGAGGGAGGATGTGATGAGTTTACTAACCCATTGGTTTAGGCTTAAGCTCATTAACTTATGACAAACTTCCAAAAGCAATAACAGACTGAAAACTCAAAAACAAACAATAATCGTCTCCTCCAGGATTTTTTTCTCATCATCTTCACTCACAAACGAGAATTTGCTTCTTCCGTCTAATGCAAGACAGTTTGCACCTGAGCCAGACAGGTCATACACTTGAGCACAGACAAGCAAGCAGTTCACAAGTCAATTCATCTTTCAGTCTCTTTGGGTCGAACTACGGTGTTCTGACTTCCTCATTGCATGAGAGGATACGTAGGCATAACTTAACAGTTATCGAACAAAAGTCTCTGTATATTCCCCCTCTTCCCAGCCTTATTCTTTAAGCCTCATTATCTTGAGCATTTCACTCTTATTCTAACACTGGCATTTCATTTATACACTTCGCTTCTCTTACACTGACACTTGCATTCTTTTCCAGCTCTTTGATACACAAATAGCACTGACACTACCCCTTTAAAACACAAATCTTTTAAGCGTGGATCCCGTCGAGTACGATGGACAATCTGGGTGCTAATACCTTCCCAGGTTGTAACCAACCCCCTTTCTCAGTCTCTCTGGTTCGCTACCGTCTTATCCATATCTTTTTAGGTCTATGCAGCATTGCCTTTCCTCCGGGATAAAAATGCCTAGCTGGCGACTCTTTTCTTTTCTTGTGAGTTCACCCCTGTGTGTTCTCACACCTCCTTTCACTGACCGTTCGCGTCTGTACCCCATTTGACTTAGCCTCATTTTGGTGGGAGCGTCTGCTTGGCGACTCTGCTGGGGACCCTTATACTGTAACCAAGGCTTCTGGTTCTTTTTGTGGGTTCCTCCTAGCGCTTGATTGATTTGTGTTTACTGGGGTGTTATGTGCTAATTGTTTGTATATGTGCTTTATTTACTGCTTTATGTACAGTTGTTTTATTGCTTTCTTTACAGCTTTATATACATCATACTGTCATACTGTTATCTGGCTGGATCTGTTTTCTGTCTTGGTGGGTGGGGTTCTATTGAGAGTTTAAGGTCCTATACCTGGGACCTGAGTGACACCTAGGCTAGAGTGGTTCATGTTCTTTACCATTCCATTTCGGTCTGGTGCGGGAATATGAAACACGGTTCAGATATGGGTTTCTTCTTGAGAACTCTGTGCTACAGATCTCCTGTAGTGCTAGGGCTATCTGGGAAGCCTGCTAAGTCTGGATGACCTTTATTATGACCTTCAGAAACTGAGGTGAATTAGAGGAGGATCTTTTATGGTTATTGTAAACACTGTACCTCCAGGTTAGAAGTGTTTACATTTCTCATAACTGATCCAAGTCTGAGGATCCTTGTTTTAGAACACCACCTGTGAGGGGATTGGGCTGTTTACAGGTTTGCAGGTACCCTTGGCCACATCATACCCTGTTACTTGTTTGATTAAGAGTACCTCATTTTGGACAGTTCTTGTGATTTAACCCTGGACATGTGACTCTTTATTTGAGTCCCCCACCTTGGTTACTGGATTTCTGAACCTTCATTTGGACTTCTTGAACATACATGGACTTTATATCAAGACAGATACTCAGATCCAGCTTGATCACAAACCATTGCATATCGTTCTGCATACATCATTTTGCATCATTTTAACATTTGTCTATCTGTTCTACAGGGTATCCACATCTTCTTTAGTTTGGTTTTGACCGTTCTTCTTTTCAACATCTGCACCTCTTCCAAGGGGTATGGAAGGTCAAAACCAAGAACCAAACCGGATACCCTCGAAGAACAAATAGACATACTGCATTGCATGCTAACCTCATCTCTTTTGTTTTACAGGAGTTTTATTGTTTTTTTCTCACCTCGTTGTGTACCTCAGGAAACATTGATCGTAGAAGGGTCTTTCCCGTCAATCACATCCACAAACATCCGACCCGTAACAACCTCCCGAGCTTACAGATGGATCAACTTCTAGAAATCACTTCAACAGTTCCCACTCCTACAACTTCAACAAACATATCTCCTACAACATCAGCAAACATCATTCCAGTGGAGATTACTACAACAACAACAACCATCAAGGAGGACATCTTTGTCAGCCACCTGGCTACACATAAGTACATTGAGATGGATGAAGATATCCATGAGACAATGAGTCAGGGTTTCGAAGCTCTCAATGTCAATGAGGCAACAGTTGAAGTGTCTAGAACCTCAATAGCCTCATACAAACAAGCTCGGAAGGTTGTTGAAGACGGGAATTCCCAAGGCTGGGGCAAGCTGCTGCAAGTTCAGATGAAAAAGGACAAATTCGGTTTGGGTTACAAACCATCCCGACAAGTGCAAGAAGAGGCTGCTGAAGCTCCCAAGTTCATCAGTGGGGGAATGCTAGCCCCAAATGCTATCAATAATGTGGGAGACGAGGATGAAAGTGACTTCAATCTGGAGAGCTGGATACGTCCAAGGATCCCGGGGAGCCAAGTCCTTAACTGGTCTTCCCAGGAAATTATAAGAGTTACTCCTGCAGAGTAATTATTATTTCCTGTATTTTAAAGCATGCATCAAGTCTTGCATCTTGCCCAAGATGTCAAGACTCATTTTATAATCGGGCCATCTTGTAATTTTGTGCAAACAGATCAATCAATGAATATCAGACATCTTTTGCAAATGAGTCTTTTTTCTTTTCAGCTCACTGTTTTTTCATTTTTTCATTTTTTTTTTGTACAAAAATAAAATGGCAATGTTTTCAAAATGATAACTTTACTTCACTTTTTCTAAAACAAAGATTAAAATCGATCACTAAAATGAACAATTTAAACCCTTGCAGAGAGTGCCTTTCAGACTGCACCGACAACAGCACAGCTATGACTCTGTATGACTTTGACAATCCAATCAATCAAGCTGATGAAGGGGTTGAAAAAGATTATGAGCTTCCTGAAGAGCTAGCCAGGTTGTTAAGGCAAGAGGAGAAGGTTATCACTCCTCATCAGGAGGAGGTCGAAACGATTAATCTTGGTACGGAAGAAGACGTGAAAGAGGTTAAGATCGGGGCCTGCTTACAAGACTCAGTGAAGGAACAACCGATGGACATGCTTCGGGAATATGTGGATGTGTTTGCATGGTCTTATCAGGATATGCCAGGGTTGGACACCGATATTGTCATGCACAAGCTGCCTTTAAAAGAAGACTGCCCACCGGTAAAACAGAAACTGCGCCGTACTCGCCCAGATATGGCAATGAAGATTAAGGAAGAGGTACAAAAGCAATGGGACGCCGAGTTCCTTGCTGTGACTAGCTATCCGCCGTGGGTTGCTAATATTTTACCTGTGCCTAAGAAAGACGGCAAAGTAAGGATGTGTGTGGACTACCGGTATCTGAACAGAGCCAGCCCGAAAGATGACTTCCCTTTACCTCACATTGATGTATTGGTTGATAATACGGCTCAGTTCTCGGTGTTCTCCTTCATGGATGGATTTTCAGGATACAATCAGATCAAGATGTCACCTGAAGACATGGAGAAGACAAATTTTATCACACCTTGGGGCACATTCTGTTACAAGGTGATGCCATTCGGACTGAAGAATGCTGGTGCTACTTACCAACGGGCTATGGTGACATTATTTCACGACATGATCCATAAAGAAATTGAATGTTACGTGGATGACATGATTGCCAAGTCCCTCACAAAAGAAGACCACCTGGTAAATCTGTTGAAGTTATTCAAGCGTTTAAGGAAGTACCAATTTAAGTTAAACCCCAACAAATGCACATTCGGGGTGCGATCCGGTAAGTTGCTGGGATTTATTGTAAGTGAGAAAGGTAGTGAAGTTGACCCTGATAAAGTTAAAGCCATCCAAGAAATGCCTGCACCGAAGTCTGAAAAAGAAGTTCGAGGGTTTTTAGGTAGATTGAACTACATTTCACGGTTCATATCTCACCTTACAGCAACCTGTGAACCTTTGTTCAAGCTGTTAATAAAAGAACAAACGGTCAGGTGGAACGAAGACTGCCAAAGGGCTTTTGACAAGATCAAGGAATACTTACAAGAGCTTCCAATCCTTATGCCTCCAGTTGAAGGAAGACCTCTGATAATGTACTTGACAGTATTAGAAGAGTCAATGGGGTGTGTGCTGGGCCAGCATGACGAGTCTGGTCGAAAAGAGTATGCAATATACTACCTAAGCAAAAAGTTTACCGACTGTGAACAACGTTATTCACTGCTCGAGAAAACTTGTTGTGCTTTAGCGTGGGCTGCTCGCCGACTAAGGCAGTATATGTTGACCCACACTACCTTATTGATCTCAAAGATGGACCCAGTTAAGTACATATTTGAGAAGCCAGCACTTACCAGATGGGTTGCAAGATGGCAAATGATCCTCACAGAATATGACATCCAGTACACATCTCAGAAAGCCATCAAGGGCAGTGTATTGTCTGATTATCTTGCTGAGCAACCCATTGATGATTACCAGCCTATGAGATTTGACTTCCCTGATGAAGACATCATGTTCATTAAAGAAAAAGATCATGAAGAGCCCGTTCACACTGAAGGGCCTGACCCAGAAGAAGAATGGACTATGATGTTCGACGGGGCTGTTAATATGAATGGCCGTGGTGTTGGTGCAGTACTCATTACACCTAAGGGAGTTCACATGCCTTTCTCGGCAAAACTCACTTTCAACTGCACTAACAACGAAGCTGAATATGAAGCTTGTATTATGGGTCTCGAGGAAGCCATTGACCTCAGGATCAAGACTTTGACTGTGTTCGGAGATTCAGCTCTGGTAATCAATCAAACCAACGGCAAATGGTACACTCACCAGGATCATCTGATACCTTACAGGGATTATACAAGGAGGTTATTGACTTTCTTTACAACGGTCAAGCTTGAGTATATCACTCGAGACGAGAATCAGTTTGCGGATGCTCTGGCTACCATTTCATCCATGATCAAAGTTCAAGCTACCAACTTTGTACCTCGGATTTCAGTATCCAGAGTTAATAGACCAGCATACGTATTTGCAGCAGATGTTGCCAAAGATGATAAGCCTTGGTTCCATGACATTAAGTGCTTCTTGGAGGATCAAACATACCCACCTGGGGCATCTTCCAATGATAAGAAGACATTAAGAAGGCTTGCTGGTAGTTTCTTCCTGAATGCTGATGGCTCCTTGTACAAAAGAAACTTTGATATGGTACTCCTCAGATGCGTCGATAGAACAGAAGCAGACTTGTTGATGCACGAGGTGCACGAAGGATCCTTTGGTACCCATGCAGGAGGGCATGCAATGGCCAAAAAGTTGCTAAGATCAGGTTATTACTGGATCACAATGGATGCCGACTGTTGTGCCTATGCCAGAAAATGCCATAAATGCCAGATTTATGCGGATAAAGTGCATGTGCCTCCCAATCCTCTGAATGTGATGTCTTCACCCTGGCCCTTTGCCATGTGGGGCATTAACATGATTGGCAAGATTGAACCGACTGATTCAAATGGCCACAGATTCATCCTGGTTGCTATTGATTATTTCACCAAGTAGGTTGAAGCGGCTTCTTATGCAAATGTTACAAGGCAAGTGGTAGCCCGATTTCTGAAGAGAGACATCATTTGTCGGTACGGAGTTCCCGAGCGAATCATTACTGATAATGGTTCCAACTTGAACAACAAAATGATGGCAGAACTGTGCCGGGACTTCAAGATCCAACACCACAACTCTTCTCCTTACAGGCCAAAGATGAATGGCGCTGTTGAGGCAGCTAACAAAAATATCAAGATGATTGTGCAGAAGATGGTAGTCACTTTCAAAGACTGGCATGAAATGCTACCATTTGCCTTGCATGGGTACCGTACGTCAATCAGAACATCCACTGGGGCAACACCTTATCAACTTGTGTATGGTATGGAGGCAGTCCTACCCGTTGAAGTTGAACTACCCTCCCTGCGGGTACTAATGGATGTTAAGTTGAACGAGGCAGAATGGGTTCGATCCCGATACGAACAACTGAGTCTGATCAAAGAGAAGAGATTGGCTGCAATCTGTCATGGGCGGTTATATCAGAAAAGAATGAAGAAAGCCTTCGATCAGAAAGTCAGACTCCGAGAATACCAAGTAGGAGATCTTGTGCTGAAAAGACTCCTCCTTCCTCATACAGACCACAGGGGCAAGTGGACTCCGAACTATGAAGGACCATTCGTAGTAAAGAAAGTTTTCTCTGGTGGAGCACTCATGCTCAGCACTATGGATGGTGAAGATTTCCCGTCCCCTGTGAATTCAGATGCAGTTAAAAAATACTTCGCATAAAAATGACCCGATGGACATAAAAACAGAATGTAAGTCCAGGCAAAAATAGGGCATCCCGGCGAGTCAAAAACAAAATAAAAGACTCAGGCAAAAATAAGGGAAAATAAACAAAAAATGTACACCCGTTGAGTTGAAAAGCCGCATTGGACGACTCAGGTAAAAATGGGTATCCCGATGGATTGAAAACCCGAAAGGGCGATCCATGCAAAATAAGGGAATAAGCGAACAACTGCATTCTGAATTCGTCTGTATCACTCACAACTTGGTAGGCTTCAAAAGGATCAAGCTTCTTTCAGAATCAGCCTTCTTTAGAAAGCAAGACGAGAAGAACGTCAAATGTCATACGAGTCATAGCAGAGGGAAGCTCCTCAAAGCGTCATCAACATTGCCAATACCTTTTATTTCTCAATTTGTAACAATTTCCTCATTTTAGGGGATTTGTTTCTTTGACTGTATCTCGCCAATTCAGGGCACATGAATTAATAAAGTCAGATTTTCAATCATGTTTCGTGTCGTACATTTTATTTTCATTTGCAAGAATGTCCGATGTCTCTAAAATACTGCTTTTCTTCTAAAAAGTACGTGCTTACAGGAAATATATTTTCTCCAAGGATTACCTAAACTCCTATGACGGAATCCAATGAGGGATACCTCGGGATTACTTGTGCATTTCTCTATCTTTTCAGGATTGTGGGTATTCAGAACACAGCATGGGGCATGAAAGCTTCACCCCAGCAAGCTGGCAAGTCAGTATCTACTCAGCCTTGGCACCGGAGGTGCTTTCTCCCCAGTCGAGTTGCCAGTCATCATTCCTCCTTAGCTAAGTGCAAAGACAGGGAACCATCTCCCCACAGAGCTCCAGCCTCTGTCCAGGAGAGCAATACCTGAAAGATCTCACAACAGAGTGACGAAAGCTTCTACAAACTCCCAGCTGGGTCCCCCTTTACCAGGATATGTCTATCAGTGGCCTATATCCCCAAGCAGAGTCCCATATTCCAGATCTACCAATGATCTCATCCCCAGCTGGGATATCCATTCCAAGCAGATCAACCAGAGATCTTCACAGCAGCGGGATCCGAATCCCGGATCAGTATCTTTGCATAATCATGGCATTCGCATCATATTTCCCATAGAGCGTAGCATTCCGTCTAATACGGAGCATTACGGAAAAAATCAAACATATTGCATAATCATAAGTCATGGTCTAAATCAAACACTTGTGAATACTGACAACTCATCAAAGATATACAGAAAACTCCCCAAAATTCCCACCAGAGAGCCAAAACACTGGCCTTACACCCACCAATACAAAATACACACTCCTTTTGGCACTCGTCCGTGTCATGATTCCTCAGTAAAGTCGCCCGAGATTTCTTTGCAAACAGACACTTACATATTATAGATACTTCTTGACACCCGTCCGTGTCATATCCCCAGTAGAAAGCCAAAGCGTCCCCTTTGCACTCACAGATACACGTCTTTATACAAATTCCCTGACACCCGTCCGTGTCGCTTTCCCCAGCACAGTTGCCTAAACATTTTGTAAATCATATACTTGTTCATATTACACTTTTCTCTTTCGACACTCGTCCGTGTCATTCTCCCCAGCAGGATAAACACTCTCCTGCACACCACTCATACTTATTTCACTCATACAGATACTCGTCCGTATCTTGTATACACCATTTACATTCCCTCAGATTCGACACTTGTCCGTGTTCCTTGTTAACCAGTTGATACTCGTCCGTATCATCATCTCAGAACATGCGTCAAGCGTTTGTTTCTACTGATACTCGTCCGATTCACAGTCTTAAGGATGCTCGTCCGCATCTTTAAATCCATACACGTGTCAAACACTCATGTCTTCTTGAATTTAGACACTCGTCTGTGTCTATTATTCCCCAGAAGAGTCCCCTCAGATTCGACACTCGTCCGTGTTCTTTGTTAACCAGTTGGTACTCGTCTGTATCATCATCTCTGAACATGCGTCAGCGTTTGTTTCTACTGATACTCGTCCGTATCACGGTCTTAGGGATGCTCGTCCGCATCTTTAATCTATACACGACGTCAAAACACTTATACCTTTTGTTTCTTGGATGTAAACACTCGTCCGTGTTTACTATTCCCCAGTAGGTCGCTAGCAAAACTTCTTTTCTATCTGACATTCGTCCTGTGTCATGATACCTTTCGGCAGCCGTACCCTGCCAGGTGATCGTCCTTCACCTTTGGATGACCGTCCCTCATCCTTTCCCCAGCGGAGTCTCCATTATTGGAACCCTTTTCTATCCGGCATTCGTCCTATGTCGTGATATTTAGCAGCCGTACCCTGCTAGGTGATCGTCCTTCACCTTTTGATGATCGTCCTTCATCATTTTATCCGATGGCCGTCCCCATCGTTGATTTTGTTATCTGACATTCGTCCTATGTCATGATAAACCCTGAGAGCAGCCGTCCCCTGCTAGGTGATCGTCCTTCACCTCTTGATGATTGTCCTTCATCATGCTCATCTGATGGTCGTCCCCATCGTCGACCTTTTATCCGGCATTCGTCCTATGTCGCGATATTTTCGGCAGCCGTACCCTGCCAGGTGATCGTCCTTCACCTTAGATGATCGTCCCTCATCTTATCCCCAACAGAGCATCCGTCCCCTGCTAGGTGATCGTCCTTCACCTTTGATGACCGTCCCTCATCATTATTTCATTTATTCTTTAACTCGATGGCCGTCCCCGTCGTGGTCCCTTTTCCTTTTCTAGGTGATCGTCCTTCACCTTTGATGACCGTCCCTCATCATTATTTCATTTATTCTTTAACCCGATGGCCGTCCCTGTCGTGGTCCCTTTTCCTTTTCCTGATGATCGTCCTTCATCAGTTTAACCCGATGGTCGTCCCCGTCGTGGTCCCTTTTCCTTTTCCTGATGATCGTCCTTCATCAGTTTAACCCGATGGCCGTCCTCGTCGTGGTCCCTTTTCCTTTTCCTGATGATCGTCCTTCATCAGTTTAGCCCGATGGTCGTCCCCATCGTTGTTTGCATTACTTTATGAACCTGATGACCGTACCTCATCATTTATCATTTACTTATAATCCCCAGATAATCTTATAGCTTTACTTGATGGCCGTCCCCATCATAATCTCTTATATCCCCAGCTTGTCGGCCGTCCCCGTCATTGCTTTGTTTCCCGCATATTCCCCAGCATGTCGGCCGTCCCCGTCATTGCTCTTTCCCCAGCAGTCGTCCTCTGCTCGACGGTCGTCCTCCGTCGCCCACACTTTATAATATACTTTATTTTTCTTTTACAATCTATATCCCTTTTCTTCTTCATTCTGTGAGTGCAAATTTTGGATTGTCTTTGGTATTCAACCACAAGTTATCTTGTTTGACTGTTAAGCCGTTGCTTACATCCTGCACAGCTAACTCATGCTTGAATAGGGGCAGCTGTAAACACCCCA
The DNA here is from genome assembly GCA_963966055.1 of Lathyrus aphaca. Classification (NCBI taxonomy): domain Eukaryota; kingdom Viridiplantae; phylum Streptophyta; class Magnoliopsida; order Fabales; family Fabaceae; genus Lathyrus; species Lathyrus aphaca. Next base: position 88,521,193 of record OZ014521.1, on the reverse strand, counting down.
AATTTGCCCTCACCCATTCACACCATGGCTTGTGATTTTCTCATATGCATAACTTCAATCATAGCATCTCATGTTACATATTTGCTTCACTGCATTGTTTCAAAGTCATCTGCATCTAGGGTTTGTGATCTGAGCAATCCCTGAACCACTTGAGCCACTCCAGAGGTCATCAATCACTTCAAAGGGGTCCATGCATGTTCAAGCATCATATTATATCCTCTCAAAGTCAAGAATGTCAAAAAATCACAAGAACTGAGAATGGCATGGAAGCAGAGCCAAGTTTAACTACACAGATGACCTAGAATTAGGGTTTTGGTTTCAAAGGCCATAACTCCAAATTTTTTGGTCATTCTTGTTTCTATTGGTCTCTATATGTTATGGGGATCATGCATATCAATTTTCATGAAGAAATTCAATGGGGAAAGCATCTGATCAAGAGTTGACTTTTTGAGCAAGTCAGTGCAAAATCAGGGCATCTGAGGCCCCCAATGACCCAACCAAAGGTTGTTCTTCATCATTTTGATTATGTATGATCTTTAGTTGATCATTGAAGAGGTTAGAAGTTCACAAAATTGAAGAATTTCAAGCCATTTGCAAAGTTGACTTTTTGGGAAAATGACTTGTAATGGAAACTTGCCATTTTGGGAAACTTTTTCAACCCTTGCTTTTTGATTCAAAAATGCTTCAAATGGGAAAACTTTGGTCATGAAAGTTGTAGAATGGATCATTCCCTTTTCAAAAAGTACAAGAACTCATTCTAATTCATTTTGGATCAAAAGTTATGGCTTGTCAAAGTTGGGAAAAATCACATAATTTCAAGTTTTCTACCAAAGAGGCAAAGTTGCAAAATCCCTTGCCAAGGCAAATTGTGCTATCAAATGGGCTTCTAATCTTCATAAAAACATGAAACAATGTCTAAAAGTCAGATTGCATCAAGAGTTTGCTCATTTTTGTGACTTGTGGATCAAGAAACTTCAAAAGGGCCAAAGATGAACCAAGTTGCAAAACCTCACTCAAACCCTAATCCACTTGCTTGCTGACTTCAGAATTGATCTTAGGGCTCTCCACACTTCTTGCTGCGCAGGACACCCCTCTTGTCCTTGGCTAGCTATGAGCCCATACTTCTCTTACACAAAGTTTGACATTTTGGCAACTTGCCCATACCAATCACAATAGGGCACACCAACTCCACAGACCTATCCATGAGTGATAAGTGGACCAAAGGCAAGCCATAACACACAACCATTCATGCTGAAGCTCTCTCATAGTCATAGTTCCAAGTGTATGCCTCATATGCAAAACCATTCGAAACACTCTCCACAAGCATCAAACACACAAACAAACTTCACAAAACATCTCAGCACACTCTCCTGATCATTTCCCTGCCCTCACTTTGCCCTAAAACCCACTGAAATCAAAACACGATTTCCTCCCCCCCTTGAACAGAACTCTGTCAATCTCTCAAACCAGCCACTTTCAAAGCATTCTAAGCTCCATTCCATCATCAGGAGAATCAAAGGAGAAGGTTTGTGCAAAGCTTGAGGCCATGAAGCTTAGAATCAGAGGAACTCCAGCTCAGGTAACCATCCAAAACATTTTTCCAGAACTCATTTCTTTTGTTGCAATGTGATTCTTTATGTTATGCTGGTCACACTGATGTGTTTATTTTCGAAAATGGTTGGAAAATGAGAGTGTATGAGGTCTCTGAAACTTTGCCCGTGAAATACCTTTTGCTTTGATTCTTATGATTCAGTGAAGATAAATGGATTTTGGGGTGGGGTTTAGGTTTAATGATGTTTAAGGAGTGAATCTGGAGATTTTGGTGAAGTTTTGATGCATAGGGAGTGAGATAGCATGAACACCCTGCCGGAGAAGATGACCGGAACACTGTTCCGGTCACCTGAAAATGTTTAGGGTTCAGATTAGGGCATTAATCATAATTAGGGAGATTTGAATTCTGGCCGTCTAGATGCGCGCGCCATTCAACTCCCGCGCGTTCAGTTTGAATACCAGCCTTAGGATCAGTTGACTTCTCATTTTATTCTATTTTTATTTCATTTAATTTCATTTCTTTTGTACATTTTATTAAAAATAGTAAAAAAGGTCTAAAAATTCTGAAAATTTTTATTCAAGCTTTTATTAATTTTCAGAACACAAAAATATTTTTATTTTTATTTTTTGCATCAAAAATTATTTTTAAATCATTTAAAAGTCTATTTTTAATTAATTAATGAAAATTAATTAATTAAAAATACTTTTAGGTATTTAAAAATCACAAAAAAATTCAGGGAACATTTTAAAACATTTAGAAACATTGTCCAACTCTCAAACTAAATTTCTTTTTTGTTCTTGATGCCTTTTGATCATTTTCAATGGAATTAATTTCATTTCAAGGCATTATTTTGATTCAAAGTTCAAAAATTCATTTATGCCTAACCATTGAGAGTTGGACAATGATTCTTTTTGCATTGCATCTTGCATGGCATGTAGTTTATAGGATTAAATTGGCATGATTTGATCTTGCATTTCCTATTTGTTTGGCATTTTTCTTGATGAGGTACCTTAAAACCCTAGCAATCTTAGAAAATTCATAACTCTCACTAGTTTAAGAGTTAGATCCCCTCCTTTGGGCAGTGAGTTTGTATAGGTTTAGGGATCCTTTGATTGCATTTTCAAATTTTTATCATGTCATTTGCTTCTGGTTTTGGATTTTTGCTTTATATGTTGCATATAACCCTAATTCATGCCTTCCTTTGCATCCATCTTCCATTTGCTTGCATACCATGACTTGCCATGACATTTTGTGCATTCATTTGATTCATAGGACATCTTAGGACATATTAGAACCATGTTTGATCATTGCATCTTTCATTTGCCATGTTGTATGTCCATTGCATTTCATAACTTTTCATGAACATCCATGGTTCAAAACATGCTTCTCTTGCATTCATATGTTTGTATGATCATTCTAATGCCTTGCCTCATGTTTGCATCATCTCTTAGCATCATTAACATCATACTTATGCTTCTGGTTTTGGTTTGCATCATCACATTTCATCTCATTTGCATTGCATTTCATTTCTTTACTAACTTTTCAGGTGGTAAGTTGTATTGAGAAGTGAATTTGCCTTCACTTCTCACATTCTCTTTTCATCTCTTTCATAATTCATTTGCTGCATTTTGTATGTGTATTGGAGTGAGCTTGATCATTCTTGTTCATCTTACTTTCTTTCTTCAAGCAACTTGATTTCTTAAGTGAAGCAAGTTGTTTTGCTTCTCTTTGCTCCTTTCATTTGCTTCTCTCCTTGGTGGTTCTTTGAAGATCTTTCTCTTAAACCTCACAAACCCTAGGACTTCCAAGCATGATAACAATTAGGGTTGATTAGTCCCCCACTTAGTTTTACCTTTGTGTCATCTTTGAGTCTTCTCTTCTCATCTCATAATCAGGACCAAACCCTAAAGGTTTTAAGGCTTTGTGATTAAGCTTATGCCTGCATCCTTCTATTAGGATGGAGTGTATAACTTTAATCCTAAGTGTTAAACCCTTAATGTGTTTAAATACTTTAATCAATTCACTTAATAATCATCAAGACATCAAGCTTGTAACTTGGGCCTTGCATTAGGGTTCTAATTCTTCCTTAATTGGTTAAGAAGGACTAACCCTAGTGTTAATGGACAAGTCCCCCTCAAGTTGTCTTACAAACCATAAAAATCACTTCTTCATCTTATCATTAACTAAAATCCATCTAATAAAAGCCTTGTTTTGTCATGAGGCTAATCCCTAATCATGGATTAAGTTGAGGAGTCTTCCTCAGCTTAAACATTCTCATCTATTATCCTTCTATTAGGATGGTGTAATGAGTCTGTTTAATCCCTGATTATGGCTTAATCTCATTACCTAACACTAAACCAAAATAACAAAAACATCTAAATAATCACAAGTAGGTTAATGATCTTAATCCTACATCATGGTGATTAAGTGTGAGATGCTGACTTCACACTTAAGGTATTCTCATTACCCATAATCAGAGGGAGGATGTGATGAGTTTACTAACCCATTGGTTTAGGCTTAAGCTCATTAACTTATGACAAACTTCCAAAAGCAATAAAAGACTGAAAACTCAAAAACAAACAATAATCGTCTCCTCCGGGATTCTTTTCTCATCATCTTCACTCACAAACGAGAATTTGCTTCTTCCGTCTAATGCAAGACAGTTTGCACCTGAGCCAGACAGGTCATACACTTGAGCACAGACAAGCAAGCAGTTCACAAGTCAATTCATCTTTCAGTCTCTTTGGGTCGAACTACGGTGTTCTGACTTCCTCATTGCACGAGAGGATACGTAGGCATAACTTAACAGTTATCGAACAAAAGTCTCTGTATATTCCCCCTCTTCCCAGCCTTATTCTTTAAGCCTCATTATCTTGAGCATTTCACTCTTATTCTAACACTAACATTTCATTTATACACTTCGCTTCTCTTACACTGACACTTGCATTCTTTTCTAGCTCTTTGATACACAAATAGCACTGACACTACCCCTTTAAAACACAAATCTTTTAAGCGTGGATCCCGTCGAGTACGACGGACAATCTGGGTGCTAATACCTTCCCAGGTTGTAACCAATCCCCTTTCTCAGTCTCTCTGGTTCGCTACCGTCTTATCCATATCTTTCTAGGTCTATGCAGCATTGCCTTTCCTCCGGGATAAAAATGCCTAGCTGGCGACTCTTTTCTTTTCTTGTGAGTTCACCCCTGTGTGTTCTCACACCTCCTTTCGCCGACCGTTCGCGTCTGTACCCCATTTGACTTAGCCTCATTTTGGTGGGAGCGACACAATGTTATGATGATGATGATGATGATGCATCAGTGAAAAAGGTGAAACTTTAGTCTCTATGTAAGTAGTGTGAGAATCTTAACATGAAGAACAATGAGAAGGTACATGATTACATATCCAGAATGATTTTGATCACAAATTAGATGAAATCTTGTGAAGAGGCTCTCTCTGAACACGTAATTATTGGAAAGTTATTGAGATTACTTACACCTCAGTTTGATTATATTGTTGTAGCAATTGAATACTCTAAGGACCTCGACACCATGATAATTGAAAAGTTGAAAAGTATTCTAGAGGCACATGAATTGCGTCCGACTAAGAGAATCTTTGAGAGAGAGAGAGAGAGATAAAGAAAGATCTTAAGGCATCTTCTGGTAAGAGGAATCAAAAGCAATCTTGGTCAAAGGCTAAGAAAAAACATGATGGTTATCATAAGTCAGAAGCCTCCAACTCTGATGAGAAGGAACATTAGAAGGGAAAGGAGAAGTTTGACAAGAAGAAGGTCAAGTGCTATAGTTGTAAGAAGATTAGTCACTTTGCTATTGTATGTTGGTCAAATAAGGAAAGGAAATCAAAAGAAGAAAACATAGCCCAAGGAAAGAATGATAATGAACATGTTCTATTAATGGCTTCTAAATTTGATGTTGGATATTTGGTAGAATGGTGGTACATGGACATTAGTTGCTTAAATCACCTAACTAGAAACAAACAACAACTGGTTAATTTTGACTTTAAAAAGAGGATAAATATTATATGTGTTGATGATTAGTATCTAAATTCTAAAGAAATGGGAAAGTCAAGGTCATAGCGAAGAATGGAAAAAATGTTTTGATCAAGGATGTTTGGTATGTTCCTAACATGAATATAAACCTGATGATTGTAGGTCATCTAATTGAAAAAAAAAGTTTCTCAGTTACTATGAAGGACAATCTCTTGAAGTTGTATGATTCTGATAAGAAGTTGATTATGCAATCTGAGTAGGGAAGCAATAGAACATTCAAGGTGAATATGAAAACAACTTAAACTAAATACCTCGGTGTTGAAGGTGATAGTGAGTTATGGCATAAAAGATTGGGGCATATGAAATTCAGAAGCTTGGGGAATTTGAGTTCTAAGAAGTTGGTACAAGGCACTCCTAAGTTGGCTCAAAGATCAAAACATCTTTTAGGAGTGGTGCATTTTGATGTATGTGGACCATTTGAAGTACCTTCACTTGGAGGAAACAAGTAATTTGTGTAATTTATGGATGAGTTCACAAGAATGACATGGGTAGCACTCATCAAGTTTAAGCATGAGGGTTTTGCTGAGTTTCGCAAGTTCAAGGTGAAGGGTTAAAAACAAAGTGGTTAGAAGCTAAAAATTCTCAGAACTGATGGTGGAAGTGAGTACAACTCATCAGAGCTCAGAAGGTTATGTGAAGAGAATGAAGTTGAACATGAGGTGACTGCTCCTTACACTCCTTAGCACAATGATCTTGATAAAATAAGAAACAAATATTTCCTTGATATGAAAAAGAGCATCCAGAACCTTATTAGACACACCACACATATGCCTCCTCTTCCAGATCAATAGTAGGTTCCAAACATGTGTGATATAATCACAATAGTTTAGCACCCAAGCATCTATACATCCAGCCCTTAGACAGCTGAATCATGCTTAATTCTGATGTGATGTTCTATCAAAGGATATGACATCATTCCAAGGATCACACAAAGAGATCTATAGACAGAGATAGGTCTGTTTAAAACAATCTTCAGATCTCTAGACAACCATTTCTCTTCATAGTGCCTTAAGTGGACTTGAAATAGAGCCTCCAAGTATCATTAGCACAGTTGACAGAAGAAGATATACATATATCCCTAACACCATAGGATATATATCCAGAGAAGAGAAACCTTCTCAAACATCAGGAGTAATCAGATGGATAAGCAGTGGATACAAAATCCTCAGAAACTTCAAGTGTCACAAATTAGCCCTAACAAAATCTCCAGGTGACACCAACGATCATAGGTTTGAAAATAAATCAAACTTGTCACATCAGCAGCACACCACCATGCTACCACAACAGAATAATCCATCCTCCCCTTCTAGGGACCATTCACACAACACACAGCTTTTTAGTAGAAAAATCCTACCTTGACCATGAACCAGAATGTATCCCCCTTGGATCTTATCCAGAAACAAACTAGGATTCCTGCTCTAATACCAATTTAAATTTTGGTGTGACAGACTCAGATGTCGAATATGATGTTGATACATCTTATCTGTTACATATAAACATGGCAAGGTACAAACAATAGTATTTTAAAATTCTGCTATATCAGATTCACACATTCTTCAGTATGTTTAAACATCTGATATGACATTCAGGACACATACTGCATAAAATAAAACAGAAAAGCTATAAAGAACACATTCAAATTGTTAACCCAATTCGATGCAAACTCATATATTCTGGGGGCTACCAAGCCAAGAAGGAAATCCACTATGTAGTATCAATTCAAAGACTTCTCAGCAAACACCTACAGTTTACAGTCTTCTCACTTAATCACTACCAGTTCAACTTCTACTTAGGAACTCCTAAATATGAGAACCCATCCTCACTTCCTATCACCTCAATGATGTCTCACAGTACCAACAATCAGTTGCTGATATTGACGATTCTTTACCTACACAACAATTCAAACTAGAAGACACATTTCCATGACAATAACTTAGAGTTGCTTACAAGGTTCCTCCAAGAACAATCCACCTCTTACTTAGCAGCTTCGAGGTTTACAAACACAACAGCCACAACATTGTTCCTTGTTGCGCATGAATGCCATAAGAACACTACCCTAATGATATGATATTTACATCTTTAGTTGGTTGCTAAACCTAGGTTACAAGGTTTCTTTTTATAACATATTCCCAACTGGATTTGGGCCTAAAAAATACAGCATAACAGTTGCTACAATAATGCAGAAAAATCTGCTACAAATAAAAAGATCATCAAATAAACAACTTCCTAAAATATCTCTAAATATAGAAAGTATATATTCTTCAATATTCTAAACCATGCTGAATCACAACCTTCTAAAAATAGCTCCTGATAAATCTCAACAAAAACACTTAAAGAATATTTCTGAAAACTCATGCAAACAGAAAATTGGACAGTTCTGATATCAGCACCAAACAGAGATGTCATGACATCAGTCTTGACATCCTGTTAAAACAGCAACACACTTAAACTTTCACACCTGCAGTGGTGTTCTATTCTTATGTCAAGACATTCTTCATAACATTTTCCCGAGCAACATGTTTTGCAAAAATTGCTGCCAACTCAGAACTTACAACTCTTAACAAGTTTAGAGACCACAAACAATCAGACAAATACCAAGAAGATTTGTAGAGTTTGAAATTTTGCAAAATACTCAGATATACTCTAAATAGGGAGTTATTCAGTGTGCCATTTTGGTAGACTCTGAACTAGTTAGTATTAAAGAAGCTCTTAAGAAGAAAGTGTTGTTGAAAGCCATGAAAGAAAAACTTGAGGCTATAGAAAGAAACAAGACTTGGGAGTTGACTTAACTTCTAAAGAACAAGAAAGCCATCTGTGTGATATGGGTTTACAAGTTGAAACTAAAGTCAGGTGGATCAATTTGAAAACACAAAGCAATTTTAGTAGCTAGAGAATTTCTAAGGAAATCTGGTTTAGACTACTTTGAAGTGTTTACACCTATAACTAGACATTAAACAATCAAACTGGTGATTGTTATAGTTGTTAATAGAAATTGGCCTCTGATATATTTAGATGTAAAATATGCATTTATTATTGGTCTTTTACAAGAGGAAGTTATGTGTCACAACCTCCTGGATTTGTGAAAAATAATCAGGAAGGGATGGTGTACAAGTTGCATAAAGCTTTGTATGGACTGAAACAAGCTCCTAGAGCTTAGAATCTGAAAATTGATTCATTTTTCAAGCTTCAAGGATTCATAAAATGTGAGATGGGGTATGGTGTTTATGTTCAACATACATATGGTAGTAATATGATTTTGGTGTGTCTCCATGTTGATGACATATTACTAACAAGGAGTTGTTCATATAAGATAGCTAAGTTCAATAAGGTGTGATGAATGAGTTTAAGATCACTATCTAGGAAATATGACATACTTTCTAGGGATGGAGATTTTGTACTCTAATAAGGGTATAATATTGCATCAGGTGGAGTATGTACTTGAACTTTTTGAAGAGATTTGAGCTAATAAATTGCAAGTCTGCAATCTCACGTGCTGAAACAAATTGTGAGTTGGATTCTGATGTTAAGGGTGATGATGTAGATGCTACAACTTTTAAATAGTTAGTTGGCTCATTGAGATATCTCTGTAATACTAGACATGACATTTTCTATACAATTGGAATGGTGAGTAGGTTTATGAACAAACTAAAGTGGTCACATTACCAAATTGCTCTCAAGATACTGAGGTATATTAAGGGGACTCTGATGTATGGAGTTTTGTTCCCCTCTGATGCTAAATTTGATTCATAGATGATATTTTATTTAGAATCTAATTGGTATAGAGACAGAGTTGACATAAGAAGTACTTCTAGATATTTCTTTAAGTATTTGGTGGATTATATTTATTGGTGTTCCAAGAAGCAACCAGTAGTTGCTTTGCCAACCTGGGAAGCTGAGTACATTGCAGGTGCTTTGTCTGGTAGTCATGTTGTTTTGATTCTGAAATTGTAGCAAGATCTGAAGATTAAAGTGATCAAGCTCGTGAAGTTAATGATTGACAACGATTTTGTTATAAACCTTACCAAGAATCCAGTGTTACATGAAAGAAGCAAGCACATTGATACAATGTTCCATTTTTTGCACAATTAGGTTCATAATGGATTGCTTGAATTTGTTCACTATAGCACTCAAAAGAAACTTGTTAATATACTGACTAAAGCAATCAATATTGAACACTTTATCCATTTGAGGGGTGGAATTGGTGTTGTTGATTTTAGTCTTGAATGTACATTAAGGTATGGTGTTAAAGTGTAATCCAAATTCACATTTAAGTTAGGTTTCATTTGGATTTGCATTTGAATTTCATATAGATTAAACTTGTGTATAGTTTGATCTTCAACCTTGTACTCCAACACTAATATATAGTTTGATGATTTACACGTCTTAACACTTAATTTGAATAAAATAAGAGATTGGAATATTTTAGGGTTTTGATATTTGAGAACTTGAAATTGATACAATGGATAAGGAAAAGGTAATATATATATATATATATATATATATATATATATATATATATATATATATATATATATATATATATATATATATATATATATATATATTCATATGCTCCAAAAGGATTCTTCTACGACAATATAACGTTTTAGTGGATCATTTTGATAACAGAAAAAGTTGGCAATTAGAGAGGTTCCTAAAAAATAATAGAGGGAAATTCAATATTTTAAAATTCTGGCCGTTTCGGCTAGTCAGACCAGTTAGACCTTGAATTGAAGAGTGAAATGGTTCGGTAAAGTCATTAAACCATAGATGCAATTGACCATGTGAAAACCGATTGACCCGGCCAATTCCTGGTCAGATGTTACGGAAGATGCTAATGTTGATATGGGCCAAAAATATGAGAAAATCATTTCACAAGGAAGGCCCAAAAGAGAAGAAAAAAAGTCAAGCCCAAAAATTTGAAGGACTATGATACGTCATCTATGATACACAAATGAATGATGATAACAACTTGAATATGTAATAGAATGGTCTAGAACAATTCCTTGGCATCTATCATAGTACTGACAAATGTAATTCTTATCCTTAACTGATTCCAAGTAATATGCTATATACATTTGGTTATTTAAGAACCAATCATTTTCAATAAATGCAAGCAATGAATTAGGACGTAAATGTTAGATTATTGTTAGTTTTATAGTTTCTGAGTTTCCTCTTTCTTTATGTTTATGTTTGTTTAGTGACATTGGTACTTTCATTGAATATGGCATGCTCCTCTGACAACTCTGAGATCCTTTCAACTCTCAACCAAATCATCCAAACACAACAAACATTTCTCCAAGACATTATCAACCTATCTAATAAAATGGGTGAGATCTGAGCAAGCTTGCCACCACCTGGATTCTCCCATTTCACCCCTAACCACCTCACTCACCCACTCTCCAACACCACAATCAAGATTGATATACCCAAGTTTGATGATATCGATGCCCTCAACTGGATCTTCAAAATTAAATAATTTATTTACTTTCATCAAATAGATGAAGATCCACGTCTCTGAACAACTTCCTTCTATATGGAGGGAGAAGCTCTTACATGGTTCCAATGGATGTTTTCCAATGGAAAACTAAGATCATGGCCAACATTTCTTCAAGCTCTGGAACTGTACTTTGCTCTGCCTCACTATGATGATCCAAAAGGCACAATGTTTAAGCTTTGTCAAACCTCCACCAATATCAAATATCAAACCTTCTTTGAGTTATTCATTAATCGCATTATAGGTTTGCCTCCTGAATTCTACTTAACTTGGTATATATCTAGTCTTAAACCCACAAGTTTTTGTGAGGTTCAAGATTTTCATCCATAACAAAATCAGTTTACAAAATCAGTTTTCAACATTATTCTTCACAACAAAACCCTATTCTTCACAACAACATTGTTTTGAGTTCTCTAACTAACATAATCAGTTTACAAACACTATTCTTCACAACAAAACCCTATTATTCACAACAACAACAACAATGTAAAGCAGTACAACAACAACATCATCACAAAGAACGACATACCTCAAAACGACGACAATGAGGGTTTCAGAACGACGGTGGAGAACGACGAACTCAGAACTCAAACGGAAGCTTGAACAATGAACTCATAACGACGACAATAGGCAATAGGGTTTCTGAACGACGATGGACGATAATTGTTCGACGGTGGAGAACGACGACAATAGGCAATAGTCTCAGTACGTATTCTTCGTTCGTTCGTAGAGAGGAAAAGAAAAGAATATGAAAAAAGAATACTGAGACTATTCTAATATTTTAATTTAATAAGACCTTAGACAACGCTTTTGAGAAAAGCACTAGCTAATATAATCTTTTAAAAGCGCTTTTGAAAAGTGTTGGCTAATGTCTACCTTAGACAGCGCTTTTGAGATTATTATTTTTTTAATTTATAAGACCTTAGACAGCGCTTTTGAGAAAAGCGTTGTATATTATATTCCTTTAAAAGCACTTTCAGAAAGTGTTGGCTAATGTCTACCTTAGACATCGCTTTTCCAAAAGCGTTGTCTAAGGTAGGACTTTTAGCAGCGCTTTTATTATTTTTCGTGAACAGTTTCTGTGTTTTATTTTTTATTTAATTTATAGCAGTGCTTTTGTATTAAAGTGTTGTCTAAGTGCGATATTAAAAATCATTTTTGACATAGTGTTTCTTATTTAAAAAATAGTTTAAAATATTTGTTGAGATTAAGAGAATTGAGAAGGATGTTCTTCTTAAATGAATATCCAAGTGGATCTCATGTCAGATATATTAGTATTATTTATGGATTTTTAACCTATGCAACATTGCATAGGATAAGGGATAATTAATACACTATTTTTATTGAAATATCATATATTAGTTACCATTTTAGTGATAATTTATTTGTGATAATTTATTAGTGAAGTATTGTTATGCAATATTGCATAGGATAATGTGTAATTAATACATGATAATAAAAATTATGTATTAATTACCGCTTATCTTATGCAATATTACATAGGTTAGACAAACCCTTCCCAAAATAGTAGAACATTCTTTATTGATTTATTTTATTATTGAAGGAATTAAAACGTGACATAATGAATAACAAAAAATAGTTGAAATAGATTAAATAAACTATTATACATTTAACAATAATTTATTTTATTTATAAAAAAATATGAATTGCTTAAGAGCTTCATATATTATTCATTAAATCAAAACATGAATAAGCTATATAAATATGATATGACATTGTAAAACCTATTTCTAATAGTTTATGAAACTAATCGTGATTTTCACCATATTTCAAAAAAGTCGCATCTGCATTCTTATCTTAATAAGAACATTTTTATCTTTCTTTGGCCCTCATAATATTTATATTTTTGAGTTTATGTTTTGGGATAGTTCATCCTGCTGAAGGGAGCATTTAGAAAGCTACTAGATGAAACTTTTCAATATTATTTGAAATAGATTGTAATATGTTGTAGGTTCTGGCCTTTTTGGATATTTGGTCTTTTTGTTTGTATGAATTAGAGTCCTTATATATTTATAATTAAATTTGTTTATAAAAAAGTTAAATATATTTTTATCCTCTTAAATATCTCATATTATATTTTTAATTATCTAAAAAAAATTCTTTAAATAATAAATTCTCAAAAAATTTCATATACATTTGTGTCCCCGTACTAAATATATTTTTAAAAGTATCGCTAATTCAATAATTAAATAGTATATCTTCGTTAATTCTATTGATAAGAGATAAAAATCATCGATAAGTTGCATAAGATACCAAAAGTTAGAATGAAATTGTTTTACAGAATTATTCTTTAAATTTTTCTTAAAGAAATTAAAAGTAAAATATAAAATATTTAAAATGACTACAAGTATATTTAACCCTAAAAAAAATACTATATCTTTTTTTATAAGCAAAAGATATCATTAAGCCGAGAACTAAGGATTATCGAACCTTAATACAAAAAATCAATCCCAATTACACAAAAAAAAAATTGTTAATCAATTGACCCTATGAAATAAAAAACAACGGATTTTTAAAAAAAATTATAGAAATTACAATTGAGTTTAACAATTTCCCCAGACAAAGACCATTTTTAAGCCGAAATTTTAATGTTCCAAATAATATCCAACACATACCAGAACTAACTATCAAAAATATTCTTATTCTGAACGATCCAAATATTTCAAATTGTGACCAACCAAAAAATATCATATCTTTAGATACTTTCATACAAGAGAAAAAAATTTAAACAAATATTATGCCTCATCTTCTATTTTGATAAGAAAATGGTAGAATCCCCAAAATACATCCATGTTGGGCCATGCAATTTCCTTGATTAATATTAATATGTTGAATTTTATATTTTTTTTCTAATTAATTAATGAATTAAAGTATTATCTCAAATTTCAAAGTTTTCTTGTGTTTATTTCAATATAAATAAGCATTGCATTAAATTATAATTATGTCGTAATTCTAAATAATTATTTTATGAAATAATATGGCATAAAAAAATAAAATAAAATAATTAAGGAAAATAATTATAAATATGGAATTATATTTTAATTAAACTACTAAGAAGCATACATCTAACCGTCGCATTCATCAAGATCTCTGGTCATGTTAAGAGAAATTCTTGTACTTTGATAAAATAAATTTACTTTAAGAGGTATATCCATTAATCTCTTATTTAATTATAAAACATTTTGACTGGTGCTCCATTATGGGCCCCTTCAAGGCATAAGCCCAATTAGGTTTAACCCATTTTCTTTCAAAAGTAGATTTTGTTCTGCCACCCAATAATATCTGGCACCCTCCTGAAGCAATGCTTTTATTATCAATTTATCATATTTTATAAAAAGAGATGTCATGCACCGAATTTTTCTTAAAGTATCTAGAATTTTTAATATTTTTTGGGATTTAATATGAGTTTATTCTTGATTTTTTATTTATTAATTTCTATGAAGAATTACCATTTTTTTAAACTGGTCAAAATCCATTAATTTTGATATTTTTGGTGATTTTTGAAAATATCATGAAGAAATACTAGATTTTTTCAAAAAAAAATCTATATAAGATTGTAATAAAATTATGAAGAACTACTGAATTTTTCAAAAATGTCAGTAACTTAAACTAGATATCGAATATATTGAAAAATCTGATACATTTCGAATTTTCTGAATTATTAAATATCAATAGGCAATGAGTTTTTTTTTATATGTTTTTTTCTTTTTAAACTAAATTTTTGGCATTTTCAACTAGTTGTATTTCAAATGATGTTAAAATTACCGTTAGTGTTTATGTACATTGTGTTGAAACAAGTTTGTTTCATACCACGAATTCTCCAAAGGTTTTAATGATAATAAAGTATTTAAAAATCAATTAGAATTTCTAACTAATTTGTTTCTGTATACAAACTTATATTTACTTAATGAATTTGTTCTGACGTAGGAAAGGCTTTGATTCGGTTCTAATCAGTTTGGATGGAAATGGCTGATCAAAGTGTAGTATCTAGTACACTTCAGCATCAGTTGTGTGCTACTGCTACTTCTGATGTTGAGTACTATCAACTCAGTCTTGCTAACAAGGGACTCAAGATTTATTGACATTATCTTTTGCAGGTTGTGTTATACTTGAATCTTTGATGAAATCTCTGGACAATGATCATGTTCAGCGAACAACCCATTTGTTGAAAGTTCCAACACTTTCTTTATTGGAAAAAAAGATGTACTAGAAGATTTGGTCTGATTATAGTCGTTGAGGAAACTCTAACGTCTATATTTCCTCTGCTATAAAAGGAGCAGAAGATGTAAAGATCAACTCAAGAAATAACGATGCAACTACAGTTGAAATATACACGCACTGAGATCAAAAGTAAAACTACTAAGAGTTCTTATTTTTGTAGCTTAAGATTTACTGTAATAGTGTGTTGTATCATTTTTAAACACCTGATTTCTATCAAGGGTTGTTGTAAGTCATTTCTTCTCTAAACTATTAGTTTAAATATAACATCTCTTATTGTAGGCTTGAGCAAAGGTTAAGTCTTGAACAAGTGGTTCAAGCAAAGGCAAAGTCTTAGACACGAGCTCTAAGCAAGGGAAAAGTCTTGGACAGGTGGTCAAAGCAAGAAGTCTTAATTAGGAGTTGATCAAGTAGGGTAAAGTCTTAAACATGAGCTCTAAGGAAATGAAAAGTCTTATACAATTGTGTATAAGCAAGTGTAATCAGGTTGATTATAGTTGAAAATCTCTTGCTTGTCAAGGGGAATGGAGTACTTTCAGTTGGGAGAGGAACTAGGATAACTATTGTGTGTTCTGTGCATCTTTACTTTACTTCTAAGTCTTATTCCGTTGCACCTATTTTTTAGATTCTGAATATTGTTTTAGAATTTGAACTCTGGTTCATAAGTAATTTTATTTTTGCTAACACAATTCAACCCCCCTTCTTGTGTGTTTTTCTTACCTAAAGTTGGCATCAGAGCATGGTCTGTGCATAACACCTAACAGTGGTCTAGTCAAAGATCCAACAAGAAAAACACGGATCCTGGGTTTACTGTTCCTAGTACCTCAAAGGGGATTCCCTATGATTACAATAGCTCTGAGAAAAATTATTACACTACTAAAACTCTTGTATTCAGTGGTGACTCCACTTAATTTGAATGGTGAAAAAGAAAGATGTATATCTACATCATTGGAATCGATTATGGACTATGGGATATTTTTGAAGATGGCATTGACATTGTTGTAGATAATGTTGGTATGGTTGCTGACAGAAAAGCTTTGACCCCTGCTCAAAATAAAGTTTATAAAAAACATCATAGAGTCAGAGGGATAGTGGTTGTCGCACTTCCCCATGCTGAGTATTTGAAAATCATTGATAATTCTTCTACAAAGACTATCTTTGAATCTTTATGCTCCACTTATCAAGGGAATCAACAAGTCAAAGAAGCAAAAGTTGTCTTGTTGATACAAAAGTATGAAATGTTAAAAATGAAGGATGATAAGGATATTGAAACCATGTTCTCGAGGTTTCAAATTCTTGTCTCTGATCTTCAAGTGTTGAACAAGAGCTACTCCACAATTGACCATGTGAAGAAAATTTTGAGAATTCTTCCTATAAAGTCTTCCTATATTTTGAGAAGCCAGAGATTTGAATACGTTGTCTCTTGAAAGTCTAATAAGTAATCTGCAGAGTCACGAGATGGAACTTGATGGAGAAGAGACTCTAAAGAAACTTAAGTCTCTTGCTCTATAGTCTACTTTAGAAAAATCTGGTGACAAGTCCATAAGATCTTCCAAGAATAACAAAGCTAATGTAACTTCTGAAGAAGAATCTGATGGAAGACTTGATGATGAAGATATCGCCTACTTCATCATAAGTTTTCATCAAATGGCCAGAAGAAACAGAAAATTTCCAAAGGGAAATGAAAGTTCAAACTACAAAGAAGTTGACAGAATCTGTTACAATTATAAAAAGCCTGGTCACTTCAGAAACGACAGTCCTGATCTTCTGAAAGAAAACAAGAAGAAAGAAATATATCAGAAAGACAAGTTCAGAAACAGGTTCAAGAAGAACTTTATGGTGACATGGACAAACTGGGTGAAGAATAAGATAATGATGCTAATATCGCATTAATTGCACATTCATCAGATGAATGACTCCTATTTGAGTTAGAAAATGATGAAGAGGAATATCTTTGCTCAAACTTTATTTCTTGTGCTAACAATCTCTTAAATATTTGCAAGGATCAAGCTGGTCATATTAAAATCTTGAAAAGAGATAATTCTCTTCTGAAAAAAGAATTAAGTACATCTCAAAATGTATGTTCATCTCTTGGTAAACATGACCAAGCTTTTCACAAGTTCATCACATATGGAATTGATCGTACCAAACTTGCTTCTATGATTTATGGAGTTGGAGAATCTGATAAAGAAGGTTTAGGATATGAGGAAGGATTCTCTAATCAAAATGATTCATTCAGATTACCTCAAAACTCTTGTTCTTCCAGTATTTCTCAAATAGTGTTGAATAACTATTTTGTTCTTGCTGCCAGTTCTCCAAATGGTATGAATTTAACTGAGCCTATTAATCAAAAACTAAAAGGTATTGTTATATCAGAACCTTATATCTCAGTATCACATGTTTGTGATTCAATGGCTAAGATAAATTTTGAAACCAAGGATAACACCAATTGGACACAACCTATTGGGAGTGAAACTAAAAAGGAAAAAGGACATAATAGGAGAAAACCTATTAAGGGTAACTAGAAAGGACCCATATGCATATGGGTACCTAAATCTCAAATTTTCTTTGTTGCATATATGCCAAAAGGAAAGGATGGAAAATGGTTGCTCACGACAACGGCTGCTCACGACATATGACCGGAGAAAGGCGTATTTTCCAAACCATGAATCTGAAAGAGGAGGGAAATTTGGGGTTTGGAGGAGGCCAGAAGAGAAGGGTCATAGGAACTAGAACCATAGGTAACTCTCAGACTCTCATCAACAAGGTATGGTTGGTAGATGGTCTTAAACATAATTTACTTAGTATCAGTCAGTTGTGTGATGTTGGTTGTGAAGTTGTGTTCAATAAGGACTTTTGTTTTGTTATCAATTCTAACAAAACCATAGTATTCAAAGGGAAAAGGAAATGAAATGTTTATAACATCAATCTTTCTGAGTTGACTAATAAATTTTTTTTTACCCGATGACAATGAGTGATGAGAAATGGATATGGAACCAAAGGTTAGGTCATGCTAATTAGAGATTAATCTCTAAACTTTGCAAGTTAAAACTTGTTAAAGGACTTGCAAACATTGATTATCACTCAGATGCTCTTTGTGGTTCATGTCAATTTGGAAAGATTGTGAAAACTTCTTTTAAAAGTAAGAACGTTATCTCTTCATCTAAACCCTTGGAATTATTTCACATTGATTTGTTTGGTTCTAATGAGACAACTTCAATCAGTGGGAATAAATATGGTTTGGTTATTTTTGATGATTTTAGCAGTTGGATTTGGGTGAAATTCCTTAAATCCAAAGATGAATCATATAAATTATTCAACATCTTTTGGACTCAAGTTCAATTAGAGTTGGAATTAAAAATCATAAAGGTCAGAAGTGACCATGGAAGTGAGTTTGAAAATGAACCATTTGAGCTCTTCTACGAAAGACATGTTATTTTCCATGAGTTCTCTTCTCCCAGATCTCCACAACAAATGGGGCTGTTGAGAGAAAGAACGTATCTTTGTAGGAAATGGCAAGAACAATGATTCACGAAAACAAACTTCCTAAACACGTTTGGGAAGAAGTTGTTAATACTACATGTTATATCCAGAATCAAATCTATATTAGACCAATTCTGGATAAAACATCATATAAGTTATTCAAGGGTAGAAGACCTGATATTTCTTATTTTCATCAATTTGGATGTACCTGTTACATTCTGAATAACAAGGTCTACCTAAATAAATTTGATGTTAAAGCTCAAAAGGGTATCTTTTTAGGATACTCTGATCACTATAAAGCATACAAAGTATACAACTTGGAAACCAAAGTGGTTGAAAAGTCTATTCAAGTTAAGTTTGATGACAGAGGACCTGACCATGATAAGTCAGAGTTGTTGGACCAATTTGATAATTCTACAGGCATCCAGGATTCATAGGAATAAATTATTGTTTGTATTCCTAAATAAAATGATACAATGGATGATGTTTCATATCATATCACTAATTCATAAGTTATACCAAATACTATGGCTACTAAAGAAACTCAAATTGTTTCACTAACAACTGATAAAATGATTGTTTTGAATGAAGCTTCAATTTAACCTAAGAGATCTTTTAAATATAAACCATATCATCTAGAGAAGAAAATCATTAGTAATAAGGATGAACCATTGAGGACCATGTCTGCTTTCAGAAATGAACAATCAATGCTTTGACTTATTTCTCTAACAAAACCTTCTTCTATTGATGATGCCTTAATTGATAATGGTTGGATTTTGGCTATGCAAAAAGAACTAAATTAGTTTCAAAGTAATGATGAGTGGGATCTTGTTCCAAGACCACAAGATAAAAACATCATTCGAACTAAGTGGATTTTCATAAATAAACTTAACGAATCTGGTGAAGTCATTAGAAAAAAAGTTAGACTTGTAGCTTAATGCTACAGTCAACAATAGGGAATTGGCTTCTTTGAAACTTTTGCTCCTCTGTCAAGGCTAGAAACCATAAGACTACTTCTCTCTTATTCCATCAATCATGAATTACTTTATATTAAATGGATGCGAAAAGTGCTTTTCTGAATGGAGTGATTACTGAAGAAGTATATGTCAAACAACCACCTGGATTTGTTGACCCAAAACATCCAGACTTTGTCTATAAGCTGAAGAAATCACTTTATGGTCTTAAAGAAGCTCCAAGAGCTTGGTATGAAAGACTAAGTAATTTTCTGCTAGAAAATGGATTTATTAAAAGCAAATTTCACACTATACTTTTCACGAAATATCTTAAAGAAGAAATCTTGATCGTTCAAATTTATGTTGATAAAATAATTTTTGGTTCCACTAATGCATCCCTTTGTCAGGAATTCTCTAAAACCATGCATGCTGAATTTGAGATGAGCATGATGGGTGGACTAAAATATTTTCTTGGGATTCAGATCAATCAGAAGCCTAAAGGTATCTACATTCACCCGTCAAAATATACAAGAGAAATTTTGAAAAAGTTCATTCTCGATGATTGCAAAGTCATTGCAACTCCTATTCAACCTACTTGCATTTTTAGTAATGAAGAATGCAGTTCCAAAATGGATTCAACAAAATATCGTGGTATGATCAGTTCCTTACTCTATGTCACTGCTTCTAGACCTGATATTCTATTCAGTCTATGTCTGTTTGCAAGGTTTCAACCAGATCTTAGAGAAACTC
Source organism: Lathyrus aphaca (assembly GCA_963966055.1). NCBI lineage: Eukaryota > Viridiplantae > Streptophyta > Magnoliopsida > Fabales > Fabaceae > Lathyrus > Lathyrus aphaca. The sequence goes on along the minus strand of OZ014521.1, from coordinate 88,500,653 downwards.
ATTTAACTGTTGTTAAGAGAATTTTTTGGTATCTGAAAGGAACAATATAAGAAATCCATTGACTACAAACTAATTGGATTATGTGATGCTGAATATGCTGAGAATAAAATTGAAAGGAAATCTACTAGTGGATCCTACCAATTCATGGGTGAAAACCTTATCTCTTGGAGTAGTAAAAGATAAGCAACAGTTGCCTTGTCTATAACAGAAGCATAATACATTTCAACTGATAATTACTGCACTAAGCTACATGGATGAAATATCAACTTGAAGATTATCATATTTTTGGAAATAATATTCCTATTATTTGTGATAATATTGTTGCTATCTATCTTACGAAGAATCCAATTCAACATTCCAGAACTAAGTATATTGAAATCAAGTACAATTTCATAGGGGACTCTATCCAAAAGGGAATAATAGATATTAACTTCATTGATTCTAAACATCAGTGGGCTGATATATTTAAAAAAAACTTAGGCCATATCTCAATTTGATTTCATTAAGAAAAATCTTAATATGGTTTTTATAGACGAATAAATGCTTAGTCTCTGAATGGAATATTGGAGAATTCCTTAGAACCTTGTTGCAATATTACATCCGATAGTTCTTCATGTTGGGTCTATAGGCATGAATAGAGTCTATACGATATATTTCTTCCTTGATTGCTTTTATTAAGCATACATTAATAAGTTAATTCTCTGTTATATGATCTGAATTAGCAATTAGACTATCTTAGGTTCTAATAAAATTAGAATTCATGTTCAGACTCTTTTGTTTTTGTAAAAAGAGGGATGCTTGAAATATTTTTTTGACATATTGTTGTTCTTTTTGTCTAATAAACTAAAAGGATATGTATGTCAATCTTATTTCAGTATCTGCTCAAACAAGTTTTGGTTCATAAAACCAAGTGTTTGACATTAATTTTATCATGTTTTTATTCAGATTCCTAATTCGTCCAAACATTTTATACATATTTTCTTATATTACATTATGTGTTCTGGCTAAGAATTGATGGAAAAATAGTCTTCACATATTGTTTCGGTTATTCATTTCAGAAATATGGTATTTTTTCATGACTTCTGAACCCATTTTTTCATACTATGTGTGAGAATTTTTTGGCTAATGCTCATGTTCATCAGAATGAGCAAGATGAATGTCTGATTCTATCTACTATTGTAGTTTAGAAAATAACTTATATATCATTTAAAAAAGAAAGAGACCCTACTAAGAGTTCTTCTACTTTTTCTCCTAAGGAAAAAGTCTGGTACCAAATTATGGGATCACTTTAAGGCCAAGAGACAAGAGGACTATATAACTCTTTTATGATATCACACCACTCTTAATCATTTAAATTTACTTTGTAATTATTTTTTTTTGATGACAAAGGGGGAGAATGGGTAAGTATTTCTTGGTTGATTTTGGATCCGAACGAGGTTGATAATCCTATTTAGGGGAGCATACAAAACTCACCTTTGAAGTAAATATATTGTTCTCTAAAGGGAGGAGCTTACAAACCTCATCTTTTAGAATTCATAGACAGGACTCAGGGGGAGTTTACAAACTTCAGCCTCTATGACTGTTTGACATAGAGGGATCTTACAAAACTCATACCGTGAAAGTTGTTTAATGATTAATCTGCTAGTGATTGTTTTTAAAATACTTAAAGTTATCATCATAAAAAAGGAGGAGATTGTTGAAACAAGTTTGGTTCATACCATGAATCCTCCAAAAGGTTTTGATGTTAACAAAGTATTAAAAATCAATTAGGATTTCTAATTAGATTGTTTCTATGTGCAGACTTATATTTACTTGATGAACTACTTCTGACGTAGGAAGGCTTTGGTTCGATTCTAATAAGTCTGGTGGGAAATGTATGATCAGAGTGAGGTATCTAGTACACTTCATCATCAGTTGCATGCTACTTGTAACAGCCCGGGCCCCTCGCAAGGCAATCCCAGCACTACCACCTCACGATCTTCTCTACCCCCTCTCTAGTAGAGTTTTTTCCTTCCGTGGGAATCGAACCCTGTACCCTGGGGTTCAAGTACATGTTCATTCCATTCCCACTACCAATTGAGCTACTAGCTCAATTGGTAGTGGGAATGGATTGAACAAGTACTTGAACCCCAGGGTACATGGTTCGATTCCCACGGAAGGCAAAAACTCTACTAGTGAGGGGGGTAGAGAAGATCATGATGTGGCAGTGCCGGGATTTCCTTGCGAGGGGCCCGGGCTGTTACAAAAAAAGGCGCCTTTTTATGTAACAGCTCGGGCCCCTCGCAAGGCAATCCCGGCATTGCCACCTCACGATCTTCTCTACCCCCCTCTCTAGTAGAGTTTTTGCCTTCCGTGGGAATCGAACCCTGTACCCTGGGGTTCAAGTACATGTTCATTCCATTCCCACTACCACTTGAGCTACTAGCTCAAGTGGTAGTGGGAATGGAATGAACATGTACTTGAACCCCAGGGTACAGGGTTCGATTCCCACGGAAGGCAAAAACTCTACTAGAGAGGGGGGTAGAGAAGATCGTGAGGTGAAAGTGCTGGGATTGCCTTGCGAGGGGCCCGGGCTGTTACACTACTGCTACTTCAGATGATGGGTAGTGTCAACCCAGTCTTTATTAACACGAGACTCGATATTTACTGACATTATCTTCTGCAGGTTGTGTTGTACTTGAATCTTCGATGAAACCTCTGTACAATGATCATGTTCAATAGACAACCCAGTTGCTGAAAGTTCCCACACTTGTTTTATTGGAAAAAATGATGTACTAGAGTATTTGGTCTGATTATAGCAGTTAAGGAAGCTCCAACGTCTATATTTCCTCTACTATAAAAGGAACAGAAGATGTAAAGATCAACTCAAGAAATAATGTTGCAACTACAACAGAGATATACACTTACTGAAATCAGAAGCAAAACTACTAAGAGAGTTCTTATTTTTGTAGCTTAAGATTTTCTATAATAGTGTGTTGTATCATTTTTAAACACCTCTTATTTCTATCAAGTTTTATTGTAAGTAATTTCTTCTTTAAACAATCAGTTTAGATATAAAGTCTTTTGTTGTGGGCTTGAGCAAAGGTTAAGTCTTGAATAAGTGGTTCAAGAAAATGCATAGTCTTAGACACAAGCTCTAAGTAAGGGAAAAGTATTTGACAGATGGTCTAAGCAGGAAGTCTTAATTAAGAGATGATTAAGCATGGTAAAATCTTAAACATGAGCTTTAAGCAAAGGAGTAGTATTATACAAGTGTGTATAAGCAAGTGTAATCATATTGATTATAGTGGAAAATATATTGCTTGTCAATGGGACTGGAGTACTCTCAGTTGGGAGAGGAATCAGGATAGCTAATGTATGTTTTGTGCATCTTTACTTTACTTCTGAGTCTTATTTTGTTGCACCTATTTTTTAGATTCTGAATATTGGTTTAGAATCTGAACTCTGGTTCAGAAGAAATTTTATTTTTGCAAACACAATTCAACCCCCCTTCTTGTGTGTTTTTCTTACCTGTTAGAATTATTTTGATTCTAATCCTCTAATAGTTTTGATGATAACAACTATTCTTCTATAAGAATAGAAGTTCTAAATATGTGTTGAAATTAACTTCTTAAAATGTGCATTGTAGAAGTTCTAAAAAAGGAAGTTCTTATAAGGAAAGCATTTTACAATAGAAGCAGACTTGTGCTCTTATGTAAAAGATATATGAGTTATAGAGAATCTCTCATTTAAAGACTTCATTAAAGCTGCGTACCCAAATTGATATACTCTGATTCATGCCTAGAAGATTGTGATTCTCTCATTAAATATTAATTAAAGAAAATCTGAATAAATGCTGGGAACAAGTATCTCTTATTTTGGAAGGAATTTATGGCATTAACTTATATCCTAATCAAGATGTAGATGTTTCCAACGACTACATTAATCAAGCTACTATATAAAGGAATCAAGCTGAAGATTTGCGCTCTGGCTCTTACGTTATATCTTCATTATCTTTCATACTGCTCTTAAATATATTGTAACAAATCACTTAGTAATAAAAGCTTATTAGAAGCAATATAATTACTTCATTTTATCCTTGTAAAAGATACGCTCAATTTTTCCTTGAGTGACTAGTTTAAGTCAGTATACTCAAGAATACATTGACTGTAGATCTTTGTGTGTATTCAAATTTGAATAGTGGATTAAGACCTCGTTGATAGAGGCAAAATCACCTTGGCGGGTGTACTGGATGTAGTTTGAGTTCAAATGAACCAGGATAAATCAAAGTGTTTTTAATGCCATTTTTATTAGTTATTGACAACCCAATTCCAACCCCCTTCCTTGTGTTTTACGCTCCTTCAATTGGCATCAGAGCTCTAGGTTCTGAGATACACACTTAACTGTGTCAGTAAAAGATCCAGAAGTTAAAACACAATGGCATACGCTAGAAACAACAACAATGACTACCAAAATGACAAGATCAATGCAACCTCCACTGTTCAATGGTGACAACTTTGATTACTGGAAGGATGTTCTGGAAAGTTTCTTTTTGGCTCTGGATGAAGATCTTTGGGATATGATGACAGATGGATACATTCATCCTATTGGAATAGATGGTCAGAAAATTGAAAGAAAGAACATGACAGCTCAACAGAAGAAAGAATTCAGAAACCATCACAAGGCTAGAACCATATTTCTGAGTGTTATTTCATATATAGAATATGAGAAGATCACAAACAGAGAATCAGCCAAACATATGTTTAACTCCCTGAGGATGACACATGAAGGCAACACTCAAGTAAAGGAGACAAAAGCTCTGGCTCTCATCCAGAAGTATGAAGCATTCAAGATGGAAGAAGATGAAACAATTGAGAAGATGTTCTCAAGGTTTCAAATTCTAGTTGCTGGACTGAAAGTTCTGGACAAAGGCTACTCAACATCAGATCATGTGAAAAAAAATTATCAGAAGCTTGCCAAAGGCTTGGAGACCTATGGTCATTACTTTGAAGCTATCAAAAAATCTGAACGAAATATATCTAGAAGAACTGATCAGCTCTTTGAGAAGTCATGAGATAGAACTAGAAGAGGATGAACCCCAGAAGAAAGGTAAGTCTGTTGTTCTTAAATCTAACAAATCTGATTCTAAAGCTTTTGCAGGCAGAAGAAGAAGAAAGTTTTGGCTCATCGGAAGAAGATGAACTATCTCTTCTATCCAGAAGAGTTCAACAACTCTGGAAGCATCGTTAGAAGAAGTTCAGAAATCCCAGAAGATCAAGCAATCATTCTGAAGCATCCTCTGGTCACAAGAAATCCAGAAGCAAAGAAGTAGTTTACTACGAATGCAAAGAACCTGGACATTACAAGAGTGACTGTCCTAAACTCCAGAAAGAGAAACCCAGAAAGAAATTCAACAGAGAAAAGAACAAGAGTCTCATGGCAACATGGGATGATTTAGAATCATCTGAAGTTGATTCAGACTCAGAAGATGAACATGCAAACATTGCATTAATGGAAAAAATACCAGAAGATGTTCAAGCATCAGAATTAGAGTCAGATTCTGACACAGAAGAGGTATTCTCTAAATTTTCTAGATCTCAATTAGAAGATAGCCTCTCAGAAATTCTTGAAAAATATCAGAAGCTTCAATTCAAATACAAAGACATGAAACAAAGTCTAGTATCTAAATTAGAAGAAGTTAGAAAAATTTAGTCAGAAAACTCTGAGCTGAAAGAAAATATTTTTGAATGTAAAAAATTCTTTTGAAAAACTTAAAGCTCGGAAGGAATCTGAATCAGAAGTTCTACTTAATTCTGATAGTATCATAAATCAATATGATTACAATTTTCAAAAATTTCTAGCTTAAAACATAGACATAAGCAAAATTGCCTCTATGATCTATGGAGTTAGCAGAAATGGTAGAAGAGGTATAGGCTATGTGAAAACTAAAGGAGAGGAAACTCTGAAGCTTAAAAAGATTGATGACATGGTCATAAAAGTTAATACTCCTTTAAGTTCTCATTTTACCTATGGTTATAATCATGATCTAAAATATACTAGTGAGTCATCTTGTTCTACAAGTTCTGATATGAAACGTAAAATCAATCAGAAGTTTGTAAAAACTAACAAACAAGGACCCAGAAAGATATGGGTACCCAAAGATAAAATTGTGTATGTTGCAGATGTCTTTAACATTCAAACTGAAACACCAATCCTGGTACCTGGACTCTGGATGCTCATGACACATGACGGGTGTAACACCCCAAAATTTGCCCTCTCATTTTCATGCCATTTAGCATATCATTTCATACATTGCATTGCATTTAGATCACAATTGCATCATAAATATACATGAATATACATCTCCATTTGAGCTTTCACAGGTTACGACTGGCCTTTATTTCTTCATGCGGAACATGCACAAGAATCTCAGAAGAAGCCAAAAGTTCTCGGTTGATTCGAGGAGTTTAAGCAGAATATCAGTTTTATGGTGCAGTTTGCAAAAGTTGTAACTTATGCTCGGAAACTCATTTTGGCTTGAATCTCAATAGTTTAGATTGTTTCGGTATTCTCTACAACTTTTGTGTTCGGCTCGGAGGCCAATTCATCAAGGAAATGGCGGGAATTATTTGTTTTTTGAAATTTCGGTTTCGCCGATTAACTGTGCTAGCGGTATTCAAGAGTTCGTAACTTCTGATTGGGTGAACATGTCTGAGAGATTCATATGCCAAACGTTCCGTCTTGATATCCTTTCCAACTTTTGGATTTTGGCCGAGAACTAATTCTTTGAAGACGATCTCAGAATGTGCGAGTCTTTAGAGTCGACATAGTGAAAAACAGTGTTGAACCGGTGAGTTTTGAACACTAAACAATTCATAACTCTTGGCTCGTTCATCGAATTGATGTCATTTCGGTACCTAAAATTCCATTTAGATGTTATCTTCATTATGTGAATTCAGTTTGGGTTAGGTCCAAGCGGAAGGATCTCGAAAATGCGAATTACCAGTAAGGTTCTTTGATGCAGTGCATTGTCTGTCAGATTTTGTAAAATTCATAACTCGGTCAATTTTCATCGGATTTCACCCATTCTTGAAGCGTTGGTTCACAAATTTTATCCTCTTCAAGTTCAAAGACAAACACGAGTTCGAACAGTGCTCCAAAGATTGTCGTTTTGGGTTATTTCACAAAACTGAAGTGTTGAACCGAAGAAAAAGGGTGAAAGTGGTTTCACGAGAAAATTCATATCTCCCTCATCGTTTGTGCAGTTGAGCTTACATTTTAACACCAGGTCACTGACTCATAGATTTACAACTTTGCTGACAAAGTCGAGTCGAGTTTATGCTCCAGAGAGGTTGACCTAGTCACATTTTCGAGTAGCGGACACCAAATAAGCCGAAAAAACAACTTATTCAGTGACGTCTTGCAGCTTAAATGTATCGATCGCACTCGATTTTGATCGTATGACGTTCGTTCTTTTTGTATTGCAACCGTGATTCATAGGCAGACGATGTTGTGGAAGGCTCAGAGTCGAAATTTCTTGCCAAAGATATTGTTATTTTCACTTAAGCCGAAATTCTACCTTTTGCCTTTCATTTTACAGTCCACTATATATTCTTTTGACCCACAATTTGTCTCATAACTTCAATCATAATTTACAAACACCAAAAAAACTCTCACAAACTCTCTCTAAAGGATCGAAGTTCATTCTCTCAACTCTTTCTCAAGAACACAACAACAACTTCATCAAGAACTCAAGAGCACAACAATTCCGATCAAGCTTCCGGTAGCCGAGCCGCCACAAACCACCACCTCCGATCAACTTTACCACCGTGCGACCACCATCTTCTGCCGCTGGCAGCCGCGCGACCTCTCCCCCTATCCTCCGTTCATGATCACGTCTCACTTTCTTCGGATTCACAATTTCTTCATCGATTCTTCATTCGGTAAGCTTCTTAAACTTTAATTCATGAATAATTGTTGCATTGTTTCTTGAATTGAATTTACAAGTTGAATTAATATTGTGGAGATTATGTGCATTGATTCTTGATGTGGTTGTTGATTGATGCTTGATTAATTGATCCTAATAATTGTTGTTGTGCATAATTGGAAATAATTGTTAAAATTGGCATAGAATAATCGGTGCATGTTAGGTGTTTGACAAAATTCTTAAGAGAATTAATTATTGTGACTTGATATTGATTGAAGTGCTTGACTTTTAAATTCATGTTTGTTTCAATGTGCAAATTTGAAATAGGATATGTTGAGGCTTAATTGTTGATGTTGTTCATGTGCCGCGTGTCGAAAAATGCATTTTGGTCATAACTTCCTAACCGTAATGCGTTTTCGCGAATGTAAATAGTGTAAATTGACTTTGTTGATTATTCCGGAGCCATTGGTAAGCTTTTTAGTCGATTTCGGACAATTTTTTCCAGCTATTTCGCTACTGCCAGCCGACGAAATCGGCCAAAAAGTATCACTTCCGAGCGGAATTTTCAAAAACCGATTGCATATTTGAATTTGTTGGCACGTTTGCAAGTTACCATGCGATTCTCGTTCAATTCTGAGTCGGTGATTTTTGACGCATTTTTCCGTTTCAAGGCTTTTTAAGTTCGGTTTGGTGCGGTTTTGATGCATTGGTCTTGTTTTGACTTGTACTTATGTTTGTTGATCATTTGCCATTCATTGCATGTAAATTTGTTCGATTCCGGTTTGAGTTTGCATGTTGTTTATGTTAGAGTATAAGTGCTGCCCCGTTTTGAAACATAAATTTCAATGTCTGTCCATGACTCATATATTCATCTTTCTACTTGATTTTGAGTTGTGAGGGATAGGTGAAACTTCCGGTTGCACCTCTTTTGGGTTTCTAATGTGTTTGTTGAGTTCATGCATGGTTCTCGCAAAGATCTTAACGACGGTCGTTTGGTTGGTATTCCACTTTATTTGTGGGATACCTTTGGATTCAAATGATATTTTGTGTCGTTGTTTCTGTTTCGATTATGGTGGATTTTTACAAAGCAATTATGGAAGATAAGTATTTATTTTGCTTATGGAGATTAGAAGACCTTGCTTGAAGGTTTTTTGAATTTCTTTTATGTGAAGAATCGGTACTTCGATCAAGTAAGTAATTTCGACTTTCCACTTTTAATGCATCATTATAGTTTGTATGAGGCTTAGGATCATATAACTTAAGGTGCATATTGAGCCCTCCCACCCGAGGCATTGAATTTATTTATGATTTTTTATTATATGTGTCGATTTCGGAGCTTAGGGATTAGGTTACGGATTGTAGAATTCACTTCCTTTCGCTTTCCCTTAAAATGCCGTTTTTTGCTCGTTTCGTCGCAATTATTAAAAATAGTTTTAGGCGTGATAAAATTCTGGAAAAATTCATGATTTATCCTTATCCTCTTAATTATTTTTTCATATTTTTTTATTCTAGGTTTGATTGGCTTTAGTAATTAATTCGGATTTTTCATTCCAGGCTGTCCCAAAAGGAATAGTATTGACATAAGAGACCAAAATCAATTATTCCCAATAAGTGTGAGACCTATTATTTTTTTGTGATTAACCACTAAAATTTGTGACATTTTGATGCTCCTTAGGAATTTTTTCCATAATTTTTGGTACAATTTTTGATCCACTTTGTGGAGTTGTTTTTCGGCGATCATGCCTTGCTATCTTGATCATCAAGTAATTGTTTTGGCATTTTGGTGCATAATTTTGTAAAATACTTTTATAATATGTTAAATACTAACTTCAAAATTCCAGGGATTTAATTTCATAATTTTTAAATCCTTTTTGCTATTTTTCCATGTCACCTAGATCATAGGTTGATATATGTGTTTATTTGCTCCATACCCTAGATGATAGGAAGGCATTCATCCCATTAGCTTGAGAGAATTTTTGGTAAATTTTAGGAGTTGATTATAGGTCATTTATAGGTCCTTAATGTTGCACCCCAAAATTTGCCCTCACAATACAAGACTTTGTGTGCTAAGAAGGTTCACAAGGTTCACAAGATTCATAATGTTTATAAGACCTTTCATGAAGTTCATGAAGTCTACAAGTTACTTTATGAGGTTCACAAGATTCACAATACTTACAATACCTTTCATGAGGTTCATGAAGTCTACAAGTCACTTTATGAGGTTCACAAGGTTCACAAGATTCACAATGCTTACAAGACCTTTCATGAGGTTCATGAAGTCTACAAGTCACTTTATGAGGTTCACAAGGTTCACAAGTTTCACAAGACATTTTATGCTGGTTCACAAAGTTCACAATTGGTCAGAAGAGTTGACAAATCCTTCAGACAATGCACCTCCTAAGCAGTGCATCCAAAACTAGGGTTTTGACTTTAATCAGGCTAGATGGACTTCCAAGACTTCAAGTGAGCTTCATAACATCTTACATGTGTGTAAGAACCCCCATGACAAGTTTCAAGACTTTTCTCAAAAGTTTGCTCAGTCAGATGATCAGATAAGTCAAAATCAGTCAAAGCAGTTAAAAAGTCAAACTGAGGTCAACTGTGGTCAAACCAAAGTCAAAATTCATGATTTTTTGCCAACATCAAGTATATGAAGTAAAATTCATCATTTGATCAAGGGTTGATCATGATTCATCAAGGAGATTTCAAATCATCAAGAATCAGGAGTTTCTAAATTAGGGTTTCCTCAGTAAAAGTCAACTGAACTTTGACCAGCCATAACTTTCACATGCTTCATCACCAAGTCTCCATCCAAAGCTAATTTTGAAGGAAATTTAATTCTCTACAACTTTGTGTCTCACAAGCCAAGCCCAAAAATGCTTCATTTGGAAGGTATGAGCTAAGACATTATAGGTCCTTTTGAAAGTCAACAAAAAGTCAACAACTTCAAAAGGGCATAACTTGAGAATGGTAAATGATATGGACATGAAACCAGTGGGGTTGGTTAGAGGACTCTTCAAGATTTCCAAAATGTCCAAGAACACCCTCATAGTATTAAAATTGAGGGTAAGAGACAGGTTGCCATTGATTGTTCTTCAATTGAAGAAGAAAGACCTGATAAGGTTAATCCACCTCAACACCAGAAATGTAGAAGGCAGTTTATCAAGTTTAGCACTCCAATGTCACAAGTTCTGCAATGCTTGTTGGAGATGAAGCTAATTTCCTTGAAAAATCCTCCTCAAAATCCTAAAACTTCCTCTCCTCGCTATAATCCCAAGGCAAGGTGTGGATATCACTCCAACTGTCCTGGACATGATACTAATAGTTGTTGGACATTGAAGAAAAAGATTCAAGACCTGATTGACGAAGGAATCCTAGAGGTTACTCCAGAAGGTCAAATTGAGTTCTACTATCGTCCATCAAACACCAAAGCTGCAAGACAAGTTGCCCAAGGTTGCAAGAAAGAAAGCCTACCTGTTCCTGTTGAGATATGGGGCACCTTGGGACATCCAAGTGGTAAATTTGATTTCATGGTGAAGTATACTGCTCCTCAAAGTTCACAGATTGCAATTGAGGACATTCAGCCAACTGGATGGGACAACATTTGAATTTTTCATTTGTAATTTCTTTTATTTGTTTGAACACTTACTATTATGTTAAACTTTTGTTTTCTTTAATGCATTGCATATGTTTGTTTTAAATTAATCCATTCGTTCCACTATATTTTGAATTATGCTTCTTATTTCTATCTTGTGATATTTAACTCCTGATAAAGCTATAAGCCTGTAGAGGGAGGATGACGAAAACAATACCATAATATTAGGCAGTATCCTTTTGAACAGACTATGCTGACGATGTACAGGCATTGTTTCAATTCCTAAACAGTGGAGATATAAGGAAGTTAATCCCTAGTCAACCCTTTTGAGCCTATGAAGTAGGAGTTTTTATTCTCGCACAAATTAAAACCCTTATTCATAACCTGGGGCAGGGTAGTTACTCGGTTAACTCAAATATGCCAATTATCTGTGTTGTACACAACTAATGATGGTTCCCTGTAATCATTAAACCTGACAGTCAATATCCAGCAAAAGAAAAGCTTACTAAGTCAAAACCTATGAAGGAGACTTAGTAAAACATTAAGACATCCCGCTGACTGTAACCTTAAAATAAGCAGTTCAGGCAAAAAGAAGGGATAATAAAGTCAAAAAAGAAAAAAAAAGAGATCACTATGAATCCTCAACAAAGAAAGAGGACTGAATGTTCAAATAAATTTTGGGTTTCTGAACCATCACAAATGTCAGTGTTACAATTCCAAACTCATTTAAGCCTCAATGCATAAGTTAACTGAGTATAGGACTGAAGAACGTCATGGAGATTGGGTTGGGTACAAATAAAATTTGAGCCTTTATCCTTTGTTTTTTAAACCATGAACCAGGCCACGTTATAACCCTTTAAAAGTCCTAACTGAAGCATGGTTAGTTCGAAAGTGTACTGCTACAAAAAAGGTATCCTGACTCCTTTAGGGCTTGTTATAAAATTTGAGTTAATATCACAGTTTTCTAAAAAAAAAAAAAAATTTTAAAATAATTCTTTTTCAAAATTTCAAGACAGACATAAGCATTGCATTTCTGAACATATTTGTTTACATATACTTGAGTGTTTGATAAATAAAGAAACTTACAGGATGAATGTTCAAAGTCCTTCCGATAAACAAAGTTGCTTCCTGGATCAAAGTCCATGTATACAAAGGGGCATAATCATTATCTCCCAATCAAGGGGGCAGGCCATGATACTGCCTAACTCATTTGGGGCAATCAGGACAAGATTCAACTATGTTTAAACAGCCAGAGGCAGATCTCCTCATCTATCTGAAGTGCCAAGGGTAACATTACAGAAGTCATAATGCCAGGGGCATGGTCATTGTTTCCTAATCAAGGGGGCATACCAAGTTACTGTTCAAATCATTCGGGGCAATCAGTTCCAGATCCAACAGTGCTTAATAGCCAGGGGCAGCTCTTCTCATATATTTGAATTACCAAGGGTAACACTGCAAAGTTCATGATGTCAAGGGCATATTATTATGGGGCATTCTGCTTAGTTCTCCTGAGGTAACTACATTCAGATACTTCTCTCTTGGGACAATTCATCCTCAATCAAGGGGCAATGCTTTCTTTTCAAATCTAGTAGCCGGAGCATATATGGTCCATTACAATTTGAAGATACATTCCTCTTGTTATATTACCTTGATTTGGAGTTCTCAGCAGAAACCATGATGGAAATTAATTGTCTACACCAGAAGTATCAGATGGTGTCAGTATCATGTCTTCAGATCCAGCTATGAGGATTTCTGGGAAGGTATTCCGGAAAGTTTTAGGAGCTCCAAATCCAATTGGTTATACACTCTCAAAGTTGAAAGGATTCTGTTTTCAAATTCAGCTTTACTTTTCCCTCTGAATCCAGATTTACTTTTACCCTATTTACATAAGCGAAACGTCCATTGGTTGCTTTTGAATATGATTGATGTTTACCAGAAATGCATGTATGCTTAATATGAATTGATGTTTACCAGAAATGCATGTATGCTTAATATGATTGATGTTTACCAGAAATGCATAAAAATACAGTAATGGTATTTACTAAGGACGAATGGGGGAAGGATTTCAACGAAGCTTCGCCGGTTCACCTCTACAAGACAGTTACAAACCCTCAGTAGGACAAGTCCATCTTCATAAAGTCACATCTCCTATGGAATTTATATCCATCTCTTTTATCCTCATACGGATATTCGGGAATTTACTTTCCAATAAGAGCACGACGAACGCAGACGGGAGGTTATATATACCTTAATATCCCCAGCAGACGGGAGGTTATATATGCCTTATTATCAAACAAGACGGGAACGAGTTCCTCATATTCTTCAGCAACAAATCGGGATTTATTTTCCCTGGCCAGCAGTTGCTATACGAAGATATCCAGACGCTTCCGGCAGTATCATATCATACATACATCATTTACATCATACCATAATATACATATCCATAGATACATAATACATTATTTAAGTGCATCATATTATACAAGCATACATAATGCATAAGCTAATATTGTTATACAGAATGCTACCTTGTTTTCAGGTTAATTCTCCAGCAAACAGACTTGTGATTATCAGGACTGCTTTATCCTCCTGAAAACATATCAGGACTGCTTTATCCTCCTGAAAACTTCTAGTATATCAGGATTGCTTCATCCTCCTGAAAGCATCACTACATCAGGACTGCTTCATCCTCCTGAAAGCTTATTATCTCATCAGGATTGCTTTATCCTCCTGAAAACATACTATTACCTCAGGATTGCTTCATCCTCCTGATAGCTCATCACTACCTCAGGACTGCTTTATCCTCCTCAAAGTTATCATTACTATGTCAGGACTGCTTTATCCTCCTGAAAGCATATCATCCTTCAAGATTGCTTTATCCTCCTGAAAGCTTATTATTACCTCAGGACTGCTTTATCCTCCTGACAGCTTATTGTACCTCAGGATTGCTTTATCCTCCTGAAATCATATTATTACCTCAGGGCTTCTTTATCCTCCTGAAAGCCTATTATTGCCTCAGGACTGCTTTATCCTCCTGACAGCTTCTTATACATCAGGACTGCTTTATCCTCCTGACAGCTTCTTATACATCAGGACTGCTTTATCCTCCTGACAGCTTCTTATACCTCAGGACTGCTTTATCCTCCTCAAAGTTATCATTACTATGTCAGGACTGCTTTATCCTCCTGAAAGCATATCATCCTTCAGGATTGCTTTATCCTCCTGAAAGCTTATTATTACCTCAGGACTGCTTTATCCTCCTGAAAGTTATCATGACTACATAAGGACTGCTTCATCCTCCTGAAAACATATCACTACATCAGGATTGCTCCATCCTCCTGGAAGCATGTTATCTACATCAGGACTGCTTCATCCTCCTGAAAACTATCATCATTACCTCAGGACTGCTTCATCCTCCTGAAAGCATACTATTACCTCAGGACTGCTTCATCTTCCTGAAAGCTATCATTATACCTCCATAGTTTGGATTGCTTTATCCTCCAATAAATGCATCTGAAGAACTTTTCTCCAAGTTGCATCTTTAAGCCCACTCAAGCATATACAACCAACCATCAATATCAGTTTACGCACCGGTGAGTGCAAATTTTTGGGCTTTTATTTTCAATCCCCTTCAACCTTCCAGGTCACGACTGGCAAATATACCAATCTAACCCTTCAGGTTTCAGAAAATTGAACAGGGGCAGCTGTTGCACCCCAAAATTTGCCCTCACAATACAAGACTTTGTGTGCTAAGAAGGTTCACAAGGTTCACAAGATTCATAATGTTTATAAGACCTTTCATGAATTTCATGAAGTCTACAAGTTACTTTATGAGGTTCACAAGGTTCACAAGATTCACAATACTTACAAGACCTTTCATGAGGTTCATGAAGTCTACAAGTCACTTTATGAGGTTCACAAGGTTCACAAGATTCACAATGCTTACAAGACCTTTCATGAGGTTCATGAAGTCTACAAGTCACTTTATGAGGTTCACAAGGTTCACAAGTTTCACAAGACATTTTATGTTGGTTCACAAAGTTCACAATTGGTCAGAAGAGTTGACAAATCCTTCAGACAATGCACCTCCTAAGCAGTGCATCCAAAACTAAGGTTTTGACTTTAATCAGGCTAGATGGACTTCCAAGACTTCAAGTGAGCTTCATAACATCTTATATGTGTGTAATAACCCCCATGACAAGTTTCAAGACTTTTCTCAAAAGTTTGCTCAGTCAGATGATCAGATAAGTCAAAATCAGTCAAAGCAGTTAAAAAGTCAAACTGAGGTCAACTGTGGTCAAACCAAAGTCAAACTTCATGATTTTTTTGCCAACATCAAGTATATGAAGTAAAATTCATCATTTGATCAAGGTTTGATCATGATTCATCAAGGAGATTTCAAATCATCAAGAATCAGGAGTTTCTAAATTAGGGTTTCCTTAGTAAAAGTCAACTGAACTTTGACCAGCCATAACTTTCACATGCTTCATCACCAAGTCTCCATCCAAAGCTCATTTTGAAGGAAATTGAATTCTCTACAACTTTGTGTCTCACAAGCCAAGCCCAAAAATGCTTCATTTGGAAGGTATGAGCTAAGACATTATAGGTCCTTTTGAAAGTCAACAAAAAGTCAACAACTTCAAAAGGGCATAACTTGAGAATGGTAAATGATATGGACATGAAACCAGTGGGGTTGGTTAGAGGACTCTTCAAGATTTCCAAAATGTCCAAGAACACCCTTATAGTATTAAAATTGAGGGATATGTGCCCTTGCAAAGTTGGGAAATTTTTGGTTGGTTTATGAAGAAAATGGAGGTCTAAAACCAATTTCTTCCAAATGGGCTTGCCAAATAATGACCCAATCCATACAATAACTTCATGCACGACCCAAGTCAATAAAAATCAGATTTTTTATTTTATTTTTATTTATTTTGATTTAATTCATTAAAAATCATTTTAAATAAAAATAAAATATAAAAGTCTAAGATTTAAATTGGATTAAGCTTCTAGAAAATCATAAATATGATTGGAATTGAAGGGGAAATAAGATCATGTTGATTTGCCAAAAATAGAAGGTGTTTATACAAAAATATTTGAATTTTAAAGGCTTATCATTTTGAATCTTTTTGAATCAAATCTTCTACACAAGTATCCAACTTTTTGACCTAAATTGATCATCCTATAAGTACTTAACACAAACCTAATGCAAGCCACGAATTTTCTGCCTCCCAAGAGTAAGTTTCATAAACCAAAAAACCTCTCAAAAACTCACATTCGGTTTCAATCTTTCAGGGCATTTGAAGGTAATTTGAGCACATAACAATGATCCTTGGACATCATTGAGTGGAAACCAATACCTATTTGCATCCAAAACCACTCATATGGCATAAACCGAATCATGTTTGTTCTTGAATATGAATTTTTCGATTCCACTAATTCAATGTATTTTAATGAATTTTGCTTGTTTAATCATGTTTGTGATGTTGTATAGAGTGTTTCTGGACAGTTAAATCGAAGTTTCAGTGCTTGAGTTGCAAACGGCCATGGCTAGGGTTAGAGCTTCAAAATTAGGGGTTCATGGAATACCTAATATAAATAACTAATGAACTCATATTTGGACTGTAATCATTGCATAGATCATGTTTGCAGGTTCAATTTGATGAAATTTTACTTGTAGGATGATGTACAGGATTCGCAGGTTTAAAACGCAGGAGAATTCGTAGGAATTTTCCCAGGAAAATTCGCAGGAAATCCTACGAATTCAAGGTTGAAGATGAAGTTATGCTGGCGCCAAAATTCAAATTTAAAAATTGTTTTAAAATATTATGATATAGTTTCTATTTTATTTCACAAGCCTGATGCTTGTCCCAGTGGAGGGAGGTGCGCATGTATTGCTTGAGGACCTGCGTTCGAGTCCTGGTTTCACCATCTTTTTGTTATTTTTCATGATATTTATTGGTTTTAATATATAATCAATTATAGCCATTACATTACCAGAAGCGCCCTCCCGGCTGGATGGAAAGGATGTTTGTGTGTATTGTAAGGGACCTGGGTTCGAATCTCCCCAGGCCCTTTTGTGTTATTTTTATTTTTGCTGTGATTTGTTTCAGGTTGAGAACAAAAGGGATTAGTCCCTTGTTTTTACTGCCTGCGCGCGCATGGCCCAGTGGATGGAGGGCAGGTCTTGGAGTCTGCAAGCTTAGGGACTGGGTTCAAATCCCAGCCCCAGCAGGTTTTTATTTTCTCATTCTTTTCCTTATTTTTTAATTTAATTAATATTCTATCTTAAATAAATTCAAATAATAAAGGGTATATTCATATTATTTTTAAACTCATTTTTTTTATGTTATAAGAAAACTCATTTATTCTTTTTTTTAAAATTATTAATATTACTATTAAATTATATATGTAATTATTGTATTATTCTAAAAAATGTATACAAAACCCTAATATTTTACAAACCCTAATTTATTTTTTTCTAAACAATTAAAAAACCTAATTTTATTTTGTGATTTTAATTTCTAATTTTTGTAAATATAATTGTATGATCATATTTTTTTCATGTACATATTTTATTTAATTAAATTTTGTAAATACAATCATAATTAACCCTATTTTTTATAATATATAAATATCCTATCATTGTTTATAATTAAATATATATGTAAATAATTTCTATTATATATTTAAAATTGCTAATTTAATTTTTATAATTTATTTTTATGTTCATAATTAATTTTATAATTTATACTTAACTTAAAATTTTATAATAATTATTCATATTTTTCTATTAACCATTAAAATTTTATTTATTATAATCTTTTTGTTTATTATTATTATTAACCATGTTTATTACTAACCCCCTCTTATTTTTAAATTATGATTATTATTATTATTTTCACTAACCCCTATTATAATTATTTATTTATTCTTGCTTATTTATTATTTTGCTATTTATTTAAATTGTTTTTTTATTATTTTTGTAATTGCTCCTGGATGTAATTTTTTGTAATATTTAAATTATTTATTCTTTATGCCATGGTTAGTAAATAGGGAGTGAAAATTATTTGTATTTAAAATTGAATTTAGATCACTTAATTCCAAAAGATAAATATTAAATTGAACACTCACACACGTAAGTCGATCTTTGATCGCCATCTCACTTCCATAAAGATACCTCTCATGTTGCCTATTACAAAAAGGTCAAGTAGGGTGTATAAAGCAAAAGTCCCTCAATTTCACATCATCTAGTCCCTTAACAGATAAAAGATCAAGTCCCTTTCGAATGTTGCCTTCATAATGGTCTTGTCCCTTTCGAATAATGATGACAGTCCCTTCAAAATGCTTAATACACCCTACAGTTGCCTTCATTAAAACAGATGTCCCTCACTTGTCCCTCACATCCAAGGTAATGACTACCTATTCCTTAATAATAGGGATAGTCTTACCATTTAAAGGATAAAGAACAGAAAGACTTAAACTTTAGGGTAGGTTCCTCATAGTTACTTGCTCACTATTCAAAAATTTTCAAATACTTCACAAATTTCAAACAATTTTCAAACACAAGTTTTTTACGCATCCGTACATGGATCATTATCAAACTCTTATGAAAATTTTTATTCACACACTTCACATTTCAAAAACATTTTAAAGTGAGCTAAGTAACTAAGAGCCCATGGATAACCATGGATGTAAAGGGTGCTAACACCTTCCCTTTACATAACCTACCCCCCGGACCCAAAAATCTTTTAAAAGGTCTTTCCTGTTCTTTTATGCCTTTCCTTTGGATAAAATAAAAGTCGGTGGCGACTCTTGCTATCCGCAACATAACTAAAGTCAGTTCTCCCACCGTGTTACAGAACTGGCGACTCTACTGGGGATTTAATAAAAGAGGGGTACCCTTAGGAATTAGATTACTTTAAATTGTTTGCCTTGTTTGCTTTATATTATCTTGTTGGGGTGCTCTTATGTGTGAAAGGTCCTAACCCGGATCTAGTGTACCTTAGGTAAATGGCAATAGACCAAGGAAACTGTACGACGTATATCGATATGGTTGATCTGGTGGCCATAGTTAGTGTGACTTCTTGGTTGGTGCTTATGTTCCTTAAGTCAAGTTGAGGATAATATGAGGCTGCCATATGTTGTCAATGCACTAACTAACTTTTAGAACCCTAGTTATCCCATCTTGGCCTTTAGAAAAGTAGTGAGGTAACCGGCTTTGGTGCAAACTGAAGTTGGTTGACACTCGATACTACGCTCATTGAGATCTTAAACTTGGAGGGTTTTGGTTGGCAAGTAAGTTGCCTTCTGAACAACCACCCTTGTGAAGGATCAATGATATTGAGATCCCTTAGAACCTGGTTACTTTTGTAGGACAGGATGAACCTTCTAACTTCAGGGGAGGGTACTTACCTTTGAACCTCATGCAAGCCTTTAAACCTAGGGCTATTGTGTGACTTGTTTGTGTGTGCCACATGTTTGTGATTGAACATAACATCATGACATCATCATGCATCATAAGCATAGCATTTTCACTAACCATTTCAAGGACCAAAGGATTTATCTTTGTTCTTTGTTGCAGGTCATGGCTTCTGCACGTAGAAACACCATCAGGATCAACTTTGTGGGCATACCTGCCAAGCTTAAAGAGTTGGTTTCTCAAGTGTCTGATCACTCCTAGTTTATCAAGAGACATGGTCACCTATTGGATCTAGTCACTTCAGGGTTCAATGAAGACATGATGAGTGTCCTATTCCAGTTCTTTGACCCTAAGCACCATTGCTTTACATTCCCTGACTATCAGCTGGTTCCTACAATGGAAGAGTTCTCTAAACTTCTGGGTATACCTATTCTTGATCAAAGACCCTTCACAGGCTTGGAGAAGGAGCTTAAACCAGAGGTTATTGCTGCAGCTCTACATCTGAAGAACTCAGACATTGTTCTAGAAACGAGAAGCGGAGTCAAGGGTATTCTTGCCAAGGTGTTGATAGAGAAAGCTCAGTTGTTCTTGAAGGCCATGAGCTATGATGCTTTTGAGGAGATCTTAGCCTTGCTGATATATGGCTTAGTATTGTTCCCCAATCCAGATCAGTTCATAGACGTTCATGCCATCAATATATTCCTGAGTCATAATCCAGTGCCTACATTGCTTGGAGACATCCTACATTCTCTTCATACTCGTACTACAAGGGCAAGGGGGACTTTGATGTGCTGCATACCTTTGCTTTCTAGGTGGTTTATTTCTCACCTTCCTCGCTCAGTAATGAAGAATGAGCAAGGGTTCAGGTGGTCCAAGAGGATTATGTCACTCTCGCATTCAGATATTCATTGGTGCTCCAGATCTATGGAGAATGTCACTATCATTGACCGTTGTGGGGAATTTCCTAATGTGCCACTTCTAGGCATAAGAGGAGGCATCACCTACAACCCCTATCTAGCTTTACGACAGTTTGGTTACGCTCGAAGTGATGGTCCACATGACATGTTGATTCAGGGAATTGTGTTTGACTACGACAACGATCTTCAAGGTTACCGTCAGAGATTCATACGAGCATGGGGAAAAGTGAACAAGGTTGACAGCAAGACTCTGGAGCCTAAGTACACTATTCCTATGGAAGCTTATCTCAGATGGGTGCGATCTCGTGCTCAGACTCTCATGATGCCATATCCTGCTATCCTGCCAGTTACCATGGAACCTGTTGCTGAAGGAGACACTGCTTATACTATCCTTCACCCAGACATGCCTATTGATATGGAAGACTTGCAGAGATCCTGGATCCAACTGAAGGAGCAAAGGGATACTTTCGAAGCTCATTACAAAACAAGCCAAGCAAGAATCCTGGAACTAACAAAGCAACTTCATGAGGAACGGAATCTCAACTCATACCTCAACACAAAGAGGAAACGTCCATGGGAGACTTAAAACCCCGTCTCTTGTACTTATTTCATTTCATTTTCTGTAAGCCCAAGAGGTAAAACAAAGTTGTTACTAATAAAAGTTTACTTTATTGTTTGTTTAAGCAAATTTAAATCCTGCGGTCCTTGAAAACATTGCATATACATTCACATATCATCTCATTGCATCACAGGTTTATAATTGTGCACAGGTTTCTCATCTTCTCGCTGTTTATTTCAGCAATGGCTCTTGAACAAACAGTTAAGGATCTCCAGGCACAAAATGCACAGTTCCAAGAGCTAATCCTGAACCTGACCAAGGGGCAGGATGAATTGAAGACACTGCTGGCTAAGAAGAAGAATCCTGAGGACAACAAGGATGATCAAATGGAGCAATTGCAAGCTGAGATAACAGAAATGAGGATCCAGATGAATGGCCAGGTGGCTCTTATCCAAAGTTTAGCTCAGGGGCAAGAAGAGCTGAGAACCTTTGTCCAAAAACTTCAAAGTAATAGAGTCAGGGATCTAGTTGTCGGTGAACCTCTATTAAAACAAGCTGATTTGGTTGAAAGGAGGATGAGGATAAAAGAGGGTAAGAGACAGGTTGCCATTGATTATTCTTCAATTGAAGAAGAAAGACCTGATAAGGTTAATCCACCTCAACACCAGAAATGTAGAAGGCAGTTTATCAAGTTTAGCACTCCAATGTCACAAGTTCTGCAATGCTTGTTGGAGATGAAGCTAATTTCCTTGAAAAATCCTCCTCAAAATCCTAAAACTTCCTCTCCTCGCTATAATCCCAAGGCAAGGTGTGGATATCACTCCAACTGTCCTGGACATGATACTAATAGTTGTTGGACATTGAAGAAAAAGATTCAAGACCTGATTGACGAAGGAATCCTAGAGGTTACTCCAGAAGGTCAAATTGAGTTCTACTATCGTCCATCAAACACCAAAGCTGCAAGACAAGTTGCCCAAGGTTGCAAGAAAGAAAGCCTACCTGTTCCTGTTGAGATATGGGGCACCTTGGGACATCCAAGTGGTAAATTTGATTTCATGGTGAAGTATACTGCTCCTCAAAGTTCACAGATTGCAATTGAGGACATTCAGCCAACTGGATGGGACAACATTTGAATTTTTCATTTGTAATTTCTTTTATTTGTTTGAACACTTACTATTATGTTAAACTTTTGTTTTCTTTAATGCATTTCATATGTTTGTTTTAAATTAATCCATTCGTTCCACTATATTTTGAATTATGCTTCTTATTTCTATCTTGTGATATTTAACTCCTGATAAAGCTATAAGCCTGTAGAGGGAGGATGACGAAAACAATACCATAATATTAGGCAGTATGCTTTTGAACAGACTATGCTGACGATGTACAGGCATTGTTTCAATTCCTAAACAGTGGAGATATAAGGAAGTTAATCCCTAGTCAACCCTTTTGAGCCTATGAAGTAGGAGTTTTTATTCTCGCACAAATTAAAACCCTTATTCATAACCTGGGGCAGGGTAGTTACTCGGTTAACTCAAATATGCCAATTATCTGTGTTGTACACAACTAATGATGGTTCCCTGTAATCATTAAACCTGACAGTCAATATCCAGCAAAAGAAAAGCTTACTAAGTCAAAACCTATGAAGGAGACTTAGTAAAACATTAAGACATCCCGCTGACTGTAACCTTAAAATAAGCAGTTCAGGCAAAAAGAAGGGATAATAAATTCAAAAAAGAAAAAAAAAGAGATCACTATGAATCCTCAACAAAGAAAGAGGACTGAATGTTCAAATAAATTTTGGGTTTCTGAACCATCACAAATGTCAGTGTTACAATTCCAAACTCATTTAAGCCTCAATGCATAAGTTAACTGAGTATAGGACTGAAGAACGTCATGGAGATTGGGTTGGGTACAAATAAAATTTGAGCCTTTATCCTTTGTTTTTTAAACCATGAACCAGGCCACGTTATAACCCTTTAAAAGTCCTAACTGAAGCATGGTTAGTTCGAAAGTGTACTGCTACAAAAAAGGTATCCTGACTCCTTTAGGGCTTGTTATAAAATTTGAGTTAATATCACAGTTTTCTAAAAAAAAAAAAAAATTTTAAAATAATTCTTTTTCAAAATTTCAAGACAGACATAAGCATTGCATTTCTGAACATATTTGTTTACATATACTTGAGTGTTTGATAAATAAAGAAACTTACAGGATGAATGTTCAAAGTCCTTCCGATAAACAAAGTTGCTTCCTGGATCAAAGTCCATGTATACAAAGGGGCATAATCATTATCTCCCAATCAAGGGGGCAGGCCATGATACTGCCTAACTCATTTGGGGCAATCAGGACAAGATTCAACTATGTTTAAACAGCCAGAGGCAGATCTCCTCATCTATCTGAAGTGCCAAGGGTAACATTACAGAAGTCATAATGCCAGGGGCATGGTCATTGTTTCCTAATCAAGGGGGCATACCAAGTTACTGTTCAAATCATTCGGGGCAATCAATTCCAGATCCAACAGTGCTTAATAGCCAGGGGCAGCTCTTCTCATATATTTGAATTACCAAGGGTAACACTGCAAAGTTCATGATGTCAAGGGCATATTATTATGGGGCATTCTGCTTAGTTCTCCTGAGGTAACTACATTCAGATACTTCTCTCTTGGGACAATTCATCCTTAATCAAGGGGCAATGCTTTCTTTTCAAATCTAGTAGCCAGAGCATATATGGTCCATTACAATTTGAAGATACATTCCTCTCGTTATATTACCTTGATTTGGAGTTCTCAGCAGAAACTATGATGGAAATTAATTGTCTACACCAGAAGTATCAGATGGTGTCAGTATCATGTCTTCAGATCCAGCTATGAGGATTTCTGGGAAGCTATTCCGGAAAGTTTCAGGAGCTCCAAATCCAATTGGTTATACACTCTCAAAGTTGAAAGGATTCTGTTTTCAAATTCAGCTTTACTTTTCCCTCTGAATCCAGATTTACTTTTACCCTATTTACATAAGCGAAACGTCCATTGATTGCTTTTGAATATGATTGATGTTTACCAGAAATGCATGTATGCTTAATATGAATTGATGTTTACCAGAAATGCATGTATGCTTAATATGATTGATGTTTACCAGAAATGCATAAAAATACAGTAATGGTATTTACTAAGGACGAATGGGGGAAGGATTTCAACGAAGCTTCGCCGGTTCACCTCTACAAGACAGTTACAAACCCTCAGTAGGACAAGTCCATCTTCATAAAGTCACATCTCCTATGGAATTTATATCCATCTCTTTTATCCTCATACGGATATTCGGGAATTTACTTTCCAATAAGAGCACGACGAACGCAGACGGGAGGTTATATATACCTTAATATCCCCAGCAGACGGGAGGTTATATATGCCTTATTATCAAACAAGACGGGAACGAGTTCCTCATATTCTTCAGCAACAAATCGGGATTTATTTTCCCTGGCCAGCAGTTGCTATACGAAGATATCCAGACGCTTCCGGCAGTATCATATCATACATACATCATTTACATCATACCATAATATACATATCCATAGATACATAATACATTATTTAAGTGCATCATATTATACAAGCATACATAATGCATAAGCTAATATTGTTATACAGAATGCTACCTTGTTTTCAGGTTAATTCTCCAGCAAACAGACTTGTGATTATCAGGACTGCTTTATCCTCCTGAAAACATATCAGGACTGCTTTATCCTCCTGAAAACTTCTAGTATATCAGGATTGCTTCATCCTCCTGAAAGCATCACTACATCAGGACTGCTTCATCCTCCTGAAAGCTTATTATCTCATCAGGATTGCTTTATCCTCCTGAAAACATACTATTACCTCAGGATTGCTTCATCCTCCTGATAGCTCATCACTACCTCAGGACTGCTTTATCCTCCTCAAAGTTATCATTACTATGTCAGGACTGCTTTATCCTCCTGAAAGCATATCATCCTTCAGGATTGCTTTATCCTCCTGAAAGCTTATTATTACCTCAGGACTGCTTTATCCTCCTGACAACTTATTGTACCTCAGGATTGCTTTATCCTCCTGAAATCATATTATTACCTCAGGGCTGCTTTATCCTCCTGAAAGCCTATTATTGCTTCAGGACTGCTTTATCCTCCTGACAGCTTCTTATACATCAGGACTGCTTTATCCTCCTGACAGCTTCTTATACATCAGGACTGCTTTATCCTCCTGACAGCTTCTTATACCTCAGGACTGCTTTATCCTCCTCAAAGTTATCATTACTATGTCAGGACTGCTTTATCCTCCTGAAAGCATATCATCCTTCAGGATTGCTTTATCCTCCTGAAAGCTTATTATTACCTCAGGACTGCTTTATCCTCCTGAAAGTTATCATGACTACGTCAGGACTGCTTCATCCTCCTGAAAACATATCACTACATCAGGATTGCTCCATCCTCCTGGAAGCATGTTATCTACATCAGGACTGTTTCATCCTCCTGAAAACTATTATCATTACCTCAGGACTGCTTCATCCTCCTGAAAGCATACTATTACCTCAGGACTGCTTCATCTTCCTGAAAGCTATCATTATACCTCCATAGTTTGGATTGCTTTATCCTCCAATAAATGCATCTGAAGAACTTTTCTCCAAGTGGCATCTTTAAGCCCACTCAAGCATATACAACCAACCATCAATATCAGTTTACGCACCGGTGAGTGCAAATTTTTGGGCTTTTGTGTTCAATCCCCTTCAACCTTCCAGGTCACGACTGGCAAATATACCAATCTAACCCTTCAGGTTTCAGAAAATTGAACAGGGGCAGCTGTTGCACCCCAAAATTTGCCCTCACAATACAAGACTTTGTGTTCTAAGAAGGTTCACAAGGTTCACAAGATTCATAATGTTTATAAGACCTTTCATGAAGTTCATGAAGTCTACAAGTTACTTTATGAGGTTCACAAGGTTCACAATACTTACAAGACCTTTCATGAGGTTCATGAAGTCTACAAGTCACTTTATGAGGTTCACAAGGTTCACAAGATTCACAATGCTTACAAGACCTTTCATGAGGTTCATGAAGTCTACAAGTCACTTTATGAGGTTCACAAGGTTCACAAGTTTCACAAGACATTTTATGCTGGTTCACAAAGTTCACAATTGGTCAGAAGAGTTGACAAATCCTTCAGACAATGCACCTCCTAAGCAGTGCATCCAAAACTAGGGTTTTGACTTTAATCAGGCTAGATGGACTTCCAAGACTTCAAGTGAGCTTCATAACATCTTATATGTGTGTAAGAACCCCCATGACAAGTTTCAAGACTTTTCTCAAAAGTTTGCTCAGTCAGATGATCAAATAAGTCAAAATCAGTCAAAGTAGTTAAAAAGTCAAACTGAGGTCAACTGTGGTCAAACCAAAGTCAAACTTCATGATTTTTTGCCAACATCAAGTATATGAAGTAAAATTCATCATTTGATCAAGGGTTGATCATGATTCATCAAGGAGATTTCAAATCATCAAGAATCAGGAGTTTCTAAATTAGGGTTTCCTCAGTAAAAGTCAACTGAACTTTGACCAGCCATAACTTTCACATGCTTCATCACCAAGTCTCCATCCAAAGCTCATTTTGAAGGAAATTGAATTCTCTACAACTTTGTGTCTCACAAGCCAAGCCCAAAAATGCTTCATTTGGAAGGTATGAGCTAAGACATTATAGGTCCTTTTGAAAGTCAACAAAAAGTCAACAACTTCAAAAGGGCATAACTTGAGAATGGTAAATGATATGGACATGAAACCAGTGGGGTTGGTTAGAGGACTCTTCAAGATTTCCAAAATGTCCAAGAACACCCTTATAGTATTAAAATTGAGGGATATGTGCCCTTGCAAAGTTGGGAAATTTTTGGTTGGTTTATGAAGAAAATGGAGGTCTAAAACCAATTTCTTCCAAATGGGCTTGCCAAATAATGACCCAATCCATACAATAACTTCATGCACGACCCAAGTCAATAAAAATCAGATTTTTTATTTTATTTTTATTTATTTTGATTTAATTCATTAAAAATCATTTTAAATAAAAATAAAATATAAAAGTCTAAGATTTAAATTGGATTAAGCTTCTAGAAAATCATAAATATGATTGGAATTGAAGGGGAAATAAGATCATGTTGATTTGCCAAAAATAGAAGGTGTTTATACAAAAATATTTGAATTTTAAAGGCTTATCATTTTGAATCTTTTTGAATCAAATCTTCTACACAAGTATCCAACTTTTTGACCTAAATTGATCATCCTATAAGTACTTAACACAAACCTAATGCAAGCCACGAATTTTCTGCCTCCCAAGAGTAAGTTTCATAAACCAAAAAACCTCTCAAAAACTCACATTCGGTTTCAATCTTTCAGGGCATTTGAAGGTAATTTGAGCACATAACAATGATCCTTGGACATCATTGAGTGGAAACCAATACCTATTTGCATCCAAAACCACTCATATGGCATAAACCGAATCATGTTTGTTCTTGAATATGAATTTTTCGATTCCACTAATTCAATGCATTTTAATGAATTTTGCTTGTTTAATCATGTTTGTGATGTTGTATAGAGTGTTTCTGGACAGTTAAATCGAAGTTTCAGTGCTTGAGTTGCAAACGGCCATGGCTAGGGTTAGAGCTTCAAAATTAGGGGTTCATGGAATACCTAATATAAATAACTAATGAACTCATATTTGGACTGTAATCATTGCATAGATCATGTTTGCAGGTTCAATTTGATGAAATTTTACTTGTAGGATGATGTACAGGATTCGCAGGTTTAAAACGCAGGAGAATTCGTAGGAATTTTCCCAGGAAAATTCGCAGGAAATCCTACGAATTCAAGGTTGAAGATGAAGTTATGCTGGCGCCAAAATTCAAATTTAAAAATTGTTTTAAAATATTATGATATAGTTTCTATTTTATTTCACAAGCCTGATGCTTGTCCCAGTGGAGGGAGGTGCGCATGTATTGCTTGAGGACCTGCGTTCGAGTCCTGGTTTCACCATCTTTTTGTTATTTTTCATGATATTCATTGGTTTTAATATATAATCAATTATAGCCATTACATTTCCAGAAGCGCCCTCCCGGCTGGATGGAAAGGATGTTTGTGTGTATTGTAAGGGACCTGGGTTCGAATCTCCCCAGGCCCTTTTGTGTTATTTTTATTTTTGCTGTGATTTGTTTCAGGTTGAGAACAAAAGGGATTAGTCCCTTGTTTTTACTGCCAGCGCGCGCATGGCCCAGTGGATGGAGGGCAGGTCTTGGAGTCTGCAAGCTTAGGGACTGGGTTCAAATCCCAGCCCCAGCAGGTTTTTATTTTCTCATTCTTTTCCTTATTTTTTAATTTAATTAATATTCTATCTTAAATAAATTCAAATAATAAAGGGTATATTCATATTATTTTTAAACTTATTTTTTTTTTATGTTATAAGAAAACTCATTTATTCTTTTTTTTTAAAATTATTAATATTACTATTA
Source organism: Lathyrus aphaca (assembly GCA_963966055.1). Classification (NCBI taxonomy): domain Eukaryota; kingdom Viridiplantae; phylum Streptophyta; class Magnoliopsida; order Fabales; family Fabaceae; genus Lathyrus; species Lathyrus aphaca. Next base: position 88,471,746 of record OZ014521.1, on the reverse strand, counting down.
AATTATATATGTAATTATTGTATTATTCTAAAAAATTTATACAAAACCCTAATATTTTACAAACCCTAATTTATTTTTTTCTAAACAATTAAAAAACCTAATTTTATTTTGTGATTTTAATTTCTAATTTTTGTAAATATAATTGTATGATCATATTTTTTTCATGTACATATTTTATTTAATTAAATTTTGTAAATACAATCATAATTAACCCTATTTTTTTATAATATATAAATATCCTATCATTGTTTATAATTAAATATATATGTAAATAATTTCTATTATATATTTAAAATTGCTAATTTAATTTTTATAATTTATTTTTATGTTCATAATTAATTTTATAATTTATACTTAACTTAAAATTTTATAATAATTATTCATATTTTTCTATTAACCATTAAAATTTTATTTATTATAATCTTTTTGTTTATTATTATTATTAACCATGTTTATTACTAACCCCCTCTTATTTTTAAATTATGATTATTATTATTATTTTCACTAACCCCTATTATAATTATTTATTTATTCTTGCTTATTTATTATTTTGCTATTTATTTAAATTGTTTTTTTATTATTTTTGTAATTGCTCCTGGATGTAATTTTTTGTAATATTTAAATTATTTATTCTTTATGCCATGGTTAGTAAATAGGGAGTGAAAATTATTTGTATTTAAAATTGAATTTAGATCACTTAATTCCAAAAGATAAATATTAAATTGAACACTCACACACGTAAGTCGATCTTTGATCGCCATCTCACTTCCATAAAGATACCTCTCATGTTGCCTATTACAAAAAGGTCAAGTAGGGTGTATAAAGCAAAAGTCCCTCAATTTCACATCATCTAGTCCCTTAACAGATAAAAGATCAAGTCCCTTTCGAATGTTGCCTTCATAATGGTCTTGTCCCTTTCGAATTATGATGACAGTCCCTTCAAAATGCTTAATACACCCTACAGTTGCCTTCATTAAAACAGATGTCCCTCACTTGTCCCTCACATCCAAGGTAATGACTACCTATTCCTTAATAATAGGGATAATCTTACCATTTAAAGGATAAAGAACAGAAAGACTTAAACTTTAGGGTAGGTTCCTCATAGTTACTTGCTCACTATTCAAAAATTTTCAAATACTTCACAAATTTCAAACAATTTTCAAACACAAGTTTTTTACGCATCCGTACATGGATCATTATCAAACTCTTATGAAAATTTTTATTCACACACTTCACATTTCAAAAACATTTTAAAGTGAGCTAAGTAACTAAGAGCCCATGGATAACCATGGATGTAAAGGGTGCTAACACCTTCCCTTTACATAACCTACCCCCCGGACCCAAAAATCTTTTAAAAGGTCTTTCCTGTTCTTTTATGCCTTTCCTTTGGATAAAATAAAAGTCGGTGGTGACTCTTGCTATCCGCAACATAACTAAAGTCAGTTCTCCCACCGTGTTACACTTAATTCCAGTTATAGGTCACTTTTTGAACCATGTTTCATTTGGTTTATTTTGGTGTTTCAAAGTGCATACTTATGTGAACTAATTTTGCCTTAAACTTGTTTCTCTTCTCCTCTAATTGTTAACATGAATTATGTGGAAATCATTAATTCCTATCCATACATTCTAATTGCATCTCATATATTTTATGATACTGACCCATACTCATCTCATGCACATTTACATGGCATTCATTCTTAACTTGCATCATTTGCGATCTTATGCGATGTTTGTTCATTTGCCCTCACATTTTATTCTCCTAGCTCCGTATGCTTAAACCATTGCATCCATGATGATATATTCATTCATACTCATTCATGAGTATTAACTACTGACTTTAATACTCATTTCATGTATTAATTCATGCTTGTAAGCCATACGCATTCATACTTCATCCATAAACCCTAATTTGCATTCATGTGAACTTAGGTGAACTTTTTGTACATAGTTTGTCATAGTTTGAACTTGTGAGTTATCCTAGAATCCTTAGGGACTTATAGCATGTAGCTACTGACTTTAGAAGTCATATAACCTTTAGGTACCTTCACCTTTAGACTTAGGTCTTATTTTGAACCCTAGTTCCATTCTAGGACGTTTATGGTACTTAATCGCTTTTATGCTTTGATTTTACTTTCAATATGCATTGTCATGCTAACCTTTGTTTTGTAGGGGTGAAGATTGAGGTAAGCCTCACTTCATTCCTATCTCTTATGCATTATAATTCTGTTTTCCTTAGCACGTTGTGCTTTGCTCTTAGGCTTTCCCTTTCTTGAGACAACTTAACTTCCTTAGGAAGTAAGTTAGTTTCTAACTCTCTTTTCTTCTTTTCCTTTTCTTCCTTAGGATTAGAAAATCTCACAAACCATTAGGACCACATTTTGAATATAATAATTAAATTAGGGTTGTGTCTTAGTCCCTTAGTTTTTCCCTTTTTCCACTTGAGTCCTTCTTTCTCACCTCACAAATAAAATAATAAAATACTTAATAAAGGTTGAATGTTCTTATACGCCATGAGACTTTGTTGCGAAGTACTTATACGCGTCCTGTTTCGGGGCGAGGTGTAAGTATTTACCATGATGGATAGGTCTTAGTATGAGAACGTTCACAAACAAATTCAAAACACTTCTCATAAAAGATAAAAACAAACAATAAGCAACTATCCTCCGGGAACTTCTTTTCTCATCTCATTCATTCTGATCACGGACTTGCGACGACTTGTCTCGCATGCAAGATGGTAAATGCACTCGTACCAGACGAGTCTGCAACACCTGAGCATAGACATATGCAGTTCCAGCTATAAAAAACACAAACAAATAGTTCCTGCCTTAGTTAGGCGAACTACGTCGACTCTGATCCTCATTTTCCCGATGAGGTACGTAGGCAGCGGGGTATGGCCCGTTCGAGCACATTCTTTATTTTCCCTACATTTTCCCCATTCTTTCTTTTTGTTCTTTTCCAATTCCCTTTCTCATTTCCATTCCCATTCCATTTAGCAGTTCATTTTCTCAGTAGCTTTATTCTTTCTCACCCTTTGAAACAAAACAAGCAAGCGTTGATCCCGTCGGGTACGGCAGGCGGTCTGGGGTGCTAATACCTTCCCAGGTCGTAACCGACTCCCGAACCCAGATCTTTGGTTCGCAGGACCTTGTCCTTTCCTTCTTCCTCAGGTTTGTGCAGCATTACCTTTCCCATTCCTTCATGATAAAAATGTCTGGCTGGCGACTCTACATTTTCCGCGCCACTTTCGCGTTTGTACTAGGATGAAAATCTCGGGAGCGACAGCTGGCGACTCTGCTGGGGATCAAACCCAGAATCTCTGGTTTCCCTTGTAGAGTCAATCCTAGCGCCTATTTGATTTTGTTTCTTTGGGTGGTTATCTGTTTGTTGCTGTGAGCTTTAGTTTAGCTTTACTGTTTCTATTTACAGTTTTTTACTTTACACTTTACTTTACCGCATTTATTTACCGCTTTCAGTATTTATTTTCCATGCATCATATTATACTGGACTATCTGGTTGTGTTGGTTTTCATTTTTTCTGCGGGATGGGAATTACTGTGAGATAAGCCAAATACCCGACTTGAGTGCACTATAGGATTAGCATGGACAAACATTGTACTCCCATGGTATCTCACCATGATGAGTGGCGATGTGTTCCACACCTAGATTGCGACCGTCTTGGAACTATTCTGTGTGGGGATTACCCCACTTCAGGGTATGACCTTGATAGTTATGTGCATCTGGTGACCGATCTTCGAGGACCTTAATGGGAACACCCATCTCCAGTGATGACAGTGGCAGACCACATTTGTTGGCAAACCCACTAGCATCTGAGGGTCCATTGGGAACTCGCATAGGATGGTCTAGTTCTCTCATAGGAATCCAGTTAAAGCAAACTATTCGTATGACGGTAGTATTGTACCCTTCGGGATGAATGTACTATTGTTTCTCGATTCAGTGCTTGAAGCTGGAGACTTATGAGGGATGCTTGTTTTTCCGGACTCAGCTGAGGCCTCCCTGGGTAGTACATAATGCCAAACCGATTCCATGATTTGGTCATGAGCCATTTCTCGGAAATGGTGAACGTATTATTGCTATTCGGCTTTGAGAGTCCGTGATGTTGACCCGAGTAGCACACCCGTGAGATTGGGAGGGGTTTACAGGTTTGCATGAACCCTAAACTTCAACATACCCGTTTTTCCAGTGTTGTTTTGTGATATTATCTGGTGCTATATGGTTCTTTGATTCTGAGATCCAGGATTTCTATTCAGAGAGATTGTTACCGTGATTACCATTGCGACCTTGATATTGTGACTATTATTATGACTCTCCACAGACACTTGGCTCGTTGTTCAACTTCAACACCATCAGTGACTATTCTATTATGTGATCCAGTTCTACAGTTATTGGGTTCTCAGTTATGGGGTTCTTTACAAAGATGGTGTTGTTATTGTGGCTCTATTCAGACGTTTGGCTATCTGCTCAACACCAACATTAGACCATTTGATCACATGCCTGCTGCATACATGACATCATAGCATTCCAGCACATATGTTCAGTTATTTCCGAGGATCACATATCTGAATCATGCCATTGGAATTTTTTTCTGTGTCAAAACTTGAATCAAAGCAGATAGATTCTTCAGAAATAAATGAACATGGCATTTGCATACATCCTTGCATTCTTGATAGGTGTTCAAAGACAAATTATTATCCTGATTTGGTTTCTCTTCAAATGGTCAACTTGAATCACATTCATCAAGGTATATATTTGAAGCAACTCCGGGCAGAGGTCATCGAAGGAAGACCCAGCTGAGGCCATTCAGGGCAGAGGTATAAACTTTACTTCAGAATCAGAAACTGTTGAAAGAGGAATTCAACCAGATGAAGACTCAGATAAGCCGGTTATGGAAATCCTGAATGTGGTGTCAAAGAAATGAAGCTATTTTCATCCCTAGTGGGGGGAACTACGCTGCTCTGATTCTCCTTTGGTTAATGGAGATACGTAAGCAGGAGATCGTGCAAGATCTTTCCGAGCAACCTTATATATTAACTTTATCAACCTCTTCCCTCCAGATGTCATTTTTCAGCATCCAACCTGAGCTTCCCAAGAGAGTCCTAGGACCAAAGCATATGGGTAAAGGCCAGAACAACTTGAGAAGAAGTTTGATCATATTCCGAGGTCGTACGCGCAACAAGTTTCCTCGTTTGCTAAGATTCAAATTGATGGAGTTAGTCGCATCAGGATCATCTCCGATAAAGCTTCCTTTGGGGTTTCAATGCCAAGTATGATTATCATTCCGGGGCACCTAGCCATTTAATTGAAGATTGCAAGTCTTTCAGAGACAAAGGTAAATACAAGGTCACGAATTTGATTGACCTCAAGACTATTGTGTTCATGCCATGTAAAAGTGAGAATATGGCACCAAAACAGTAATGGAATGAATATCCAGACTGCTGACTGCTGAGAGTCTCCGAGAGCAATAAATCCAGACGGAGTCAGACCTCCTCAATAATGGAAACCATGATGTGAAGGTTAGATGCAAGTACCACTCAGGGGCATTTAGGCATACAATTGACAGCTGTGATGTGTTCAACCACAAGGTTCAAATTTTGATCGAATCAAAGGTCATCATGCCAGGAAGTCTGCCCATATATTGAAATCTCCTCATCAAATTGGCATCCTAGTTTGCAAGGGCATCTTCAGAAGCAATAAGTCCAGACGGAGTCAAGTCTCCTCAATGACGGCAATGTTCAGCTTCTTTACTGCATTTTCATTTGTAGTTTATATTGTTTGTTTAAACATTTGTATGCTTGCATGAAACTTATTTGTTTTTGAATGTTAACCATAATAAAATGCACATGTTTTTCTTGAAGTAATTCATTCGTATTCACTCATGATTTTGTGTATGTGCATTGCAATACCAACTGTTATGCTTAAACTCTATCAAGGAGGATGACGAAATGAAAACGCAAAAACTCTAATTGTGTGCTTTTGAGAAAGACCTTATTGACGATGTACAAGCATTGTTTCAAATCCTAAACACCGGAGATATAAGGGAGATAGACCCTCGCCAACCCATTTGAGCCTTAAAGTAGGAGTTTCTTTTCGCATGAAAAAACCCTTGCATTTAACCCAGGGGCAGGGTAGGCATTAGTTAGTTTGACCGAGCATTCAAATTTCAAAAAGGAGTGCAAATCTGAGGATCCATTACCTTTCGTTGTACCAAATCAAGAGGTCCAATGAGCAGAAACCACATTGGTTATCCCAATCAAGAGGTCCAAAGACCGGAGACCACAATGGTTATCCCTCAACAACCAAGAAGTGAGACAGTCACAACCCTCGCAAAGCATTCAAGACAAACAGTGTCACACGATTTTTTCAAAAAAAGGAAAAGAAAAAATGAATAAAAAAGCCCGCTAAGTCGAAACTTGAAAACAAGCGACTTAGGAAAAAATTAGGGCATCCCGCTGGACTTTACAATCAAAGATTCACAAGAATAAGTCCAGGAAAAAGTTAGGGATAAGAAAAATAATGCAAAAGCAAAAGATGAAAAGGATTACACAAGAAAGATCCTTGAACAAGAACAAAGTCGTGTGATACAGACATAAAAGATAGTGGGGTGACTGACTCCAAACAACAATCTGATTGGTGCTTAAACTGTTAGAGTAATTGGTTCCTTAATCATCACAAAACCCTTTTTGAGAGGTGAACGCTTGTGAAAGCTAGCTGAACATAGGAATGGAGAACATCACGAAGATGGGTGGGCACAGACAAACTTAGAGCCTATATCCTTTGTTTTTTATAACCGTGAACCAGGCCACGATACAACCTTCAAAAGTCCTAACTGAAACAGGGTTATTTCGAGAGCGTACTACCACAAGATCGCGTTCCTGACTCCTATGAGTTATTCTAAAAGACCTGGGTTGGTGTTGCATGTGCATACTTTCATATCAAAAACCAATGTCGTATTTTAACCAGTGATTCACTCACAAAGGTTTGCGATATCTTTTTACAGTAAAACTTCAAGATTAACATGTGTTTTGCATTAGAATTTTCATTCTTAAAATAAACATTTTCTGCTTGCATACATTTGTTTGGCATCATAAAAGTTCACATATGAAATCTCAGTCCAGAAGCTTAATCTAGCCAAGTTGAGAATAATGAAACTTCAGAAGATCAATCTATTGAGATGCACTTTTCTAATAAACTCCATTGAGTGGAGACTTTCCAAACAATCATGGTAAGAGCCAACTAATCTAGGGCAATCACGTCGAGCAATCTCTCCAAAATTCAGCCAAGCTGGGGCAATCACTTCGAGATTCAAATCTCTCAAAGAGCCATCAGGCGGAGGCATTATTCAAATTTCAACCAAACTGAGGCAATTACTTTGAAATCCAATCTCTCAAAGAACAATTTGTATGGGTGTTTTTTTCAAATCACAGTCAGTCAGAGGTGGTCACTTCAAGGCTCGTTCTGGAGCAGGCCACCCCAAGAGCATGAGAAGTCACCCTCTCCCAAAGACGATCAATCTAAAACACCTATCCAAAGTTCAAAATACTAGGACACACTATCTCATAGTGATATGAGGTTCTTCATGAATCCTCGCGAGGCAAATTCTTGCACAGACCATGCAGTCAGGGGCAGTTATTTCGAGATCCGACGAATCTCTCCAAGAGTTTGAAGACACTGAGGCATTTCGTATGCCATGTTTTCTGTAAAATCCTCTTGAGATATTTTCTTCCGATGGACCTTAATCTGAGGCGAGTCAAAAAATTGCAAATAACCATTGTTCACTCATGATTAGTTAGTATCCTATCAACCCAGAGACTGGAAGCAAAGCCATTGTCAGCATAATACTTCAAGAGTTATTTCATCACCAGGCTTCATTGATCAAAATTCCTTAGCAAATCTCATTATACCATCTCTTCTTCAGCGGAGCGACAAGGAGAAAGTTGCTTCCCGAGCAGAATGGTATCATCACCATCTCATCCCTAGCATGAGATTGTATTCTCTCATCCCCAACATGAGACCCTTCTTACCTCTCATTCTCAACGAGAGACGACCAAAGCTTTTATTTGCAACAGGAGTTATTCTCATTTGATATTATCCATCATCCCCAGTAGAGGTGGAAGTTGAAATCTCCCTCATCAAGGCAACAGAAAGTTGGTGTCCTCCCCAAGCAGAGACTTCCCTTTGATACAGGAGCAATCCCCAGCAGTCCAAGAAGTGTTTGTCCTCCCCAGTAATTTGCTACCTCAGCAGGGTCATATATCTGGCTCCCCAGCCAAATCATGAGGTTTTCACTTCCCCATCAGATTTCGAGAAGAGTTCAACTCCAGCAGGGTATTGGCTCTCTAATCTCAAAGTCCAATTTATTTTTGGCAATGGTGGCAGTTCAAGAGCCGGTGTATCATTAACAATATTCCCCTCAGAGTTTGTCTCCTCCTCATCAAGATGGATCAGATCAGTGCAGTGATCATCGTTTCTCCCCAGTCAAGCCATAGGGGATACTTGCAGTCTCCTTGTCAGGAGATCCTTTGCATTTTCATTTGCATAATCATCATTGCATATGAATCCTCCAAAGCGTAGCATTTCCATCCTCAGGGAGCATTACGCCATAAATTCAAGCATGTGCATGCCAACATGGGCCGATTTTGAGGTATATTACATAAGATCTGAAACATCTTCTCAACCTGAAGTATTCCCCACAGAATGCAACTTCATTTCCCAGTGTGGTTATTTCTACCAAGTCTTGTTTGTTATCCCTCGTTGAGTCTTGTTTCAGTACAACAATCTTATTTTTTCGCGTCTCTGTTTAAGTACAATGGTCGTGTCTCAGGCTCTCGTTTAAGTACAACGATCCCGTTCCTTTCGAGTCTCCATTTAAGTACAATAGTCTCGTCTTTGGGTCTTGTTTCAGTACAACAATCTCATTTTTTTTCGCGTCCCTGTTTCAGTACAGCAGTTTCATGTCGGGTTATCATTTAAGTACAATGATCTCGTTCTTTTTGGTCTCGTCTCAGTACGATGGCTTCATTTTCTTGGTTATGGATCGGTTGATACCATTTCCTATTTAGATCGGTTTATCTTATCTGAGTTGTAAATCGGTCGATATTACTTCTCTTCGAGTCGTAAGTCGGATGATATTATGTTCTCGTTTTTCCGGGTTATGGATCGGTTGATACCATTTCCTAGTTAGGACGGTTGATCTTATCTGAGTTGTAAATCGGTTGATATTACTTCTCTTCGAGTCGTAAATCGGATGATATTACGTTCTCGTTTTTCGGGTTATGAATCGGTTGATACCATTTCCCGGTTAGATCGGTTGATCTTATTTGAGTCGTAAATTGGTTGATGTTTCTTCTCTCCTTTGTCTTTCCAAGCCCTGTTTTGTACAACAGGATCCTTCTTTCGTGGCTTGGTCCTGCCCAGCAGTCGCATGTTTTCTTTGTGGCTTGGTCCTGCCCAGCAGTCACATTGTTGAGTTTCATTCCGTTAATGATCTCGTTAATGATCTCATTAAGACCTGTTTCGCCAACAGGCACCTTTCGTGGCTTGGTCCTGCCCATCAGTCACGTGTTTTCTTTGTGGCTTGGTCCTGCCCAGCAGTTACTTTGTTGAGTTCCATTCCGCTAATGGTCTCGTTAAGCCCTGTTTCGCCAACAGGCACCTTCCGTGGCTTGGTTCTGCCCAGCTGTCGCGTGTTTTCTTTGTGGCTTGGTCCTGCCCAGCAGTCACATTGTTGAGTTTCATTCCACTAATGGTCTCGTTAAGCCCTGTTTCGCCAACAGGCACCTTCCGTGGCTTGGTCCTGCCCAGCAGTCGCGTGTTTTCTTTGTGGCTTGGTCCTACCTAGCAGTCACATTGTTGAGTTCCATTCCGCTAATGGTCTCGTTAAGCCCTGTTTCGCCAACAGGCACCTTCCGTGGCTTGGTCCTGCCTAGCAGTCGCGTGTTTTCTTTGTGGCTTGGTCTTGCCTAGCAGTCACATTGTCGATTTCCATTCCGCTAATGGTCTCGTTAAACCCTGTTTCGCCAATAGGCACCTTTCGTGGCTTGGTCCTGCCCAGCAGTCGCGTGTTTTCTTTGTGGCTTGGTCCTTCCCAGTAGTCACATTGTTGAGTTCCATTCCGCTAATGGTCTCGTTAAGCCCTGTTTCACCAACAGGAACCTTTTGTGGCTTGGTCCTGCCCAGCAGTCGCGTGTTTTCTTTGTGGCTTGGTCCTACCCAGCAGTCACATTGTTGAGTTCCATTCTGCTAATGGTCTCGTTAAGCCCTGTTTCGCCAACAGGCACCTTCCGTGGCTTGGTCCTGCCTAGAAGTCGCGTGTTTTCTTTGTGGCTTGGTCCTGCCCAGCAGTCACGTTGTCGAGTTCCATTCTGCTAATGGTCTCGTTAAACCCTGTTTCACCAACAGGCACCTTTCGTGGCTTGGTCCTTCCCAGAAGTCGCGTGTTTTCTTTGTGGCTTGGTCCTGCCCTGCAGTCACATTGTCGAGTTCTGTTTCGCTAACGGTCTCGTTAAGTCCTGTTTCGCCAACAGGCACCCTCGTTATGGCTTGTTTCGCTCAGCATTCACAGTGCAGGTTTTTGGCATCGATCCCATTTCACCTTGTTCTTTTCCCGCTACCTATTCAAAGGTCAAAACAAAAGAAAAATAAATAAAGGCAGATGGCATTTTCCTCATCCGCCGAGTTCAAATTCCCAGATTTTGTTCGAGTACTCAATCATTTCTTTTTGTTTTTTTGGTTATCGACTGAGGCCGGTATACCATTGCATCTCCATTAGAGGATGGTTTCGTGTTAGATCCGAGGATCTTTTGAGAATCGTCATTCGAGGATGGCATTCTTTTCTTCTAGTCCTTCTGAGGTTGGTCTTGTTGTTGTGGCTATCATTTGAGGATGATAAACCATTTTGAGCTTATTGATTAAGGTGAGTTTGTCTCTTTTGCAAAGTCTTTCTGAGGTCAGTCTTTGTGTTTTTGGTTATCGAATGAGGCCGGTATACCATTGCGTCTCCATTCGAGGATGGTTTCGTGTTAGATCCGAGGATCTTTTGAGAATCGTCATTCGAGGATGACATTCTTTTCTTCAAGTCCTTCTGAGGTTGGTCTTGTTATTGTGGCTATCATTCGAGGATGATAGACCATTTTGAGTTTATTAATTGAGGTCAGTTTGTCTCTTTTGTAAAGTCTGTCTGAGGTCAGTCTTTGTGTTTCTGGTTATCGAATGAGGCTGGTATACCAGTGCGTTTCCATTCGAGGATGGTTTTGTGTTTGATCCAAAAATCACAATTTTGAGTTGTCATTCAAGAATGACATTCTTCCCAACATATTTTATTACCCACAGAGTGCAAATTTTCCGGTTTATTCGAGTATTCAATCCCTCCATACCTTGAACATCTAAAATCTGTTGCAATTATCCATTCAGGTCTGCAGATGATTGAATAGGGGCAGCTGTAACACCCTAAAACTTGCCCTCTCATTTTCATGCCATTTAGCATATCCTTTCATACATTGCATTAAATTTAGATCACAATTGCATCATAAACATACATGAATATACATCTCCATTTGAGCTGTCACAGGTTGCGACTGGCCTTTATTTCTTCATGCGGAACGTGCACAAGAATCTAAGAAGAAGCCAAAAGTTCTCGGTTGATTCAGAGGAGTTTGAGCAAAATATCAGTTTTATGGTGCAGTTTGCAAAAGTTGTAACTTATGCTCGGAAACTCATTTTGGCTTGAAACTCAATAGTTTAGACTATTTCGGTATTCTCTACAACTTTTGTGTTCGGCTCGGAGGCCAATTCATCAAGGAAAATGGCGGGAATTATTTGCTTTTTGAAATTTCGGTTTCGCCGATTAACTGTGCTAGCGGTATTCAAGAGTTCGTAACTTCTGATTGGGTCAACATTTATGAGAGATTCATATGCCAAAAGTTCCGTCTTGATATCCTTTCCAACTTTTGGGTTTTGGCCGAGAACTAATTCTTTGAAGAAGATCTCAGAATGTGCGAGTCTTTAGAGTCGACATAGTGAAAAACAGTGCTGAACCGGTGAGTTTTGAACACTTAAAAATTCATAACTCTTGGCTCGTTCATCAAATTGATGTCGTTTTGGTGCCTAAAATTCCGTTTAAATGTTATCTTCATTATGTGAATTCAGCTTGGGTTAGGTCCAAGCGGAAGGATCTCGAAAATGCGAATTACCAGTAAGGTTCTTTGATGCAGTGCATTGTCTGTCAGATTTTGTAAAATTCATAACTCGGTCAATTTGCATCGGATTTCACCCGTTCTTGAAGCGTTGGTTCACATATTTTATCCTCTTCAAGTTCAAAGACAAACGCGAGTTCGAACAGTGTGTCGCCCCCAAAAGATGAGACTGGCTCAAATAGGGTACAGACGCGAACGGTCGGCGAAAGGATGAAATGAAAAGACTCGCCAGCTAGGCATTTTTATCCCGAAGGAAAGGTAATGCTGCATAGACCTAGAAATATATGGATAAGACGGTTGAGAACCAGAGAGACTGAGAAAGGGGGTTGGTTACAATCTGGGAAGGTATTAGCACCCAGATTGTCCGTCGTACTCGACGGGATCCACGCTTAAAAGATTTGTGTTTTAAAGGGGTAGTGTCAGTGCAATTTTGTGTGCAAAAGAAACTGGAAAGAATGCAAGTGTCAGTGTAAAAGAAATGTGAAGTGTATAAATGTACACTGTCAGTGTAAGAACAAGAATAAGATGCTCAAGATCATGAGGCTTAAAGAATAATGCTGGAAGGAGGGGGAATATACAGAGACTTTTGTTCGATAACTATTAAGTTATGCCTACGTATCCTCTCGTGCAATGAGGAAGTCAGAACACCGTAGTTCGACTCAAAGAGACTGAAAGGTGAATTGACCTTTGAACTGCTTGCTTGCCTATGCTCAAGTGTATGACCTGTCTGGCTCAGGTGCAAACTGTCTTGCATTAGACGGAAGAAGCAAGTTCTCGTTTGTGAGTGAAGATGATGAGAAAAGAATCCCGGAGGAGACGATTATTGTTTGTTTTTTGTGTTTTCAGTCTTTTATTGCTTTTGAAAGTTTGTCATAAGTTGATGAGCTTAAGCCTAAACCAATGGATTTAGTAAACTCATCACATCTTCCCTCTTATTAGGGGTGATGAGAATGCTTTAAGTGTGAAGTCAGCTTCTCACACTTAAACACCTTTGGTGTAGGATTAAGATCATTAACCTACTTGTGATTAATTAGACATTTTTGTGGTTTTTGTTTAGTGTTAAGTAATGAGATTAAGCCAGAATCAGGGATTAAACAGACTCATTACACCATCCTAATAGAAGGATAATAGATGAGAGTGTTTAAGCTGAGGAAAGCTCCTCAACTTAACCCATGATTAGGGATTAACGTCATGACAAAACAAAGCCTTTATTATGTGGATTTTAGTTAATGATAAGGTGATGAAGTGATTTTTATGATTTGTAAGACAACTTGAGGGGGACTTGTCCATTAACACTAGGGTTAGTCCTTCTTAACCAATTAAGGAAGAATTAGAACCCTAATGCAAGGCCCAAGTTACAAGCTTGATGTTTTGATGATTATTAGATGGATTGATTAAAGGAATTAAACACATTAAGGTCTTAACACTTAGGATTAAAGTTATACACTCCATCCTAATAGAAGGATGCAGGCATAAGCTTAATCACAAAGCCTTAAAGCCTTTAGGGTTTAGTCCCTGATTATGAGATGAGAAGAGAAGACTCAATGAGACACAAAGGTAAAAGCTAAATGGGGGGACTAATCAAAACCCTAATTATTGTCATGCTTGGTTGTTCCTAAGGTTGGTGAGGTTTGCAAGAAAGATCTTCAGAGAACCACCAGGAAGCAGATGAAAGGAGCAAAGAGAAGCAAAGTAACTTGCTTCATTTAAGAAGACAAGTCACTTGAAGAAAGAAAGTAAGGAGAGCAAGAATGAGCAAGCTCAATCTCAAGCACAAGACCAAATGCAGCAATGATGCATAAGAGGAGATGAAAAGAAATTGTGAGAAGTGAAGGCAAATTCACTTCTCAAAGTAGCTTACTACCTGAAAGATTAGTGAAAGAAATGCAATGCAATACAAAATGAGATGAAATGACATGATGCAAACCAAAACCAGAAGCATGAGTGTGATGACAATGATGCTATGAGATGATGCAAACATGAAACAAGATATGAGGATGATCATACAAACATGTGGATGCAAGAGAAGCATGCTTAGAATCATGAACATACATGGAAAGTTATCAAATGCAAATGATATACAACATGGCAAATGAAAGATGTATTATGAATCAAATGGATGCACAAAATGTCATGGCAAGTCATGGTATGCAAGCAAATGGAAGATGGATGCAAATGAAAGCCCAAATTAGGGTTTATGATCAATGCACAAAACAAAAATCAAAACCAGAAGCAAACATCATGATAAAAAATTGAAAATGCATTCAAAGGAAACCTAAACCTATACAAACTCACTGTCCAAAGGAGGGGGTCTAACTCTTAACCTAATGAGGGTTATGAATTTCTCAAGATTGTTAGGGTTTTAAGGTACCTTGTCAAGAATAATGCCAAACAAAAAGGAAATGCAAGATCAATTCATTCCAATTTAATCCTATAAACTACATGCTATACAAGATGCAATGCAAAAATAATCATTGTCCAACTCTTAAAGGCTAGGCAGAAATGAATTTTTGAAGATTGGATCAAAATAATGCCTTGAAATGAAATTAATTCCATTAAAAATTGTTAAAAGACATCAAGTTCAAAAAAGAAATTTGGTTTGAGAGTTGGACAATGTTTCTAAATGATTTTAAATGTTTCATGAATTTTTTTGTGATTTTTAAATACCTAAAAGTATTTTTAATTAATTAATTCTCATTAATCAATTAAAAATAAACTTTTAAATGATTTAAAATAATTTTTAATGTAAAAAATAAAAAATAAAAATGTTTTTGGTTTCTGAAAATTAATAAAAGCTTGAATAAAAATTTTCAGAATTTTTCAATGATTTTTACTATTTTAAATAAAATGTAGAAAACAAATGAATTTAAATGCAAATAAAATTGAATTAAATGAAAAGTATGCGCATCCAAGGGACAACATTCAAACTCAGGAAGGAGGGAAAGACTGCGCGCCAGATCCAAGGGTTGACATTCAAACTGGCTAATATTGATTAATTAATTTAATTAAGTGAGATTAGGGCTAAGTGGCAAATCTGGACCACACACGCGCGCGGGAAGTTGACTAAGTCAACCAGATCAACGCTCCACATTCAAACTCTCATAATTACACAGATTAACCCTAATTAATTTCAGGTGGCCGGAGAAGACTTCCGGTCGTCTTCTCCGGCCAGACCCTCACCTGAAAGTTGCTAACTTTCTCAAAACGCCATGAAAATGAAATCTAATTGCCCAGAATCAAACCCCATTCAAAACTAAATCAAAACCCCCAAACAAAAACCATTTTTCATTCATTAATCATGCAAATCGAAGCAAGACATTTTTAGGGCAGAAAATTTCAGACAGTCCATACATACTCAATACTCCACCATTTTCACTTTTAAACACATCATGATGATCAGGATAACATCTAGAATCAATTTATAACAAGTAAATGAAGTTCTGGAAAATTTGTTCTTGATGGATACCTGAACTGAAATCCTTCGAACAGGAGCTTTCTGACCCTTTCTCCTATGCAAACCCACTCCTTTGGTCCCCCTGAGCTCAATGGAATGCTTCACAACTCTTGTTGATGGCTGGTTTGAGAGATGGCAGAAGTTCTGTTCAAGGGAGGGTGGTGACCGTGTTTTTGTTTCAGTGACTTTCAGGCTATGGTGATGAGTGGTTTTTGATCAGTGAAGCATGTTGAGTTTGTTTGTGAAGTTTGTTTGTGTGTTTGCAGCTTGTGGAGAGTGTTTCGAAGAGTTTTGCAAATGGGGTGGAAAATGAGAGTGTTGTGTTCTTTGTGCTTTCAGCCTTGTGTCTTGAGTGAAATGGCTTGCTTTTGGTTTGTATAAACAAGTGTGATAGGTCAGATGAGTTGATGTGTACTGCTGTGATTGGTATGGCTCAAGTTGCCAAAATGTCAAATTTGTGTAAGAGAGGTATGGGCTCCTAGCTAGCCAAGGAAAAATGGGGTGTCCTGCGCAGCAAGAAGTGTGGAGAGCCCTAGGATTGATTATGAAGTCAGCAAGCAAGTGGATTCATCCTTGAGTGAGGTTTTGCAACTTGCTCCATTCTTGGCTCTTTTGAAATTTCTTGTTCCACAAGTCACAAAAATGATCAAACTCTTGGTGAATTCTGATCTTTAGGCATTGGCTTATGTTTGTATGATGATTAGAAGTCCATTTGGTAGCACAATTTGCTTTGGCAAGTGATTTTGCAACTTTGCCTCTTTGGTAGAAAACTTCAAATTTTGTGATTTTAGCCAACTTTGACAAGCCATAACTTTTGATCCAAAATGAATTAGGTCAAGTTCTTGTACTTTTTGAAAATGTAATGATCCATTCTATAACTTTCATGACCAAAGTTTTTCCATTTGAAGCATTTTTGAATCAAAAAACAAGGGTTGAAAAAGTTTCCCAAAATGGCAATTTTCAATATAAGTCAACTTTCCCAAAAAAGTCAACTTTGCAAATGACTTGAAATTCTTCAATTTTGTGAACTTCCAACATCTTATATGATCAAATAAAGATCATACACATTCAAAATGATGAAGAACACCCTTTGGTTGGGTCATTGGGGGCCTCAGATGCCCTGATTTTGCACTGACTTGCTTAGAAAGTCAACTCTTGATCAGATGACTTCCCCATTGAATTTCTTCATGAAAATTGATATGCATGCTCCCTATACCATATAGAGACCAATAGAAACAAGAATGACCAAAAAATTTGGAGTTATGGCCTCTGAAACCAAAACCCTAATTCTAGGTCATCTGTGCAGTTAAACCTGGCTCTGCTTCCATGCCATTCTCAGTTCTTGTGATTTTTGACATTCTTGACTTTGAGGGGATATAATATGATGCTTTAACATACATGGACCCCTTTGAAGTGATTGATGACCTTTGGAGTGGCTCAAGAAGCTCTTGGATTGCTCATATCACAAACCTTAGATGCAGATGACTTTGAACCAATGCAATGAATCAAAAATGTGATATGAGATGCTATGATTGAGTTTATGCATATGAGGAGATCACAAGCCATGGTGTGAATGGGTGAGGGCAAATTTGGGGTGTTTACAGCTGCCCCTATTCAAACATGAGTTAGCTGTGCAGGATGTAAGCAACGGTTTAACAGGCAAACAAGATAACTTGTGGTTGGATACCAAAGACAGTCCAAAATTTGCACTCACAGAATGAAGAAGAAAAGGGATATAGATTGTAAAAGAAAATAAAGTATATTATAAAGTGCGGGCGACGGGGGACGAGCGTCGAGCAGAGGACGACTGCTGGGGAAAGAGCAATGACGGGGACGGCCGACACGCTGGGAAAAGTGCGGGAAATAAAGCAATGACGGGGACGGCCGACAAGCTGGGGATAAAAGGGATTATGATGGGGACGGCCATCAAGTAAAGCCATACGACTCTCTGGGGATTGATGAAAAATGATGGGGACGGCCATCAGGTTCATAAAGTAATGTAAACAACGATGGGGACGGCCATCGGGCTAAACTGATGAAGGACGATCATCAGGAAAAGGAAAAGGGACCACGACGGGGACGACCATCGGGTTAAAGAATAAATGAAATAATGACGAGGGACGGTCATCAAAGGTGAAGGACGATCACCTAGCAAGGGACGGCTGCTCTGAAAGGGGTAAGATGAGGGACGGTCATCTAAGGTGAAGGACGATCACCAGGCAGGGTACGGCTGCCGAAAATATCGCGACATAGGACAAATGTCGGATAAAAGCTCAACGATGGGGACGGCCATCGGATGAGCATGATGAAGGACGATCATCACGAGGCGAAGGACGATCACCTAGCAGGGGACGGCTGCTCTCAAGGTTTATCATGACATAGGACGTATGTCAGATAACAATATCAACGATGGGGACGACCATCGGATAAAATGATGAAGGACGATCATCAAAAAGGTGAAGGATGATCACCTAGCAGGGTACGGCTGCTAAAAATATCACGGCATAGGACGAATGTCGGATAGAAAAGATCAACGATGGGGACGGCCATCGGATGAGCATGATGAAGGACGATCATCAAGAGGTGAAGGACGATCACCTAGCAGGGTACGGCTGCTCTCAGGGTTCATCATGACATAGGACGAATGTCAGATAGAAAAGAAATTTTGCTTTGCTGGCGATCTACTGGGGAATAGTAAACACGGACGAGTGTTTATATCCAAGAAATAAAAGGTATAAGTGTTTTTGACGTTGTGTATAAATTAAAGATGCGAACGAGCATCCCTAAGACTACGATACAGACGAGTATCGGGTAGAAACAAATACTGACACGTGTTCAGAGATGATGATACGGACGAGTACCAACTGGTTAACAAAGAACACGGACGAGTGCTGAATCTGAGGGGACTCTTCTGGGGAATAGTAGACACAGACGAGTGTCTAAATTCAAGAAGACATGAGTGTTTGACACGTGTATGGATTAATGATGCGGACGAGCATCCTTAAGACTATGATACAGACGAGTATCAGGTAGAAACAAACGCTTGACGCATGTCCTGAGATGATGGTACGGACGAGTACCAACTGGTTAACAAAGAACATGGACTAGTGTCGAATCTGAGATGATATAAGTGGTGTATACAAGATACAGACGAGTATCTGTATAAGCGAGATAAGAGTAATAAGTATGAGTGGTGTATAGACGGGTATTTAACCTGCTGGGGAGAGTGACACGGACAAGTGTCAAAAGGTATATTATAAACAAGTATATGCTTTACAAAGTGTTTAGGTAATTATGCTGAGGAAAGTGACACGGACGGATGTCAAGAAAATTATATATAAGCATCTGTGAGTGCAAAGAGGACGCTTTGGTTTTCTGCTGGGGATATGACACGGACGGGTGCCACAAGGAGGTATTTGTTTTGTGAGAGAAATGTTTGGGCTCTCTGCCGGGGAATCTGGGGAGCGTTCTGTATATTGTTGATGGATTGTCATTATTCACAAGTGTTTGATTCAGAACATGGCTTATGATTATGCAATATGTTTGATTTTTGCCGTAATGCTCCGTTTTAGACGGAATGCTACGCTTTGTGGGGGCGAATATGATGCGAATGCTATGATTATGCAAAGATAACGATCCGGGATTCGGATCCCGATACCACGAAGATCCCTGGTCGATCTGTTTGAAGTGGACTTCCCAGCTGGGGGTGAGATCATTGGTAGATCTGATGAGATGTATCTGCTTGGGGGAGTAGGTCACTGATAGACCCATCCATGGTAATGAGGACCCCAGCTGGGGTTTGTAGAAGCCTTCGTCACTCTGTTGTGATTCCTTCGTGTGTTGTTCTTTTCAGGTAGAGGTTGACACTCTGTGGGGTGATGGTTCCCTGGCTTTTATACCTAGCTGCGGAGGAATAGTAGATGGCAATTCGGCTGGGGAGAAATAACAAGTGGCAACTCAGCTGGGGAGAACACTTCGGGTGCTAAGACTGAGTGAGTGTTGATTTTCCAGCTTGCTGGGATGAAGCCTACATGCCTCATGTTGCGCTTTTGAATACCTGCAATCCTGCAAATACAGAGGGACGCACAAGTAATCCTGAGGTATCCTTTACTGGATCCCATCATGAGAGTTCAGACACTCCTGGAAATAATTATATTTCCTGCAAGCACGTAGTTTCAGAAAGAAACATCTGTATTTATGCAATCGATATATTAATGACATCGGACATTTTTGCAAATAAAAGAGTACGAGACAACGTGTGACTAAAAATCTGATTTTATTGATTCATGTGCCCTAAATTGGCAAGATACAGTCAAAGAAACATATCCCCTAAAATGAGGAGATTGTTACAAATTGAGAAACAAAATGCTGACAATGTTGACGACGCTTCAAGGAGCTTCCCTTTTGCTATGACTCGTATGACATTTGACGTTCTTCTCGTCTTGCTTTCTGAAGAAGGCCGATTCTGAGAGAAACTTGATCTTTTCGAGGTTTACCAAGTTGTAGGTGATACAGACGAATTCAGAATGCAGTTGTTCGCTTACTCCCTTATTTTGCATGGATCGCCCTTTCGGGTTTTCAATCCATCGGGATACCCATTTTTGCCTGAGTTGTCCAATGCGGCTTTTCAACTCAGCGGGTGTGCACACACACATTTTTTTTTATTTTTCCCTTATTTTTGCCCGAGTCTTTTATTCTGTTTTTGACTCGTCGGGATGCCCTATTTTTTCCTGGACTTACATTCTGTTTTTATGTCTAGCGGGTCATTTTTTATGCGAAGTATTTTTTAACTGCATCTGAATTCACAGGGGACGGGAAGTCTTCACCATCCATAGTGCTGAGCATCAGAGCTCCACCCGATAAAACTTTCTTTACTACGAATGGTCCTTCATAGTTCGGAGTCCATTTGCCCCTGTGGTCTGTATGAGGAGGGAGGATTCTTTTCAGCACAAGATCTCCTACTTGGTACTCTCGGTGCTTGACTTTCTGATCGAAGGCTCTCTTCATTCTTTTCTGATACAACTGCCCATGACAGATTGCAGCCAATCTTTTCTCTTCAATCAGACTCAGTTGTTCGTATCGGGATCGGACCCATTCTGCTTCGTTCAGCTTAACATACATCAGTACCCGTAGGGAGGGTAATTCAACTTCAACAGGTAGGACTGCCTCCATACCATACACAAGCTGATACGGTGTTGCCCCCGTGGATGTTCTGATTGACGTGCGGTACCCATGCAAGGCAAACAGTAGCATTTCATGCCAGTCTTTATAAGTGACTACCATCTTCTGCACAATCTTCTTGATATTCTTATTAGCTGCCTCAACAGCGCCGTTCATCTTTGGCCTGTAAGGAGAAGAATTGTGGTGTTGGATCCTGAAGTCCCGGCACAGCTCTGCCATCATTTTGTTGTTTAAGTTGGAACCATTGTCAGTAATGATTCGCTCGGGGACTCCGTACCGACAGATGATATCTCTCTTCAGAAATCTGGCTACCACTTGCCTTGTAACGTTTGCATATGAAGCTACTTCGACCCACTTAGTGAAATAGTCAATGGCAACCAAGATGAATATGTGGCCATTCGAAGCAGTTGGCTCAATCTTTCCAATCATGTCAATGCCCCACATAGCAAAGGGCCAGGGTGAAGACATCACATTCAAAGGATTGGGAGGCACATGCACCTTATCCGCATAAATCTGGCATTTATGACATTTTCTGGCGTAGGCACAACAGTCGGCATCCATTGTGATCCAGTAATAACCTGATCTTAGCAACTTCTTGGCCATTGCATGTCCTCCAGCATGGGTACCAAAGGATCCTTCGTGCACCTCGTACATCAACAGGTCTGACTCTGTTCTATCAACGCATCTGAGGAGTACCATATCAAAGTTTCTCTTGTACAGGGAACCGTCAGTGTTCAGAAAGAAACTACCAGCAAGCCTTCTTAAAGTCTTCTTATCATTGGAAGATGCCCCATGTGGGTATGTTTGATCCTCCAAGAAGCACTTAATGTCATGGAACCAAGGCTTATCATCCTTAACAACATCTGCTGCGAACACATATGCTGGTCTGTCAAGTCTGGACACTGAAATTTGAGGTACAAAGTTGGCAGCTTGAACTTTGATCATGGATGAAATGGTAGCCAGAGCATCTGCAAACTGATTCCCGTCTCGGGGGATATACTCAAGCTTGACCGTTGTGAAGAAAGTCAATAACCTTCTTGTATAATCCCTGTAAGGTATCAGATGATCCTGGTGTGTGTACCATTTGCCGTTGGTTTGATTAACTACCAGAGCTGAATCTCCGAATACAGTCAATGTCTTGATCCTGAGGTCAATGGCTTCCTCAAGACCCATAATGCAAGCTTCGTATTCAGCTTCGTTGTTAGTGCAGTTGAAAGTGAGTTTCGCCGAGAAAGGCATGTGAACTCCTTTAGGTGTAATGAGTACTGCACCAACACCACGACCATTCATGTTAACAGCCCCATCAAACATCATAGTCCATTCTTCTTCCGGGTCAGGCCCTTCAGTGTGAACAGGCTCTTCATGATCTTTTGCTTTTATGAACATGATGTCTTCATCAGGGAAGTCAAATCTCATAGGCTGGTAATCATCAATAGGTTGCTCAACAAGATATTCAGACAATACACTGCCTTTGATGGCTTTCTGAGATGTGTACTGAATGTCATATTCTGTGAGGATCATTTGCCATCTTGCA
Organism: Lathyrus aphaca; assembly: GCA_963966055.1. Classification (NCBI taxonomy): domain Eukaryota; kingdom Viridiplantae; phylum Streptophyta; class Magnoliopsida; order Fabales; family Fabaceae; genus Lathyrus; species Lathyrus aphaca. The sequence continues at coordinate 88,449,369 of OZ014521.1, read as the reverse complement.
ACCCGCCCGGTAAGTGTTGGCTTCTCAAAAATGTACTTGACTGGGTCCATCTTTGATATCAATAAAGTAGTGTGGGTCAACATATACTGCCTCAGTCGGCGAGCAGCCCACGCTAAAGCACAACAAGTTTTCTCGAGCAGTGAATAACGTTGTTCACAGTCGGTAAACTTTTTGCTTAGGTAGTAAATTGCATACTCTTTTCGACCAGACTCGTCATGCTGGCCCAGCACACACCCCATCGACTCTTCTAATACTGTCAAGTACATTATTAGAGGTCTTCCTTCAACTGGAGGCATGAGGATTGGAGGCTCTTGCAAGTATTCCTTGATTTTGTCAAAAGCCCTCTGGCAGTCTTCGTTCCACCTGACCGTCTGTTCTTTTCTCAATAGCTTGAACAAAGGTTCACAGGTTGCTGTAAGGTGAGATATGAACCTTGAAATGTAGTTCAATCTACCTAGAAAACCTCGAACCTCTTTCTCAGTTTTCGGTGCAGGCATTTCTTGAATGGCTTTGACTTTATCTGGGTCAACTTCAATCCCTTTTTCACTTATGATAAATCCCAGCAGCTTACCGGATCGCACCCCGAACGTACACTTGTTGGGGTTCAACTTCAGTTGGTACTTCCTCAGACGCTTGAATAACTTCAACAGATTTACCAGGTGGTCTTTTTCCGTGAGGGACTTGGCAATCATATCATCCACATAACATTCTATTTCTTTATGGATCATATCGTGGAATAATGTTACCATAGCCCGTTGATATGTTGCACCAGCATTCTTCAGTCCGAATGGCATTACCTTGTAACAGAACGTGCCCCAGGGTGTGATGAAAGTTGTCTTCTCCATGTCTTCAGGTGACATTTTGATCTGATTGTATCCTGAAAATCCGTCCATGAAGGAGAACACCGAGAACTGAGCCGTATTATCCACCAATACATCAATGTGAGGTAAAAGGGAAATCATCTTTCGGACTTGCTCTGTTCAGATCCCGGTAGTCAACATACATCCTCACCTTGCCGTCTTTCTTAGTCACAGGTACAATATTAGCAACCCACGGCGGATAACTAGTCACAGCAAGGAACCCGGCGTCCCACTGCTTTTGCACCTCTTCCTTTATCTTCATTGCCATATCTGGGCGAGTACGGCGCAACTTTTGTTTTACTGGCGGGCAGTCTTCTTTCAAAGGCAACTTGTGCATGACGATATCAGTGTCCAACCCTGGCATATCCTGGTAAGACCAAGCAAACACATCCACATACTCCCGAAGCATGTCAATCAACTGTTCTTTCACTGAGTCTTGTAGGCAGGCCCCGATTTTAACCTCTTTCACGTCTTCTTCCGTACCAAGATTAACCGTTTCGATCTCCTCCTGATGAGGAGTGATAAACTTCTCCTCTTGCCTTAACAACCTGGCTAGCTCTTCAGGAAGCTCATAATCTTCTTCAACCCCTTCATCAGCTTGATTGATCGGATTGTCAAAGTCATACGAAGCCATAGTTGTGTTGTTGTCGGTGCAGTCTGAGAGGCACTCTCTGCAAGGGTTTAGATTGTTCATTTTAGTGATTGATTTTAATCTTGTTTTAGAAAAAAGTGAAGTAAAGTTATCATTTTGAAAACATTGCCATTTTATTTTTTGTACAAAAAGAAAAAAAATGAAAAACAATGAGCGGAAAAGGAAACGACTCATTTGCAAAAGATGTCCGATATTCATTGATTGATCTGTTTGCACAAAATTACAAGATGGCCCGATTACAAAATGAGTCCTGTCATCTTGGGCAAGATGCAAGACTTGATGCATGCTTAAAAATACAGGAAATAATAATTACTCTGCAGGAGTAACTCTTATAATTTCCTGGGAAGACCAGTTTGAGATACGACTCCCCGGGATCCTTGGACGTATCCAGCTTTCCAGGTTGCGCTCATCTTCCGACTCATCTTCCAAGTTGTTCACTGCATCCGGGGTGAGCATCCCCCCACTGACAAAACTGGGCTTCTTAGCAGCCTCTGATTGATCTTGTTGAGTTGGTTTGTAACCCAACCCAAATATGTCCTCTTTCTTTTCCACGGGCAACAGCTTGCCCCAGTCTTGGGCAGTCCCTTCCTCAACAACCTTCCTGGCTTGCTGATAAGATGTCATGGAGGTTCCAAGTACAACAGATGCTTCATTTATGTTCAGGGCTTCAAATCCCTGGCTCATGGTTTCATCGATCTCTCCATCCATCTCAATATATTTGTATGTAGCCAGATGGCTAACAAAAATATCTTCTTCACCACAAATGGTGATGATCTGGCCTTCCCACTCGAATTTCAGCTTCTGGTGAAGGGTAGACGTAACTGCGCCAGCGGCATAGATCCAAGGTCTACCCAACAAACAGCTGTAGGCCGGCTGAATGTCCATCACGTAGAAGGTAATTTTAAAAGTCTGCGGGCCAATCATCACAGGCAAATCAATCTCACCTAGCACTGATCTCTTAGAGCCATCAAATGCTCTTACCACCAAATTACTTGGACGTAATGCCAAGCCATCATATTCCAGCTTCACCAGGGCTTTCTTTGGTAAAACATTGAGTGAAGACCCAGTGTCTACCAGTACATGTGATAGGACAGCACCCTTGCATTCCAGGGTGATGTGCAAAGCCTTGTTGTGGTTGCACCCCTCAGTTGTTAAATCAGTATTGGTAAAGCCCAACCCATGGCTGGTATTGACATTTGCTACCACGGTCTCCAGCTGATTAACGGTGATCTCCTTTGGCACATATGCTGCGTGCAAAACTTTTAGTAATGCATTCCGGTGAGCTTCGGAACACATCAGCAGGGATAAAATGGAGATTTTTGAGGGAGTTTGGTGAAGCTGATCCACCACCTTGTAATCACTCCTCTTGATAATTCTCATAAACTCGTCTACATCTTGTTCAAAAGATGTCTTCTGTGTTTCCTTGAGAATGGGTTCTTCAGATATTACACTCTTTCCCTTTGCTTTGGCAGCAGCTTCTGCTTCGGCATTAGGTCTCTGTGATTGCGAGGCAAAGAGGCGTCCGCTTCTGGTGAAGCCTCCGCCTCCCCCGACATTGTCAATCTGTGGAGAAGAGGTTGAAGAGTCAAGAGTGATTTTCTCCCCATTGCAGTAAAGGTCAGAGCCATAATGCCAAGGAATGGCATTACTGCTTTCATATGGAACTGGTCCAGGTATCGTGATGGTAACCGGACTGACTGCAGCAAAGGAGGGTGTTGAAATAGTGTGTGGATCATAGTAGATGGTGATTGGTGGCCTGGCAGGAGATGCCACTATTTGTTGTTGAAAATTGTTGTTAGGAGGAACATATGACGGATCATAATAAATGGTGACAGCTGAGATGTCTGTTGGTGTTGTAGAAGATTCCGTTGATTGGATGGGTGTTGCTGTTGTAGAAGATTCTGAATAAAGGGGTGCTGATGTTGTAGAAGAGATGTTTGTTGATATTTGGTTTGCTGAAGTGATAGGTGAAGCATTTGTTGATGAGAACGAAGAATTGTTTGGAATAATTGTTGTTGCAGTTGTAGGAGACTCGGGAATTGTTGTCAAAGAATTTGCTGGATTTGGAGGTGTTGATGTTGTGATTTGAAGTAGGCCACTTTGGATAAGACCATCTATGTCGCTTCTCAAGTTATCACACCCATTTACCGAAATGTTGCAATAACCGCACCCGAGCTCACACCCCGGGAACATCTGGCATTCAAGGAGTTGAGCTTTAATCTCTACCAGGGGTGTCCGAATCTGCCCCACACTGGTTATTAAGAAAGACGGCTTATCTTCCTCAATAGCATTAATTCTGGGTCCTTCGTGGTTGGGCATGGGGTTCTTGTTGACATTTGGCGGGGGTGCAAAATTGAGGGCTTTGGAATCCACTAGGTCCTGTACCTTCATTTGTAAGGCTCTGCACTTCTCTGTACTGTGGCCAGGTGCATTGGAGTGAAAAGCACATCTGGCGTTGGCGTCATAATTTCTGGGCAGACTGGAAGGATCTGGTGGTGCCAACGTCCTTAACTCAACCAAGTTGAGCTTCAGGAGCTGTGGCAATAAAGCGACATAAGGCATGGGGATTGGATCAATCACCCTATTGGCCTGAGATGGTCTCTGCTGAAAAGGTATTTGTTGATTGTTGTTGTTGTTGTTGTTATTGTAGTTTCTCTGAGGCGGATATTGAACTTGTTGCTGGTAGTGGGGTTGTTGTTGTTGTTGATATGCTGGTTGCTGAGAAATTGGAGCGGGAATAGTGACAGCTGCCACTGACCTATGAACATACTGTGGTCTGCCCATGTTAGCCTGAATAGCATTAGTCTCACTGGTTCTTCTTGGGCCCACAAAAGGCTTTCATGGGTTGCTGGACAAGCTCGCACCGTTGTCAGAAATTTTGCCCATCTTCAATAGGCTTTCAATTCTTTCCCCAGCTATGACTACGTCAGCGAAGCTGGTGGAAGAAAAGGCAGCTAGCCTGTCAATGTATGTCCCTTGAAGGGTGTTCATAAACATGTCGGCCATTTCCCTTTCCGACATGGGTGGCTGGACAGCAGCAGCAAGCTGTCTCCACCTCTGGGCGTATTCCCGGAAGCTTTCCCTGGATGATTGAGACATTCCCATCAGGAGGGTCTTGTTAGGAGCCATATCCAAGTTGTACTGGTACTGTCTGATGAAGGCCTCAGCTAGGTCCTTCCAACATCTGATGGTTGCTCTGGTTAAATGAGAGTACCATTCCCTTGAAGCTCCTGTTAAACTGTCTTCAAAATAAAACATCCACAGTTTTTCATCCATGGTGTACGCCTTCAGCCTCCCCAGAAAGGATTGCAAGTGGGTTCGTGGACAGGAGGTTCCGTTGTACTTCTCAAAGCACGGAGGTTTAAACTTGTGGGGAATCCTTACCCCGTCCACTAATCCCATGTCCATGACATCAAAGCCCAGGGAATTTTGAGACTCCAGAGATCTCAATTTTTCAGCAATTTCATCTAGCCTTCTGTCATAGGCTTCATCCCCAGCTCCCATCACAGTGAATTGATCCTCTTGGGGGTCTTCTTGTAATACTCTGCCTGCAGTGGCATTCCCTTGTACATTAGCAGGGATGTTGATCTCTAGATGAAGGTGGGGTCCATACACAGGTGGATTAACATGAGGCTGAACTCTCTCATTGTTGCTCGTTCCTCCAGTCCCTAGATGGGGTTCCTCCTGGGTCTGCCTTTCTACCAATGCCCTTAATCTTTCTTGGCTTTGAGCCAAACCATTCATCACCTCCATGAACTGGGTCATCTGGTTTCTCATCTCTAGCCTCTCATTGGCCATTTGAGTCTTGACCTCTGTAAGGTCCTGCTGTACTTGGTCCATTTGTATACCCGGAAGGTTGTTGCGGGTAGGATATCTGTGCGGATGGTTGAGTGGGAAAACCCGACGTCGAGCAATAGTTCCTGAACCACAACAGAGTTAGTAACAAAAACAAAACAAAACCTACAAAACAAGACAAAAGTTAGTATGCAATGCAGTATGCTTATTTGTTTCCAAGGTATCCGGCTTGGCATTTGGTTTTGACCTTTCCAGACCCTTGAGGAAGGTGCTTTGATGTTGCTTTGGCTCAAATAGGGTACAGACGCGAACGGTCAGCGAAAGGATGAAATGAAAAGAGTCGCCAGCTAGGCATTTTTATCCCGAAGGAAAGGTAATGCTGCATAGACCTAGAAAGATATGGATAAGACGGTTGCGAACCAGAGAGACTGAGAAAGGGGGTTGGTTACAACCTGGGAAGGTATTAGCACCCAGATTGTCCGTCGTACTCGACGGGATCCACGCTTAAAAGATTTGTGTTTTAAAGGGGTAGTGTCAGTGCAATTTTGTGTGCAAAAGAAACTGGAAAGAATGCAAGTGTTAGTGTAAAAGAAATGTGAAGTGTATAAATGTACAGTGTCAGTGTAAGAACAAGAATAAGATGCTCAAGATCATGAGGCTTAAAGAATAATGCTGGAAGGAGGGGGAATATACAGAGAATTTTGTTCGATAACTGTTAAGTTATGCCTACGTATCCTCTCGTGCAATGAGGAAGTCAGAACACCGTAGTTCGACTCAAAGAGACTGAAAGGTGAATTGACTTGTGAACTGCTTGCTTGCCTATGCTCAAGTGTATGACCTGTCTGGCTCAGGTGCAAACTGTCTTGCATTAGACGGAAGAAGCAAGTTCTCGTTTGTGAATGAAGATGATGAGAAAAGAATCTCGGAGGAGACGATTATTGTTTGTTTTTTGTGTTTTCAGTCTTTTATTGCTTTTGAAAGTTTGTCATAAGTTGATGAGCTTAAGCCTAAACCAATGGATTTAGTAAACTCATCACATCTTCCCTCTGATTAGGGGTGATGAGAATGCTTTAAGTGTGAAGTCAGCTTCTCACACTTAAACACCTTTGGTGTAGGATTAAGATCATTAACCTACTTGTGATTAATTATACATTTTTGTGGTTTTTGTTTAGTGTTAAGTAATGAGATTAAGCCAGAATCAGGGATTAAACAGACTCATTACACCATCCTAATAGAAGGATAATAGATGAGAGTGTTTAAGCTGAGGAAAGCTCCTCAACTTAACCCATGATTAGGGATTAACCTCATGACAAAACAAAGCCTTTATTAGGTGGATTTTAGTTAATGATAAGGTGATGAAGTGATTTTTATGATTTGTAAGACAACTTGAGGGGGACTTGTCCATTAACACTAGGGTTAGTCCTTCTTAACCAATTAAGGAAGAATTAGAACCCTAATGCAAGGCCCAAGTTACAAGCTTGATGTCTTGATGATTATTATATGGATTGATTAAAGGAATTAAACACATTAAGGGTTTAACACTTAGGATTAAAGTTATACATTCCATCCTAATAGAAGGATGCAGGCATAAGCTTAATCACAAAGCCTTAAAGCCTTTAGGGTTTAGTCCCTGATTATGAGATGAGAAGAGAAGACTCAATGAGACACAAAGGTAAAAGCTAAATGGGGGGACTAATCAAAACCCTAATTATTGACATGCTTGGTTGTTCCTAAGGTTGGTGAGGTTTGCAAGAAAGATCTTCAGAGAACCACCAGGAAGCAGATGAAAGGAGCAAAGAGAAGCAAAGTAACTTGCTTCATTTAAGAAGACAAGTCACTTGAAGAAAGAAAGTAAGGAGAGCAAGAATGAGCAAGCTCAATCTCAAGCACAAGACCAAATGCAACAATGATGCATAAGAGGAGATGAAAAGAAATTGTGAGAAGTGAAGGCAAATTCACTTCTCAAAGTAGCTTACCACCTGAAAGATTAGTGAAAGAAATGCAATGCAATACAAAATGAGATGAAATGACATGATGCAAACCAAAACCAGAAGCATGAGTGTGATGACAATGATGCTATGAGATGATGCAAACATGAAACAAGATATGAGGATGATCATACAAACATGTGGATGCAAGAGAAGCATGCTTAGAATCATGAACATACATGGAAAGTTATCAAATGAAAATGACATACAACATGGAAAATGAAAGATGCAATGATCAAACATGATTATAACATGTCCTAAGATGTATTATGAATCAAATGGATGCACAAAATGTCATGGCAAGTCATGGTATGCAAGCAAATGGAAGATGGATGCAAATGAAAGCCCAAATTAGGGTTTATGATCAATGCACAAAACAAAAATCAAAACCAGAAGCAAACATCATGATAAAAAATTGAAAATGCATTCAAAGGAAACCTAAACCTATACAAACTCACTGTCCAAAGGAGGGGGTCTAACTCTTAACCTAATGAGGGTTATGAATTTCTCAAGATTGTTAGGGTTTTAAGGTACCTTGTCAAGAAAAATGCCAAACAAAAAGGAAATGCAAGATCAATTCATGCCAATTTAATCCTATAAACGACATGCTATACAAGATGCAATGCAAAAATAATCATTGTCCAACTCTTAAAGGCTAGGCAGAAATGAATTTTTGAAGATTGGATCAAAATAATGCCTTGAAATGAAATTAATTCCATTAAAAATTGTTAAAAGACATCAAGATCAAAAAAGAAATTTGGTTTGAGAGTTGGACAATGTTTCTAAATGATTTTAAATGTTTCATGAATTTTTTTGTGATTTTTAAATACCTAAAAGTATTTTTAATTAATTAATTCTCATTAATCAATTAAAAATAAACTTTTAAATGATTTAAAATAATTTTTAATGCAAAAAATAAAAAATAAAAATGTTTTTGGTTTCTGAAAATTAATAAAAGCTTGAATAAAAATTTTCAGAATTTTTCAATGATTTTTACTATTTTAAATAAAATGTAGAAAACAAATGAATTTAAATGCAAATAAAATTGAATTAAATGAAAAGTATGCGCATCCAAGGGACAACATTCAAACTCAGGAAGGAGGGAAAGACTGCGCGCCAGATCCAAGGGTTGACATTCAAACTGGCTAATATTGATTAATTAATTTAATTAAGTGAGATTAGGGCTAAGTGGCAAATCTGGACCACACACGCGCGCGGGAAGTTGACTAAGTCAACCAGATCAACGCTCCACATTCAAACTCTCATAATTACACAGATTAACCCTAATTAATTTCAGGTGGCCGGAGAAGACTTCCGGTCGTCTTCTCCGGCCAGACCCTCACCTGAAAGTTGCTAACTTTCTCAAAACGCCATGAAAATGAAATCTAATTGCCCAGAATCAAACCCCATTCAAAACTAAATCAAAACCCCCAAACAAAAACCATTTTTCATTCATTAATCATGCAAATTGAAGCAAGACATTTTTAGGGCAGAAAATTTCAGACAGTCCATACATACTCAATACTCCACCATTTTCACTTTTAAACACATCATGATGATCAGGATAACATCTAGAATCAATTTATAACAAGTAAATGAAGTTCTGGAAAATTTGTTCTTGATGGATACCTGAACTGAAATCCTTCGAACAGGAGCTTTCTGACCCTTTCTCCTATGCAAACTCACTCCTTTGGTCCCACTGAGCTCAATGGAATGCTTCACAACTCTTGTTGATGGCTGGTTTGAGATATGGCAGAAGTTCTGTTCAAGGGAGGGTGGTGATCGTGTTTTTGTTTCAGTGACTTTCAGGCTATGGTGATGAGTGGTTTTTGATCAGTGAAGCATGTTGAGTTTGTTTGTGAAGTTTGTTTGTGTGTTTGCAGCTTGTGGAGAGTGTTTCGAAGAGTTTTGCAAATGGGGTGGAAAATGAGAGTGTTGTGTTCTTTGTGCTTTCAGCCTTGTGTCTTGAGGGAAATGGCTTGCTTTTGGTTTGTATAAACAAGTGTGATAGGTCAGATGAGTTGATGTGTACTGCTGTGATTGGTATGGCTCAAGTTGCCAAAATGTCAAATTTGTGTAAGAGAGGTATGGGCTCCTAGCTAGCCAAGGACAAATGGGGTGTCCTGCGCAGCAAGAAGTGTGGAGAGCCCTAGGATTGATTATGAAGTCAGCAAGCAAGTGGATTCATCCTTGAGTGAGGTTTTGCAACTTGCTCCATTCTTGGCTCTTTTGAAATTTCTTGTTCCACAAGTTACAAAAATGATCAAACTCTTGGTGAATTCTGATCTTTAGGCATTGGCTTATGTTTGTATGATGATTAGAAGTCCATTTGGTAGCACAATTTGCTTTGGCAAGTGATTTTGCAACTTTGCCTCTTTGGTAGAAAACTTCAAATTTTGTGATTTTAGCCAACTTTGACAAGCCATAACTTTTGATCCAAAATGAATTAGGTCAAGTTCTTGAACTTTTTGAAAAGGGAATGATCCATTCTATAACTTTCATGACCAAAGTTTTTCCATTTGAAGCATTTTTGAATCAAAAAGCAAGGGTTGAAAAAGTTTCCCAAAATGGCAATTTTCAATATAAGTCAACTTTCCCAAAAAAGTCAACTTTGCAAATGACTTGAAATTCTTCAATTTTGTGAACTTCCAACATCTTCTATGATCAAATAAAGATCATACACATTCAAAATGATGAAGAACACCCTTTGGTTGGGTCATTGGGGGCCTCAAATGCCCTGATTTTGCACTGACTTGCTTAGAAAGTCAACTCTTGATCAGATGACTTCCCCATTGAATTTCTTCATGAAAATTGATATGCATGCTCCCTATACCATATAGAGACCAATAGAAACAAGAATTACCAAAAAATTTGGAGTTATGGCCTCTGAAACCAAAACCCTAATTCTAGGTCATCTGTGCAGTTAAACCTGGCTCTGCTTCCATGCCATTCTCAGTTCTTGTGATTTTTGACATTCTTGACTTTTAGGGGATATAATATGATGCTTGAACATACATGGACTCCTTTGAAGTGATTGATGACCTTTGGAGTGGCTCAAGAAGCTCTTGGATTGCTCAGATCACAAACCCTAGATGCAAATGACTTTGAACCAATGCAATGAATCAAAAATGTGATATGAGATGCTATGATTGAGTTTATGCATATGAGGAGATCACAAGCCATGGTGTGAATGGGTGAGGGCAAATTTGGGTTGTTTACACAGTGCTCCAAAGATTGTCGTTTTGGGTTATTTCACAAAACTGAAGTGCTAAACCGAAGAAAAAGGGTGAAAGTGGTTTCACGAGAAAATTCATATCTCCCTCGTCGTTTGTGCAGTTGAGCTTACATTTTAACACCAGGTCATTGACTCATAGATCTACAACTTTGATGACAAAGTCGAGTCGAGTTTATGCTCCGGAGAGGTTGACCTAGTCACATATTCGAGTAGCGGACACCAAATAAGTCGAAAAAACAACTTATTCAGTGACGTCTTGCAGCTTAAATGTATCGATCGCTCTCGATTTTGATCGTATGACGTTCGTTATTTTTGCATTGTAACCGTGATTCAGAGGCGGACGATGTTGTGGAAGGCTCAGACTCGAAATTTCTTGCCAAAGATATTGTTATTTTTACTTAAGCCGAAATTCTACCTTTTGCCTTTCATTTTACACTCCACTATATATTCTTTTGACCCACAATTTGTCTCATAACTTCAATCATAATTTACAAACACCAAAAAAACTATCACAAACTCTCTCTAAAGGATCGAAGTTCATTCTCTAAACTCTTTCTCAAGAACACAACAACAACTTCATCAAGAACTCAAGAACACAACAATTCGGATCAAGCTTCCGGTAGCCGAGCCGCCACAAACCACCACCTCCGGTCAACTTTACCACCGTGTGACCACCATCTTTCGCCGCCGGCAGCCGCGCGACCTCTCCCCCTATCCTCCATTCACGATCACGTCTCACTTTCTTCGGATTCACAATTTCTTCATCGAATCTTCATTCGGTAAGCTTCTTAAACTTTAATTCATGAATAATTGTTGCATTGTTTCTTGAATTGAATTTACAAGTTGAATTAATATTGTGGAGATTATGTGCATTGATTCTTGATGTGGTTGTTGATTGATGCTTGATTAATTGATCCTAATAATTGTTGTTGTGCATAATTGGAAATGATTGTTAAAATTGACATAGAATAATCGGTGCATGTTAGGTGTTTGACAAAATTCTTAAGAGAGTTAATTATTGTGACTTGATATTGATTGAAGTGCTTGAATTTTAAATTCATGTTTGTTTCAATGTGAAAATTTGAAATAGGATAGGTTGAGGCTTAATTGTTGATGTTGTTCATGTGCCGCGTGTCGAAAAATGCGTTTTGGTCATAACTTCCTAACCGTAACGCGTTTTCGCGAATGTGAATAGTGTAAATTGACTTTGTTGATTATTCCGGAGCCATTGGTAAGCTTTTTAGTCGATTTCGGACAATTTTTTCCGGCTATTTCGCTACTGCCAGCCGACGAAATCGGCCAAAAAGTATCACTTCCGAGCGGAATTTTCAAAAACCGATTGCATATTTGAATCCGTTGGCACGTTTGCAAGTTACCATGCAATTCTCGTTCAATTCCGAGTCGGTTATTTTTGACGCGTTTTTCCGTTTCAAGGCTTTTTAAGTTCGGTTTGGTATGGTTTTGATGCATTGATCTTGTTTTGACTTGTACTTATGTTTGTTGATCATTTGTCATTCATTGCATGTAAATTTGTTCGATTCCGGTTTGAGTTTGCATGTTGTTTATGTTAGAGCATAAGTGTTGCCCCGTTTTGAAACATAAATTTCAATGCATGTCCATGACTCATATATTCATCTTTCTACTTGATTTTGAGTTGTGAGGGATAGGTGAAACTTCCGGTTGCACTTCTTTTGGGTTTCTAATGCGTTTGTTGAGTTCATGCAAGGTTCTCGCAAAGATCTTAACGACGTTCTTTTGGTTGGTATTCCACTTTATTTGTGGGATATCTTTGGATTCAAATGATATTTTGTGTCGTTGTTTTTGTTTCGATTATGGTGGATCTTTACAAAGCAATTATGGAAGATAAGTATTTATTTTGCTTATGGAGATTAGAAGACCTTGCTTGAAGTTTTTTTGGATTTCTTTTATGTGAAGAATCGGTACTTCGATCAAGTAAGTAATTTCGACTTTCCACTTTTAATGCATCATTATAGTTTGTATGAGGCTTAGGATCATATAACTTAAGGTGCATATTGAGCCCTCCCACATGAGGCATTGGATTTATTTATGATTTTTGATTATATGTGTCGATTTCGGAGCTTAGGGATTAGGTTACGGATTGTAGAATTCACTTCCTTTCGCATTCCCTTAAAATTCCGTTTTTTGCCCGTTTCGTCGCAATTATTAAAAATAGTTTTAGGTGTGATAAAATTCTGGAAAATTTCATGAGTTATCCTTATCCTCTTAATTAGTTTTTCATATTTTTTTATTCCAGTTTTTATTGATTTTAGTAATTAATTTGGATTTTTCATTCCAGGCTGTCCCAAAAGGAATAATATTGACATAAGGGACCAAAATCATTTTTTCCCAATAGGTGTGAGACCTAGTTTTTGTGTGTGATTAACCATTAAAATTTGTAACATTTTGATGTTCCTTAGGAATTTTTTCCATAATTTTTGGTACCATTTTTGATCCACTTTGTGGAGTTGTTTTTCGGCGATCATGCCTTGCTATCTTGATCATCAAGTAATTGTTTTGGAATTTTGGTGCATAATTTTGTAAAATCCTTTTATACCATGTTAGATACTGACTTTAACATTCCAGGGATTTAATTTCATAATTTTTAAATCTTTTTTTCTATTTTTCCATGTCACCTAGATCATAGGTTGATATATATGTTTATTTGCTCCATACCCTAGATGATAGGAAGGCATTCATGCCATTGGATTGAGAGACTTTTTGGTAAATTTTAGGAGTTGATTATAGGTCATTTATAGGTCCTTAATTCTAGTTATAGGTCACTTTTTGAACCATGTTTCATTTGGTTTATTTTGGTGTTTCAAAGTGCATACTTATGTGAACTAATTTTGCCTTAAACTTGTTTCTCTTCTCCTCTAATTGTTAACATGAATTATGTGGAAATCATTAATTCATATCCATAAATTCTAATTGCATCTCATATCTTGTATTCTACTGACCCATAATCATCTCATGCACATTTACATGTCATTCATTCTTAACTTGCATCATTTGCGATCTTATGCGATGTTTGTTCATTTGCCCTCACATCTTATTCTCCTAGCTCCATATGCTTAAACCATTGCATCCATGATGGTATATTCATTAATCCTCATTCATGAGTATTAACTACTGACTTTGATACTCATTTCATGTATTAATTCATGCTTGTAAGCCATACGCATTCATACTTCATCCATAAACCCTAATTTGCATTCATGTGAACTTAGGTGAACTTTTTGTACATAGTTTGTCATAGTTTGAACTTGTGAGTTATCCTAGAATCCTTAGGGACTTATAGCATGTAGCCACTTACTTTATAAGTCATATAACCTTTAGGTACCTTCACCTTTAGACTTAGGTCTTATTTTGAACCCTAGTTCCATTCTAGGACGTTTATGGTACTTAATCGCTTTTATGCTTTGATTTTACTTTCAATATGCATTGTCATGCTAACCTTTGTTTTGTAGGGGTGAAGATTGAGGTAAGCCTCACTTCATTCCTATATCTTATGCATTATAATTATGTTTGCCTTAGCACCTTCTGCTTGGCTCTTAGGCTTTCCCTTTCTTTAGAGACAACTTAACTTCCTTAGGAAGTAAGTTAGTTTCTAACTCTCTTTTCTTCTTTTCCTTTTCTTCCTTAGGATTAGAAAATCTCACAAACCATTAGGACCATATTTTGAATATAATAATTAAATTAGGGTTGTGTCTTAGTCCCTTAGTTTTTCCCTTTTTCCACTTGAGTCCTTCTTTCTCACCTCACAAAGAAAATAATAAAATACTTAATAAAGGTTGAATGTTCTTATACGCCATGAGACTTTATTGCGGAGTACTTATACGCGTCCTGTTTCGGGGCGAGGTGTAAGTATTTACCACGATGGATAGGTCTTAGTATGAGAACGTTAACAAACAAATTCAAAACACTTCTCATAAAAGACAAAAATAAACAATAAGCGACTATCCTGCGGGAACTTCTTTTCTCATCTCATTCATTCTGAACACGAACTTGCGACGACTTGTCTCGCATGCAAGAAGGTAAATGCACTCGTACCAGACGAGCCTGCAACACCTGAGCATAGACATACGCAGTTTCAGCTATAAAAAACACAAACAAATAGTTCCCTCCTTAGTTAGGCGAACTACGTCGACTCTGATCCTCATTATCCCGATGAGGTACGTAGGCAGTGGGGTAGGGCCCGTTCAAGCACATTCTTTATTTTCCCTACATTTTCCCCATTCTTTCTTTTTGTTCTTTTCCAATTCCCTTTCTCATTTCCATTCCCATTCCAGTTAGCAGTTCATTTGCTCAACAACTTTATTCTTTCTCACCCTTTGAAACAAAACAAGCAAGCGTGGATCCCGTCGGGTACGGCGGACGGTCTGGGGTGCTAATACCATCCCAGGTCGTAACCGACTCCCGAACCCAGATTTTTGGTTCGCAGGACCTTGTATTTTCCTTCTTCCTCAGGTTTGTGCAGCATTACATTTCCCATTCCTTCGGGATAAAAATGCCTGCCTCGCGAGTCTACCTTTTCCACGCCACTTTCGCGTTTGTACTAGGATGAAAATCCCGGGAGCGACAACGGGAAGAAAGCATATGTTCCAAAGTCTTGAGATGAAAGCTGGAGGCTATGTAGGTTTTGGAGGCAATCAAAAAGGAAAGATTATTGGCTCTGGAACTGTTGGTAATGGCACCCTTCCCTCTATCTCTAATGTTCTATTAGTGGAAGGATTAATGCATAATCTATTATCCATAAGTTAACTAAATGATAATGGTTATGACATAATCTTCAATCAAAAGTTATGTAAAGTTGTTAGTCAGAAAGATGGAACAATCCTCTTTAGTGGAAAGAGAAAGAACAACATATATAAAATAAAACTTTCTGATGAGTGTGAAAGGAGTACAATGCAGTGGCGGTGATATTTGGACTCGGGTTTTATAACTCATATGATGGGAAGAAAGGATTGGTTTGTTATAATCAATCATCCCATTAAGAACAAAGTAAAGTTCACGAATGTCACCATTCTAATGGCCGATGGGATCAGTAATGTTTTGATCATGAGGAGGGATTATGGACATTCTTTTATCAAATATGTCTTGTATATTCCAGGAATCAAATGTAACCTTTTAAGTATTGGCCAATTACTTGAGAAGGGTTACAAGATTCACATAGCAAACAAGGGGTTGCACGTTATGGATTCAAAAAGAGTTTTGGTCCTTAAATCGCCTATGGATGCCAATAGAACCTTTAAGGTTGAGTTGAAAGTTATGGAGCATAGATGTCTTGCTATTGCATCAAGTCGTGAATAGTGGATATGGCACTATCATCTTGGACATCTCAATTTTAGAGATCTCAAAGACTTACAAAAGAACGGAATGGTAAAAGGGGTTCCATCGATCAACATACCAGCTGAAATTTGTGAATAATGTGCGCAAGTGATAAAACTGTTTTAGTGTGTCATTATGATTCATTTTTAATTAGGATTTTAGTTTAAGTTCAATGTTTGTTTACTTAATTTTACTTGTTTTTGTTTTAAGCACACTAGGTGCTCCTTTTATAGTTTTATGTGTATTTTTGTTGTGAAGAATATTTTTTAAGGCAAGTTGAGGCATGATTGCCCAAGACAGAGTTTGAAGTGGAAAAGAATTGAAGAAAAAAAGTTGTTGGAAATCACAATCAGCAGCTTAGCAAAAGTTTGGATGGAATTCATTACTAGGGCTTACATGGCAGGAATTTGCATGAAGAAAAAGATGAAGCAAAAAGATAAGATCAAAGGCACAAAGAGACAAAAAGGCATAGTACAGTAGGGACCACCTCTGCAAAAGTGTGCCCTACACCAGCCAACTACCGCATGCACCTCTGCGCCACTACCTGCTGCAAGACGACTTGTCCCTCATTGATGTATGTACTAGTAAACCTGTTCACTAAGGGAAAATGAATAGTTGGAGAATATTGTTGATTTGATTTAGGTTGAACCTTATTTTAATCAAAAGTCCACGATCCAATACCCACCAACTTTTACTTCCCCACTCAAGTCTATAAAAGCAAACCTTATACCATGAAAGAGAAAGAGAATTCACACAATCATAATAGTTTTAGTATAGTTGTTATTTACTTACGAGGGTTAGAAAGAATTAGAGAGTTTTTTCTTCTTCTCATCTAATCTTGTACTCACTATTAGGAGCTGGAGTGACTGAAGAGATTAGTTTTTGTTTATCCAATGCAAAATATCTCCAAGTTGCTACTAGGTTGCCATTTATTTTACATCTTTTGTTTAATAATGTTTCCTTGTAGTTCATTCCAGTAGTTTATATACTCGGCTCAATATGAGCTAAACTCTTGTTTGATGAGAAAACTGAAGTTAATATAATGTTTTTTTATGTTGAAATGATGTGTTGTCAAGTGTATTATTTTGTTATGTGTTTTTATGCTATAAATCTGATTCTTAGAATGATCAACTTAGAAAAAAGAAGGTAAAATCATGTTGTTGTGAGCAATCCAACAACAAGTGGATTTCATAACAAAGTGGTTAACAAAGTAGGATAAAGATATTCACTTAATTTGGCTTGCTTAGAGATAAGAAGCTAAGGCTATAAAGACTTTTAGAATTAAAACCAGACGTATTTTAGGGTTACAAGTGAGGCTTAGAGATTTGTTCCATTTCTCTATTTATGCATGCTTTAATGTTGTAAAGACACGCCATGAGATCACGTAATGACCTTTTGAGGCACGACACTTCACATCATTGATATATTTAAGCAATCAAATATTAACGGAACTTAGCTCATCAATCACTCTCTCTGATATTCTCCTTTTTATTTATTATCTTAGTTTTTAGTGTGAATTCATTTCTACTTATTACCAATTGTTATTTGTTGCCTTGTTCATACTTCTTTTACATAAATATTAAATACAAAAAGTTCAATCCTAAATCTCTTCCACTCCCGTGGGTACAATATCCTTACTTTATTACTTGCTGTAGTCAAACATACATGTATACTTACATATGACACCTTAATTTTAATTTGACCTGCAAACTCAGAATCAGCAGCAAGCAAAGAAACATAAGGGGAATTCAACAATGATGTAGACCAGAGAACCAAGAATCACCTTGAGGTGGTGTATTCAGATGTGTGTGGGTCGATGCAAGTAGATTATATTGGTGATAATAGGTATTTTATCACATTTCTCGAAGATCATAGTAGAAAGCTATAAACATACCTAATCAAGAGAAAGGATGAGGTATTTGAAATGTTCAAGAAGTTCAAGTCAATGGTTGAGAGACAAAGTGATCATAATCTAAAAGTGCTCAAAACAGTTGGTGGAGGTGAATATGTCTCGAATGACATTGGGATGTTTTGTGATCAAAAAGGGATTCTACATGAGATAGTACCACCCTATACACCAAAATAAAATGGTGTAGCCGAAAGAAAGAATTGATTGATCATGAACATGGTGAAAAGCATGTTAAAGGGGAATAACTCACTAAAAGAGTTGTGGGGAAAAGCGGTATCCACAACAACTTATTTGTTGAATAGGTTCCCTACAAATAAGATTCAGAATGTAACACCGAAGGAAGCATGGTCACAATTCAAGCCAAATTTAAACCATTTGAGAGTCTTTAGTTTCGATGTAGACCGTAATGTTTCAGGTCAACTTAGAAAGAAGTCGGATGACAAAGGAACAATGATGATACTTGTTGGATATCACTCTACTAATGGTTATACACGGTTTGATGTTGTAAACAATAGGATCGTGATCAATAGGAACATTGTAATAGATGAATCAAAGCAAGTGCAGCAAGGTGTAACCGGTTACCACACAACTACGGAAAATGCATTTAACAATGGTTGGAAAAGGGATACCATCACATGTGTCCAAATGTTGTGACGTAAGATGTGATTGTATGTATGATGTTTTCCACAATGGATGAGTTACTGTGATTGTATCCATGTAGCCCGCTACCTACCACAATGGTTACTTAAACAACTGTTGTGGTATATGTATATGTGTGTATATATATATATATATATATATATATATATATATATATATATATATATATATATATATATATATATATATATATATATGGGTTAAATATGTTATTGGTCCCTCTAAATATCTCATTTTTTGAATTAGGTCCCTCTAAATATTTTCTTCAAACATTGGTCCTCCAAAACTTTTCCGTTTCGAAATTTAGTCCCTAACGTTAGTTTGAACTAACGGATGCTGAGTTGGCATGCCATGTGTGCGTAAATAATTTTCCATGTTGTAACTGAAAGAACCCACGTGTGAATGCAGTGCAGTGTATATGTAGTCAAACATTAGGGTTCATATTTTCACATAATTTGTAAATTAGGGTTCATATTTTCTCTTCTACACATCCACAAATTCTTCTCCTTATTCCAAATCGTGATGTCTTCTTCATCTAGGGCAAGTAACTTAAGGTCACAACAATCCATCATTGCCACCAACAATGAAGAGAAAAAGTGTGGATGCAAGGCTACTATGATTGCATACATGTGCAAGAAGGGAAAGAATAATGGGAGATTGTTCTGGAGATGCCCATATTGGAAGAATGCGGGAACGTGTAATATGTTCGTCTGGGATGATGATTATTGCTTAAAGAAGGAAGATTCTGAATGCAACAATGATGAGAGATATATGCAGTATGTTGATACGTTTAAAGAGCTTTATGAAGCATCATTGAAGAAGAACACCAGGTTGAAGCTGAAGTTAAAGAAGGAGGAATTATTTGGAAAGTTTAAGACCATATGTATTGTAATTTCAATGTTGGTCAACATGTATTTTGTTCTTAGATGTAAATGTTAATGTTGTTTTGAACAAGTAATGTTTAAGTAGTAAGTTGAATTTGTAATATTTAGGTACTAATGTTTAGGTACTGTGTAATTTGGTATCTTGGAATGTTTGTAATTTGGTATGTTGGAATGTTATGAACAAATATGTTTGTGAATTTGGTGATGAGTACTTATTTGTTTTTGCACAATCTGTTTTTGTTTTGATATACAAATTGTACAATATGTTGTTTTTTACAAATCTTGTTTTTTACAAATCTGTTAAAACTCCAGATTTTGTTCTGGTCTGGTACATATTTTGTTCTGGTCTGGTACAAATCTGGTACAAATCTGTTATGAACAATATGTTGTTTTTTACAAATGTTGTTTCTGCTTTGGTACATAATCATGTTAAACCAGTAAGATTTACACCAGAAACAGAAGTGCATTACACATCATTAAAACAAAATCCAATAAACATAAGTGCATTGTACATCATTAAAACAAAATCCAATATCATAATTGTTTAACATTGTGCATTACATCTGAATCCAAAATCAAAAAAACACTTCACACCAGAATTGTTTCTTAGATACTTAATTAAAACAAAAAAAAAACAAAGAACATGGTTTGCTACTTCATTCAGTTTTTCCCTTGCTTGTGCATACTTCTTCTTCTATAACTAGTGGATCATCAGGTTCTTTTCCAGGCCCTTGTATGTTCTTGGACTTCAAAGTCCTCAACCTCTCACTCTGCCTTTTTTCAGGTAACACATTGCTTCCAGATTTGTACCTGCTTTATGTCCTATGTTTGATAGGTTCACTGCTCGATGGCCTTGACAAAGTTGTTCTTATCCCTGGTGGTTTGAAAGGAGTAGCTCTAAACACCTTTGGTTTCTTCCCAAAAAAAACTCTTGCTGCTCCACTAGGCTTAGTAGGTGATTTGAGAGGTGACCTATCAATTCTAAGAGGTTGAATGTCCAATACACTATCACCTTTCAGTAGGGCAGCCATGACTTCATCCAATGATGTAGGGTCCTCAATGACAATTGGTTGTGGTTCATGATCATCAGTTGTTTGATTCTCAGTTGGCTCAGCAGTTGTTTGATTCTCAGTTGGCTCAGCTTCATTGACAATTGGTTCTTTCACAGCTGGTTGAGGCACAACTGGTTCTTTTATAGGTGGTTCATTGACAGTAGCCTTTACATTCTCAGTCACATTTGGTTTCTTCATAATTGGTGCATCCTTTGAATTCTCATTCTCATTCTCATTCACAGGTGGTTCATTGACAGTAGGTTTTACATTCTTAGTCACTCTTGGTTTCTTCATAATTGGTGCATCCTTTGAAGTTGAATTCCTTTTTGCTACCCCTTGAATTCTGTTCACAGTACCTCTGCTAGTTGTTGCTTCCATGCTAGATTGTGCTCCCTTGGTCTTTTTGGAATCTTTGTTTATGGTGCCCTTGGGCCTCCCCTACAACACATATGATATTAACATTAGAATACACTTAAATTACCATTAGACCTAATAAAAAATCATTATCTCAACATAAGTATTACCCTTTTTTTGCTTGCCACAGTTGAAGGTACATTTGCTTGCCTAGGTATATTCTGAGAAGCTTGGGTAGGAATGTCTTCAACATTAGGCTGTGTTTGTTCAGCAGTAGCATGTCCTGTCTGTGACTTTGATTCTACCTCTTGCTTCAATTTCTTGCAGGTCCTCTTGTTATGTCCCAATTCAAAACAGAATTTGCATCTATGGCTAGTGTTTATTCTTTTCCACCTAGTTTGTGCAACCTCATCCAATTCCCTCCTCAGTTTCTTTGGTCTACCTGGCCCACGTTTATACCTAGGTGGCAGCATGGTTGCATTCTCAGTCCTAGGCCATTTGTTTTGTCCATTCAATGGAGTTATGATCTCACCATAACAGGCTTGATAAGTGCTCTTGTGATAACACTTGTCTACATACTTTAACGGGTCATCAACCTTCCTATATATTGCAGCTACAGCATGCCTACATGGAATACCTACAAGCTCCCAAAAGTTACAAGAACATGTCCTTTTTTTCTAAGTCCACAACAAAACTGTCAGTAAACAACACATGGGTGACCTGAAATGTCAACCTACCAGCATAGGTTGCTGTCCAGCTAGCACTTTTCTCTATCTCTCTATCCAATCTCCTTAAGGGTTTTGTCATAATCACTCCCTTATAACCCTCTACTTTTTCCCTAAGTGTGGCAAACCTCCCCATTAAATAATTTCTAATCCACTCCAACATTGTTATGATAGGTTTATCTCGTTGTAACAAGATTGTTGCATTGAAGGACTCACTTAAGTTATTCATTAACACATCACATTTAGAAAAAAGAGGAAAGGCATGCTTACACCATTTGTTCTTAGGAATTGATTCTATCCAGACCCTGTTTGTGCAGGCAATAACAATGTTTCAGAATGAATAAGTGCAGGAAATAACAAACAGAAACACTTAGTGCATGTAGTTTTCAAACAACCTAAATCGAAAAAAATGGGACCACACAAGTATAACAATGGCAGACAAGATTTACTAACCTGGGACCACCTTCAAGAAGGAGAAGTCAAAATCGCTTGCTTGGGACCACTCTGACAGTTGACTTGGGCAAACTACTATATTCTAAACTTGAGAAGAGAAGACAGAATCAAAGCACTATGGAAGAAGCTTCAGAAGGAGAAGTCAAAATCGCATCACTTGGAGGTAGGTTGACTTATGCTTCCATTGCAATGTAACTCTTAACATTTCTCTTCATATTTACCTTTTCTTTTTTCCAGATTATCCATGCTGGCCACATTCATACAACATGGCAAATTATTTACGCACACATGGCATGCCAACTCAGCATCCGTTAGTTCAAACTAACGTTAGGGACTAAATTTCGAAACGGAAAAGTTTTGGAGGACCAATGTTTGAAGAAAATATTTAGAGGGACCTAATTCAAAAAATGAGATATTTAGAGGGACCAATAACATATTTAACCCTATATATATATATATAAAAAAATATATATATATATATATATATATATATATATGTATATATATAACATATTTAACAGGGGTTGTGTTAGATAGTCGTTGTTATATGTATCCCTGAGTTTATTATATATTATGTGGAATGCTTATTTTGCCAATGCTTACTAAACATACAAATTTCCAATCTGCAATATATCATTATAATATGAAAAATTAAGTTATATTAGAATATATGTATACGTCAAATTCTTGAGAAGTTATCTTCAATTCCTTATCCATATTTTGTTCTTTGATCTTTAGAACTTGGTTTAATGATCCTATATTTTCAAGAACCACTGCCTTCACGACTAATTATTTTTGCAAACAAAATTAGAGGTGGAGAGAGGGGTTGTAACTCCCTGATTTTTATTTAATTATTTAAATTGTATTGTTGTATTTTGGTGTGTGGAAGAAAGAAAAATATTATTTAGTATAATATTAATTTAGATATATTATATTATATTGAAATAATTATAAAATTGGAATATTAAGGAGTTAGGGGTAGAATGGTCATTTGGTGAAGGATAGTGAGGGAAAATGAGGAAAACTATAGAAGAGGTCTAAGGGGTTATGTTAAATAAGGAAAAATGAGAAATCAATCATGTTTTGTGAACGACAGAAAGATCGTGAAAAGAGAGAAGAAGGAAGGAGAAGATGAAGGGCTTAAAGAAGAATCCGCGGAGAAGGACGAACTTCTCATCGAAACTAAGGCAAGGGTGGGATATCTTCATCTCTTAAGGATTCAATAATCGGAATTAGGTATTGTGTTGTTGATTAGAGGTTTTGGGGTTTATCGAATTTGGATGAACAATTGTATTAGGTTGTTAGGAGTGGATGTTTGTGTGATAATTATGTGAATTAGAGGTTAATAATGATAATTTTGTATTGGCCTGATTGAAAACCGGTAAGTTTTTAAGAGGTATTTCGTGCAGGATGTTGGCTGATCGCAGAGGGAGAATGCGGAAATCGCAGAGCTTGCTTTGCGAGCAGGTGGAAATTTGGGAGAGTGAATTACAGAGAGTTGCTCGCTGAGCGAGCAAGCCCCCTCACTTAGCGAGACCTAGAGTGAAAAATAAAATATTTTAATTCTGAAAAATTCCTTAAAATTATTTAATTAATATGGTAATGGATGAGAATTGAAATGGTGTTGTTAGAAGTAGTTAGAGATGAGTTATACACTTAATTAGAGGGATAATTAGTATAACTTGAAAATGAACATGAGTTGATATGTTTAATAGTTGTTGTTGCTATGTGTGGTTGTTGTGATTGTAGTTATATGACATTGTTGTTGATATATGTGAATATAACATGTTGATGTACATTGTGTTATTGTGTATGTTCTTGATGATAATAAATGTTGTTGTATGCAAAGATGCATGATGTTGATTGTAACTCCCCTTTATTTAATTAATTATTTAATTAAATATAATTGTGGTATGTTGTGGTAATTCACGTTGATTTGAGTATATTTGTCGATTTGAGTTGCTTTGTGTGGAATTGTATCGATTCGTGTTGATGGTCGAATTTATCGGAATATTATGTTGATGGTTATAAGTTGGTGTAAGTCGAATTTAATTATTTAAGTCGATATAAATTGTGGAAAACGATATGGAGTATTCTCTGTTTGTTGTTGGATATGTTGATCGGAATGTTTGGACCATTTGGTTAATAATCGGAAGTTAATCTATTAATTCGGGAGTAACTAGTTAGTCGCGGATTATTATTCGGTTTCTTGATCATAAAGAAACCTATTATAATTTCTTTCTAAGGTATCCGATTAACAACAAATTGGTGCAGTGAACGTGAAAAAGATTCCTTCAACAAAGTATGAGATTAAAAAGTTCACCGGAATGAACGTTTTTGGTCTGTGGTGCTTAAAGGGAGAGACGACAGCTCACATGAATGTTGTGTTAACGGTAGCTGAAAAGACGACCATGATTGAGAAAGCACACAATGATATATTGTTGAGCCTTGGTGATAAGGTTCTTTGACAGGTATCAAAGGAGACGACGGCGTCAGGGTTATGGTTGAAACATAAAGGTTTATACATGACCAAATTGTTGGTGAATCGACTCTACCTGAAGTAAGCTTTGTATTCATTCAAGATGAGTGAAGATAAAATGTTGGTTGAGTAGTTAGATATGTTAAACAAGTTGATTCTTGATCTTGGAAATATTGATGTGAAGATCGTTGATGAAGATCAAGCGATGTTGTTGTTATGTGCTTTGCCCAGAACACATGCTCACTTCAAAGAAATCCTCTTGTATGGAAGAGAGTCCCTGACCTTTGAAGATGTTCAATCTGCCTTGTACTCTAAGGACTTGAATGAACGAAAGGAGCATAAACCTTCGAAGATTAGTGAAGGTTTGGCCATTAAGGCGAAATTATCGCAAAAGGATGGCAAGTTCGATAAGAAAAAGGGTAAAATTTAGCAGAAGTCTTACAGTGGTGAAGCATCTGGTGTTCGATGCTATTATTATAAGAAGGAGGGTCACATTCGACAGGTGTTCCCTGAACGCTTGAAAGATCGTGGAGGTAAGGATAATGGCAATGCTTCCATTGTTCAAAATGATTTCGACTCATCTGATGTTCTTGCGGTTTCAAGCGGCGACTAAAGAAAATTGTGGATTATGGATTCAGGTTTCACTTGGCACATGACTCCAAACAAATATTTGTTCGAGGAACTATGTGATCAAGATGGTGGATCGGTGCTGCTGGGAAACAATAAAGCTTGCAAAATTGCAGGTATTGGATATGTGAGATTCAAGCTCCATGATGAGTCAATAAGGATTTTGACTGAAGTTAGGTATGTACCTGACTTAAAGAGAAATATGACTTCTCTTGGTGAATTCGATAAGAAGGGATATGTTTTTCAAGGAGATAAAAATATCCTAAGAGTCATGAAGGGGTCGAAGTCTTGAGAGGCGTGAAGAAACAAGACTTGTATACCATTAAGGTTGAAGTTGTAAGTGGTTCGACAAATGTTGCATCCACGAAAATATTGTCGAAGACAAAATTATGGCACATGAGATTGGGCCATGTCAGCGAGAGATACATGATCGAACTGGGGAAACAAAACCTGCTAGGTGGTGACAAAGTCGAGAAGTTTGATTTTTGTGAACCTTGTGTATTTGGTAAGTCCTGTAGGGTGAAGTTTAACAAAGGTAAACAAAGAACATATGGATCTCTTGATTACATCCATGCTGATCTTTGGGGGCTTGCAAGAAATCCTTCACATTCAGGTGCAAGGTATTTTATATCCATAGTTGATGACTATTTCAGAAAGTTATGGGTATTCATTCAGAATACTAAGGATGAAACTTTTAAGAATTTCAAGAGTTGGAAGGTTCTGGTCGAAACTCAAACATGCAGAAATGTAAGAGGTTGAGAACCGATAATGGCTTTGAATTCTTTAATGAATATTTCGATAGTTATTGTGTCAAGTCTAGAATTGCAAGGCATAAAACTATAACAGGTACTCCTCGGTAAAATGGTATAGGTGAGAGATTCAATCGAACAATCCTAGAAAAAGTTAGATGCATGTTGGTTAATGCTGGATTGAAAAAGGTGTGTTGGACTGAGGCTGTTTCGACAACAACATATCTGATAAACAGATGTCCTTCGATTGCGTTAGATATAAAGACACCTGAAGAAGTTTGGTCAGGACATCCACCAGATCTCGACAAACTAAGAGTATTTGGATATGTCGACTATGTTCATATTAGGCAATACAAGGTCGAACCTATAGCTATGAAATGCATGTTCATAAGATACCTTGAAGGAGTCAAAGCTTATAGGCTATGGTGCCTAGAGCCAGGTCACAAGAGGGTTATCACCAGTCGAGATATAGTTTTCAATGAAGTTGAGATGGTTTTCAAGAAAAAAGATGATGTTATCGAAGAGATGGAACAGGGAGAAATTCCTGTTGAGGTGGATCATAGTGATGATGAACTGCATGACCCAAATGAAGTCAAAGAAGAAGCAGAAACTATTGTCAAAGATGAGGAGACTGATAATGACTACTTGCTGGCAAGACACAGGTCGAGAAGATTCATCAAGCAACCTTAGAGACTTGGTTATGCAAATCTTATAGCTTATGCCTTAATCTCTACAAGTGAGGTTCTAGACAAAGAACCTAGAGACTATAAGGGATTTATGAGGAGTCGAAATAAGACTGAATGGCTGAAGGCAATGGATGATGAGATAAAGTCTCTTCATGATTGTAACACGGTGGGAGAACTGACTTTAGTTAAATGTTGCGGATAGCAAGAGTCGCCACCGACTTTTATTTTATCCAAAAGGAAAGGGCATAAAAGAACAGGAAAGACCTTAAAAAGATTTTGAGTTCGGGGGGTAGGTTATATAAAGGGAAGGTATTAGCACCCTTTATATCCATGGTTATCCATGGGCTCTTAGTTACTTAGCTCACTTTAAACTGTTTTGAGAAAGGTGTAGTGTGTGATAAAAAATTTCTAAGTACTTTATAATGATCCTCGTATGGATGTATATAAAGACTTTGTTTTTTGAAAATTTATTTGAAATGTGAAGTGTAATGAAGTATTTTGAGGAAAAGTGAGCAAGTACTTAAGAGGAACCTGCCCTATGTTAAATCTTTACTGTTCTTATATGTTCTTTCAATGGTAAGACTAGCCCTATTATTAAGGAATAGGTAGTCATTACCTTGGATGTTATAAGGGACATGTGAAGGGACATCTAAAGTTAGGCAACTGTAAGGTGTCTTAGCAATACGAAGGGACTTATCATCTTTTATTCGAAGGGACAAGATCATTTACCGTAGGCAACATCGAAGGGACTTGATCTTATAATCTTAAAGGGACTTGATGATATTAGTGAAGGGACGCTGCTTTAAGACACCTTACTTGACCTTATAGTTAGGCAACATGAGGAGTAACCTTAGAAAGTGCAAGATGGCGATCAAAGATCGACTTACGTGTGTGAGTGTTCATATTCATATATTTATCTTATTAAGTAAGTCATTCTAAATTAATTTTAAATTACAAACAGGTTATCACTCCCTATAGTTACTAACCATGGCAAAAATATTTATAAACAATAAAAACAATAATAAACTACGACTATTACAAGGCTTTCGCAATTACATTATAATATAAATAATAAATATATATAATAAAGAAATTATAATTAAAATGGTTAGTAATAGAATAATTATAAGAAGAAGAGGTTAGCAAAAAATATATACAATTTAAGAGAATGTTAAATAAGCAATTTTAAAGAATTTTTAAAAAGAAAGTAAGATAATGAGAATAATAATAAACCATATAATAACTATTTACAAAACATGATTAATTATATATTAGAAAAATTAATTAAATTTAATATTTAAAATTAAACAAAAATTAGGGTTTGGAATTAGGGTTAATTTTACAATTAAGAAAAATCAGGATTAGGGTTTTGATTATTTAATATAAACTCAATTATAAAAAATATATACAATAATAATATAAACAAATTTTAAATTAAATATGAACTAAATTAAATTTTAGAAAATAAATTAGGGATTTTTTAGAACATATGAAGTTATATATATATATATATATATATATATATATATATATATATATATATATATATATATATATATATATATATATATATATATATATATATATATATATATATATATATATATATATATATATATATATATATATATATATATATATATATATATATATATATATATATATATATATATATATATATATATATTTACATATTATTGTTTAAAAAATAAGTTTCTTATATGAAAAATATAATTTGGATTAATTATAAAACAAATAAATAAGAAAAATAATGAGAAAATGAATGAAAACAAAACTTACCTGGGGCAGGGATCGAACCCACGCCTTAGGTCCTGCCTCCCATGGACTCACAATGCTACCACCAGGTCAAACGTGCGCATGTGAAAGTATGAGGGGTAGTAATCCTTATGTATCAAGCCTGAAAATAAATGAAATTTAAGCCAAAAAAAATAACTGAGGACGGGTTCGAACACACGCCCTTTGCTTCATATGCGCGCGTATCAACCATTAGGCTGCTTGTCATCCTGTGAAACAAAATACAAACAATACAATAAATATAAAAATTAATTTTTGAAAATCTGAAGCGCGCGAAGATCTTCATCTTCAACCTTGGATTCGCAGGTTTTCCTGCGAATTTAATTGCGACTTTTCCTGCGAATTTCCTTGCCAATGCAACCTGCGAATCATCAAACATCATACAAACAGTACAATTTCATCAAATTAATAATGCCAATGAATTCCTTATGACCTATACGATTCTTCCATGTCTTTAAAACTCATTTATATTGGTTTAATGGTAAAAACCTAAACGGCCACCCTAAACCCTAACAATGGAAAATCTTTGATCCTGCATCAAAACTCAAATTAAATTATCCAGAAACGATCCTTAGCTTATTACAAACACGAAACAACAATCAAACACAATTTATATTGCACGAATATTAGAAAACGAGAAAGTCATAAAGGTGCAAGAACTTTGATTCGGTTTATGCAAATACGAAGGATTTTGATGCTGGGAATGATTGAAACATGATCAATGAGCCTCAAGGAAGCTAAAGCAACCTTTATTTTGTCCTGAAAGTCTCTCTAGATCAAAAACCGTATATGACTTTTTATGTGAAAATTTGAGATTCGATGGTGTTCTTGGAGGCAGCAAAATCGTCCTCTTGTGATTGGGATGTATTCAGGTATATGTAGAGATGAAAATTAGGTCAAAAAGTTATGGATTTATGGGCTTTGTATTGGTTGCTTGATCATGAAGTTTCTATCTTTCAAATATTGAAAAAGATCACATCTAACCTTGCCAAATCAAGCTAGCACGAATTTGGATCAGATCAATCATCTATAATTGATGTTTATGACCTTCTAGAATCATAATCTCATCCAAATATATGATTTTCATATTTTATTTTGATTTAATTTGTATTTTAATGAATAAAATTAAAATAAATATTAAATAAAATATAAAAAATCAGAAAATGTATGGGCTGGATCGTGCTTGATGATATTATGAAGATTGGATAGCAATTTGGTGGGCTCATTTAGCATAAATTGGTTTTAAGGCCTCATTTGCTTCATAAACTTCCCAAAAATTTTCCAACTTTGCAAGGGCACAAATCCTTCAATTTTAATGCTATGAAGGTGTTCTTGAACATTTTAGAAATCTTAGAGAGTCCTCTAACCAAACTCTTTGGTCTCATGTCCATATCTTTTACCATTCTCAAGTTATGCTCTTTGGAAGATGTTGACTTTTGAAATGACCTATAATGTCTTAGCTCATACCTTCCAAATGAAGCATTTTTGGGCTTGGCTTGTGAGACACAAAGTTGTAGAGAATTCAATTTCCTTCAAAATGAGCTTTGGATGGAAAATTTTTGATGAAGCATGTGAAAGTTATGGCTGGTCAAAGTTCAGTTGACTTTTCCTATGAAAACCCTACTTTAGAAACTCCTGATTCTTGATGATCTGAAACTTCCTTGATGAATCATGATCAACCCTTGATCAAATGATGAATTTTAATTCATATACTTGATGTGGGAAAAAAATCATGAAGTTTGACTTTGGTTTGACCACAGTTGACCTCAGTTTGACTTTTTGACTGCCTTGACTGATTTTAACCTATCTGACCATCTGACTGAGCAAATCTTTTGGGAAAGTCTTGAAACTTGACATGGGGATTCTTGAACACATATAGGATGCTATGAAGCTCACTTGAAGTCTTGGAAGTCCATTTAGCCTGATGAAAGTCCAAACCCTAGCTTAGGATGCCTTGCTTAGGAGGATGCATTGTCTGAGGGAATTGTCAAACTTTCTGACTAATTGTGAACCTTGTGAACCTCATGAGATGTCTTGTGAACCTTATGAACCTTGTGAACCTCTTAGTACACAATGTCTTGTCTTGGTGAGGGCAAATTTTGGGGTGCAACAGCTGCCCCTGTTCAATTTTCTGAAACCCTAGGGGTTAGATTGGTATATGTGTCAGTCGTGACCTAGAAGGTTGAAGGGGATTGAACACAAAAGCCCAAAAGTTTGCACTCGCCGGTGCATAAAGTAAAGCTGATGATTAATTGTATATGCTTGAGTGGGCTTGAAGATTCCACTTAGAATAACTGAAGATGGGCTTACATATGCCATCCATAATATCAGGAGGTGATAATATCTTGATGTTGATAGTGGATATCAGTACTAGGCCTTCGTATAGGCCGTCTCTGAATCGTTTATGCAACATGGTTTGAATCGTTGAATAGACCAGTAGAAATAAATCTTCGTGACGATTATATTTTCTGAAAATATCCTGGACCAGGGAATGGATCTTCGTATAGACCGTTTGCCTAATATCCAAGAACAAATAGATTAAATCTTCTGAAAATATCCTGGACTAGGGAATGGATCTTCGTATAGACCATTTGCCTACTATCCGAGTGTTGCGGTGAGAATCGGATACCAAGCTATTGATTAAGCTTGAATCGCAAAACTTTTATGTTCACCATCGACTTTAATTTAATCCAAAGGGAAAAGGGAA
Source organism: Lathyrus aphaca (assembly GCA_963966055.1). Lineage (NCBI taxonomy): Eukaryota > Viridiplantae > Streptophyta > Magnoliopsida > Fabales > Fabaceae > Lathyrus > Lathyrus aphaca. Next base: position 88,418,390 of record OZ014521.1, on the reverse strand, counting down.
AAAGATCGTAAAAACCCTAAATGAGGAGAAACTAGGTTCGGGGGTTGATTAAACCTAGGGAAGGTGTTAGCATCCTAAGCATCCGCAGTATCCTACGGGAACCTCTTGTTAATATTTGTGTTATTGTTATTTATTGCTTGATAAAATTATGGGAACCTAAGGTTTTATTTCTAATGGTGCTCGCACAACATCGCATCGATGCCTACGTATCAGGTATAGAATCAGAGCACTCGTAGTTCTCCTAAGGATTAACGAACACTTGGTTACGCTCAAGGTTCGCGGGGGAAGGTAAGTGTTATGGAAAACACTCACGTGACTTTAGCAAAGTCACAAAAAGTTATAAAATAAAAAGTCCTAGTGGCTAAGGTCGAAAAGGAATTAGGGATGGCTAAACTTCCTATGACATTGAGTCAACTGCAGGAATTCTTTCCCTTTTGGATTTAAATGCAAAGAAAGTAAAGTAGATAAATGAGGGTGCAAGCTCCTAAGTCTAAGGCATAGGTTACTACTTGCAAAAATGGACTGAATGAATTAAATGGAAATACAAGATAAAAGGCTTAGTAATCGGGCTATGACTCGATATATGGATCGAGAATGCGGGGGTGGAAGACAAGCGTGGTGCGTCAATTTACTTAAGTTGAAAAGTTGTGAAGTGTAAAAATTGTGCAGACGGCGATCGTAGAACGACCGACTTACGTGTGTGAGTGAGGTATTGTAAACTCAACTTGGCATTGGACCAAGGATTATTATCTTGAAAATTAAAGTCTCAAAAGTGTGCGCTTTCAATTTTATCTTAACAAATATATGGTCATGATGCGAAATAAAATAAATACAAACATAGCGTGCATACAACCAAAACACCGAAAGATTAAATTAAAACTCTCACTAAGGGATAAACTTAAATCTAAACCTCTCACACTAATAGGATCTAAAACTAAGCTAAACAATCTCTATCTTAAACGAAGAAGAACTATACAAATATTTTTTGGATTTTTATATAAAAATAAATAAATGATTAATTAAATATGTACTAAAAATAAGATAGAAAAGAAGAAATTGAATTCGAAATATTTTTTTTTGTTGTATTATTTTTTTATGTATATATAAATATCTAACTAAATATAATAATAAAAAGAAAATAGAAAAGAAAATTTTGAAATTAAAATGTTTTTTTTATTTATTTTGTATGTATATAGATTTCTAACTAAATATAATAATAATAATAGAAAAGAAAATATTAAAATTAAAATGTTTATTTATTTATTTGTATATACATTTAAATGAGAAAATAATAAATTAACTAAATATTTAATAAAAATTAACCTAATTAGTTAAAATTAAATATAAAGATTTAATTGAATTATAAAATATTTTTTTTAGATTAGATTTTTTTTATGAAGAAAAAAGGGGATGGGCTGAATAAGTAAACAAAGGGGGTGAGGAACTAAAAGAGGCCCATGGGCGCTAGGGATAAGCGGGTCGGGTCCAACCCGTGACCCGCTTCAGTTGTAAAAGGGGGAAAGCAGAACCCTAGGCCAAAACGTGCCGTTCGCGAAATGGGAAAGAAAACTCCCCTTTGTTCGTCTCCGCCGATTAAGAATCTTCCGACGGCTAAGCCAGTGTCTCCGCCGTGAATCCGCCATCAACCTTTCCTTGTGAATCGGTTCCTTAAACGGGATAGTTTTCCTCTTCTTCGATGGTTGACGGTAACCTTAGTTCTTAATCGCTCTCCTTCCAAAAACTCATCAATGGACGACTTCTCTTAAAGCAAACCTCCGACGCAGCTTCAAGACATCTCGTCTCCCCGAGCTTTCTCTCCTATTCCGATTCAGAGAAATACGTGGCCGAAAATGCTCTAATTCGTTTCAGATCATGGTGCTTTCGAATCCTCACCCTTCTCGGTATCGATTTTGTTCTGGCTTTATTCTCAAACTCTCTTTCTTCTCTTCGATGCTCTTGATTTGTTACAGATCGGGTTATTACAGAGATAATGAAGGGTGACGCAAATGGTGGAGTGGCGATGAAGAGGGCAACATTTTGGGGTTTATTGCTGAAGATTGAAGTCGTGATTTGGGTGATGGTGGTGTTCGAAAGTTGTTAATGGAGTTGGGTTGAAGAGTTTGGTCCGAAGGTGATGGTTGGTTTTTTTTGGTTGAAAAGTTGTTGTGATTCAGACTTTATCTCTTCTACTCTATTTCTGTTCTGATTCTGTTCTGTTGTTGCTGTTTTCAGGTTATTGTTATTGTGCATCGGAATGGAGGTTGAGGCGTAGAGGGTGGTGTTTGTTGTGTGGAGTTGTTTGAATATGGAGAGTGATTTCGTGATGAATGAAGGTCTGTGTTGGCTTTGATTGTTGTTGTAATATTGAGATGATTATTTTGGTGGGTTAGTTTAAGGATGATGAAGTTTCGTTTATGGTGGTGGTGAAATATGTGCAGGTCAGCGGCTGATTTTGAGTTGAGAGGTTGATGAATAGGTTGTTGTTGAGAGGTGGGAGTATGAATAATAAACTTTTAGGTTGTTGTTATGGAAACAACATGAAAATGGTGGTGGAGTTTTAGAAAGTGGAAAATATGAGAAAAGTGTGGTAGAGTTGTGTTTTGTGAGAGTAGTGATAAAGTAGAGTATTCATGGTGGAAGAATGTGTTTAATTGTTATTGTAGGTAGTGGTCAGTTTAGAAATGGAGGGTGGATTTGGCGATGAAACAGAAGTAGTAACAAGGGTAGTTTTAGGAGTTACATTGAGTTTGGAAAAGTGATAGGAGGTGGTTGTATCGTGAATAGAGGTGACACAGAGGTGTGTTTGGTTGGGTTACGGTTTGAAAGGGTGGTGGGAAGGCTGCATGTGATTTTGGTGGTTATAGAAGGTGAGGCGTAGAGGTTGTTTTAATGTTGGTGACATTTGAACAAATGTTAAGATTATGTGGTGTTGGATGATGGAAAGTATGAAAGTAGTGTGTTTTGTTGTATCATCGAAAATATCATAGAGTGGGGGAGGGAGAGCTTGGTTATGAGTTTGTAGGTTGAAGGTTTGGGAGAGGATTGAAGCAAGAAAAGTGAGATTGAAAGAAAACTTTGAAGGTTTTGTTTAGAGGTTGAAAATGGAGATGAAGGGCTTGTGGTTTATGAACATTGGATTTAAAGATTGATTTTGAGTTTTTGTTTTGATGAGTATTTGGTTTTTTTGGAGTTTTTTCGAGTTGCTTTTGTGTATTTTTTCTGAAGCTTGAATCTGTTTTTTTTTGCAGGATTTTTTCCTTATGTGTGTGCTGTGAGGTTGGAGGGATTGGGGAGGTGCAGGTCCATTTGGTTTGATGGAATGAAAAGGATTGTGGTTGAAGTTTGCGAAGAAGATTGATGAAGGCTGAGTGTTATGAGAAGACGGAAAACGGTTTTGGTAGGTGATGATGTCTTTGCTTTATGGTTTTTGTTTGATGTTGCTGCTGAGTTTTCGTTACTTTCGTAGGAAGATTTTTGAAGTTTTTTGAAGCTTATTTTTTTAGAAGTTTTTTGAAGTTTTTTCTTTCTATGGCTCTGTATATGCAGGATGAGGAGTGATGAAATGAAATTGAAAAAGAAACCTAGCTATTCGGAATCAAAATCAAACCGTAAACATAAACATGGCTAAGGAGGAATCAAGCAAGATGAACAATATGCTGAAAAGAGTGTCGCTCCCGGGATTTTCATCCTAGTACAAACGCGAAAGTGGCGCGGAAAGGTTAGAGTCGCCAGCCAGACATTTTTATCCCGAAAGAATGGGAAAGGTAATGTTGCACAAACCTGAGGAAAAAGGAAAAGGACGAGATCCTGCGAACCAAAGATCTGAGTTCGGGAGTCGGTTACGACCTGGGAAGGTATTAGCACCCCAAATCGTCCGTCGTACCCGACGGGATCCACGCTTGCTTGTTTTGTTTCAAAGGGTGAGAAAATAAGATGCTGCTGAATAAAACCGCTACTGGAAGAAAGGGAATGGAAATGAAAAATGAACTGAAAAGAGAATGGAAAGAAAGGGGGAAATGTAGGGAAAATAAAGAATGTGCTCGAACGGGCCCTACCCCGCTGCCTACGTACCTCATCGGGATAATGAGGATCAGAGTTGACGTAGTTCGCCTAACCTAGGCGGGAACTATTTGTTTGTGTTTTTTACAGCTGGAACTGCGTATGTCTATGCTCAGGTGTTGCAGGCTCGTCTGGTACGAGTGCGTTTACCGTCTTGCATGCGAGACAAGTAGTCGCGAGTTCGCGTTGTGAGTGAAGGAGATGAGAAGAGAAGTTCCCGCAGGATAGTCGTTTATCGTGTGTTTTTTGTCTTTTATGAATTTTGTATGAATTTGGCACAAGGAAGTGAATTCAAACTCTTTTCCATGGAATGTACACTTGACTCTACATTCCAAGATGGAATAATAGAACAAGCATACCCCGCAAGGAGAATTTATCCAAGACTGGTTTCCTAGGATTAGGGTTTAAGTTCACTGGCTTGTTGAACTTTATTAAGTGTTTTTGTTGCTTTTGTGAAGAAGTATCTTTTAAGTTTTTCTTTGTGAACAACTCCTTGATGAGACTTGTGCATCATGATAGTCAAGCTTACACCACTCCAAGATGGAATGAATGCAAGTGCTTCATGGAATAAGGCTATACACAAGGAATCCTTTCATTTATTTGTTAAGTGTTTTTGGATTTTGTTTGAAGATGAGAAAGAAAATGACTCAAGTTGATAAAAGGAAAAATCTAAGGGACTAAGACTCAATCCTAATGTATTATATATTTACAAAGTGATCCTAGTGGTTAGTGAGGTTTTCTATTCCTAATGGAAAAAAGGAAAAGAAAAAAAAGAAAAAGGATGCAACTTACTTCCTAAGGAAGATAAGTTGGTCCTAACAATGGGGAATCCTACCAATCACAAACATGGAAGGAAAAATGAATTAAAAAGCCTAAAAGAAATGCATAAAAAATAAAGGATAAAGTGGAGTAAACTTACCTCAATCTTCCCCACTACAAAACAAGTGTTAATGCACATTTTTATTAAAAAGAATAAGGCAAACACACATTAATTAAATCCTAATTAAATCATAAGGCACCTTAGACCTAAACTAGACTCTATTTTAATCCTAAAGGAACTAGAAAAATGCTAAAACCAAAATACAACACCTATTACAGCCCCTTAATACACAAACAGCTATGAAACTAAGCCTAACACCCACCAGCTTTTTACAGCCAGCATGCAACATGAAAAAGTAGGTGTAGAAAGTCACACACATCATACTAATATAACCAACAACATGTATCTTACAGCAGCTATATACAAAAACAGTTATGAAATGCAAAATCCAAATTTGATTATTTTTATTTATGTGCACAAAGTGAATGATAAACAACACATTAATGTCACTTGACATGAATCTACATGCATCACAAAATGAACTCAAACATGTGAATTTATTTACATCATCTATTTGATTAAAAATGACAATGATCAATCAATGAACAAACATACTTTTTCCATTTTGCACACATGAGCATTTTATCATGAGATTGAACAAGTATCACTACAAGCATCAATTGTTACACATGCATGGCATAAAATCAAAATTGAACTCATGTTAAGATATGGTCAATTAAGCACAAGAAACTTGCATGAACATGTGAAGCATTTAATCACTTTTGGCAAAAAATCAACATGGTATTTAATCACTTTATCAATCAAGCAAGCAATGACAATAATCACGAAGCATATGTTGGATTTAAGCAAGCAATTAACATGTGAAACAAATGATTAAAGTGTAGCAAACAACATCAAGAATCACTTATATCACATTTGCACCTTTAACACAAAACATAGAAAAGTAAATGGAATCATGTCGAAACGACTCGAAAAAAATAAATTGGCTACTGGAAATGGACCCAAAAATTCCCTAAAATCACTACCTAAACATGTATGAACATTAGAGGCACTAGGAAGCAAGATTGAGCAAGAAAATAGGCTAAAAATCCAAAAATGGACAGCGTTAACCGGTTAACCATATAGGTTAACCCGTTAACGGGCAGAAAAATACAGCATTCTGGCCAAAAACGCATGCGTTAACCGGTTAACCATATGCGTTAACCGGTTAACACTGAACAAAAAGTGAAAAATGCTTTTGAAAAAAGTGCTTTTGGCCACAATCTTCCTTCTAAACAATCCTAACCCCCACTTAATCATGCTAACACAAATTTCTACTCAATTGGAGCTTATTTACACATGGTAGAACCTATATCTATTAACACCTTAAATCCAAATTCAACCAAAATCACAAATCACAAGCAAACGTAATCGAAACGGAATTGATTTTAAACAAAGCGAAAAGCACTTAAAGAATGCCAAAAATGGCGAGATGGAGAGAATAACTTAAAGAAGAAATGATTAAGATCACCAACCTACGAAGCGGAGGAGTGCTTCGGTGATTGTTGCAAGAATCGGAACTTGAATCGAAGAGAAAACCGAAAACCAAGAAATCGCAAAATAAATGCGTTCTTGAGCTTGAATCTTCGTGTGCTTCTGATAAGTCGATAATCCTCACAAAAATTCAGTAGCTTATCCTTCTTCAATCCACAAAATATGAAGGTTGGAGGCTTAAGCTTCAAGATCTTCAAGTTTCAATGTGAAACTTGAAGAGCTTATTTGAAAAAGCTTTGGTGAGAGGGAGAGGAAAAGTGAGAGAAAAAAGTGCTTATCAAAGAGTGAGATTGGAAAATGGTGTTCAACCCTTTTTGTTTGGATGAAAATGGCTTAAATAGAGACTAGGCTAGGAGCTAGGTTTGGGTTTGGGGCCCAAATATTAGGTTTGGGATCCAAAATTAGGTTTGGAAGTTAGTTAGGGTTAGGGTTGGAAAAGGGAATATTCCTTGGAATATTTCCTTGGAATATTCCTTGGAACACTCTAGAAGATGGTGGAAGGTGGTGGAAGTTTCCAAGGGAAATGGAGTGGAATTGAAGTGGAAAAATGAGACGGAAAGAATGAAAGGAAGTGTGGAAAGAAAGTGGAAGGAAAGGTGGAGGGAAATGGTGAAACTAACTACCTTTCAAATGATTTTTCTTTGGTTTTTCTATGATTCCTCCATCATTTCTTGATCAAGTTTGAACCATAGGATCATTGTAACCCTAATTTCACGATCTCGATCTTAAAAGTCCGGAGTCGACCCTTTTTACCTAGCCCGATTGCCTTTTCTCCAATTCCTCGATTTTCCGTCGTCCGGCCAGTCGAACCCCTTCCAAAATGAATTTGTGGACGAGATTTGAACCCTAGGCACTTGACATCATATATAAGTCAAAGAAATCCACTTCGACTCAAAAAATTATGTAGAAGCCCTGTAGAAATGAAACCCTAATTCGGCTCTTTTCCCTCAAGAAGTATTGCACTGCTTGCCTCCTTCAATCAAACCAAAACTTTCCATGACTTGTGGCTTCGAGTGAAGACTTGTGGGGATATTGTGAACCCTTTGCACAAGGTTGAGAAACTTTGTGGCCCTTCGGTAGCCTCTTCATAACTTTCGGTTGCTCCGATCATTGATCACATACCCACGCCTCGGCTATGCTATATATGATGCAATGTTTTTGGTTATTTTATGAATCCATATATGCAAAATGCTATGCAAAATGTTGAGGAAATGAGAGGGCAAATTTTGAGGTATTACAGCTGCCCCTATTCAATCAACTGCAGACCTGAACGGATGATTGCAACAACTTTTAGGCGTTCAAGGTATGGAGTGATTGAATACTCGAATAAAACCTGAAAATTTGCACACCGAGGGTAATGGAAATGCCATCTGCCCATTTATTTATTTATGTATTTTCTGATTTTGACCTCCGAATAGGTAGCGGAAAAATAGAAACAGGTGGAAATATGCTGGGAAGAATGCCATCCTCGAATGACCACTCACACGGGATCCTCGGATCCAGTACTAAAACCCTCCTTGAATAGAAACACAATGGTATATCGGCCGCAGGCGATAACCATCAACAACAAAGACTGACCTCGGACAGACTTTGCAAAAGAGACAAACTGACCTCGATCAATAAGCTCAAAAAGTGAACTACTATCCTCGAATAATAGCCACACAAAACAACAAGACCAACCTCGGAAGGACTTGAAGAAAAGAATGCCATCCTCGAATGACAATCCAAAAGATCCTCGGATCTAACGCGAAACCATCCTCGAATGGAGACGCAGAGGTATACCAGCCTCGACTGATAACCAAATATAAAGCTGACCTCAGACAGACTTTGCAAAAGAGACAAACTGACCTCGATCAATAAGCTCGAAAAGTGAACTACTATCCTCGAATAATAGCCACACAAAACAACAAGACCAACCTCGGAAGGACTTGAAGAAAAGAAATGTCATCCTCGAATGACAATCCAAAAGATCCTCGGATCTAACACGAAACCATCCTCGAATGGAGACGCAAAGGTATACCAGCCTCGACTGATAACCAAACACAAAGCTGACCTCAGACAGACTTTGCAAAAGAGACAAACTGACCTCGATCAATAAGCTCGAAAAGTGAACTACTATCCTCGAATAATAGCCACACAAAACAACAAGACCAACCTCGGAAGGACTTGAAGAAAAGAAATGCCATCCTCGAATGACAAATCAAAAAGATCCTCGGATCTAACGCGAAACCATCCTCGAATGGAGACGCAGAGGTATACCAGCCTCGACTGATAACCACACACAAAGCTGACCTCAGACAGACTTTGCAAAAGAGACAAACTGACCTCGATCAATAAGCTCAAAAAGTGAACTACTATCCTCGAATAATAGCCACAACAGCAACAAGACCAACCTCGGAAGGACTTGAAGAATAGAAATGTCATCCTCGAATGACAAATCAAAAGATCCTCGGATCTAACACGAAACCATCCTCGAATGGAGACGCAAAGGTATACCAGCCTCGACTGATAACCAAACACAAAGCTGACCTCAGACAGACTTTGCAAAAGAGACAAACTGACCTCGATCAATAAGCTCAAAAAGTGAACTACTATCCTCGAATAATAGCCACAACAACAAGACCAACCTCGGAAGGACTTGAAGAAAAGAAATGTCATCCTCGAATGACAAATCAAAAGATCCTCGGATCTAACGCGAAACCATCCTCGAATGGAGACGCAAAGGTATACCAGCCTCGACTGATAACCAAACACAAAGAAAATAGGACGAGATGGAACGGGATCGTTGTACATAAACGAGAGCCCAAGAAAACAGGACCGTTGTACGAAACGGGAACCTGCGACGCGACTGTTGTACCAAACAAGATGCGGAATAAGTGACAAACATTGACTTGAAAAGACAAAGATGTCTGGAAAATGATATTGGTATCCTCTGTGCGGAGTACTTCAGGTTGAAAAGATATTATAAGTCGTACGTAATATACCTCAAAACTGGCCCATGCTGGCATGCATATGTTTGAATTTATGGCGTAATGCTCCATGACGATGGAAATGCTACGCTTTGGAGGATGCAAATGCAATGATGATTATGCATATGCAAATGCAAAGAGGATCTCCTGATAAGGAAACTGCAGGTATCCCAGATAGCTTTGGCTGGGAAGAAACGGTGATCACTGCATTGATCTAGTTCATCCTGGTGGGGAGGAAACAACTCTGCGGGGAAAGCTGTTAATAATTCACTGGCTCTGAATAGCCGCCACTGCCAAAAATAAATTGGACTTTGAGATGGGAGCGCCAAGACCCTGCTGGAGGTGGACCCTTTTTTGAACTCTGATGGGGAAGTGAGGACTTCCTGGGAACCAAAGACGTGACACTGCTGAGGAAGCAACTGCTGGGGAGGCCAAAATACTCTTTACGCTGTTAAGAATTGCCCCTGCCTGCACGGAGACTTCTGCTTGGGGATTGCACCCACTCTCTGCTGTCTAGCTGGGATAAATTTCATTTCCCACTTGGCTGGGGACGATAGATAATGTCAATGATAAAGCTTCCCGCTGAAGATAAGAGCTCAAGTTGCCACTTGCTGGGGATAAGATATAAATCCTCTCATGTTGGGAATGAGAGATGTAAGGCGTCTCATGCTGGGGATGAGAGACGATGATATCTTTTTGCTCAAGAAGTAACCTTCCATGAGACTTGCTAAGGAACCTTGATCGATGAAGTCCGCAGATGAAACAACTCTTGCAGTGCTATGCTGACAATGGCTTTGCCCCTAGCCCCGGGTTGATAGGTTGTCAACTAATCATGAGTGAACAATGGTTCTTTACAATCTTCAACTCGCCCTCTACTAGGATCTATCAAAATATAATGTCTCAAGAGGATTTTACAGAAGACTGGCATACGAGATGCCTCAGTGTCTTCAAACTCTTGGAGAGATTCATCGGATCTCGAAATAACTGCCCCAGACTGCATGTTCTGTGCAAGAATTTGCCTCGCAAGGATTCATGAAGAACCTCATATCACCGTGAGATATTCTGCTCCAGTATATTGAACTCCGGATAGGTGCTTTTGATAAACCGTCTTCGGGAGAGAGTAACTTCTAGTGCTCTTGGGGTGGCCTGCCCCAGTAAGAGCCTTGAAGTGATCACCTCTGAATGACTTGTGCTTTGAAGAAAAAACCCAGATCAATTGTTCTTTGAGAGATTGGATCTCGAAGTAATTGCCCCTGTTTGGCTGAATTTTGAATGTATGCCTCAGACTAATGGCTCTTTGAGAGATTTGAATCTCGAAGTGATTGCCCCAGCTTGGCTGAATTTTGAAGAGATTGCTCGACATGATTGCCCCAGATTAATTGGCTCTTACTACGACTGTTGGGAAAGTCTCCACTCAATGGAGTTTCTTGGAAAAGTGCATCTTCATATGCTGGCCCTTCGAAAGTTTCAGACTTCTCAACTTTGGCAAGATTAAGCTTCTGGACTGAAGTTTCATATGTGAATTTTTATGAAGCCCAACAAATATATGCAAGCAGAAAATGTTTATTCTAAGAATGAAAATTCTAATGCAACATCCATGTTAATCTTGAAGTTTTACTGAAAAAGATGTCGCAAACCTTTGTGAGCGAATCACTGGTTAAGATACGACATTAATATTTTTTAATAATAGAAAGCATGTACATGCAACACCAACAAAGATCTTTCAAGCGCCACTCATAGGAGTCGGGAACGCGGTCTCGTGGTAGCACGCTCTCAAGATAACCCTGCTTCAGTTAGGACTTTTGAGGGTTGTATCGCGGCCTGGTTCACGGTTATAGAAACAAAAGATATAGGCTCGAAATTTATTTGTGCCCACCCATCTTCGTGATGTTCTCCATTCCTATTTTCAGCTAGCTTTCACAAGCGTTCACCTCTCAAAAAGGGTTTTGTGATGGTTGAGGAACCAATTACACTAACGGTGTTAAACACCAATCAAGTTGTTGTTGGGAGTCAGTCACCCCTTAGTCTTTCGTGTCTGTGCCACACGACTTTGTTCTTGTTTGAGGATCTTTCTTGTGTAATCCTTTCCGTCTTTCACTTTTGCATTATTTTCCTTATCCCTAACTTTTGCCTGGACTGATTCTTGTGAATCTTTGATTGTGAAGTCCAGCGGGATGCCCTAATTTTTGCCTAAGTCGCTTGTTTTCAAGTTTCGACTTAGCGGGCTTTTTTATTCATTCATTTTTTTTTGAACAAATCGTGTGACACTGTTTGTCTTGATTGCTTTGAAAGGGTCGTGACTGTCTCACTTCTTGGTTGTTGAGGAATAACCATTGTGGTCTCCGGTCTTTGGACCTCTTGATTGGGAACCATTGTGGTTTCTGATCATTGGACCTCTTGATTTGGTACAACGAAAGGTAATGGATCCTCAGATTTGCACTCCTTTTGAAATTTGAATGCTCGGTCAAACTAACTGACGCCTACCCTGCCCCTGGGTTAAATGCAAGGGTTTTTTCCATGCGAAAAGAAACTCCTACTTCAAGGCTCAAATGGGTTGGCGAGGGTCTATCTCCCTTATATCTCCGGTGTTTAGGATTTGAAAAAATGCTTGTACATCGTCAACAAGGTCTTTCTCAAAAGCACACAATTAGAGTTTTTGCGTTTTCATTTCGTCATCCTCCCTGATAGAGTTTAAGCTTAACAGTTGGTATTGCAATGCACATACACAAAATCATGAGTGAATACGAATGGATTACTTCAAGAAAAACATGTGCGTTATATTATGACTAACATTCAAAAACAAATAAGTTTCATGCATGCATACAAATGTTTAAACAAACAATATAAACTACAAATGAAAAATGCAGTAAAGAAGCTGAACATTGCCGTCATTGAGGAGACTTGACTCCGTATGGACTTATTGCTTCTGAAGATGCCTTTGCATATTGGGAGACCCATTTGATGAGGAGACTCCAATATGTGAGCAGACTTTCTGGCATGATGACCTTTGAGTCGATCAAATTCGGGACCTTGTCTTCACCTTTACCTCTGAAAGACTTGCAATCTTCAATTAAAAGGCCAGGTGCCTCAGAATGGTAATTATACTTGGAATTGAAACCCCAAAGGAAGCTTTGTCGGAGATGATCCTGATGCAATTAGCTCAACCACTCCGAATTTGCGTAAATGAGGAAACTTGTTGCACGTACGTCATCAGAATATGATCGAACTTCTTCTCAAGTTGTTTTGGCCTTTACCCGTATTCTCTTCCCCTAGGACACTCTTGGGAAGCTCAGGTTGGATGCTAACAAATGAGATATGGAAGGAAGAGGTTGATAATAAAGTTGATAAATAAGGTTGCTCGGAAAGATCTTGCACGATCTCCTGCCTACGTATCTCCATTGACCAATGGAGAATCAGAACAGCGTAGTTCCCCTCAATAGGTATGAAAATAGCTTTGTTCAGAATTTCCATAACCAAGCTCATCTGAGTCTTCATCTGGTTGACTTCCTGTTTCAACAGTTTCTGGTTTTGAAATAAAGCTTATACCTCTGCCCTGAATGGCCTCAGCTGGGTCTTCCTTTGATTACCTCCGCCCGGAGTTGCTTCAAATATATACCTTGATGATTGTGATTCAATTTGTCCATTCTGATGAGAAATCAAGTCAGGAAAAGAATCTGTCTCTGAACACCTGTCAAGAATGCAAGGATGTATGCAAATGCCATGTTCAATTATTTCCGAGGAATCTATCTGCTTTGATTCAAGTTTTGATACAGAAAAATCCAACAACATGATTCAGATATGTGATCCACAGAAATAATTAAACATGTGTGCAGAAATGCTATGATGTCATGTATGTAACAGGCATGTGATCAATGGTCTGATGTTGGCGATGGTGTTGAGCATTGAGTCAAGTGTCTGAATAGAACCATAATAGGAACACCATCTCTGTATAGAACCCCATAACTGAGAACCCAATAACTGTAGAACTGGATCACATAATTGAACAGTCATTGATGGTGTTGAAGCTGAACAACGAGCCAAGTGTCTATGGAGAGTCATAATAACAGTCACAATATCAGGGTCACGATGGTAATCACAGTAACAATTTCTCTGAATAGAAACCCCGAATCTCAGAATCAGAGAACCATAGAACACTGAACAACACTGACAAAGTGGGTATGCTGAAGGTATTAAGGTTCCTGCAAACCTGTAAACCCCTCCCAATCTCACGGGTGTGCTACTCAGGTCAACATCACGGACTCTCAAAGCCGAATAGCAATAATACGTTCACCATTTCCGAGAAATGGCTCATGACCAAATCAGGGAATCGGTTTGGCATTATGTACTACTCAGGGAGGCCTCAGTTGAGTCCGGAAAAACAAGCATCCCTCACAAGTCTCCAGCTTCAAGCACTGAGTCGAGAAACAATAGTACATTCATCCCGAAGGGTACAATACTATCGTCATACGATCAGTTTGCTTTAACTGAATTCCTATGAGAGAACCAGGCCATCCTATGCGAGTTCCCAGTGGGCCCTCGGATGCGAGTGGGTTTGCCAACAAATGTGGTCTGCCACTGTCATCACTAGAGAGGGATGGTTCCACAAAGGTTCTCAATGATCGGTCCCCTGACTGCACATAACTATCAAGGTAGCGCATTAACCCAGAAAGATTCCGGTATCAATACATTCCCGAGAAGGTCGCAAGTCAAGGTGTGGAACTCACTACTACCAACATAGCAAGATGCCATGAAGCCAAAGTGGAACCACTCTAAGTCCTAGGGTGCACTCGAGCCCCGGTTACGAGCTCATCTCACAGTAACCCCATCCCACAGAAAAAATGAAAACCAGCACAGCCAGACAGTCCAGTATAATATGATGCATGGAAAATAAAATACTGAAAGCGGTAAATAAATGCGATAAAGTAAAGCTGTAAAGAACTGTAAATAAAAACAATAAAGCTAAACTAAAGCACACAGTAAACACCCAAAGAAACAAAACCAAACAGGCTCTAGGATTGACTCTACAAAGGAAACCGGAAGAATCAGGTTAGTCCCCAGCAGAGTCGCCAGCTGTCGCTCCCGGGATTTTCATCCTAGTACAAACGCGAAAGTGGCGCGGAAAGGTTAGAGTCGCCAGCCAGACATTTTTATCCCGAAAGAATGGGAAAGGTAATGTTGCACAAACCTGAGGAAAAAGGAAAAGGACGAGATCCTGCAAACCAAAGATCTGAGTTCGGGAGTCGGTTACGACCTGGGAAGGTATTAGCACCCCAAATCGTCCGTCGTACCCGACGGGATCCACGCTTGCTTGTTTTGTTTCAAAGGGTGAGAAAATAAGATGCTGCTGAATAAAACCGCTACTGGAAGAAAGGGAATGGAAATGAAAAATGAACTGAAAAGAGAATGGAAAGAAAGGGGGAAATGTAGGGAAAATAAAGAATGTGCTCGAACGGGCCCTACCCCGCTGCCTACGTACCTCATCGGGATAATGAGGATCAGAGTTGACGTAGTTCGCCTAACCTAGGCGGGAACTATTTGTTTGTGTTTTTTACAGCTGGAACTGCGTATGTCTATGCTCAGGTGTTGCAGGCTCGTCTGGTACGAGTGCGTTTACCGTCTTGCATGCGAGACAAGTAGTCGCGAGTTCGCGTTGTGAGTGAAGGAGATGAGAAGAGAAGTTCCCGCAGGATAGTCGTTTATCGTGTGTTTTTTGTCTTTTATGAATTTTGTATGAATTTGGCACAAGGAAGTGAATTCAAACTCTTTTCCATGGAATGTACACTTGACTCTACATTCCAAGATGGAATAATAGAACAAGCATACCCCGCAAGGAGAATTTATCCAAGACTGGTTTCCTAGGATTAGGGTTTAAGTTCACTGGCTTGTTGAACTTTATTAAGTGTTTTTGTTGCTTTTGTGAAGAAGTATCTTTTAAGTTTTTCTTTGTGAACAACTCCTTGATGAGACTTGTGCATCATGATAGTCAAGCTTACACCACTCCAAGATGGAATGAATGCAAGTGCTTCATGGAATAAGGCTATACACAAGGAATCCTTTCATTTATTTGTTAAGTGTTTTTGGATTTTGTTTGAAGATGAGAAAGAAAATGACTCAAGTTGATAAAAGGAAAAATCTAAGGGACTAAGACTCAATCCTAATGTATTATATATTTACAAAGTGATCCTAGTGGTTAGTGAGGTTTTCTATTCCTAATGGAAAAAAGGAAAAGAAAAAAAAGAAAAAGGATGCAACTTACTTCCTAAGGAAGATAAGTTGGTCCTAACAATGGGGAATCCTACCAATCACAAACATGGAAGGAAAAATGAATTAAAAAGCCTAAAAGAAATGCATAAAAAATAAAGGATAAAGTGGAGTAAACTTACCTCAATCTTCCCCACTACAAAACAAGTGTTAATGCACATTTTTATTAAAAAGAATAAGGCAAACACACATTAATTAAATCCTAATTAAATCATAAGGCACCTTAGACCTAAACTAGACTCTATTTTAATCCTAAAGGAACTAGAAAAATGCTAAAACCAAAATACAACACCTATTACAGCCCCTTAATACACAAACAGCTATGAAACTAAGCCTAACACCCACCAGCTTTTTACAGCCAGCATGCAACATGAAAAAGTAGGTGTAGAAAGTCACACACATCATACTAATATAACCAACAACATGTATCTTACAGCAGCTATATACAAAAACAGTTATGAAATGCAAAATCCAAATTTGATTATTTTTATTTATGTGCACAAAGTGAATGATAAACAACACATTAATGTCACTTGACATGAATCTACATGCATCACAAAATGAACTCAAACATGTGAATTTATTTACATCATCTATTTGATTAAAAATGACAATGATCAATCAATGAACAAACATACTTTTTCCATTTTGCACACATGAGCATTTTATCATGAGATTGAACAAGTATCACTACAAGCATCAATTGTTACACATGCATGGCATAAAATCAAAATTGAACTCATGTTAAGATATGGTCAATTAAGCACAAGAAACTTGCATGAACATGTGAAGCATTTAATCACTTTTGGCAAAAAATCAACATGGTATTTAATCACTTTATCAATCAAGCAAGCAATGACAATAATCACGAAGCATATGTTGGATTTAAGCAAGCAATTAACATGTGAAACAAATGATTAAAGTGTAGCAAACAACATCAAGAATCACTTATATCACATTTGCACCTTTAACACAAAACATAGAAAAGTAAATGGAATCATGTCGAAACGACTCGAAAAAAATAAATTGGCTACTGGAAATGGACCCAAAAATTCCCTAAAATCACTACCTAAACATGTATGAACATTAGAGGCACTAGGAAGCAAGATTGAGCAAGAAAATAGGCTAAAAATCCAAAAATGGACAGCGTTAACCGGTTAACCATATAGGTTAACCCGTTAACGGGCAGAAAAATACAGCATTCTGGCCAAAAACGCATGCGTTAACCGGTTAACCATATGCGTTAACCGGTTAACACTGAACAAAAAGTGAAAAATGCTTTTGAAAAAAGTGCTTTTGGCCACAATCTTCCTTCTAAACAATCCTAACCCCCACTTAATCATGCTAACACAAATTTCTACTCAATTGGAGCTTATTTACACATGGTAGAACCTATATCTATTAACACCTTAAATCCAAATTCAACCAAAATCACAAATCACAAGCAAACGTAATTGAAACGGAATTGATTTTAAACAAAGCGAAAAGCACTTAAAGAATGCCAAAAATGGCGAGATGGAGAGAATAACTTAAAGAAGAAATGATTAAGATCACCAACCTACGAAGCGGAGGAGTGCTTCGGTGATTGTTGCAAGAATCGGAACTTGAATCGAAGAGAAAACCGAAAACCAAGAAATCGCAAAATAAATGCGTTCTTGAGCTTGAATCTTCGTGTGCTTCTGATAAGTCGATAATCCTCACAAAAATTCAGTAGCTTATCCTTCTTCAATCCACAAAATATGAAGGTTGGAGGCTTAAGCTTCAAGATCTTCAAGTTTCAATGTGAAACTTGAAGAGCTTATTTGAAAAAGCTTTGGTGAGAGGGAGAGGAAAAGTGAGAGAAAAAAGTGC
This sequence comes from Lathyrus aphaca, assembly GCA_963966055.1. Taxonomy (NCBI): domain Eukaryota; kingdom Viridiplantae; phylum Streptophyta; class Magnoliopsida; order Fabales; family Fabaceae; genus Lathyrus; species Lathyrus aphaca. The sequence goes on along the minus strand of OZ014521.1, from coordinate 88,400,876 downwards.
TTATCAAAGAGTGAGATTGGAAAATGGTGTTCAACCCTTTTTGTTTGGATGAAAATGGCTTAAATAGAGACTAGGCTAGGAGCTAGGTTTGGGTTTGGGGCCCAAATATTAGGTTTGGGATCCAAAATTAGGTTTGGAAGTTAGTTAGGGTTAGGGTTGGAAAAGGGAATATTCCTTGGAATATTTCCTTGGAATATTCCTTGGAACACTCTAGAAGATGGTGGAAGGTGGTGGAAGTTTCCAAGGGAAATGGAGTGGAATTGAAGTGGAAAAATGAGACGGAAAGAATGAAAGGAAGTGTGGAAAGAAAGTGGAAGGAAAGGTGGAGGGAAATGGTGAAACTAACTACCTTTCAAATGATTTTTCTTTGGTTTTTCTATGATTCCTCCATCATTTCTTGATCAAGTTTGAACCATAGGATCATTGTAACCCTAATTTCACGATCTCGATCTTAAAAGTCCGGAGTCGACCCTTTTTACCTAGCCCGATTGCCTTTTCTCCAATTCCTCGATTTTCCGTCGTCCGGCCAGTCGAACCCCTTCCAAAATGAATTTGTGGACGAGATTTGAACCCTAGGCACTTGACATCATATATAAGTCAAAGAAATCCACTTCGACTCAAAAAATTATGTAGAAGCCCTGTAGAAATGAAACCCTAATTCGGCTCTTTTCCCTCAAGAAGTATTGCACTGCTTGCCTCCTTCAATCAAACCAAAACTTTCCATGACTTGTGGCTTCGAGTGAAGACTTGTGGGGATATTGTGAACCCTTTGCACAAGGTTGAGAAACTTTGTGGCCCTTCGGTAGCCTCTTCATAACTTTCGGTTGCTCCGATCATTGATCACATACCCACGCCTCGGCTATGCTATATATGATGCAATGTTTTTGGTTATTTTATGAATCCATATATGCAAAATGCTATGCAAAATGTTGAGGAAATGAGAGGGCAAATTTTGAGGTATTACAAAGAGGTGAAGGAAAAGGAGAACATTACCGACCCGAAAGTTATAGGGGTGAAGAATCCGCAATGGTAAGCTTCACTTCTATTATTCCTCTTTTGTGTAGCTTCCCCCTACTCCTTGCTATTGCTGGTGTGGTTATTAGTTTTTAGTGGTTTTTGATTTTTTGATGTTGCTGAATTTTTTTGTTTGCTTTGTGTCAATCCCCCCTTTATGAATGAAACAGTTCTAGTTTTATAGGGTGAAATTAGGGTTTTTTGGTTTGAATTTTGTACCCTATTGCTTGTTGATGAAGGTTTGGGACAAGGGAGACAAAATCTGAGTTTGTGTGCAGTAGTGGGGAGGTGGAGCAGCCTGTTTTGTGTGCTGTTAAACTGCTGTCCTGCTTTTTTTTGTTGCTGTTTTTTTTGTCTGCTAGTGAGCCATGTGGTCTTGCTGATTTTTGTACTAATTTTGACACTTTGTTATGAGAAAAAGAAACTTACAATATGTAAAAATGAATTATCATGAATGCTGAATTTTTGAATAATGGTATGCTTGAATGAAATATGCTTGAAATGCTTATGTAACATATATGGGGCTGTTTTGAATTAACATGGAATTTGAAGGATGAACTCGAAAATGAATACTTTGGATTATAAACTTGAATGATGTTTTGAAATATGATGAATGGTGTTAAATGATGCAATGTGTTGAATGAATTTGATTGAATAAATATGATGAATATGATTATGTATGAGTTTGATGAAATGTTAATGCTAACTTGTTTTTTTTTAAATTTCATGTGTATGATGGATGGAAGAGGCATGAAGTTTGGAGATGTGGCATAGCATGAAGAATTCAAGAAAGCAAACATGGAGTTGGATGCATTTGCTCATGATGAAAAAACTTTGAACCATCTTTATTCAAGCAACACTTTTGTTTTGAATTTGTAATTGCCAATTTTGTAGCTTGTAACTTGTATGTAACTTTGACAAAAACTTGTAATTGAATTGGTTATGAGTTTGAAAATTAGGAATGCACTTGAGATTGACAAATAGAAGTTTGGAATTTTTGGTGTTTGGAATTTTTGGTGTTTGGAATAAACTCTCTTTTTTCATGAATTTGTAATGATCTTGGAATGAGATTTGACATTGAGTTCATAATGAATTGGAAATGCAATTAAAGCTTGAATTTAAACTTGAATTTACAAATGATGTGAGAACTTGAAATTTGAAATTTGGAATATGAATTTGGAAAAGAAAAAAAACTAGAAATAGAAAATATGAACTAAACTTGGGACAAAAATTGAAATTGGAAGATGAATTGGAGAAATGAATTTAAAAGCAAAATTGAACTTAAACTTAAATTGAAGTTGGAAGTTATAATAAAAATAGAAACAATTTTTTTTTTAAAAATGAAATAAAATTAGAAGTAGAAATTGAGATAAAAATTTAAGAAAATAATAAAAACAAACAATTTAAAAATGAGAACTTGAAGATGAATAGAAATTAAATTTAAAATGGAGATACATATATATATGAAGAAGGAAACAGAGAATGAATAAAAAAACTAGTAATAGAAATTGAAACAAAAATTCTAAAAATAAGAAGTTAAAAAATGGAATATAGAAATAGAACTAGAAAACAAAAGATAAGAATACAAAAATGAAATAAAAGTTAGAAATGAGAAATATAAATTAAAATTAAAATGGAAGCTTGGAAGTGAAAAGGAATAAAAATAAATAAATCTTGAGAAACTCAAAAAATGAGTTGAAAGTGACAGAAAAACAAAACTTGGAAAATTTCTGTTAAATGCGATGAATGTATGATGCGGGCAGTTAGGGGTAAAATTTGGGGTGTGACAGTTGCCCCTATTTAAATAACTTTACCAGATGGCATGAATGACGATAGACACTCAGGCGATCAGGGTGAAAGGTATTTAAATATATAAATAACCGGAAATTTTGCCCCTAAATGCAATGTTATGTCGGACTACAAATTATCTAACTCTGTAACTCTTATGCAATGAATGATGATTATGGTATGAATGATTAGAATGAGATATATCGACGACCACAAGCCAAGACTCACTGGGGATGACATACACTGGGGACAAAGAAACGAAAACGGGAAGTATTCAAAGTGATAAATCAGCAGGTTCAAATGTAACTGTTGACACTAAGAATAACAAAAGACGGGAACAAACGGAAATCCAAAGCGTTGGATCAACGAACACAGACAAAACAAAATAAAATTCAAAGTGACTGCACAGTGGCTCGATGCGACCAACTGACACCAAGAATACAAATAAGACAAGGAAATAAATCGAAGTGGTAGACCAATGGCTTTATGCGACCCATTGACCTTGAGAAATAAAAAGCAACAACATATTCAAAGTGAATGCGCAGCGGCTCGATGCGACCAACTGACACCAAGAATACAACAAAATAAACATTCAAAGTGAATGTGCAGCGGCTCTATGCGACCAACCGTCACTGAAAAAATAGAAACGACACAAAATTCAAAGTGAATGCGCAGCGGCTCGATGCGACCAACTGACACTAAGAATAGAAATGACACAAAATTCAAAGTGAATGTGCAGCGGCTCGATGCGACCAACTGACACTAAGAATACAACAAAATAAACATTCAAAGTGCATGTGCAGCGGCTCCATGCGACCAACTGTCACTGAAAATGATAATCATAATATTCAAAGTGAATGCGCAGCGGCTCGATGCGACCAACTAGCACCAAGAATAACAACAAAAATATTCGAAGTGAATGCGCAGCGGCTCGATGCGACCAACTGACACTAAGAATACAACAAAATAAACATTCAAAGTGCATGTGCAGCGGCTCTATGCGACCAACTGTCACTGAGAATGACAACAACAAACTTATTCAAAGTGAACGCGCAGTGGCTCGATGCGACCAACTGACACCATGAATAACAACAAAAATATTCGAAGTGAATGCGCAATAGGTTCGAGACCTATTGACACTAGGAATAGAAGCCAAGATACACTCAAAGTGAATGCGCAACAAGTTAAAAAAACCGGTTGACACTAAGAATGATAAAGACAAAGTAGTCAAAGTATTCAAAACGGTAAATTAGCAGGTTCAAATGTAACTGCTGACACTGAGGATAAGGAAGGAAATCACATTGATTGAGTAGTGGCTCTATGCGACCAACTAACATTGGGGATAGAATGCAAATCACCCAAAGATAGATCAACGGCTCTAGGCGACCGGCTAACACGAAAAAGTAACAACAAAATATGTTGGAGTTTTCAAATAAGATAAGACATCCAACCTCTGGAAATTCCTTCAGGAACCATCAGGAGAAGGGTACAGGTAAGTGCCAAAATCAAATGGACTTGGATTCAAGCAACCTGTTTCACGACCTGCTTAAAAGATTTGTGCCAATGATAATTGGACTTCAAGGAGATATTGGTGGTCATAAAGACAAATACCAAACACAATTAGAATTCCACGGGGAACACCAGCAATTACTGGGGACAAAAACATTGGTAAACCAAACTTCGGGTACCAACAACAATGAATTCTCAAATTGAACACAAATGATATCTGGACTTGGAAATAGACAGACGACAACTGGGGAAAGACAAATGCTAATGTCAAATGCGCATGATTGAGCATGATGCGAATGATCATGATATGCAAATGTTGACTCTAAAGAGACAAAGACTTTTGACAAGACTCAAATAGGGAGTAGGCTCTCAACACTAATACTCAGATGAGCAATATGAAAAACACTGGGGAGATGTCTTCGAACTTGGAAATCATGCTTGGTCCAAGGACCCATCCAAGAGTGTTATCAGTTTCGAACTTCTATGGGGATTTCTGTAATAATAGTATAAAAGTGTTGTTGCAAACCAGGACTTCTTGGGGAAACAGAAGGTTTTTTCCAATTTTCCCAAAGTCAAAGAAACTTGAAAGTTTTCCAGTATGTTTTCAAAAAAACATTTCCTTAAAAAAAACTTGTCATTTTCAGAGTTAAATTGTAATCAAGTGATGGCATTTTGCATAACAAAAGAAAATAAGAGGTTGAACAACAAAATTCATAGGCAAAGTTTGTATTTTATTCAAGAATGGTAGCTTGTTAATGGCAAAAACTCCATGGGAAATTACAATTTGAAAATGGCAATGGGGAAAGGTCTACATTGAATCCAACGACCACTACAATCCCTAATAACTAAGACTGCCCGACACCTTGCTTCTGACAAGAGCAAATGGATTGATCTTCCATTATGATTCTTCAGTAATGGTAAACACCATCTGACACAGTCAAATGCCTTTGTCCCTAACTTTTGCCTGGACCGCCCTTTCGGGTTTTCAATCCACCGGGACGCTCTTTTTTGCCTAAGCCGCCCTTTCGGGTTTTCAACTTAGCGAGCTCTTATTTTTTCATTTTTATCCCTAACTTTTGCCTGGATCTCCTTCCTAGGTTTTGATCCACCGGGATACCCATTTTTGCCTAGGTTGCCATTTCTGGTTTTCGACCTATCGGGTTTTATTTAGGCATAATATTTTTTGACTGCATCAGAATTCACCGGGTGCTTCAGCTGTTCACCATCCATAGTTGTAAGGATTAAGGAACCTCCGGAGAAAGCCACCTTCACAACATATGGGCCTTCATAATTAGGACTCCATTTTCCACGCATGTCTTTGTGGACTGGCAAGATTTTCTTGAGTACAAGATCTCCTTCTTTGAATTCTCGGAGACGGACTTTCTTGTCAAATGCTCTCTTGATGCGCTTTTGGTACAACTGGCCATGGCACATGGCGGTCATTCTCTTCTCATCAATGAGGTTCAGTTGGTCAAACCTGTTCTGGACCCACTCAGCCTCCTCTAGTTTGGTTTCCATCAAGATTCTCAAAGATGGTATCTCTACTTCAATAGGGAGAACTGCATCCATCCCATATACCAGAGAGAAAGGGGTTGCCCCTGTTGAAGTGCGAACTGATGTTCTGTATCCGTGTAAAGCATATGGTAACATCTCGTGCCAATCTTTGTAAGTTTTTACCATCTTCTGCAGAATCTTTTTGATGTTCTTGTTTGCAGCTTCAACAGCTCCATTCATCTTCGGACGATACAGAGAAGAGTTATGATGTTCAATCTTGAATGTCTCACACATCTCTTTCATTGTTTTGTTGTTCAAATTGGTCCCATTATCTGTTATGATTCGGCTTGGGATCCCATAGCGGCAGATAATTTGGTTCTTGATGAAGCGGGCAACCATTTGCTTTGTCACGTTGGCGTAGGAAGCTGCTTCTACCCATTTGGTGAAGTAATCGATTGCGACCAAGATAAACCGATGACCATTGGAAGCTTTAGGCTCAATTGCCCCTATCATGTCAGTGCCCCACATTGAGAAAGGCCAAGGCGATGACAGAACATTCAAAAGTGTTGGAGGTACGTGCACCTTGTCGGCATAAATCTGGCATTTATGACACTTCCTGGCATACTTGAAACAATCTGATTTCATGGTCAACCAGAAGTATCCAGCTCTCAAAATCTTCCTGGACATGGCATGTCCATTGGCATGTGTTCCAAATGATCCTTCATGGATTTCCCTGATCAATAAGTCTGCTTCGCGTTTGTCCACACATCTGAGCAGAACCATATCATGATTTCTCTTGTAAAGCACATTGTTGCTGAGGAAAAATTTGGACGCCAATCTTCTTAAAGTCTTCTTGTCTAGATTTGTTGCATCAGCTGGGTACTCCTGATTTTGCAAGTAGTTCTTGATGTCATAGAACCACGGTTTCTCATCAGTTTCTTCTTCGACCAGTAGACAGTAGGCTGGTGCAGTTCTTCGCTCGATTGTAATGAGTGGAGCTTCATTAAGAAATCTGACTTGAAACATAGAGGCCAACATAGCCAAGGCGTCTGCTATTTGATTTTCTGCCCTTGGAACATGATGGAAAGTGACTTCATCAAAGTATTTGATCAATTCCATAATGTGGGCACGGTATGGGATCAACTTCTCATCACGGGTCTCCCATTCACCTTTGACTTGGTATATTACCAAAGCTGAGTCTCCATATACATCAAGGATCTTGATTCTGGTATCAATTGCAGCTTCGATACCCAAAACACAAGCTTCATACTCTGCGATGTTGTTTGTACACTCGAAACATAATCTGGCTGTGAAAGGAGTATAACCACCATCAGGATTCATCAAAACAACTCCTACACCAAGCCCCATGTAATTAGAGGAACCATCAAACATCATCTTCCAACGAGAACCTGGCTCGGGACCTTCATCAGGACCGGGAACTTCACAATCCTTTATCAACATGATGTCCTCGTCTGGGAAATCAAATTTCAAACATTCATAATCTTCAACAGGTTGATCAGCAAGGTAGTCAGACAAAACACTGCCCTTGATAGACTTCTGGGTTATATATTGGATGTCGTATTCGGATAACAACATGTGCCAACGGGCGAGTCTTCCATTTAAGGCAAGCTTCTCAAAAATGTACTTTATTGGATCCATTTTCGAGATCAACAAAGTAGTGTGACAAATCATATACTGCCTGAGGCGTCTAGCAGCCCATGCCAAAGCACAACAAGTCTTCTCTAAAAGCGAATATCTGCTCTCACAGTCTGTGAACTTCTTGCTTAAGTAATAAATGGCGTGCTCCTTACGACCAGTTTCGTCTTGTTGGCCTAATACGCAACCCATAGATCCCTCGAGCACAGTCAGATACATGAAAAGAGGTTTCCCTGGGGTAGGTGGGATCAAGATAGGGGGTTCCTGTAGATAAACCTTAATCTTCTCAAAAGCCAGTTGACAATCAGGACTCCACTCCATTGCTTGATTCTTCCGGAGTAACTTGAATAAAGGCTCACATGTAGCAGTCATATTGGAGATGAATCTGGAGATGTAGTTCAATCTTCCAAAGAAGCCTCTGACTTTCTTTTCTGTTTTTGGAGCTGGCATCTCTTGAATTGCTCTGACCTTATCTGGATCTACTTCAATTCCTTGCTGACTAACAATAAAACCAAGTAACTTTCCTGATCGGACACCAAAAGTACACTTAGCTGGATTCAGACGCAGTTGGAACTTTCTGAGGCGCTCAAATAACTTCAGGAGATGATTCAAATGATCCTCCTCACTCTGTGATTTGGCAATCATATCATCCACATAAACTTCTATCTCTTTATGCATCATATCATGGAAAAGGGTGACCATTTCCCTCTGATAAGTGGATCCTGCATTTCTAAGACCAAATGGCATAACCTTGTAACAATAAGTGCCCCATGGTGTGATGAATGTAGTCTTTTCCATATCGTCAGGATCCATCTTGATCTGGTTGTATCCTGAAAACCCATCCATGAAGGAGAAAACAGCAAATTTAGCAGTGTTGTCAACCAAAGTATCAATATGCGGAAGAGGGAAATCGTCCTTCGGACTGGCTTTGTTCAGATCCCTATAGTCCACACACATTCTGACTTTGCCATCCTTTTTAGGGACTGGCACAATATTAGCTACCCACTTAGGGTACTTCGCAACTGCAAGGAATCCAGCATCGAACTGCCTTTTAACCTCTTCTCGAATCTTCAGAGCCATGTCCGGTCTTGTTCTTCGGAGCTTTTGCTTTACAGGAGGACAATCTGGTCGAAGAGGTAACTTGTGGACCACTATGTCTGTGTCTAAGCCGGGCATATCCTGATATGACCATGCAAACACATCTACATACTCTCTAAGAAGCTTGACCAATCTTTCTCTGATGTTTGCCCCAAGTGTTGTACCAATCTTGACTTCCTTCTTGTCTTCATCAGTGCCAAGATTGATGGTCTCTACCTGCTCCTTATGTGGCTGGAGATCTGTGTGCTCATACTCAACTAATCTTGCCAGTTCTTCGGGAATGTCACAATCTTCCTCACTTTCATCTTCCGCTTGGTAGATGGGAGAATCAAAGTTAGGAGAGAATGTAGAGTCATTGGATTCAACAGGGTTTTCGTTTATTCTGCATATGATAATGATTTGCTTTTATTAAAAGTGGAAAATAGAGAAATGCAAGAGGAAAAGGTTTTTATTGGTTTTGAAAGATTGCCATTTTCTTTTTTTTAAAGGTGAAAAGAGAGAGAGAGGGAAAAAAAAGTAAATGATCAAAATAAGAGTTTAACAAAATGCCTTCATTGATAATAACTTTGAAAATGAGAAGGGGCCCTACAAAATACTCCCATAGCCTTGGGCAGAGCTAGGGAACTTTGAAAACATTTAAAAAACAAATTAATTACTTTGACAATGGAAAAAACTCAGGGATCTCGACTGCTTCCCAATTGCCCAAGGCTTCTTCACACTGATACACCAAATGATTCACATCTTCATCTTCAGAACCCCCATCAATTGTATTGACCTGATAACCAGCACTGGAAAACACCTCTTGAATGGTCTTTGGACGTCCTTTAACGGAGGTTGACGCTCCTTCCTTCACATAAGTTGGTTTGTAACCCAACCCGCAACGATCTAGCTTCTGTTTGACTTCAATGACATCACCCCAACCTTCATAGCTTCTTTCTTCAATGGTGGAAATGGTACTCTTCAGCGATGCAAAAGATGGGATACCCTTCCCTTTTGGTTCCTCTACTTCCAAAAGGACATCATTGGCTATCTCAAGAGCTTGGAAAGAAGTTTCCAAAGCATCTTCATCAGCCTCAATATAGCTAAAGGATGAAAGGTTACTAACCATGAGATCTTCTTCACCAGACACAGTTACCAGCTTATTATCGACTACAAACTTCATCTTCTGATGTAGGGTAGAAGTGACTGCCCCAGTGGCATGGATCCAAGGTCTTCCGAGCAAGCAACTGTAATTGGGGTTAATGTCCATAACCTGGAAAGTGATTTTGAACACTTGTGGCCCAATCAAGATCGGTAAGTCTATTTCTCCAATAACAGTCCTCCTTGACCCATCAAAAGCTTTCACGATCAGTGCACTGGGCATCATCTCTGCCCCTTGATAAGATAACTTGGCAAGCGTTCTTTTTGGCAAAACATTCAATGAAGATCCTGTATCCACAAGAACTCTTGCTAAAGTATCCTCTTGACATTTTACAGATATGTGGAGAGCACGGTTATGGTCCAAGCCATCTTTTGGAAGATCCTCCATACTGAAGCTGAGATTGTTACATGCAGTGATATTGGCAATGACTCCATCAAACTGATTCACAGTTATATCATGTGTAACATGGGCTTGGGCTAGTAATTTCTGGAGAGCACTCCGATGGACCGGTGAATGCATAAGAAGTGATAGGATAGATATTTTGGAAGGCGTTTGATGTAGCTGATCAATAACCTTATAATCACTCTTCTTAATGATTCTGAGAAATTCTGCATCCTCTTCTCCCAAGACTACCCCTTTATCCTGGTTGGCAACAGCTGGAATGACTTCTTTAGGCGGAACCGTATTGGCTTGCTGAGTATAAACACGACCACTGCGAGTTAAACGACCTGCACCCGCTATGTCAGCACTTGCAACTTTTGAACCTTCCTTCTGACTAGCTTTATCAATCTTCTGATGAACTTTCCCTGTATCATACTTCCATGGAACTGCTTTAGTGTCTTCATAAAGGAAAGGGTTACTCCTTTGTTCAAACCTTGGCTCAGGTATATTGAAAATGGGCATCACAGGCTCTGGCATATTAAAGATGGGTTGAACTCTTGAGGACTCAGGCAGGTTGAACACTGGCACCAAGGTAGAATCAGATTCAGGCAAGTTGAAAATGGGTTCAATCATTGCCACTTCATTCTTCTTCACACGACCGCTTACTTGTAAAACACCCAGATTAATCAAATCTTGAACATCTTTTAAGACCAATTCACATCTCTTTGGGTTATTCGCACAAGCTTCACAAATCTTATGACGGTTCTTCAACATACCCACTTCTACTAACTTCGCATGGAAGTCTCTAAGCGGGGTCTTGATCTCTGTGGCGTTAAAAATCAAACCTTCGTCAGACTCGTCAACAATGGCATTTATGGACCCATGCTTTGGTAAAGGATTATCTTTGACATTCGGACCAGTATTCCCAAATGGCAGAATGTTCTTCTCCATCAAATCTTTCACTATGTACTTCAAAGCATAACAACTCTCCAGATCGTGCCCTGGGGCACCTTCATGGAATAAACAGTGGGCATTTGAGTTATAATTTGGTGGGAGCGGATTTGGTGGAGGACCCAAAGGCCTTGGAGTAACCAAACCTTTCTTCAGCAGTGAAGGATATAATTCAGTATAAGTCATAGGGATTCGAGGATTAGGAGGCCTTCCTGCTGGTCTTATATTCTGAAAGTTGGGATTCGGATGAGGAGCTAGAGTCCTCTGCTGGTAGGCTGAAGCATTGGGCGCTTGTTGATAGCCTGGATTGTTGAGCATTGGCTGATAAGGTGGAACCACTGGAGCCGCTTGCTGATACATCGGTACTACTTGAGTTGGCCGATACATCGGGACTTGTGGATTATATGACGGTTGAACCGCCGCTACATAAGGATGTTGGGCATACTGTGGTGGATGAGCATAATGCTGTTGAGTCATAGGTGGAGGTCTCTGCCAAAGCGGATTTCTTCTTTGACCTGTCATTATTGCATTTGTCTCGCCCTCTTTCTTCTTGTGGAAATTACTGGTAAATTTCTTGACATTATTTCCACTGCCAGTGCTGGAACTGCCAGATGCACCACTCATCTTTCCACTTTTTAGTCCAAGTTCAACTTTGATTCCCACAGCCACTAGATCAGAAAAACTAGCAGTTATGCTCCCCACCATTCTCTCATAGAATTCTGGTCGCACAGTGTCAACAAACCAGTCAGCTAATTCTCTTTCAGTCAATGGTGGCTCTACCTGAGAAGCGGTCCCCCTCCACCTCTGAGCATATTCTTTAAATGATTCAGAATCTTTTTGTGACATACTCAACAGTTGCCTCCTATCGGGAGCAAGGTCCATATTGTATTTGTATTGCTGGATGAAAGCATATGCCAAGTCTTGGAAACTGCGAATCTTCGAATGGTCTAGCGTTAGATACCACTTGGAGGAGATTCCCTTCAGACTGTCCTGGAAACAGTGGATCATTAATTTATCATTGTCCACCTGCGCAGCCATTCTTCGATAGTACATCAAGAGATGGTTCTTAGGACAAGTCGCACCCTCATACATATCAAAAGTGGGTATCTTGAACTTTGGAGGTATTACCAATCCAGACACCAGACACATCTCTCTAGCAGCGGCCCCAAAGATCTGGTCACCTTCAATCGCCCTTAACCTTTTTTCAAGGGTATCAAAATTCTCTTGCATCTTCTCATGTTTCTCGTCTCCGTTTTCAGACATATCGGGCGCAACATACGCCTAATGGTCATTAAACTATGGTTGGGCACGGGTGTTGATGCGTGTTTTTCGCAAGTGTACGAATCACGTCAGAGTAATATAAAAGATTGTCGAATCCACAGAGACCAAGTGTCAATATATCGTACCTGTTGTTATGGTGTGTATCTAAGGCAACTAAATATAAGGGTTTTAATAAGGGTGCAATGGTAAATAAAATAATGATTTTAAATAATAAATAAAGGACAGGCTCGAATGTAATTCACGTAATCAATGATAATCCAGTACTTGTTAATGGAACTACTTATGGGCAATGTTTTCTCCTTTGAAAAGAACTAATTTAACAGGAACTGTCGCTTTCGCGTATTCAGAACCGAGTTGTACTCTCTAATCAACCCCTCCTATTGTCACGGATAAAAAGGTGCGTACTGCGTTAGAGTAGTAAACCTATTTTTAAGAAATATAGTATCTTAACTAAGTTGAAAATTATTTTAACCTGGACTTCTTAGCAAAAAGAGGTTCTTATGAACCAGACTCTAAACTTCATAACGCGTCCGAAAATCGTTTTAAAATCTCTTTTCTTTTTAATCTAAAAACTCCTAATGAACTATACAAAGCGCTTTTGGCTGTTTTTGAAATAGTTAAAAACAATTAGATTGAATTGAAAGATAAAATAGCCCTTAGGTGTTTCCACGAACAATTATACGGATTACTGGTTCAATTACGATCCTTACATTCTAACCTTTATGGAATTAGTTAGACATGATAAAGTAAAGATTCTTTTTATAGTTTTTCATAAAAGAAATTTAGTGCGAGTGCGGAAAATAAATAAATTTAGTGCGAGTGCGAGAAATAAAGGAATTTAAAGCGGGTGCGAGAAATAAAGTAATTTAAAGCGAGTGCGGGTAATAAACGAAAGTAAAGCGAGTGTAGGAAATAAATAAAGTAAAGTGCGAGTGCGGATAATAAATAAAGTAAAGCAGTGCGAGAAATAAATGAAAGTAAAGCAATGCAGAAATAAATAAAGTAAAATACGAACTTGAATTAAAATGGCGGCAGGATTAACTTCCTCCAGAGTGCTCCAAAACTCGATCACACAGACAGATTACAGACTCGATCACTCGATTGCAGAAACACCCCGATGTGGAATGGCAACTGCTTTGAAACTGATATATGCCTAGAGAAATCTAATTTTGGATGAAGAAAAACGAAAATCTAAGGTCCTATTTATAGGAAAACTGAAAGCATGAAAAGACTGGGATGCCCCTCCACTAAAAAGTGGAGGTTACTGAAATTAGCCTTGTGGCGCCCGCCACAGGCCTATGGCGCCCGCCATGGTCCCTACAGGGGATTGGAGAGTGGGGATCGTGGGTCTTGGAGGTTGAGGAGTGGTCTTGAGACATGGCCACGTCATGGCTAACCCCATGGCGCCCGCCACGGTGGGTGTCGTAAGTGCAAAACGCTGAATTTCTAGGTTTTCGTCCGTTTTCACTCCTTTTTCGCTCCTTTTCCCGATTCAAGCCCCGATTATTATAAAAACCTGAAAACATAAGAAAACAAAGCAATAACATAACAAAACAACAATAAAAGCTAAGAATGCATGCGAAATCGGAGTCAGAAATACGGTGAATTTTAGTGTGATCAAATTCTCCCACACTTAAACCTTTGCTTGTCCTCAAGCAAACATTAAAGCTTAAGAAAATATGGTGTCAACACTTGTCTTTGGGCTAAAGGGCTTCTAAGTTCAAGTCAGGATGCAGTGACAGATACTAACTAAGTGAACCAAGGGTACCATAGTAACACAAACACAAACTTCAATCCTATATTAACCACTCCATATCATCCCACGATACCTAGGCCTATCTTCTCATCTTTTTTTGTGTCCTTTTCATTCAAGCGCAATCACATTAAGCCCGTTATCCGTACATGCTTCATAGTAGAGTGACCGGTTAGTGATTCTGATCCATAACATAAGGTTTCTGGCACATAAGCATGTGTAAACCTGTTTTTAATTCACCTAAATGCAGCTGCGGGGGATCGGATCGTAATCCGCCCTACCAAGTTCAGTGCCAGATACCTATGAACCAACTAACAATAGGTGACTTGCAATTTTTTTTCTTTTTGTGGCAAAAATTTTTTCTTCTCTTTTTTCGGTTTAAATGACTTTGTGAGGGTCACCTATACCAGAGTTTGCCTTTTTTCTTTTTTTTCTCTTTTTTTTTTTATTAGCACTGGATCATTCACTTATGTTCATCGGCCCCCTACGTAGAGCATGCTTAGACCGGAGCTGACTGCTAGGATAAACTACTTAGGACAATTTTTAAATGATAGTAAAGGCCGTGGTGGTGGGGTTTAGGAGTGATTCCTATATTCAAGAGGTCTATGGTGCTAAAATGGTTCTGATGTTTCAAAAAGTTAACCTAAGTCACCACATCCTAATCTAAACCTGTCTCAAAGCCCAAAAAACATGTGAAACAACATTGTTTTCTTTTTAAAAAATTTCTGGTAAGGCTAAGGAAATGGGAAAAAATGAAGATGAACTAAAAATACACTATACTGGTGACTCGTCAGACTCATGCATTATCTAAGAAAAATAAATTACTGAAAAGGGAAATAACTGAAAGGAAATAATTAATTAAAAAGGGAAATGACAGAAAGCAATAAAATCCCCTCCCACACTTAAATCGAACATTGTCCCCAATGTTTCGAAATAAGATAAGGGGGGTAACCTGAAAAAGACTACTGAGGAGGGGCACTGGTGCCTTCGCCGTCCTGATGTGATGGTCTGGAACGACGGGATCTACTACGATGCTGGTCCCTCCGGTCGAGTCGTGCTGATAAAGCAGCCTGAGCACTCCGGACCTCTCGAAAGTTACCTAAGATGGAACCCTGAGTGGCCTCTACAAGCTGGTAGTGTCGGCTGTTGAACTCTCTCTGACGGTTCTGCTTTAATGAAATATCGTTCAAGGTACGGCAAACGTTGCTATAAGCACGATCCGAAACCAATCGTGATTCTTGCATGAAGCTCATGTTATCCGTCAGCTGTTGTGAAATAGTAGAGAGAAGGCCATCACGCCTTTCTTCTCTAGCTGTCATATCACGCCACATCTCCTCGGTGACAAAGAATCCAGGAGCAGTACCTGCAACAGGGTTAGAGGAAGATGGTGCGGTGTGTGACTGTGAAGGACAATGGGGGGACATGTGAGGGATGGGAGACTGCTCTCTCCGATCATACTCTTCATCTGTGTCATGTGCCTCCCCATCGGGAATATTAGGAGGAAGTGGACCCAAAACACGTGGAGCATTAAGATCATAGGTCCAGTTCCTTTCATCACGTACATCAGTACGTCTACTGCATGGTAAAGCAACAGATGGGATAGCTACCCCATGAACCATCAACTCATAACCACCTTCTCTCCTCGTTCGGCACAATTTCATGTCTTTCAGAAATTTTAAATTAATTGTGCTAGGAGATAGTGGTTCAAGTGTAGCTATCTCATTGTTCAGGCCAAGAGCCCGAGCAATAGACGTAACAAGCCCTCCAAAAACAATCGGTCCTGTTTTATTAGTAAATAAAGTCATGTGGGCAAGCATAAACGGGACCGGATTGATGTGGGTTCTAGTGAGGCATCCTTGCAAAAATAGGAGTTCACGAGCATTTACCTTGTTTGGACTTTCCCGGCCAAAAATAGTACATGCCAAAAGAAGTCTAAAAACTCTTATGGTCGGGTTGTGAATGGTCGACGCAAGTATCCCTTCAAAAGAATTAATTGAAGTACTTGAAAGCCTTTGCCAGAAGGTAAATACCTCGGCCGACCACTCCGCATCCAAAGGTGCCTCACAAATCGCACCTTCCCTATGAGGGATTCCTAACAAACCTGCTAGATCGTCGGTACTGAATTCATACTCAATTCCAAACAGTCTAAAAATAACAGTACCGACAGTGCTAGCAGTGTTAGGACTGACAGTGTATATTAAAGAACTCAAAAACTCAATTGTCAGTTTCTCATAGGTAGGTTCCTGATTAATGAAAATATTATGCAAGCTTAGAAATTCTAATAAATTAAAAACACTATGATAAATACCCAAAGCATACAGACAGTTATCGTCGACGTACCTAGTCGAGAGAATTTCTCGACTCTGAAGCCTCTGAATAATTTTCCGTTGCCTATCGCTCGGTCTTCCATCACGAAGAAGAAATCCGTTGAACTCCATTGTTGATAGCTCCTTAGGTAGTGAAAATGGTAGAAAAGTGGTTTATGATGGGAATGATAAAGTTTTGATTTTTATGGTTTTTGGTGGATGAAAATGGAAATGGATGTTGGATATGTTTTATGGATGGAGGGTATTTTGGAAATGGGTGAGCTTTAATGGGGTTCAAGGAGGTTTTGGAAGGTTGTAAAAATGGGTTTTTGGTGAAGAAAGGGATGAAAATGGTGGAAATGGGGATTCAGCCCCGTACTTGTTGTTGATACGGCGTGGCGCCCGCCACAGGGCCTATGGCGCCCGCCACAAGGCCAATTCCTGGGCCTTGGGTTTTTGGATCCTCCTTTTGGGCCTTCCTTGCACCTTTGGTCTTCGGGGGGTCTGGATAGCGTTTTCTTCTTCTTTTCAAGGCTTGAGGCTTGCATATTTTTTTTGTGAAGACAAAAATGAAAATATTTTTGTCTTATATATTTTTTTTCTTTGCACGACAAAAATAAAATAATTAAAAATCAAAAAAAGAAAAAGAAAAATTAACATTAGTGCATAATATGTATATATATAAGGAATTCAAAGTGCATGAAAAAAAGCTGCAATAAAGTAAAATATGTCTGGAAATGCGATAAATAAAATAAAGCATATAAAATGAAATTAAATACTAGGGTAGCGCTGTCAGTGTAGAATGAGTCATGTGGTAGGCTTATTTTCCTGGCTTGATCCACGAATCTCATCTATCTCCCTCCGAAGCTCTTCAATCGCCTGATGTAGAGCATCGGCCTCTGAGGCATGAGTGAGATCAGAAACCTGCATCTGTAACTCTAAGTCTGCCACTTCCTGCTTGAGCAGGGTAGTCTCCTTGCGGAGCTCATAAATCTGTGTTTGTAGGTCAGGTGGCTGCAGAGACATATTGTTAGACATAACAGTGATTCGGGGAGTAAGAGGTGTAGGAGTGTACTCAGCGGCGGGAGGCGATTTCGGCTCTTCGACAGTTTCTCCATAACCCTCTAGAGCATAACTCCAATTTTCAGGATCATGGACACTGGTCATCAGCGGATCTGGTAATGTAAAATAGTGTATCGTTTCGCCGTCGATCAGCAATCTAAACATGTTGGGCTCAAAAGAAGCCCTCCTCATCAGTCCTCTATCAAGACAAAAATCAATATCCAGGGTGGTGTAGCAGCAGAAGGTCCTGAGGTGCAATAATTTGCGAGACAAACCCAATGCAGTAGCTATCTGTGTAACAATCCCACCGACATGAATGATTCCTACGGATGATCTGGCAACACTAGCAAGGCCCTTCAACAGAAAGTTGCCACAAGCAACAGGGCGAGACTGAGTCGCACAAAACAGTAGGAAAATCTCCTCTTCACTTAGCAGTGTCTCTGAGAAAACTGGGTAGAAGGATCTTGGCTTCCTCCACCTGATATTTTAGTCCAAAACTTTTCCACTTCTCTGCTCATAAAATACCCCATCGGAGTCTCTGGAATAGCATCAGGACTAGTCTGGAAACCTAGTAAATCACCAAACTCTTTGTGAGAGAATGAGTAGTCAATCCCGAACAACCTGAAAACAGCGAGTCCATCGGGTCCAGCCCAAGGGTCATGATGAAACGACTTGAGGAACTCAAGAGTCAAGTTCCTATAAGTGTTGTTCCTGTCGTCAAACTGGTCCCACTGGAGTTGATGGCATAAAAATCTGACGCTTGGCTCTATCCCCAAGGCATCCATGCAGTCATGGTCAGGGTACCTGGTAGGAGCCATAGGGCGTCTCATGTGAACATAGTAACGCTCTCTCTGTGCGTCGTCTCTAAAGGCCACGTGCATGTCATCAGGGTTCTGCATTCTGTACAAGGTTAGCAAACAAGTCCTGAAAGCACATAAAACATTCAATCGTTAGTCCTGACAGAATAATTAAATAAACAAATTAAAATAAAGTAAAAATAAATAAAAAGTACATAAATAAGAAAACCATGGGTTGCCTCCCATGCAGCGCTTGTTTAACGTCATTAGCTCGACGACCGATATTTAAACATCATTGGAAGGATATGGTGGATCACTCAGAGTATGGCAGGTGTATGTTGTTGGGATGTCACCTCCTTTGTAGGCCTTCAACCTCTGTCCATTGACGATGAACGGTTTACATGTCTGGTTCTTGATTTCAATAGCACCGGATCTTAGGATCTTAGATACTTCGAAAGGGCCAGTCCATCTCGAACGAAGCTTACCTGGAAAAAGTCGTAACCTAGAATCGAACAGGAGAACAGGATCGCCTATTTTGAAGTCTCTTCTTATGATTCTTTTGTCATGCCAAGCTTTTGTTCTTTCTTTGTATATGATGGCATTTTCGTAGGCAGATTGTCTGAGCTCTTCTAATTTGTGGATGTCAAGGATACGTTTCTCACCAGCTGTCAAGTAATCCAAATTCAAAGTTTTGATGGCCC
Source organism: Lathyrus aphaca (assembly GCA_963966055.1). Lineage (NCBI taxonomy): Eukaryota > Viridiplantae > Streptophyta > Magnoliopsida > Fabales > Fabaceae > Lathyrus > Lathyrus aphaca. Next base: position 88,381,944 of record OZ014521.1, on the reverse strand, counting down.
AATAGGCCTTATGCTCCAATTCAAAAGGTAAGTGACATGATTTTCCATAGACCAGTTGATAAGGGGTTGTTCCTATAGGAGTTTTGAAAGCGGTTCTATAGGCCCATAATGCTTCTTGAAGTTTCTGTGACCAATCCTTTCTAGATATAGAGACAGTCTTCTCGAGGATCTGTTTTATCTCCCTATTAGATACTTCCACTTGTCCATTGGTCTGTGGGTGGTATGGTGTTGCTACTCTATGCTTAACTCCATACTTGCTTAAAAGTTTATCAAATATTCTCGATATGAAGTGTGATCCTCCATCACTTATGACTAAACGGGGTGTTCCAAACCTGGGAAATATATAATTTTTGAATAATTTGATGACTACTCTGGTGTCGTTCGTGGGTGCGGCGATAGCTTCAATCCATTTAGACACGTAGTCAACGGCTACTAAGATGTACTGATTTCCAAAAGATGGTGGGAACGGTCCCATAAAGTATATACCCCATACGTCGAAGAGTTTTACTTCTTGGATATTTCTTAACGGCATTTCATTACGTCTTGAAATATTTCCTGTGCGTTGGCATCTATCACACTTGACAATAAAAGCATGGACATCACGCCACATAGTAGGCCAGAATAGGCCAGCTTGAAGAATCTTGGCGTAGGTTTTAGATGTGCTTGCATGTCCACCATAGGGTGCAGAGTGACAATGCTCAATTATATTATTTACCTCTTCTTCTGGAACACAACGGCGGAAAATGCCATCTTTACCTCTCTTGAAAAGAAATGGTTCGTCCCAATAGAAGTTTCTCACATCACTATAGAACTTCTTCTTCCGGTGGTAGTTTAGATCAGTGGGTATGATGTCAGCGGCTAGGTAATTAACAAAGTCTGCATACCAAGGTACATTACTTATAGCTAAGGATTTATGAAAATGCTCATGAGGGTCTGGGTTATCATCTTCAATAGTTTCTAGTTGGGCTATCAGTCTATCATAGGCAAAATCGTCATTTATGGGTACTGAGTCAGGTTTCAGGTATTCTAGCCTAGATAGGTGATCAGCTACCACATTATCAGTGCCTTTCTTATCACGGATATCCAAATCAAACTCTTGCAGTAATAGAATCCATCGAAGTAACCTAGGCTTGGCATCCTTTTTGCTTAGTAAGTAACGAATGGCAACATGGTCGGTATAAACTATAATCTTGGCTCCTACTAGATAAGATCTAAATTTGTCTATTGCAAAAACTACAGCTAGGAGCTCTTTTTCGGTTGTTACGTAATTGAGCTGTGCAGCGTCTAGGGTTCTACTGGCATAATAAATTATGTGTAACTTCTTATCTTTTCTCTGACCTAGAACGGCTCCAACAGCATAATCACTGGCGTCACACATTATCTCAAACGGTTCTGACCAATCAGGGGGTTTCATTATAGGTGCTGAAATCAGAGCTTGCTTCAGAAGATTAAATGCTTCAGTACATTTTTCATCGAAGATGAATTCAGCATCTTTCATCAAAAGACCAGTTAAGGGCTTTGTTATTTTGGAGAAATCCTTGATAAAACGTCGGTAAAATCCGGCATGTCCAAGAAAACTTCTTATCTCCCTGATAGTCTTCGGCGGTTTTAGATTCTCTATGACTTCTATTTTTGCTTTATCTACCTCTATACCTTTTTCGGAAACTATATGTCCTAAAAAAATCCCTTCGGTGACCATGAAATGACATTTTTCCCAATTTAGCACAAGGTTTACCTCCACACATCTCTCCAGGATTTTCTCAAGGTTGACAAGACAATTTTTGAAATCTGATCCACAAACTGAGAAATCGTCCATAAATACTTCCATGATCCCATCTAAATAATCAGCAAAGATAGACATCATGCAGCGTTGGAAAGTTGCAGGAGAATTACAAAGTCCAAAAGGCATTCTTCTATAGGCAAAAGTTCCAACTGGGCATGTAAAGGTAGTTTTTTCTTGATCTTCGGGGTGAATAGGTATTTGGAAGAATCCTGAATATCCATCTAAGTAACAAAAGTAAGAGTGTCTGGCTAGGCGCTCCAACATTTGGTCTATGAATGGTAATGGGAAATGGTCCTTCCTAGTTGCTTTATTTAATTTTCTATAATCTATGCACATACGCCAACCTCCATCGGTTCTTTTTGCTACAGGTTCGCCCTTCTCATTTTGCACGACTGTGATGCCTCCCTTTTTAGGTACTACATGCACAGGACTCACCCATTTACTGTCCGAGATCTGATATATTATACCTGCCTCTAATAACTTAAGAACTTCAGTCTTAACTACAGTACTCATTATAGGATTTATTCTTCGTTGGTGTTCTCTGGAAGGTTTTGAATCTTCTTCAAGCAAAATCCGATGCATGCATACGGATGGGCTTATTCCTTTTAGATCAGAGATCTTATATCCTAAGGCTGAGGGGTACCTACGTAAAACTTCTAATAATTGATCGGTTTCTTCTTGGTTTAAGGTAGCACTGACTATAACTGGACGATTCATATCTTCATCGAGAAATTCATATCTCAGGTTTTTAGGCAGTTCCTTAAGTTTTACGGTCGGTTTCATAGGGCAAGGCATAGGATCTGGGGTAAGAGATAAACATTCGTGAAGGTTATCATCAATGTAGGGTGTTTTATAATTGTCATCTTCCAAAATAAGGGTTGACGGCAATTTTATAGATTCATTTTCTTCTTCTTGTTCTAATTCCCTAATGCATTCTTCGATGATATCTAAGGCATAACAAGCATCTCCTATCACAGGTGCCATAAGAAATTTTGACAATATAAATTCCATCTTCTCATCACCTACCTCAAAAGTTAGTTTCCCTTTTTTAACATCTATTACGGCTCCAGCAGTCGATAAGAATGGTCTACCTAGGAGGATTGGTATGTCGTCATCTTCTTTAATGTCCATGACAACAAAATCAGTAGGTATAAACAACTGACCTATCCTAACAGGGACGTCTTCAAGTATGCCTATAGGGTATTTAACGGATCTATCGGCTAATTGAAGTGACATCTTAGTAGGTTGTAATTCTCCTAAGTTTAATCTCTCACAAACTGCTAAAGGCATTAAGCTCACACTAGCTCCTAAGTCTAGAAAAGCTTTTTCGATGACATGATTCCCCAAAATACAAGGAATGGAAAAATTTCCGGGATCTTTATCTTTCTTTGCTAACCTATTTTCGGAAATAGAATTACATTCCACGGGTTTCGGATCTTCAAGTCTACGTTTATTCGTAAGTATGTCTTTGAGAAACTTAGCATAAGAAGGTATTTGGGTGATGGCTTTTGTAAAGGGGATTTCTACGTGAAGTTTTTCTATAACCTTAACGAATTTTTGATATTGATTATCTATTTGGGTTTTCTTTAATCTTTGAGGGTAAGGTATTGGTGGTTTGTATGGCGGTGGTGGTACATAGGTTTTATTTTTAGGTTCTTCTCCTTTTTCTTGACTTTTCGGGGTTTCAGACTCCACTGGTTCCTTCTCCTCATTCCTCTCAGAAGTTTCGGGCTCACTTAATCTAGGGTTTAAAGGTTCCTTATAAGCGGTTCCACTTCGTAGAGTAATGGCATTGGCTTGCCCTTTCGGGTTTTGTTGAGGTTGTCCAGGGAACTGTCCTCCAGGTGTAGTCTGTGGGGCTTGGTTCAACGCTACCTGAGAGATCTGGGTTTCAAGCATCTTATTATGAGTAATGATTTGATCAACCTTGGTTCCTAACTGGGTAATTAGTTCGTTAACATGGATGTTTTGGTTCATGAACTCTTTGTTTTGTTGTTTTTGAGCAACGATAAAATCTTTTACAACTTCCTCAAAGCTCGGACTTGGTGGTACAGGTTGCATAGGTTGATTCGTTCTTGGGGCTTGGTAACCTTGTTGTCTCGGAGGTGCGGTATTTTGAATAGGGTTATTATTTCTGTAGGAGAAGTTTGGGTGATTCCTCCATCCAGGGTTATATGTGTTTGAAAATGGGTTTCCTTGGGTATAATTCACTTGCTCAGTGTTGGTTTCATTCAACAGATTGCATTCGGAGGATTGGTGTCCTTGCGTTCCACATATCTCACAATTCGGCGAAACTGCGGCAACAGTATTCGGAGTTGTACACATATGTTCGACCTTAAGGGCCAACGCGTCCATTTTAGCCTGCATCATGTCTATAGAGCTTAGCTCATGTATTCCTCCTTGGGCTTCCTTCTTTTCCACTGTCGCTCGTTCTACTCCCCATGATTGATGGTTTTGGGCCATATCCTCGATAAGGGCACTAGCTTCAGGGTAAGGTTTGTTCATCAATGCGCCACCGGCGGCAACGTCGATGGTCATTTTAGTGTCATAATGAAGTCCATTATAGAAGGTTTGAATGATTAGCCAATTCTCTAAGCCATGATGTGGGCATGCTCTTAGTAATTCTTTATATCTCTCCCAGGCTTCGAACAACGACTCTCCTTGGTGTTGGGTAAATCTAGTTATTAGGTTTCGAAGAAGAGCTGTCTTACTTGGGGGAAAATATCTAGAAAGGAAAACTTTCCTAAGGTCATCCCAAGTTGTTATTGAATTGGGTGGAAGGGAATCTAACCATGATAGAGCTTTATCTCTGAGGGAAAAGGGAAATAATCTTAAGCGTATTGCCTCAGGAGAAGCTCCATTGGTTTTAAAGGTGTCTGCTAACTGAAGAAAGTTTTTTAAATGTTGGTTCGGGTTATCAGTAGCGAGACCTGCGAATTGTCTCTGTTGCACTAATTGCAACAGGGATGGTTTAAGTTCAAAATTATTGGCTGGGATAGCGGGGTTTACTATACTGGAACTAGGTTCCTCGTTTGATGGTTGGGCGAAGTCCTTAAGAGGTCTTCGATTTTGATCTTCGGCCATAGCTCTCCTATTCCTATGGAAAAATAAACGTGCGCGAGCGTAACGTTCAGGTTCAGCTAGAGGGTCTACTAAACTTCCGGCACCGCGAGTCTTTCGCATTGACCGGTGGGTAACAACCTTAGTCTAAACGGTATAACTACAGGGTAATGAAATTTGACGATATTGGTCCCCGGAAACGGCGCCAAAAACTTGATGCGTGTTTTTCGCAAGTGTACGAATCACGTCAGAGTAATATAAAAGATTGTCGAATCCACAGAGACCAAGTGTCAATATATCGTACCTGTTGTTATGGTGTGTATCTAAGGCAACTAAATATAAGGGTTTTAATAAGGGTGCAATGGTAAATAAAATAATGATTTTAAATAATAAATAAAGGACAGGCTCGAATGTAATTCACGTAATCAATGATAATCCAGTACTTGTTAATGGAACTACTTATGGGCAATGTTTTCTCCTTTGAAAAGAACTAATTTAATAGGAACTGTCGCTTTCGCGTATTCAGAACCGAGTTGTACTCTCTAATCAACCCCTCCTATTGTCACGGATAAAAAGGTGCGTACTGCGTTAGAGTAGTAAACCTATTTTTAAGAAATATAGTATCTTAACTAAGTTGAAAAGTATTTTAACCTGGACTTCTTAGCAAAAAGAGGTTCTTATGAACCAGACTCTAAACTTCATAACGCGTCCGAAAATCGTTTTAAAATCTCTTTTCTTTTTAATCTAAAAACTCCTAATGAACTATACAAAGTGCTTTTGGCTGTTTTTGAAATAGTTAAAAACAATTAGATTGAATTGAAAGATAAAATAGCCCTTAGGTGTTTCCACGAACAATTATACGGATTACTGGTTCAATTACGATCCTTACATTCTAACCTTTATGGAATTAGTTAGACATGATAAAGTAAAGATTCTTTTTATAGTTTTTCATAAAAGAAATTTAGTGCGAGTGCAGAAAATAAATAAATTTAGTGCGAGTGCGAGAAATAAAGGAATTTAAAGCGGGTGCGAGAAATAAAGTAATTTAAAGTGAGTGCGGGTAATAAACGAAAGTAAAGCGAGTGCAGGAAATAAATAAAGTAAAGTGCGAGTGCGGATAATAAATAAAGTAAAGCAGTGCGAGAAATAAATGAAAGTAAAGCAATGCAGAAATAAATAAAGTAAAATACGAACTTGAATTAAAATGGAGGCAGGATTAACTTCCTCCAGAGTGCTCCAAAACTCGATCACACAGACAGATTACAGACTCGATCACTCGATTGCAGAAACACCCCGATGTGGAATGGCAACTGCTTTGAAACTGATATATGCCTAGAGAAATCTAATTTTGGATGAAGAAAAACGAAAATCTAAGGTCCTATTTATAGGAAAACTGAAAGCATGAAAAGACTGGGATGCCCCTCCACTAAAAAGTGGAGGTTACTGAAATTAGCCTTGTGGCGCCCGCCACAGGCCTATGGCGCCCGCCATGGTCCCTACAGGGGATTGGAGAGTGGGGATCGTGGGTCTTGGAGGTTGAGGAGTGGTATTGAGACGTGGCCACGTCATGGCTAACCCCATGGCGCCCGCCATGGTGGGTGCCGTAAGTGCAAAACGCTGAATTTCTAGGTTTTCGTCCGTTTTCACTCCTTTTTCGCTCCTTTTCCCGATTCAAGCCCCGATTATTATAAAAACCTGAAAACATAAGAAAACAAAGCAATAACATAACAAAACAAAAATAAAAGCTAAGAATGCATGCGAAATCGGAGTCAGAAATACGGTGAATTTTAGTGTGATCAGGTGTGCACAATGTCTGGTGTAAAATTAGCAACTGCATGGTTCTCTTCATTAGTCACAGGAATAGTCTGTTGAGCAGCAAATCCTTGAGGAGGAGGCACAAAACCTTGGGAAGGAAATGCCATGCCCTGAGAAGGAGGTGCGAAACTTTGAGAAGCTAAGCCTTGGGAAGGAGGGAAGAAACCCTGAGCAGCAAGTCCTTGGGAAGAAGGAAAGAAACCCTGAGCAGCAAGTCCTTGGGAAGAAGGAATAAAACTTTGAGAAGCAAAACCTTGAGGAGGAGGGACGAATCCATGAGGAAGTCCAAAAGGAGGCCAGGTCAGAGGGGTAGTGACTGATGATGTAGGCTCAGTCGTTGCAGTGACAATTTCTGACACCACAGTCTGCTGAGTATCCATCTTCGCTCAAATGACCTGCAACATTTCCATCATCTGACCCATATTTCCACGAATATCAGTAAGCTCCTCGTTAACTCTGTCCATCTCTAGGTCTCTTTCAGCCATCCTCTTTCTGGCTTGAGCTCGAGTGTAGTATTTGCGTGAGAGCCTCAGTGTGAAAGCTGAATTGAGAGCAGATGACGGGAATGAGTTTTATATGAAAAAATGCAAATGAAATGCCAAATGTATGAGTGCAATGAGAAAATTAAATTTTATTCAAGGAACTTAAGAAACAATTTGCAAATACCAAGGAAAACATAATAATCAAAAGGACATGATTTCATTAAATTCAAAAAGTGATACAAAGTCTTGAGTACATCTTCAAAAATCCCAAACAAAGCTTAATAAAAACAAAGACAAAGTCCTAAGGAGATTCTCCTAAAAGCCTTAAGTTGAGCTTCTCGATTTGTGCCTTCATCTGAGCCTTTTCAAGCATAAGTTGATCCACGATCGACTTCCAAGAAGTGTCCCCTTGAGTGCTGGAGGAAAATAAATCCTCTTGCGCTTTCCTTTTCTTGTTGGAGAGCTCTTCTTCTTCCTTCATCTTCAGTTGTCTTCTAAGTTATTCATTCTCACTACTGATGATCTGATGTCGATTCTTCCATGCATTCTTCTCTCGAAGCTCTTTCTCCAAATCAATCTTCAGCTTTTCTGCATCGTCCATAAAGATTAGAATGGGTTTCTTGAAGGTTATAGGATCCTGGCGAGGGTAAGGCATCTTCAGACTGATTGCCCTATCTCGTACCCATTGGAGATAGGGTTCCATAGAAACACAATTCGGCTTTCCCAAGCTACTCCTCCCCTTCCTATGGATGTACTTCCAAGCTTGCATAATCTGTTTCTTGAGCTCTGGTTCTTCGTCATCCTTAAAGAAAATTCCTTCCATTTCAACACTCTTAGGTTTGTCCTTCAATGGATACCTGAGTTGGCGGCGAGCCAAAACCGGATTATAGCTGATTCCTCCCTTAGTGCCAAGAAGAGGTACATTAGCAAAATCACCACAGCTATCAATAATCAATGCTCCATCATAAACACGATTATACCAACTAATGTCAGAGTGGGTAAGAGACATGATCCTTTGTGACCACCACAAACCATCCTTAAGGTTCCAAAATGAAGCTGACTTAGGCAAGTGCGAAATAAACCACTCGTACAGCAATGATGCACAACAAGTAATCATCCCTCCCTTATGGAGATTCCTTAGATGGATGGAATGGTAAGTGTCTCCGAGCAAAGTAGGGACCGGGTTCTTCTTCAGAAATATTTTGATGGCGTTCAGGTCTACAAAGTCTTCAAAGTTTGGGAAAAGTAACACTCCATATATTAGCAGAATAAAGGTCGCCTCAAAAGCTTTCATATCCTTCACACTAACAAAATTCTTGGCCTTTTCTACCAAAAACTTTGTAGGGAATCCAAAAATCTTTCGTTTATAGGTCATATTTGCCTTGACCTCAGGAACACTCAAATATGTCGCCTTTGCAATCTCCGCTTCTTCAGGGTCCTTCTCTAGAACAGGGAATGGAAACTCATCCTTAACACGTGATCCCACCAGAAATGAATACTCTTCCAAAGTAGGCGCCAATTGGTAATCAGGGAACGTAAAACAATGGTAGAGAGGATCATAAAACTGGAGCATCACAGAGAGCAACCTTCCGTCCCACTCAGTCTTAAGTAAGGCTAAAAGTCTCCTATGCTTCTCCATGAAGGCTTCTTGATCCAAAACCAAATCTCTTAATTTCCTTAGGTCTTCGAGTTTGGGAGTTTTGAATGTGTACTTGACAGTCTTTCTTCTTCCAAAGTCCATGATGATACCTACGATATTTGCAAAGATAGAGTTTCTGAGTTCCTTGAATAAATTGGTAAAATGATGCTTCATGATGCGTGAATGCAATGAATACACAAACACACACAAGGCTTAGGTTCAAAGCTTGCATGAGTTCGAAGGTTCAACCCTCCCAAAAGGTATGTACTATGAGTTTATTTGTACCTGTACAACGGGTTCTAAAAGTTCCCAGAATCATTGTCCCATCTTTCGGATATTACCGACTTCCCAACTCAACTTGGTAATCAATAATATTCTCAAGAGAGTCTCATCCGAGTGTAGTATCGCGTATCAACTATTTCGGATTTGCACCCTCATAGTCATCGCACTACATCCCTAAAAGGCCAAGTGGGGGTAAATGTTCTACGGTCCTCAACATTAACGGCTCTCAGGTCGAATATAGTAATGCTTTCACGACTGAACTCGATCAACAAAACTACATCCGAGGAGGCCTCCGCTGAGTGGTGGTGTCTCAAATCAGCTTGGTCGGGACTCAACTCCCTACAAGCCTTCTTGAATATACCACCGTCCTATCTTATTTTGCACTCAAGTCCGGGTTAGGACTTATCTCACCACACATGGAACACCTGACAAAAATCCCAAATAATAACAAGCAATACAACAACAAATATACAAATATACAAGGTGGGCTTAACCCTCAAAAATAGCCTCCCCAGTGAAGTCGCCATTTCTGTTGCGGTGAGAATCGGATACCAAGCTATTGATTAAGCTTGAATCGCAAAACTTTTATGTTCACCACCGAATTTAATTTAATCCAAAGGGAAAAGGGAAAAAGATCGTAAAAACCCTAAATGAGGAGAAACTAGGTTCGGGGGTTGATTATACCTAGGGAAGGTGTTAGCATCCTAAGCATCCGCAGTATCCTACGGGAACCTCTTGTTAATATTTGTGTTATTGTTATTTATTGCTTAATAAAATTATGGGAACCTAAGGTTTTATTTCTAATGGTGTTCGCACAACATCGCATCGATGCCTACGTATCGGGTATAGAATCAGAGCACTCGTAGTTCTCCTAAGGATTAACGAACACTTGGTTACGCTCAAGGTTCGCGGGGGAAGGTAAGTGTTATGGCAAACACTCACGTGACTTTAGCAAAGTCACAAAAAGTTATAAAATAAAAAGTCCTAGTGGCTAAGGTCGAAAAGGAATTAGGGATGGCTAAACTTCCTATGACATTGAGTCAACTGCAGGAATTCTTTCCCTTTTGGATTTAAATGCAAAGAAAGTAAAGTAGATAAATGAGGGTGCAAGCTCCTAAGTCTAAGGCATAGGTTGCTACTTGCAAAAATGGACTGAATGAATTAAATGGAAATACAAGATAAAAGGCTTAGTAATCGGGCTATGACTCGATATATGGATCGAGAATGCGGGGGTGGAAGACAAGCGTGGTGCGTCAATTTACTTAAGTTGAAAAGCTGTGAAGTGTAAAAATTGTGCAGACGGCGATCGTAGAACGACCGACTTACGTGTGTGAGTGAGGTATTGTAAAGTCAACTTGGCGTTGGACCAAGGATTATTATCTTGAAAATTAAAGTCTCAAAAGTGTGCGCTTTCAATTTTATCTTAACAAATATATGGTCATGATGCGAAATAAAATAAATACAAACATAGCGTGCATACAACCAAAACACCGAAAGATTAAATTAAAACTCTCACTAAGGGATAAACTTAAATCTAAACCTCTCACACTAATAGGATCTAAAACTAAGCTAAACAATCTCTATCTTAAACGAAGAAGAACTATACAAATATTTTTTGGATTTTTATATAAAAATAAATAAATGATTAATTAAATATGTACTAAAAATAAGATAGAAAAGAAGAAATTGAATTCGAAATATATTTTTTTTGTTGTATTATTTTTTTATGTATATATAAATATCTAACTAAATATAATAATAAAAAGAAAATAGAAAAGAAAATTTTGAAATTAAAATGTTTTTTTTATTTATTTTGTATGTATATAGATTTCTAACTAAATATAATAATAATAATAGAAAAGAAAATATTAAAATTAAAATTAAAATGTTTATTTATTTATTTGTATATACATTTAAATGAGAAAATAATAAATTAACTAAATATTTAATAAAAATTAACCTAATTAGTTAAAATTAAATATAAAGATTTAATTGAATTATAAAATATTTTTTTTAGATTAGATTTTTTTTATGAAAAAAAAGAAGGGGGATGGGCTGAATAAGTAAACAAAGGGGGTGAGGAACTAAAAGAGGCCCATGGGCGCTGGGGATAAGCGGGTCGGGTCCAACCCGTGACCCGCTTCAGTTGTAAAAGGGGGAAAGCAGAACCCTAGGCCAAAACGTGTCGTTCGCGAAATGGGAAAGAAAACTCCCCTTTGTTCGTCTCCGCCGATTAAGAATCTTCCGACGGCTAAGCCAGTGTCTCCGCCGTGAATCCGCCATCAATCTTTCCTTGTGGATCGGTTCCTTAAACGGGATAGTTTTCCTCTTCTTCTTCGATGGTTGACGGCAACCTTAGTTCTTAATCGCTCTCCTTCCAAAAACTCATCAATGGACGACTTCTCTTAAAGCAAACCTCCGACGCAGCTTCAAGACATCTCGTCTCCCCGAGCTTTCTCTCCTATTCCGATTCAGAGAAATACGTGGCCGAAAATGCTCTAATTCGTTTCAGATCATGGTGCTTTCGAATCCTCACCCTTCTCGGTATCGATTTTGTTCTGGCTTTATTCTCAAACTCTCTTTCTTCTCTTCGATGCTCTTGATTTGTTACAGATCGGGTTATTACAGAGATAATGAAGGGTGATGCAAATGGTGGAGTGGCGATGAAGAGGGCAACGTTTTGGGGTTTGTTGCTGAAGATTGAAGTCGTGATTTGGGTGATGGTGGTGTTCGAAAGTTGTTAATGGAGTTGGGTTGAAGAGTTTGGTCCGAAGCTGATGGTTGGTGTTTTTTGGTTGAAAAGTTGTTGTGATTCAGACTTTATCTCTTCTACTCTATTTCTGTTCTGATTCTGTTCTGTTGTTGCTGTTTTCAGGTTATTGTTATTGTGCATCGGAATGGAGGTTGAGGCGTAGAGGGTGGTGTTTGTTGTGTGGAGTTGTTTGAAGATGGAAAGTGATTTCGTGATGAATGAAGGTCTGTGTTGGCTTTGATTGTTGTTGTAATATTGAGATGATTATTTTGGTGGGTTAGTTTAAGGATGATGAAGTTTTGTTTATGGTGGTGGTGAAATATGTGCAGGTCAGCGGCTGATTTTGAGTTGAGAGGTTGATGAATAGGTTGTTGTTGAGAGGTGGGAGTATGAATAATAAACTTTTAGGTTGTTGTTATGGAAACAACATGAAAATGGTGGTGGAGTTTTAGAAAGTGGAAAATATGAGAAAAGTGTGGTAGAGTTGTGTTTTGTGAGAGTAGTGATAAAGTAGAGTATTCATGGTGGAAGAATGTGTTTAATTGTTATTGTAGGTAGTGGTCAGTTTAGAAATGGAGGGTGGATTTGGCGATGAAACAGAAGTAGTAACAAGGGTAGTTTTAGGAGTTACATTGAGTTTGGAAAAGTGATAGGAGGTGGTTGTATCGTGAATAGAGGTGACACAGAGGTGTGTTTGGTTGGGTTACGGTTTGAAAGGGTGGTGGGAAGGCTGCATGTGATTTTGGTGGTTATAGAAGGTGAGGCGTAGAGGTTGTTTTAATGGTGGTTGTAACACCCCAAATTTGCCCTCTTGTTTTTAAGCATCATAGAGCATCATGTTCATCATATTCATATCATTTTCATATTTTTGCGTTGCATCATTAGCATAGAAAAATGAAGCATAACATTCATTGTGGAAGCATAGCATATGCTAGCAGTGATTTCAGTGCGGTAATCTGAGGCAAACAGACGGTTGACCTAATCTTGGTCAAACTACCAAATGTTCCTTCAGTTGCAAGTTATCTGTCTCAGTGGACTGTGTCCCAAGAATGGCATATCCGAAGTTCGAGTTGTTGTGTGTGAAAATTCTCTGATTATCGAACAGTGGATTGTGAGAAGTTTAATTCAATTCGTCTTGATTAAGAATTCTTCAGTTCATCAGCAATTCATCTGAGGATTTATTTTCCTCAGTATGGATTCAGTTTATCAGGAAAATAATCAGACGATTTTCAGAGGACATTTGTGGTTTGAGTTGCGATTTATTCAGCTGTTCAGTGGTTCTTTGGTTGGATGTATTCATTTTATCAGAGGCTTGTGCAAGAAAATCGAGATTTGTTGTGGGCCTGAAAACCAAATTATATCCATCACCCAGTCTCTAAACCAATTTTTTTAATTCGATTATCCGACCATCCATTTCTATTCACCTTTTTTACCATTACTCATCATTATTCAATAACCATAGTTCCCATCGTTTTTTCGATTATCCGTTTTTTAGTTCAATCATCCCAATCATTATTTTAACCATTTTTCATCTTTGCCATTTTTATATCATATTTCTATATCCATTATTCTTTTCTTATATTTTTACCATTTTTTTCATAAGGCCTATTTTTCTTATTGCCACATATTATCAAGGAAAAATAATCATCATAAAAAAAAACCTCTAATCAAATCATTTCTATTTTCAATTTATTTTATTTCTCAATTCTTTTTTTTACATTACAAAAGCCCATTGGCCCATCCTATATTGCCTTAAACACTCAACAAGTTTTTGCTAGTCTTCCACCCACACACCTCAATCCGCATCAAAGTTGCTTCCGTATACCAGCTTCATGCTTGGCCCACCACAAGCCAACGCAAGCTTCAAGCCGAAGCAATACAAGGCCAAGCCCACAAAAACCACACGCCGCATGAGAAGTCTCCTGCACAATAAAGCATTTCTCAGCAGCAAAACAGGGCAAGCCGAATGCATACAACTTGCAAGCCGAAGCCAAAATGTACACTTCGTACACGCACGAAAGCACGAGCCAAGCATCTGAATTCATCAAATACAAAACGCATTCAAAAAGCATTCAAAACGCAAGAAGAAAAATAATAACAAACTGAAAAAAAAGAATCCATAACAGAATTCGGAAAAAGAAAAAGAGAAGTTATAACAGGAATAAGCTCTCATTCAAGAAAGGAGGGAACCGAAAAATATCTCATCATAACAGAATAACAGAACTGAAAATCTCTCACTCATAACAGAATAACAGAATCACTCTCTCACCAATTTTTCCAAAATCTCTAACAGAATCATAAGTCTCTCACCAATTCTCTGAATCTTGAATCAATTCTTCAATCTTCATCAACTCTCTCCACAAAACTTCAGCCAATTCTTCATGATCTTCATCAATTTTCTTCAAGCTTCTCAACACAAGATCTGAATTGCTCTTCCAAACTCATCCAAGAGCATAACCTTCATCGATTCCGTTCGCATCACCTTCATCAATACTGTGGATGTAGCTTTGTTTTTCGATTCAATTGCATAGCTAGCATTTTGCTTCAATCGCTCTAATCAATTCAGTCTTTTCAATCGGTTGAATTCGTCACAGCAGCATTGATAAACCTGCGAAGCAATCCAGTGTATGTTCATATCAAATCAAGAGGATCAAAACGGTTGAAGCAAAGTTCTATAGCATTAACGAAATTGCAAATCAGTTATGAAGTGGTGAAGCGGTACCGAATCGAAACTGACTTACGTATTGTTCGCCGCATCGTCGCATTACCGGTACGTTTTCGATCCATTTGTTTGACGTAATCGCTAGCTGTGTGATGCACTGACTGTGTCTTAATATGATTATAAGTGCTTTGCTGTGTTCTGAATTGCTTGAATTTGAGCTGGTAGAAAGCTTGTTAGCGGTAGGATAGGTGCGTTCATATTGAATTTGATTTGAGAATGAATGTTAGGTTAGTTTTGTTTGAGTTAAATCCGATTGATTTTGGAAAAGGATGCTAGGTTAGGGTAAATGTTATTGGTGTCGTTTGGTGGATGACGGAAGTAGACACGGTGAGGCGGAGGAGAGTTATAGCCGGGAAAGGTTGAGAGGTGATGAACAGAGGCCAGCGGATGGTGAGCTCCGGCGGGGGTGAGGCTGAGAGATGCTGTGAGGGAGGAAGAGAGAGCGGCGCGGCTAGGTCATACAGTTTGAAGAAGATGGAGCTAGCTGATGGTGAGGCAGAGATGAAGGAGGCGGAGGGTTTGAGAGGTTTAGGGAGGATGACGAAGAAGGTGAATGGCGAGAGGAGAAGACGGTTGTTGAGAGGGGTTGGGGATGGAGGTGATGGCCGATGGTGAAGTGATGAACCTGGCTGCGGCGGCGGGATTTTTTTAGGGTTAGGAAGGGGGAGGCGAGTTTGAGAAGGAGAGAGGGAGTTCATGCTGTTGTTTGTCTCTTAGGATTTGGTTTAGAAAGTGAATATATTGTTTAATTAGTTCACAATTATTAGTTGATGTCATGTTTAGAGAAAAGATTATTAGGATAGATTAATCAATTAAGGTATACTGTTTAGGATAATAATTAATAAGTATAATTGTTTTAGAATTTGTTCAGGATTAATATAATAGAGTTTAATAGTATAATAATGTTAGAATAAGTTGTTAGGGAATATTATAGAACTGTTTTAGAATCTGTTTAGAAATAGGTTAATTGGTTAATAATGGTTTAGAATAGATTAGGATAATATTTGTTTAGAAATTTAATATAATGTTTGAATAGTTAACATTTTTTTTTAGAAATATCATGCTTAGAAAAATAATAGTTTAGGAAATCTAATATAGTTTTAGGATTAGTATTTGTTTAGATAACATTTTAGAAAATATAATTGTTTAGTATGATTGTTAGAGTAATTATTTAGAATAGATTAGAACGTTTTTTTAGGAAATATAAAGTAATTAGAATGATGTTAGAAAATAAAAAGATTTTTATTAGTTGAGATTAGTTAGAATAATTGTTAGGAATTTAACAATAGTTTAATTGGTATAATATTTGATTAGTGTATTGTTTAGTTCTTTTAATATTGTTTAGAGAATATAATGTGTTTAGTTTAATTTTTGCTTAGAAAACATGTTGGAGTTTAGTATATAATGTTGTTTAGGAAAAATTGTTAGAAAATATAAAAATATAGTACTAATAATAATGTTTAGGGAATAAGTGGTTTAGGAATATAAAGAGTAATTAAGTAAATATTTAGAATAAGGAGGTTTAGAAAAAATATAAAGAAAAGATTAATTAGAGTAATGATAATGGTTAAGGAATAAGGGAATGTTTAAAAGATTGTTTTGTGTGTTTAGAGCTGGGCCCATACTAGAATGATTTTCGCACCCCCCATTTAGGCTCATCCAAATTCAGTTCAAAGTCATTGCTTCATACACCACCCTCAGTCAACTCCTGCGTTTGGGCTTAACCCGTGTGCTTTTCGCACCCCACTGCTTTTCAGGCCCAGCCATTTCCCTTTAAAACACTTACTGCATGTATCTCCTTCCTATTTCTTTTATTTTCTTTCTCAACTTAATTTCTTTTTTATTTCAGTTTGGTATTAATTCGTATAAAATAGAAATATTCATCTAAAAATTCCCACATAAATCATAGATGTTCCTTTGTGTCTCTAAAATTTTTTCATATTTTTATTTTATTTTTTTCATTGATCCACGTGCCAGAATTAAATCACCAATGTATATAGCTTCATTTGCTTCATTTCTTGACCAGCCTGTCTTGTTGATTTTCTATAGACTTCAATATTGGTAGTTTTGATCTCATTCTTTTTGCATTGTGTTCCTAAGATCTTCTAGCTTTCATGTGATTTTTCTCAGAATTTTTAGAAATTTATTTCTTGGGTTTTGATCTGATATCTTGTGATATAAGTTTTCTGTCCTAGCTTGTGTTTGTCCATCCATTTAACCTAGTTCCTCTTTGAATTTTTGCAAATCCTTATGGCAGATTGATATAATGTGTTTTAAGATCATTTGGTTCCAGTTGTAGAATTTTTAGATGGCTTGTTGATTATTTGTGGATTTTTGTTCTCACCTTGTCCCATTTTGCTTCTTTTGGTTTGTTAGATCTCTTATAAGCTTAGAAGGGCACTTGTGCCAACTTTTTCTTCTTGTTTGGGGTTCCTTTGGGGTATGGATACCTTCCTGGTCCTAGGATAGGTCTTGGTTCTTCTAAATTTTTGAGTTTGCTTCATATTCAAGTCATTTGTTTCTTTAAGGGTTTAAATTCCATCTTTTGGTTCCATTGCTTTTATTTTGACATTGTTTGGTATTGTGTGACCTCTCTCTTCATCTTGCTGGCCTCTTAGGCCATTATTTATGCCATTTTGATTCTGGTTTTGAACTTTGTGCTTGTATTCATTTGTGTATGCTAACCTTGCAGGGGCTATGGTAAGTGTGAGATGTGGGAATTGAGTTCCACATCTCTAATTCTTATCTCTTCCTTTTATGTTTATGTGGACTAACCTTCTTTTGTTGGGCCTAGGCCTTTCTCATCCCTTCTTCTATCTTCTTCTTTCTCCTTCATTAGGATAGAAACCTCACTAACCTTTAGGATATCCATGCATGTGAATATTAGGATTAGACTTTTCCCTTTAGAATTTTTCCTTTGAGATCCTTTGGTGCTCTCTCTTCTCATATTCAAACTTAATTTTAATTCACTTAATAAAGGTTGAGTACTTTCATGTGACATGAGACTTTGCTATGAGATGCTCACATGCGTTCCATTTCGGGGCGAGATGTGAGTCATCACTCGTGGTGGATAGGTCTTAGCATGAGCACCACACAAAGAAAAGCTAAAAAACACTTCTTAACCAAAAAACCACAAAAAATACTTAATAATGGTAATAGGCCAGTGTGCTTGAGCCTTAACTTGTGGGACTAGCTTTGGGGATTTCCTCAATAGATAGGTGTGCCTCTTGCGCATTCCATTTCGGGATGATGTGAGATGTACACATCCCATTGAGTAAGACTTAAGTACACTCACCTATGCAAACTTTCACTCATAAAAGCTTCTAAAAAACACCAAACAAACAATAAACGTCTTTCCTTCGGGAATTCTTTTTTCATCTCCTTCGCTCCGTACGCGAACTTGCTCCTACTTGTCATTTTGCAAGACGGTTACGCACTCGTCGTCCGAGTCTGCAACACCTGAGCAATGGCATAGGCAGTTCGAGCCTTAATTCACAAGCAATTTCCTTTTGTTACCCCTAGTTAGGGGAACTACGGCGTCTCTGATCCTCATTATCCTGATGAGGTACGTAGGCAGCGGGGTAGGGCCCGTTCGAGCACAATCTTTATTTTCCCTACATTTTTCCCTTTGTTTCTTATTTCATTTCTTTCCAGTTCCAGTTTTCATTTTCATTTCTTAGCTGCAACTTTCATACCCTCACCCTTTGAAACAGTTTCTTTTGCAAGCGTGGATCCCGTCGGGTACGGCGGACGATCTGGGGTGCTAATACCTTCCCAGGTCGTAACCGACTCCCGAACTCAGATCTTTGGTTCGCAGGACCTTGTCCTTTCCTTCTTCCTCAGGTTTGTGCAACATTACCTTTCCCATTCTTTCGGGATAAAAATGTCTGGCTGACGACTCTAACCTTTCCGCGCCACTTTCGCGTTTGCACTAGGATGAAAATCCCGGGAGCGACAGTGGTGACATTTGAACAAATGTTAAGATTATGTGGTGTTGGATGATGGAAAGTATGAAAGTAGTGTGTTTTGTTGTATCATCGAAAATATCATAGAGTGGGGGAGGGAGAGCTTGGTTATGAGTTTGTAGGTTGAAGGTTTGGGAGAGGATTGAAGCAAGAAAAGTGAGATTGAAAGAAAACTTTGAAGGTTTTGTTTAGAGGTTGAAAATGGAGATGAAGGGCTTGTGGTTTATGAACATTGGATTTGAAGATTGATTCTGAGTTTTTGTTTTGATGAGTATTTGGTTTTTTTGGAGTTTTTTCGAGTTGCTTTTGTGTATTTTTTTTGAAGCTTGAATCTGTTTTTTTTTTGCAGGGTTTTTTCCTTATGTGTGTGCTGTGAGGTTGGAGGGATTGGGGAGGTGCAGGTCTGTTTGGTTTGATGGAATGAAAAGGATTGCGGTTGAAGTTTGCGAAGAAGATTGATGAAGGATGAGTGTTATGAGAAGACGGAAAACGGTTTTGGTAGGTGATGATGTCTTTGCTTTATGGTTTTTGTTTGATGTTGCTGCTGAGTTTTCGTTACTTTCGTAGGAAGATTTTTGAAGTTTTTTGAAGCTTTTTTTTATAGAAGTTTTTTGAAGTTTTTTCTTTCTATGGCTCTGTGTATGCAGGATGAGGAGTGATGAAATGAAATTGAAAAAGAAACCTAGCTATTCGGAATCGAAATCAAACCGTAAACATAAACATGGCTAAGGAGGAATCAAGCAAGATGAACAATATGCTGAAAAGAGGTGAAGGAAAAGGAGAACATTACCGACCCGAAAGTTATCGGGGTGAAGAATCCGCAATGGTAAGCTTCACTTCTATTATTCCTCTTTTGTGTAGCTTCTCCCTACTCCTTGCTACTGCTGGTGTGGTTATTGGTTTTTAGTGGTTTTTGATTTTTTGATGTTGCTGAATTTTTTTGTTTGCTTTGTGTCAATCCCCCCTTTATGAATGAAACAGTTCTAGTTTTATAGGGTGAAATTAGGGTTTTTTGGTTTGAATTTTGTACCCTATTGCTTATTGATGAAGGGTTGGGACAAGGGAGACAAAATCTGAGTTTGTGTGCAGTAGTGGGGAGGTGGAGCAGCCTGTTTTGTGTGCTGTTAAACTGCTGTCCTGCTTTTTTTTGTTGCTGTTTTTTTTGTCTGCTAGTGAGCCATGTGGTCTTGATGATTTTTGTACTAATTTTGACACTTTGTTATGAGAAAAAGAAACTTACAATATGTAAAAATGAATTATCATGAATGCTGAATTTTTGAATAATGGTATGCTTGAATGAAATATGCTTGAAATGCTTATGTAACATATATGGGGCTGTTTTGAATTAACATGGAATTTGATGGATGAACTCGAAAATGAATACTTTGGATTATAAACTTGAATGATGTTTTGAAATATGATGAATGGTGTTAAATGATGCAATGTGTTGAATGAATTTGATTGAATAAATATGATGAATATGATTATGTATGAGTTTGATGAAATGTTAATGCTAACTTGTTTTTTTTAAATTTCATGTGTATGATGGATGGAAGAGGCATGAAGTTTGGAGATGTGGCATAGCATGAAGAATTCAAGAAAGCAAACATGGAGTTGGATGCATTTGCTCATGATGAAAAAACATTGAACCATCTTTATTCAAGCAACACTTTTGTTTTGAATTTGTAATTGCCAATTTTGTAGCTTGTAACTTGTATGTAACTTTGACAAAAACTTGTAATTGAATTGGTTATGAGTTTGAAAATTAGGAATGCACTTGAGATTGACAAATAGAAGTTTGGAATTTTTGGTGTTTGGAATTTTTGGTGTTTGGAATAAACTCTCTTTTTTCATGAATTTGTAATGATCTTGGAATGAGATTTGACATTGAGTTCATGATGAATTGGAAATGCAATTAAAGCTTGAATTTAAACTTGAATTTACAAATGATGTGAGAACTTGAAATTTGAAATTTGGAATATGAATTTGGAAAAGAAAAAAAACTAGAAATAGAAAATATGAACTAAACTTGGGACAAAAATTGAAATTGGAAGATGAATTGGAGAAATGAATTTAAAAGCAAAATTGAACTTAAACTTAAATTGAAGTTGGAAGTTATAATAAAAATAGAAACAATTTTTTTTTTAAAAATGAAATAAAATTAGAAGTAGAAATTGAGATAAAAATTTAAGAAAATAATAAAAACAAACAATTTAAAAATGAGAACTTGAAGATGAATAGAAATTAAATTTAAAATGGAGATACATATATATATGAAGAAGGAAACAGAGAATGAATAAAAAAACTAGTAATAGAAATTGAAACAAAAATTCTAAAAATAAGAAGTTAAAAAATGGAATATAGAAATAGAACTAGAAAACAAAAGATAAGAATACACAAATGAAATAAAAGTTAGAAATGAGAAATATAAATTAAAATTAAAATGGAAGCTTGGAAGTGAAAAGGAATAAAAATAAATAAATCTTGAGAAACTCAAAAAATGAGTTGAAAGTGACAGAAAAACAAAACTTGGAAAATTTCTGTTAAATGCGATGAATGTATGATGCGGGCAGTTAGGGGTAAAATTTGGGGTGTGACACCGAGGAAAAAAGAGTGTCAGGATTAAATCTCCTGAAAATATCCTGGACTAGGGAATGGATCTTCGTATAGACCGTTTGCCTACTATCCGAGGACAAAAAAGTGTAAGATTAAATCTCCTGAAAATATCCTGGACTAGGGAATGGATCTTCGTATAGACTGTTTGCGTACTATCCGAGGACAAAAGAGTGTCAGGATTAAATTTCCTGAAAATATCCTGGACTAGGGAATGGATCTTCGTATAGATCGTTTGCCTACAATCCGAGGACAAAAGAGTGTCAGGATTAAATCTCCTGAAAATATCCTGGACTAGGGAATAGATCTTCGTATAGACCGTTTGCCTACTATCCGAGGACATCTTGAGTAATGATTAAGTATCAGCATTAGACCTTCGTATAGATTGTTTCTGACCTGTTGTGAATTGTTGATATTGTTTTGTCTGCATATAACTATCCTGCAAGGAAAAGGTTAGTTTATGCAATGTGCATGCATGCCTGCATGGCATGGTGCACTTAAGTAAATGTATTATGCTTTTATGGATATGTTATGGTATGATGTAAATGATGTATGTATGCATCATGCAGCCTGAAGCGTCTGGATGTCTTTGTATAACAACTGCTGGCTTGGGAAAATAAATCCCGATTCGTTGCTGAAGAATATGAGGAACTTGTTCCCGTCTTGTTTGATAGTATAGTATTTATATCCTCCCGTCTTCGTTCGTCGTACTTTTATTGAAGGAATAAGTTCCTGAGTATCCCGATTGAGGATAAAAGAGATGGACATAAATTCAAGGGAAAATGCAACTCGAAGTATCTATAAAGATAGATTTGTCTTGCTGGGAATTTGTAGTTGTCTTGTGGGGATGAACCGGCGAAGCTTCGTTGAACTACCATCCTCGTTCGTCCTTAGTAAATACTATTACTGCATTTCATGCATTTCTGGTAAACATCAATCATATTCAAAAGCATACATACATTCAAACACAACCAATGGACGTTTTCGCTTATGTAAATAGGGTAAAAGTAAATCTGGATTCAAAGATGAAATTTTATTTATATTATAAAGTGACCTATACATACGCAAGTTTATACAAGGAGACAAAAATCCTAGTAAGAGGAATTCGTTGTGAAACTTAAAACAAAGAAAATCAGCTATGTGAGAAATAATCCTATTGAGTTTCAATTCCACTATTGCCATTATCTTCAAGTATCTCATCTGTTGCACCCCAAAATTTGCCCTCACAATACAAGACTTTGTGTGCTAAGAGGTTCACAAGGTTCACAAGATTCACAAGACCTTTCATGAGGTTCATGAAGTCTACAAGACACTTTCATGAGGTTCACAAGGTTCACAAGACCTTTCATGAGGTTCATAAAGTTTACAAGACACTTTATGAGGTTCACAAGGTTCACAAGACCTTTCATGAGGTTCACAAGGTTCACAAGACCTTTCATGAGGTTCATTAAGTTTACAAGACACTTTATGAGGTTCACAAGGTTCACAAGACCTTTCATGAGGTTCACAAGGTTCACAAAGTTCATCATGGGTCAGAAGATTTGATAATTCCCTCAGGCAAGGCATTCTCCTAAGCAGTGCAACCAAAACTAGGGTTTTGACTTTAATCAGGCTAAATGGATTTCCAAGACTTCAAGTGAGCTTCATAACATCTTATATGTGTCTAAGAATCCCCATGACAAATTTCAGAACTTTTCTCAAAGGTTTGCTCAGTCAGATGATCAGATAAGTCAAAATCAGTCAAAGCAGTTAAAAAGTCAAACTAAGGTCAACTGTAGTTAAACCAAAGTCAAACTTCATGATTTTTTGCCAACATCAAGTATATGAAGTAAATTTCATCATTTGATCAAGGGTTGATCATGATTCATCAAGGAGATTTCAGATCATCAAGAATCAGGGGTTTCTAAATTAGGGTTTCCTCAGGGAAAGTCAACTGAACTTTGACCAGCCATAACTTTCACATGCTTCATCACATTTTTTCCATCCAAAGCTCATTTTGAAGGAAATTGAATTCTCTACAACTTTGTGTCTAACAAGCCAAGCCCAAAAATGCTGCATTTGGAAGGTATGAGCTAAGACATCATAGGTCCTTTTGAAAGTCAACAAAAAGTCAACAACTTCAAAAGGGCATAACTTGAGAATGGTAAATGATATGGACATGAAACCAATGGGGTTGGTTAGAGGACTCTTCAAGCTTTCCAAAATGTCCAATAACACCCTCATATCATTAAAATTGAAGGATGTGTGCCCTTGCAAAGTTGGGAAATTTTTGGGTGGTTTATGAAGAAAATAGGATCTTAAAACCAAATTTCTCCAAATGGGCTGAACGTTTGGTGACCCAAAGTAATCCATGACATCATGCACGAAATTTATTTAATATTTTCGTAATTTTATTTTATTTTATTTATTTATTATGATTTTTATATTAAAAAATCATTTTAAATTTAAATAAAATATCAAATGTGAAAATTTAAAATATATTTCTATTCTAGAAAGTCATAAAGATGATTTGGATTGGATTGATTCACAATTGATGAAGATTGGCTTGAAATAGAAAGGTTGAATTCACAAATATTTGAAATTTAAAACCTAATCTTTTTCAATCTCAAAAAGTCAAAAGATCCACACAATGATCCATTATTTTTGACCTAATTCAGTCTAGTATAAGTATACAACATAACCCAATGCATAGACGACGAATTTTCTGCCTCAAGGATAAGTTTCATAAGTTCAAAAGTTCATAAAAATTTCAAATTCGGTTTCTAACTTTGAGTGATTTTTCAGGTGAAATAAGGACATCAATCCCTTCCTTGAACATCCATGATCATGTAGCAATAGGCATACGCATCTAAAACTTCAAGAATTGATGAATCCGAATCAAACTTTTCATGACTTGATATTTTTTTCATTTTCTTATGATTATGTATTATAAATAAGTTTTGATCATTGTTTCATGTTTGTATTGAGTTATTGATTGATTCTGGATGGTTTAATTGGAGTTTCACTACAGGTTTGAGAAGTTGCCATGGCTAGGGTTTCGGCCAAGCAATTAGGGTTTTACACTAAACCTAAAATAAATAAATTCTAAGGACGTAGAATGATCATGTGAACTCTGGGGATCATAACGCACCAATCAATTTTGAAAAATTTCACTGTTTTGATAGTATTCCAATTTCGTAGGTTTTTGTTTTGAAAAATTCGCAGGAAACTTCGTAAGGGATTTTGCAGGTGTTTTCGCAGGTACCAAGGTTGAAGATGAAGACCATCTGGCGCGAAAAATTAATTCAAAAAAGGCACTTAAAATATAATGTTGTGTTTCTGATTGTATATCACATTGAGCGTGTGGCTCAGTTGGTTTTGACGTTGGTGTGTGATGGTAGAGGGCCAGGGTTCGATCCCTTGGTCAAGTTCTTTTTATTTAAAAGTTCATTTAATTGTTAAACTTAATATATTATTCAAAGTTGTGGATTAACTACCAGTTGTGCCCTCCCGGTTGGATGGTAAGTACACCTGCGTGTTATGAGAAGGTCCTGGGTTCGAATCCCCCCCAGGCCTTTTGTATTATTTCTTTTTTTGGCTTTATCATGTTTTTCCAAGTTAACAACAAAATCTCCTAGAGTACATTGCTTATCACCTGCGCGCGCATGGCCTGGTGGATGGTGTATTGGTCTTGGAGATTGCATTGTCCAGGGGCTGGGAGGGTTCGAATCCCAGCCCAGGTAAGTTTTTGTTTTTTCATTCTTTTTTTGTTTTCTTATTTAATTTATATTATAAGTTGAATAAATTTAAATAAATTCAAATAATGAAAAATAAATAGGATTTTTATATTATTTTAGAATTCATTCTTTTTAATTTTAATCTTATAAGAAAAATTATTTATTTTTGTAAATTATTAATATTGTAAAATTATATATAGTTATTTTGTTATTCTAAAAATATATATATAAACCCTAAATTTATAAAACCCTAATTTTCTAAAAAAAACTAAAATATTTTGTAAAAACCTAATTAATTTTTTTATAAACCCTAATAATACTTTTAAACCCTAATTGTTTCATGTAAATATTAATTATGTCCATATTTTTATTTAATATAATTCTTGTATATACATAATTAATTAAAACTTGATAATTTAATTTTGTAAATATAATGATATGATTATTCAATTATAATTTTCATAATATGTACATATTTTATAATTTGTTTATAATTTAATTCTTGGATGTAAATAATTTTTAGGATATGCTTAAAAATAATTAAAATATTGTAAATATAATTTATTTTCATAATATGTTTATAATTAACCTAATTTTTATAATTTGTACATAATTTAAAACTTTATGATAATTAGTATATAATTGTTCATATTTTCTTCTTAATCTTAAAAAATAATTGTTTATATAAAAAATTGATCTTTTAATTATTATGCTAATATTTTGTTTATATTATTAATTATGTTTATTTTCATATGATATTATTATTACTAACCCCATTTATATATTGTGATTTATTATTATTATTTTTACTAACCCAATTATATTATTATTATTTATTTCTGCTTATTTATTTAATTTGTTTTAATTATTATTATTATGTAATTGTTTCCATTATGTAATATTTTAAATAGTAATATTTATTTTAAATGCTATGGTTAGTAAAATAGGGAGTGTAAACATATTTGTATCTTAAAATTGAATTTAGATCACTAATTTAAAAGATAAATATTTAAAATTGTACACTCACACACGTAAGTCGATCTTTGATCGCCATCTCACTTCCTTAAGGATACCTCTCATGTTGCCTAAACAAAAGGTCAAGTAGGGTGTATAAAGCAAAGTCCCTCATCTCACATCATCTGGTCCCTTAAACAGATAAAAAGATCAAGTCCCTTCGAATGTTGCCTTCGTAATGATCTTGTCCCTTTCGAATAAAGATGATAAGTCCCTTCGAATTGCTTATACACCTTACAGTTGCCTAAATAACATATGTCCCTTCAGTTGTCCCTTACATCCAAGGTAATGACTACCTATTCCTTAATAATAGGGATAGTCTTACCATTTAAAGGATTCAAGAACAGAAAAGACTTAAACTTGGGGTAGGTTCCTCTTAGATACTTGCTCACTCTTCAAAACATTTCAAACACTTCACACATTTCAAACAATTTTCAAAACAAAGGTTTTATACGCATCCGTACATGGATCATTATAAAACACTTAAGAAAAATTCTATTCACACACTTCACATTTCAAAAACATTTTAAAGTGAGCTAAGTAACTAAGAGCCCACGGATAACCATGGATGTAAAGGGTGCTAACACCTTCCCTTTACATAACCTACCCCCCGGACCCAAAAATCTTTTAAAAGGTCTTTCCTGTTCTTTTATGCCTTTCCTTTGGATAAAATAAAAGTCGGTGGTGACTCTTGTTATCCGCAACATAATTAAAGTCAGTTCTCCCACCGTGTTACAGAACTGGCGACTCTGCTGGGGAATTAAATTAAAGAGGGGTACCCTTAGGAATTAGATCACTTTAAAATTGTTTGCCTTGTTTGCTTTATACTTACTTGTTGGGCTCTTATGTGTGAAAGATCCTAACCCGGATCTAGTGTACCTTAGGTAAATGGCAATAGACCAAGGAAACTGTACGGCGTATACCGATATGGTTGATCTGGTGGCCATAGTTAGTGTGACTTCTTGGTTGGTGCTTATGTTCCTTAAGTCAAGTTGAGGATAATATGAGGCTGCCATATGTTGTCAATACACTAACTGACTTTTAAAACCCTAGTTATCCCATCTTGGCCTTTAGAAAGTAGTGAGATAGCCGGCTTTGGTGAAGACTGAAGTTGGTTGATACTCGATACTACACTCATTGAGATCCTAAACTTGGAGGGTTTTGGTTGGCAAGTAAGTTGCCTATTGAACAACCACCCTTGTGAAGGATCAATGATATTGAGATCCCTTAGAACCTGGTTACTTTATAGGACAGGATGAACCAACTAAACTTCAGGGGATGGTATTTACCTTTAAACCTCATGCAAGCCTCTAAACCTAAGGCTATTGTGTGACTTGTTTGTGTGTGCCACATGTTTGTGATTGAGCATAACATCATAGCATCATCATGCATCATAAGCATAGCATTTTCACTAACCATTTCAAGGACCAAAGGATTTATCTTTGTTCTTTGTTGTAGGTCATGGCTTCTGCTCGTAGGAATACTATCCGGATCAACTTTGTAGGAATACCTCTTAAGCTTAAGGAATTGGTCTCTCAAGTTTCTGAAAACTCCCAGTTCATCAAGAGACATGGTCACCTACTGGATCTAGTCACTTCAGGGTTCAATGAAGACATGATGAGTGTCCTGTTTTAGTTCTTTGATCCTAAACATCATTGTTTCACATTCCCCGATTATTAACTGGTTCCTACAATGGAAGAGTTCTCTAAACTTCTGGGTATATCTGTTCTTGATCAAAGACCCTTCACAGGCTTGGAGAAAGAGCCTAAACCTGAGGTTATTGCTGTAGCTCTACATCTGAAGAAGTCAGACATTGTTCTAGAAACGAGAAGCGGAGTTAAGGGTATTCTTGCTAAGGTATTAATGGATAAAGCTCAATTGTTCTTGAAGGCTATGAGCTATGATGCTTTTGAGGAGATTTTAGCCTTGTTGATTTATGGCTTCGTATTATTCCCCAATCCAGATCAGTTCATAGACGTTCATGCCATCAATATATTCCTGAGTCACAATCCAGTGCCTACATTGCTTGGAGACATCCTGCACTCTCTCCATACTCGTACTACAAAAGCAAGAGGAACTCTGATGTGCTGCATACCTTTGCTATCTAGGTGGTTTATTTCTCACCTTCCTCGCTCAGTGATGAAGAATGAACAAGGGTTCAGGTGGTCCAAGAGGATTATGTCACTCTCTCATTCAGATATCCATTGGTGCTCCAGATCTATGGAGAATGTTACTATCATTGACCGTTGTGGGGAGTTTCCTAATGTGAAACTTCTAGGCATAAGAGGAGGCATTACTTACAACCCTTCTTTAGCTTTACGACAGTTTGGTTACGCTCGGAGTGATGGCCCACATGACATGTTGATTCAGGGTATTGTGTTTGACTACAACAACGATCTTCAAGGTTACCATCAGAGATTCATACGAGCATGGGGAAAAGTGAACAAGGTTGACAGCAAAACTCTGGAGCCTAAGTACACTATTCCTATGGAAGCTTATCTCAGATGGGTGCAATCTCGTGCTCAGACTCTCATGATGCCATATCCTGCTATCCTGCCAGTTACCATGGAGCCTGTTGCTGAAGGAGATACTTCTTATACCATCCTTCACCCAGACATGCCCACTGACATGGAAGACTTACAGAGATCTTGGGTCCAGTTGAAGGAGCAAAGGGATACTTTCGAGGCTCATTACAAAGCAAGCCAAGAAAGAATCCTGGAACTAACAAAGCAACTTCACGAGGAACGGAATCTCAACTCATACCTCAACACAAAGAGGAAACGTCCATGGGAGACTTAAAACCCCATCTCTTGTATTTATTGCATTTCATTTTTTTGTAAGCCCAAGAGGCAAACCAAATTTATTACTAATAAAAGTTTACTTTCTTGTTTGTTTAAGCAAATTTAAATCCTGCGGTCCTTGAAAACATTGCATACGCATTCACATATCATATCACTGCATCACAGGTTTCTTATCTTCTCGCTGTTTATTTCAGCAATGGCTCTTGAACAAACAGTTAAGGATCTCCAGGCACAAAATGCACAGTTCCAAGAGCTGATCCTGAACTTGTCCAAGGGGCATGATGAATTGAAGACACTGCTGGCCAAGAAGACCAAGAAGACTAGAAGGTCAGGAGGCCTAATCAACATGGGAAGAAGGTTCAGAAGTCCTGTCAAGACCAAAGAATAGGTTAAAGATTATGAGTCTGAAGAGTTTGAGAAAGAGGGAGGCAGTCTCCATAACACAATGGGGGACTTTGATTCTGAAGCTAACTACTATCATGAGCCTAATGAGGATAAGTTCAAGATGCTGGTGGATAGAATGGATGCTATGGAATTACAGAAGTCTTCTGGGCTGGATTTTGAAGACCTGAGTCTGATATCTGGGGTAGTCATACCCATTGGTTTCAAGGTTCCTACTTTTGTTGTTTATGATGGTGTCTCTTGTCCCAAGCTGCATTTGAGGTCTTACGTCCGGAGAATCCAACCCCATACTGCTGATAAGAAGTTGTGGATCCATTTCTTCCAAGAGAGCTTATCTGGAGCTCAATTGGAATGGTACTATCAGTTGGAGAGTGTCAACATTCGTGATTGGAACGATCTTGCTGAAGCCTTCTATAAACAATATCAATACAATGCTGATTTAGCCCCCACTCGCATGCAGCTGCAAAACATGTCCATGGGTGCTAAAGAAAGTTTCAAGGAGTATGCCCAGAAGTGGAGAGACTTGGCTGGAAGAGTGCAACCACCTCTAACCGACAGGGAGTTAGTGGATATGTTCATGTGCACGTTGAATGGTCCTTTTTACAGTCATCTCATTGGAAGCTCATCATCTGGCTTCACTGAGTTGATAATGAAAGGAGAGCGCGTAGAAAGTGGTATAAGGAGTGGCAAGATTCAAGTGGGTGCTCCTTCATCAGGTGCTGCAAAGAAGCCTCCCAGTGGGAAGAAAGAGTCAAATGTTGTTTATGGTCAACCTGATCGTAATAGAAGGCATAAATCTGTGATTGCAGTTCATATCTCTAATCCAACTACTACAACAACAGAGCAGCCACAGGGAAATCAACAGAGGGCTAGAAGGCAATTCACTAAGATCAACATGTCAATGGCCCAAGCCTTGCAACATTTGTTGAAGGCTGAACTTATCACTCTGAAAGATGCTCCTCAGAATCCTAATGTTACCTCTCCCAGGTACAATCCTAATGCACGATGTGCATATCATTCGAATTGTCAGGGACATGATACCAATAGTTGTTGGGTATTGAAGAACAAAATTCAAGATATGATTGAGGCTGGAGAGATTGAGTTTGACCCTCCAGGTACTCCAAATGTGATTACTACTCCCATGCCGAATCATGAGAAGACTGTCAATGCCATTGAAGAAGATTCACATATCTCCTCAGTTGCAGATTTGACTACACCATTGTCTGTTATCAAGAAGAAGTTAGTACAAGCTGGGTTCTTTCCAGGTTGTCGTGAAGATTGTGTCTATTGTGCTTATAGGTCGGATAGTTGCTGGAGGCTGAAGGACGGAATTCAACGCCTCATGAATAATTACACCATAGTATTTGAGAGGACGCCACCTTCTGTGGAGAGTATGGTAGACCATATAACTAAAAGTGCGAAAATTGAAGAGGTGGATATGGTTGATAAAGTACCGGTAAGGATTACTTCCAAGGGACCTGTCAAAATCACTCATAAGGGTCTAATTAAGATTACTGCTGAAGGCCCTGTGAAGATTGTTGCTGAAGCTAGAGTAGCTCCTATGGTCATTACCACTCCTGGTCCTATTTCGTATACTTCTGATAAAGCTGTGCCTTGGCATTATGGATCCGATGTCTATATCCATGGTGTTAAGCAGGGACCCTTAGCTGATATGCCTGCTGATGTTGATAATATTGATGGATCTAGTAAGATCACACGAAGTGGAAGGGTTTTCTCTCCTCCAATTACTTCCAAGAATGCAGTTACTCCAGCTGCTACCTCCACCACTGATGCTCGGGGCAAAGGTCCTGTTATTGAACCTATACCAACTGATGTGCCAGCTGCTGATGATCTTTCTAAGCAGATGGAAGAAGTGTTGAAAATCATTTGCAAGATTGATTATGACATTGTTGATCAATTGGGGCATACTCCCTCCAAGATTTCTATGTTGTCTTTATTGTTGTGCTCTGAGGCTCATGCCAAGGCTCTGATTAAATTTCTGAAGACTGATCATGTACCAAATGAAATTTCTGTTGACCAGTTTGAAAATTGTGTTGCACACTTGACCTATGATAATGGGTTAGGTTTCTCCGATGCTGATTTGACTCCTGCCAAGAGGGATCATAACAGGGCTCTACATATCTCAATTGAATGCAGGGGCACTACCCTGTCACATGTATTGATAGACAATGGTTCCTCTTTGAATGTGTTGCCCAAAGAAGTTCTAAATAAGCTGAGTCCTGAAGATGTTGTGCTGAAGCCCAGTAATATAGTGGTGAAGGCTTTTGATGGCTCGAGAAGAGTGGTGCATGGAGAAATTGATCTCACAATCAAAGTTGGTTCTCAGGTTTTCAATGCTACCTTTTATGTAATGGATATTCGTCCGTCGTATTCTTGTTTGCTTGGGCGTCCCTGGATCCATGGGGCAGGTGTTGTAACCTCTACCTTACATCAAAAGCTGAGGTATCCAGTAGAAGGAAAGGTTGTTACTGTCTACGGAGAAGAAGGGTATATGATTAGCCATGTGAACACATTTAAGTATCTTGAAGTGGAAGGTGAATACGTTGAAACTCCGTGTCAGACATTTGAAGTGGTCCCTTGGATTGTTAATGATTATGAAGCTACTTCTGTTGTCAAGAAAGTTCCTGTGGTCACCAGAGTACCTCCTACAATGGCCTCCCTTAAAGATGCTAGAGCTGTGGTGGATGAAGGTGGTTGTACTATTTGGGGTCAACTTCCTGATATTCTGTACAAGTCTGACAAATTTGGTTTGGGTTTCATTGCAGAGTCCCAGAAGGCTGTTCGTCGTGCTCGTGCTGTTCATATCACCAATCAGGGGATTATGAAAGACCAGATCAATGTTGTGGGTGACTATGATGAAGACTACAATTTGGATGCTTGGATTTTTCCTACTGTGGGTGCTGGGCTCAATAATTGGAAAGCTGAAGATGTTGTTCCTATCTCCTTTAGTCAGGAGTAAATACTATTACTGTGTTGTTGCTTTTTAAGTTTGTAATTTCTTGAACAATTAAACTCTTAAGCCTTGTGCCTTACCCGGGGCACAATGGTGTGCTTGTTACGGGATGTCATTTCATTTGCATACTTCATTCAATAAAAATCAGTGGATGTTTCGTTTTCGTAAATATTGTGTTCTTTGTCTTTCCTTTCTTTTATTTTTGTTTTATCAGCTATGTGTTCTTACACACACCCACATCACTAAAATGCAGATCCTCATCCACTCTGGATCTTGTTGATAACAGTTCTACTATTGCCAATTATAATTTCGAGAATCCGATCTATCAAGCTGAAGACAGAAATGAGGACGATTGTGAAGTACCTGTAGAGCTTGCTAGGTTGTTACAACAAGAAGAGAAAGCTATACAGCCACATGAAGAGCCAGTCGAAGTTGTGAATTTGGGAACTGAAGAAAACAGGAAAGAGGTCAAGATAGGGGCTGAATTAGAGGATAGTGTCAAGAGCAGATTGATTCAGATGTTACGTGGCTATGTGGAGATCTTTGCTTGGTCTTATGAAGATATGCCAGGGTTGGATACAGACATTGTGGTTCACCGTTTACTAGTAAAAGAAGACTGTCTTCCAAAGAAGCAGAAGGTTCGTCGCATGCGTCCTGAAATGTCAGAGAAGATTAAAGCAGAGGTAATGAAACAGTTTGATGCAGGGTTCTTAGCTGTGACTTCTTATCCTCAGTGGGTTGCAAATGTGGTACCGGTACCTAAGAAAGATGGTAAGGTATGTATGTGTGTAGACTACAGGGATTTGAACAAGGCCAGCCCCAAAGATGACTTTCCACTTCCTCATATTGATGTTCTGGTAGACAACACTGCTCAGCATAAGGTATTCTCTTTTATGGATGGTTTCTCTGGTTACAATCAGATCAAGATGGCACCTGAAGATATGGAGAAGACAACATTTGTTACACAGTGGGGCACTTTTTGCTATAAGGTGATGCCATTTGGTTTAAAGAATGCAGGGGCAACATATCAGCGTGCTATGGTGGCTTTGTTTCATGATATGATACATCATGAGATAGAGGTATATGTGGATGATATGATAGCCAGGTCCCAAAACGAAGAACAACATCTTGATCATCTGCATAAGTTGTTTGAGAGGTTGAAGAAATACAAGTTGAGATTAAACCCAAACAAGTGTACTTTTGGAGTTAGGTCTGGTAAACTCCTGGGTTTCATCGTCAGTGGAAAAGGTATTGAAGTAGATCCTGCAAAAGTGAAAGCTATACGAGAGATGCCAGCTCCCCGTACTGAAAAGGAAGTTAAAGGTTTCTTGGGACGATTAAATTACATTGCAAGATTTATTTCCCAATTAACAGCTACCTGTGAGCCAATCTTCAGGTTGTTGAAGAAAGATCAGGTAATGGAATGGAATGATGAGTGTCAGACAGCATTTGATGAAATCAAGAAGTACCTGCTAGAACCACCAATTTTGATGCCACCAGTTGATGGAAGACCTTTGATTATGTACTTAACAGTGTTAGACAATTCAATGGGGTGTGTCTTGGGGCAACATGACGAGTCTGGTCGAAAAGAGCAGGCAATATACTACCTTAGCAAAAAGTTTACCGACTGTGAAACAAGATACTCACTGCTCGAGAAAACTTGCTGCACTTTGGCATGGGCTGCTCGCCGACTAAGACAGTATATGTTGACCCATACTACCTTGTTGATTTCGAAAATGGATCCAATCAAGTACATATTCGAGAAACCTGCTCTCTCCGGAAGAATTGCAAGATGGCAAATGATCTTGACAGAATATGACATACAATATACTACCCAGAAGGCCATTAAAGGAAGTGTTGTAGCTGATCATTTGGCCCATCAAGCAGTGGATGACTACCAGTCAATGAGTTTTGAGTTCCCTGATGAAGACATTATGATCATTACCAAAGAACCTGGACAATATGACGAACCTGAACAAGGATCCCGATGGACTATGGTTTTTGATGGTGCTTCTAATGCACTTGGTAATGGTGTTGGTGTTGTGATCAGTTCCCCTGAAGGTTGTCATACCCCGATTACTGCCAGACTTTGTTTCTATTGTACTAATAATATGGCTGAGTATGAGGCATGTATCCTGGGTATCAAAGCTGCCATTGATATGAAGATTCGGTTCCTAGACGTGTATGGAGATTCAGCCCTGGTGGTAAGTCAGATTAAAGGAGATTGGGATACCAAGCATGATAATCTCATTCCATACAGAGAGCATGTATTGTCTTTGATCCCACATTTCAAAGAGATTACCTTTGGACATATTCCACGAAGAGAGAATCAGTTGGCAGATGCATTAGCCACCATGGCATCCATGTTTGAGATTAGCTGGGATGATGAAGCTCCCAAGATTACTATTGATAGATTTGAAAAGCCTACATACTGCAATGAGATTGACACTGAAGAGGCAGAGGAGAAGCCTTGGTTCTATGAAGTGAAAAGATATCTTGAAACCCAGGAACTCCCTGAAGGGGCATCTGTCAAAGATAGGAAGTTTCTGAGAAGGTTTTCAGCTAAGTTCTTCGTAAGTAATGGAATTTTGTACAAGCGCAATCATGATTCAACTATGCTTCGTTGTGTGGATAAAAAGGAAGCAACAGAGATTATGGAAGATATGCATGATGGGATCTTTGGCACTCATTCTAGTGGTCATACTATGGCAAAGAAGATATTGAGAGCAGGTTACTATTGGTCCACCATGGAAGCTGATTGCTATCAACACTCCAGAACATGTCACAAGTGTCAAATTTATGCTGATAAAGTCCATATACCTCCATCACCATTGAATGTGTTGACTGCTCCTTGGCCTTTTGCCATGTGGGGCATTGATATGATTGGTGAGATCAAGCTTACCGCTTCTAATGGGCATCGTTTCATCCTGGTTGCTATTGATTACTTCACGAAGTGGGTAGAGGCAGCTTCCTTTGTATCTGTTACCAAGAATGTTGTGGCTCGATTCATTAAGAATAATCTCATATGTAGGTACGGCATCCCTGAAAGGATTATTACTGACAATGGCTCTAATCCGAACAACACTATGATTACTGATCTCTGCACGTAGTTCAAGATTAAGCATCACAACTCTTCTCTGTATCGTCCAAAGATGAATGGGGCAGTTGAAGCTGCTAATAAGAACATTAAGAAGATTGTACAGAAGATGACTGTTACTTACAAGGATTGGCATGAGATGTTACCATTTGCTCTTCATGGTTATCGCACTACAATACGTACTTCAACAGGGGCAACCCCATTCTCCTTAGTCTATGGTATGGAAGCAGTTCTGCCCATTGAAGTTCAGATTCCCTCCTTAAGAATTATGAAGGATGCAAGCTTGGATGAAGATGAGTGGATTCATACTCGACTTGACCAGATAAATTTGATTGATGAGAAGAGGCTAACAGCAGTTTGTCATGGCCAGATGTACCAGAAACGGATGATTAAGGCTTTCAACAAAAAGGTTAAGCCAAAGGTATATCAGGCTGGTGACTTGGTAATCAAGCATATCATATTACCACAGGGTGATCCTAGGGGCAAGTGGACTCCTACATATGAATGACCGTTTGTAGTCAAAACAGTATTCTCAGGGGGTGCCATGATACTTACTACTATGGATGGTGAAGACTTCCCACAGCCTGTAAACGCAGACATAGTTAAAAAATACTACGCATAAAAAGAGACCCGCTAGGTTGACTGGCCTAGGCAAAAATAAGGGCATCCCGGCGAACCAAAAGGGTTCGGGCAAAAATTAGGGATATATATAAAAAATGTACACCCGGCAAGTCGAAAACCTGAAAAGGCGGCTTGGGCAAAAAAGGGTATCCCGGTGGATTGAAAACCTGAAAGGGCAATCCAGGCAAAAGTTAGGGATTAAAGCGTATGACTATGTCTCGTTTGGATCACCCATGAAACTACAACCAGTTATACTACTTACTCAAGTTCGAACAGATAAAGCTCAATCCAATCGTTTCCGTCTCGACAGTAGAAGATGAGATACTTGAAGATAATGGCAATAGTAGAATTGAAACTCAATAGGATTATTTCCCACATAGCTGATTTTCTTTGTTTTGTAAAAAATTTTACGACGAATTCCTCTTACTAGGATTTCTGTCTCCTTGTACAAACTTACCTATGTATAGGTCACTTTGTGATATAAATAAAATTCCATCTTTGAATCCAGATTTACTTTTACCCTATTTACATAAGCGAAACGTTCATTGGTTGTGTTTGAATGTATGTATGCTTTTGAATATGATTGATGTTTACCAGAAATGCATGAAAATGCAGTAATAGTATTTACTAAGGACGAACGAGGGAAGGAATTCAACGAAGCTTCGCCGGTTCATTCCCACAAGACAGCTACAAGTCCCCCAGTAGGGCAAATCCATCTTCATAAGTACTTCAAGTCACATCTCCCCTGGAATTTATATCCATCTCTTTTATCCTCATACGGATAGTCGGGAATTTATTTTTCCAATAGAGTACGACGAACAAAGACGGAAGGTTATGTATACCCTACTATCAAACGAAGACGGGAGGTTATGGATACCTTACTATCGAACGAAAACGGGAGGTTATGTATACTATATTATCAAACAATACGGGAACAAGTTCCTCATATTCTTCAGCAACAAATCGGGATTTATTTTCCCTGGCCAGCAGTTGTTATATGAAGATATCCAGACGCTTCAGGCTGCATGATGCATACATACATCATTTACATTATACCATAACATACATATACATAAATACATAATACATTACTTAAGTGCATCATATTATATATGCATACATAATGCATAAGCTAATATTATCATACAGAATGTTATAATCTTGTTTTTCAGATTAATTCTCCAGCAGACAAACTTCATCAACAACTTGTGACCTTGGGCCGTTGTTTATCTTCCCAAAGGGTACTTCATTACCTCAGGACGTTGTTTATCCTCCTGAAAGCTACCATTTCCTCAGGACATTGTTTATCCTCCTGAAAGCTATCATTTCCTCAGAATGTTGTTTATCCTTCTGAAAGCATATTATACCTCAGGACGTTGTTTATCCTCCTGAAAGCTATCATGACCTTGGGCCGTTGTTTATCTTCCCAAAGGTTACATCATTACCTCAGGACGTTGTTTATCCTCCTGAAAGCATATCATGACTTTGGGCCGTTGTTTATCTTCCCAAAAGTTACCATTTCCTCAGGACGTTGTTTATCCTCCTGAAAGCCATATCATGACTATTGGGTCGTTGTTTATCCTCCCAAAAGTTATACGTATACCTCAGGACGTCGTTTATCCTCCTGAAATCAATCATTACCTCAGGACGTTGTTTATCCTCCTGAAAGCTATCATTATATCTTCATATTTTGGACTCCTTTATCCTCCAAGAGATGTATCTGAAGAACTTTTCTCCAAGTGGCATCTTTAAGCCCACTCAAGCATATATAACTGGTCATCAGTATCACTCTACGCACCGGTGAGTGCAAATTTTTGGGCTTTTGTGTTCAATCCCCTTCAACCTTCCAGGTCACGACTGGCACATATACCAATCTAACCCCTCAGGTTTCAGAAAATTGAACAGGGGCAGTTGTTGCACCCCAAAATTTGCCCTCACAATGCAAGACTTTGTGTGCTAAGAGGTTCACAAGATTCACAAGACCTTTCATGAGGTTCATGAAGTCTACAAGACACTTTCATGAGGTTCACAAGGTTCACAAGACCTTTCATGAGGTTCATAAAGTTTACAAGACACTTTATGAGGTTCACAAGGTTCACAAGACCTTTCATGAGGTTCACAAGGTTCACAAGACCTTTCATGAGGTTCATGAAGTTTACAAGACACTTTATGAGGTTCACAAGGTTCACAAGACCTTTCATGAGGTTCACAAGGTTCACAAAGTTCATCATGGGTCAGAAGATTTGATAATTCCCTCAGGCAAGGCATTCTCCTAAGCAGTGCAACCAAAACTAGGGTTTTGACTTTAATCAGGCTAAATGGATTTCCAAGACTTCAAGTGAGCTTCATAACATATTATATGTGTCTAAGAATCCCCATGACAAATTTCAGAACTTTTCTCAAAGGTTTGCTCAGTCAGATGATCAGATAAGTCAAAATCAGTCAAAGCAGTTAAAAAGTCAAACTGAGGTCAACTGTGGTTAAACCAAAGTCAAACTTCATGATTTTTTGCCAACATCAAGTATATGAAGTAAAATTCATCATTTGATCAAGGGTTGATCATGATTCATCAAGGAGATTTCAGATCATCAAGAATCAGGGGTTTCTAAATTAGGGTTTCCTCAGGGAAAGTCAACTGAACTTTGACCAGCCATAACTTTCACATGCTTCATCACATTTTTTCCATCCAAAGCTCATTTTGAAGGAAATTGAATTCTCTACAACTTTTTGTCTAACAAGCCAAGCCCAAAAATGCTGCATTTGGAAGGTATGAGCTAAGACATCATAGGTCCTTTTGAAAGTCAACAAAAAGTCAACAACTTCAAAAGGGCATAACTTGAGAATGGTAAATGATATGGACATGAAACCAATGGGGTTGGTTAGAGGACTCTTCAAGCTTTCCAAAATGTCCAATAACACCCTCATAGCATTAAAATTGAAGGATGTGTGCCCTTGCAAAGTTGGGAAATTTTTGGGTGGTTTATGAAGAAAATAGGATCTTAAAACCAAATTTCTCCAAATGGGCTGAACTTTTGGTGACCCAAAGTAATCCATGACATCATGCACGAAATTTATTTAATATTTTCATAATTTTATTTTATTTTATTTATTTATTATGTTTTTTATATTAAAAAATCATTTTAAATTTAAATAAAATATCAAATGTGAAAATTTAAAATATATTTCTATTCTAGAAAGTCATAAAGATGATTTGGATTGGATTGATTCACAATTGATGAAGATTGGCTTGAAATAGAAAGGTTGAATTCACAAATATTTGAAATTTAAAACCTAATCTTTTTCAATCTCAAAAAGTCAAAAGATCCACACAATGATCCATTATTTTTTACCTAATTCAGTCTAGTATAAGTATACAACATAACCCAATGCATAGACGACGAATTTTCTGCCTCAAGGATAAGTTTCATAAGTTCAAAAGTTCATAAAAATTTCAAATTCGGTTTCTAACTTTGAGTGATTTTTCAGGTGAAATAAGGACATCAATCCCTTCCTTGAACATCCCTGATCATGTAGCAATAGGCATACGCATCTAAAACTTCAAGAATTGATGAATCTGAATCAAACTTTTCATGACTTGATATTTTTTTCGTTTTCTTATGATTATGTATTATAAATAAGTTTTGATCATTGCTTCATGTTTGTATTGAGTTATTGATTGATTCTGGATGGTTTAATTGGAGTTTCACTACAGGTTTGAGAAGTTGCCATGGCTAGGGTTTCGGCCAAGCAATTAGGGTTTTACACTAAACCTAAAATAAATAAATTCTAAGGACGTAGAATGATCATGTGAACTCTGGGGATCATAACGCACCAATCAATTTTGAAAAATTTCACTGTTTTGATAGTATTCCAATTTCGTAGGTTTCTGTTTTGAAAAATTCGCAGGAAACTTCGTAAGGGATTTTGCAGGTGTTTTCGCAGGTACCAAGGTTGAAGATGAAGGCCATTTGGCGCGAAAAATTAAAAGACACTTAAAATATAATGTTGTGTTTCTGATTGTATATCACATTGAGCGTGTGGCTCAGTTGGTTTTGACGTTGGTGTGTGATGGTAGAGGGCCAGGGTTCGATCCCTTGGTCAAGTTCTTTTTATTTAAAAGTTCATTTAATTGTTAAACTTAATATATTATTCAAAGTTGTGGATTAACTACCAGTTGCACCCTCCCGGCTGGATGGTAAGTACGCCTGCGTGTTATGAGAAGGTCCTGGGTTCGAATCCCCCCCCCAGGCCTTTTGTATTATTTCTTTTTTTGGCTTTATCATGTTTTTCCAGGTTAACAACGAAATCTCCTGGAGTACATTGCTTATCACCTGCGCGCGCATGGCCTGGTGGATGGTGTATTGGTCTTGGAGATTGCATTGTCCAGGGGCTGGGTTCGAATCCCAGCCCAGGTAAGTTTTTGTTTTTTCATTCTTTTTTTGTTTTCTTATTTAATTTATATTATAAGTTGAATAAATTTAAATAAATTCAAATAATGAAAAATAAATAGGATTTTTATATTATTTTAGAATTCATTCTTTTTAATTTTAATCTTATAAGAAAAATTATTTATTTTTGTAAATTATTAATATTGTAAAATTATATATAGTTATTTTGTTATTCTAAAAATATATATATATAAACCCTAAATTTATAAAACCCTAATTTTCTAAAAAAAACCTAAAATATTTTGTAAAAACCTAATTAATTTTTTTATAAACCCTAATAATACTTTTAAACCCTAATTGTTTCATGTAAATATTAATTATGTCCATATTTTTATTTAATATAATTCTTGTATATACATAATTAATTAAAACTTGATAATTTAATTTTGTCAATATAATGATATGATTATTCAATTATAATTTTCATAATATGTACATATTTTATAATTTGTTTATAATTTAATTCTTGTATGTAAATAATTTTTAGGATATGCTTAAAAATAATTAAAATATTGTAAATATAATTTATTTTCATAATATGTTTATAATTAACCTAATTTTTATAATTTGTACATAATTTAAAACTTTATGATAATTAGTATATAATTGTTCATATTTTCTTCTTAATCTTAAAAAATAATTGTTTATATAAAAAATTGATCTTTTAATTATTATGCTAATATTTTGTTTATATTATTAATTATGTTTATTTTCATATGATATTATTATTACTAACCCCATTTATATATTGTGATTTATTATTATTATTTTTACTAACCCAATTATATTATTATTATTTATTTCTGCTTATTTATTTAATTTGTTTTAATTATTATTATTATGTAATTGTTTCCTTTATGTAATATTTTAAATAGTAATATTTATTTTTAAATGCTATGGTTAGTAAAATAGGGAGTGTAAACATATTTGTATCTTAAAATTGAATTTAGATCACTAATTTAAAAGATAAATATTTAAAATTGTACACTCACACACGTAAGTCGATCTTTGATCGCCATCTCACTTCCTTAAGGATACCTCTCATGTTGCCTAAACAAAAGGTCAAGTAGGGTGTATAAAGCAAAGTCCCTCATCTCACATCATCTGGTCCCTTAAACAGATAAAAAGATCAAGTCCCTTCGAATGTTGCCTTCGTAATGATCTTGTCCCTTTCGAATAAAGATGATAAGTCCCTTCGAATTGCTTATACACCTTACAGTTGCCTAAATAACATATGTCCCTTCAGTTGTCCCTTACATCCAAGGTAATGACTACCTATTCCTTAATAATAGGGATAGTCTTACCATTTAAAGGATTCAAGAATAGAAAAGACTTAAACTTGGGGTAGGTTCCTCTTAGATACTTGCTCACTCTTCAAAACATTTCAAACACTTCACACATTTCAAACAATTTTCAAAACAAAGGTTTTATACGCATCCGTACATGGATCATTATAAAACACTTAAGAAAATTTCTATTCACACACTTCACATTTCAAAAACATTTTAAAGTGAGCTAAGTAACTAAGAGCCCACGGATAACCATGGATGTAAAGGGTGCTAACACCTTCCCTTTACATAACCTACCCCCCGGACCCAAAAATCTTTTAAAAGGTCTTTCCTGTTCTTTTATGTCTTTCCTTTGGATAAAATAAAAGTCGGTGGTGACTCTTGCTATCCGCAACATAATTAAAGTCAGTTCTCCCACCGTGTTACATCATCTTCTGCTGTTGAGACGGAAACAATTGGATTGAGCTTTATCTGTTCGAGCTTGAGTTAAGTAGCACAACTAGTTGGGGCTATATGAGTGATCCAAACGAGACGTAGTCATACGCTTTAATCCCTAACTTTTTCCTGGATTGCCCTTTCAGGTTTTCAATCCACCGAGATACCCTTTTTTGCCCAAGCCGCCCTTTCAGGTTTTCGACTTGCCGGGTGTGTCGCTCCCGACAAATGAAAAGGGTTCATATGAGGGTACAGACGCGAACGGTCGGCGAGAGGGACAATGAGAACACACAGCCGTGAACTCACTGGAGAATGAATAGAGTCGCCAGCTAGGCATTTTTATCCCGGAGGAAAGGCAATGCTGCATAGACCTAGAAAGAGATGGATAAGACGGTTTGCGAACCAGAGAGACTGAGAAAGGGGGTTGGTTACAACCTGGGAAGGTATTAGCACCCAGATTGTCCGTCGTACTCGACGGGATCCACGCTTAAAAGATTTGTGTTTTAAAGGGGTAGTGTCAGTGCAATTTGTGTATACAATAGCTGGGAAAGATGTACAGGTGTCAGTGTAAGAGGAGTGTAAAGTGTAATATATACAGTGTCAGTGTAGGGAAAGAGTATGCTCATGATCATGAGGCTAAGAGAATGATTCTGGAAGGAGGGGGGAATGTACAGAGACTTTTGTTCGATAACTGTTAAGTTATGCCTACGTATCCTCTCGTGCAATGAGGAAGTCAGAACACCGTAGTTCGACCCAAAGAGACTGAAAGATGAAATGACTTGTGAACTGCTTGCTTGTCTATGCTCAAGTGTATGACCTGTCTGGCTCAGGTGCTAACTGTCTTGCATTAGACGGAAGAAGCAAGTTCTCGTTTGTGAGTGAAGATGATGAGAAAAGAATCCCGGAGGAGACGATTATTGTTTGTTTTTGAGTTTTCAGTCTTTTATTGCTTTTGAGAATTTGTCATAAGTTAATGAGCTTAAGCCTAAACCAATGGATTTAGTAAACTCATCACATCTTCCCTCTGATTAGGGGTAATGAGAATTACCTTAAGTGTGAAGTCAGATTCTCACACTTAACCACCTTTGGTGTAGGATTAAGATCATTAACCTACTTGTGATTATTTAGATGTTTTTGGTTTTTTTGTTTAGTGTTGAGTAATGAGGTTAAGCCATAATCAAGGATTAAACAGACTCATTACACCATCCTAAAAGAAGGATGATAGATGAGAATGTTTAAGTTGAGGAAAGCTCCTCAACTTAATCCATGATTAGGGATTAAACTCATGACAAAACAAGCCTTTGATTAAGTGG
The DNA here is from genome assembly GCA_963966055.1 of Lathyrus aphaca. NCBI lineage: Eukaryota > Viridiplantae > Streptophyta > Magnoliopsida > Fabales > Fabaceae > Lathyrus > Lathyrus aphaca. The sequence goes on along the minus strand of OZ014521.1, from coordinate 88,338,721 downwards.
ATTTTATTTAATGATATGATGATGAAATGATTTTTATTGTTTGTAAGACAACTTGAGGGGGACTTGTCCATTAACACTAGGGTTAGTCCTTCTTAACCACTTAAGGAAGAATTAGAACCCTAATGCAAGGCCCAAGTTACAAGTGTGATGTCTTGATGATTATTAAGTGGATTGATTAAGAGATTTAAACACCTTAAGGGTTCAAGACTTAGGATTAAAGTTATACACTCCATCCTAAGAGAAGGATGCAGGCATAAGCTTAATCACAAAGCCTTAAAGCCTTTAGGGTTTAGTCCCTGATTATGAGATGAGAAAAGAAGACTCAAAGAGAGACACAAAGGTAAAACTAATGGGGGAGACTAATCAAAACCCTAATTCATTATCATGCTTGGTTGTTCCTAAGGTTTGTGAGGTTTGCAAGAACAATCTTCAGAGGAGCCACCAGGAAGCAGATGAATAAGATCAAGAGATGCAAAGTGACTTGCTTCATTCAAGAAGTCAAGTCACTTGAAGAGAGAAAGTGGGAGGAAGAAGAATGAGCAAGCTCAAACTCAAACACATATAAGAATGCAGCAATGGATGCAAGAGAGATGAAAAGAAAAGTTATGAGAAGTGAAGGCAAATTCACTTCTCAAGTTTACTTACCACCTGAAATGTTAGAAAGAAATGCAATGCAATGCTAAATGAAATGAAATGACATGATGCTAGACCAAACCAGAAGCATGTTGATGATGAAAATGATGCTATGAGGTGCTGCAAACATGAGGCAAGGCATGGAGATGTTCATACAAGATCATGAATGCAAATGATGCAAGCTAAGGAGCATGAACAAGCATGGAAAGTTATGAATCATACAAGACAAATGACATGGCAAATATGTAATGCAATGATCAAACATGCTTTCTATATGTCTTAAGATGTCAAATGGATCACAAGAATGCACAAAATGCAAAGGCAATTCAAGTTATGCAAGGAAATGCAAGAAGGATGCAAAAGAAAGCCCAAATTAGGGTTCATGGATCAAACATCAAACAAAAACCCAAAACAGAAGCAAACCCTAAGATAAAAAAATGGAAAATGGCACACAAGGAAACCCTAAACCTATAATAAACCACTGCCCAAAGGGGAGCTCTCAACTCTCAACCAATCTCAAGATATGATTTTTCTAAGTTATTAGGGTTTTTTAGGGTTCTTAACAAAAGAAATGCCAAACAAATTGAAAATGAGGAAACAAATCAAGGACATTTTATCCTAGAAACTACATGCTAAATAGAGAACAATGCAAGAAGAATCAATGTCCAACTCTTCTCCAATAGGCAGAAATGAATTTTTGAATCCATGATCAAAATAATGCATAAAAAATGATTTAATTCAATGAAAAATTCTTAAAATGCATCAAGATCAAAAACGAAATTTGGTTTGAAGGTTGGACAATGTTTCTAAATGTCTTAGAACATTTCATGAATTTTTTGGTGATTTTTAAATACCTAAAAGTATTTTTAATTAATTAATTTCCATTAATCAATTAAAAATAATCTTTTAAATATTTAAAAATACTTTTTTAATGATAAAAAATAAAATAAAAATATTTTTGGGTCTTAAAAATTAATAAAACTCTTAGGAAAAAGTTTCATAATTTTTAAGACATTTTTGCTATTTTAAAATAATTATGCAAGTTAATTGAAAATAAAATGAAATTAAAATAAAATAAAATGAAGTAATCAGGAAGGACGGCTGAGATTGATTCTGAGTTTGAAAATGTTGACTGGCGCGTGAATGAAGGGTGTGGATTGCACCTGACTTAATTAATTTAATTACGAATTAATTAAAGCTAATGAGAGAGATTAGGGCAAATGAAATGATCTGGGCCATCCAAAAGAGAGGGAAGTCAACAGGTCAACGCACATCCATGGCTCAAATTCAAACTAGAGTTAATGACCTGAGATTAGGGTTTAATGACTCAGGTGGCCGGAGAAGACTTCCGGTCGTCTTCTCCGGCCAGCACCTCACCGGGAAACTCACCAACTCCCTCAAAACGTAACAAAAACAAAATCTATGAATTGGGAAATGATCTCCAACCTCTCACGAATCAAACCCCTCTCTCAAAACAAATTTATATTTCCTAAATAAGCTGAATCGAAGGAAACAAGTTCTAGGGCACGCAAGCTTCAGAGACAAATTAAATACTCAAAACAAAGTCATTTCAAAAACTAAGAACATCAGGATGATCAGTGAATCACATAGAACAAGTTTGTAACAAGAAAAATGATTTCTGGAAAAATTAATTTCAAGCTACCTGAGATTTGGAGCTTTCAACTTGAGGACTTTCTGGCCACTTCTCCTTGTGCAATCCACTCCACTTGGTCCACAGAAGATGCTTGAATGCTCAAAAGAAGTTTGTGTTGGTTGGATAGTGAGTTTCGAAAGCTTCTGCTCAAGCTTGATCAGAAATGGCAATGGAGTTTCTGGAGGTTTCAGGCCATTGTGAATGATGGTTTGTGATCCTGAGGATGAATGGAGAAGGTCTGGAGTGTTTGTTGGTGTGTTTGTGGTTTGTGGAAGGAGATTCGATTGAAACTGCAAAATGAAGTGAGAAATGGCAGTGAGATGTTCAGGCTGTTTCAGGCTTGTGTTCTTGGTGCTGGGTGGTCTATGGAGCAAGGTGAGTTGAATGGTGAAAATGGTTGAAGTGTTTGCAGGCTGTGTAGGCAGATTCGAAGCAAGATGCAAATGGGAGTGTTTTTGTGTATGTGATGAATGAGAGAGCTTCAGCCTTGCCTTGTACATGAAATGGCTTGCAAATTGTCCACATAACTCTCTCTCATTGGTCAGTTGATTGGACATGTGCTTTATTGATTGGTAAGTTGCCTTTTGCAAAAAGTCAAAAATTGTGTAAGAGAGGTATGGTGAAGTGCTAGCTTGGTACAAAGCCTAGGGGCTGCGCAGCATGGTGTGTGTATGAAGCTAGCTTGGTTCAGCAGCCAATGCCTCAAGTTGGTGAGATGTGATCATGAGTTTTGCAACTTGTGGCCTTTTTGAAATCTCATGAAAAATGCCTTGTTACATGAACTAAACACATGTGATCTTTGGTTCAAATCTGATTTTGGGCCTTAGAGAATGTTTATGTGCTGGTTTGAAATGAATTAGAAGTTGCAATTTGACTTAGCACATGATTTTGCAATTTTCACACTTGGTGCATATCTTGAAAATAAGTGATTTTTGCCAACTTTGCATTGCCATAACTTTTGATCCAAGAAGAGTTTGATCATGTTCTTGTACTTTTTGAAAAGGGAAAGATGAGATCTACAACTTTCATGACCAAAGTTTTTCCATTTGAAGCATTTTTGGATCAAGAATCATGGCTTGAAAAATGACCTAAAATGATGCATCCTTGAAAAGTCAACTATGCCCAAAAAGTCAACATTTGCAAAAACCCTAAATTCTTGATTTTTAAGAACTTCAAACTTCTTATATGATCAAATAAAGATCATATACACTCAAAATGATGAAGATCAACCATTGGTTGGGTCATTGGGGGCCTCAGATGCCCTGATTTTACACTGACTTGTCTGAAAAGTCAACCCTTGATCAGATGACTTCCCCATGGAATTTCTTCATGAAAATTGATATACACACTCCCTATACCATATAGAGATCAATGGAAACAAGAATGACCAAAAATTTTGGGGTTATGGCCTCTGAAACCAAAACCCTAATTTTAGGTCAACTGTGCAGTTCATCCTGGCTCTGCATCCACTCAAACCCTAGTTCTTGTGATTCCTCTGCATTTTTGACTTTGAGGGGAGGGAATATGACATAAGAACACACATGGACCCCTTTGAGTTGATTAGTGGCCTTTGGAATGGCTCAAGATGCTTTGGGATTGCTCAGATCACAAACCCTAAGTGCAGATGCCTTAGAAACTATCCAGTGAATCAAAAATGAGATGTGAGATGATATGTTTGTGTTTATGCATATGAGATGATCACAAGCCATGGTGTGAATGGGTGAGGGCAAATTTGGGGTGTTTACAGCTGCCCCTATTCAAACATGAGTTAGCTGTGCAGGTTGCTAGCGCCAGCTTAACAGGCAAGCGAGATAACTTGTGGTTGAATACCAAAGACAGTCCAAAATTTGCACTCACAGAATGAAGAAGAAAAGGGATATAGATTGTAAAAAGGAAATAAAGTATATTGTAAAGTGTGGGCGACGGAGGACGACCGTCGAGCAGAGGACGACTGCTGGGTAAATAGCAATGACGGGGACGGCCGACATGCTGGGAAAGTGTAGGAAATAAAACAATGACGGGGACGGCCGACATGCTGGGGATAAAAGGTAAAGCTAAGACGGGGACGGCCGACTAGCTGGGAAAAATAAAGTATCATGATGGGGACGGCCATCAAGATAAAGCTGTAAAATTCTCTGGGGGTTAATGAAACATGACGGGGACGGCCATCAAGTTCATAAAGCAAAGTAACCGACGATGGGGACGGCCATCGGGTTAAAAGGAAAAAGGGACCACGACGGGGACGGCCATCGGGTTAAAGAATGAATGAAATAAACAGATGATGGGGTACGGCCATCAAAGGTGAAGGACGATCACCTAGCAGGGGACGGCTGCTCTGTTGGGGATAAAAGAAATATGATGGGGACGGCCATCAAAGGTGGAGGACGACCACCTGGCAGGGTACGGCTGCCGAAAATATCAACGATGGGGACGGCCATCGGATAGAAAAGGGTCAACGATGGGGACGGCCATCGGACGAGCATGATGGAGGACGACCATCAAGAAGTGGAGGACGACCACTCAGCAGGGTACGGCTGCTCTCAAGGCTTATCATGACACAGGACGAATGTCAGATAACCAAAATCAACAATGGGGACGACCATTGGATAAAGTGATGAAGGACGATCATCAAAAGGTGGAGGACGACCACCTAGCAGGGGACGGCTGCTAAAAACAACGATGGGGACGGCCATCGGATGAGCATGATGGAGGACGACCATCAAGAAGTGGAGGACGACCACTCAGCAGGGTACGGCTGCTCTCAGGGTTATCATGACACAGGACGAGTGTCAGATAAAAAGAAAATGCTTTGGTGATCTACTGGGGATAATGTAAACACGGACGAGCGTTTACACCCAAGAAACAAAAGGTATAAGTGTTTGGTATTGTGTATAGATTAAAGATGCGGACGAGCATCCTTAAGATTATGATACGGACGAGTATCATGTAGAAACAAGCTGACACATGTTCAGAGATGATGATACGGACGAGTGTTGCATCTGAAAGGACTCTTCTGGGGGAATAGTAGACACGGACGAGCATCTATATCCAAGAAGACATAAGTGTTTGACACGGTGTACGGATTAAAGATGCGGACGAGCATCCCTAAGACTATGATACGGACGAGTATCATGTAGAAACAAACACTAGACGCAATGTTCTGAGATGATGATACGGACGAGTATCAACTGGTTAACAAAGAACAAGGACTACTGTTGAATCTGTGGGGATATAGTAATGGTGTATACAAGATACGGACGAGTATCTGTGTAAGTGTACCAATGAGTAGTGAGTATATATATATAAGTGTTTATCTGCTGGGGAGAATGACACGGACGAGTGTCAAAAGGGAAAAGTATAATAATAACAAGTATATGGGTGATGAAAGTGTAAGCGACTGCGCTGGGGACATGACACGGACGGGTGTCAAGAAAGTGTATATATAAGTATATGTGAGTGCCAAGAGGATGTCTTTGGCTTTCTGCTGGTGATTTGACACGGACGGGTGTCAGGAAGTATCTGTAGTACGGGTGATTTTGTTTGTAAAGTGTATTCAGGCAACTTTACTGGGGAGTGACGACACGGACGGGTGTCAGAAATATATACTGGTGTTTGGTGATTGGAGAGGCAACTGCTTTTGCTGGGACTCTGGTGGGGATTTTTGTACAATGATGATGAACGGTTTGTTATTCACAAGTGACAATTCAGAACATGGCTTATGATTATGCTATGCGTTTGATTTTTGCCGTAATGCTCCGTTTTAGACGGAATGCTACGCTCTGAGGGGATAGTATGATGCGAATGCTATGATTATGCAAAGATATCAAACCGGGATTCGGATCCCGTTGCTGCGAAGATCTCTGGTCGATCTGTTTGAAATGGACCTCCCAGCTGGGGATGAGATCATTGGTAGATCTGGTGAGATGCATTTGCTTGGGGATATATGTCACTGATTGACATATCCTTGTAATACGGGACCCAGCTGGGGTTTGTAGAAGCTTTCTCCACTCTGTTGTGATCTCTGTGCGTTGCTCTTCTGAATAGAGGCTGGGGATTCTGTGGGGAGATGATTCCCTGACTTCTGTATTCAGCTGAGGATGACATGGCAACTCGGCTGGGGAATTGTGAGAGGCAACTCAACTGGGGAGAGCAACAAGAGGCCACTCGGCTGGGGATAGAGCATTTCGGATGCCGAGATTGAGTGTATGTTGATTTGGCAACTTTGCTGGGGGAGTGGGCACCCTCCAGCGCCACGTGGAAGATAGACCGAGTTGATAATGATTCGCCTGCTTGCTGAAACGTGACTTGCATGCCCCAAGTTGCGTTCCGGATACCTGCAATCCTGCAAAGATAAGGAAACGCGCAAATGGTCCCGAGGTATCCTTTACTGGATTCCGTCATAGGAGATAGGTACTTTCGAGAGTAAGTATATTCCCCGTAAGCATGTGTTTCATTATAATTTTTGGGAGAAAAGCATCTGTACTTATGCAATTTATTTTTTAGAGACATCAGACATTCTTTGCAAATAAAATGTAAAAAACGAAACATGACTGAAAATCCGATTTTATTAATTTATATGCCCTGAATTGGCGAGATACAGTCAAAGAAACAAATCCCCTGGAATGAGGAGATTGCTACAAATTGAGAAACAAAATGTTGGCAGTGTTGATGACGCTTTGAGGAGCTTCCTCTTCACTATGACTCGTATGACTTTTGACTTTCTTCTCGTCTTGCTTTCTGGAGAAAGTTGATTCTGATTGAAGCTTGATTCTGTCGAAGCTTTCCAAGTTGTAAGTGATACAGACGAATTCAGAGTGCAGTTGTTCGCTTATTCCCTTATTTTGCATGGATCGCCCTTTCGGGTTTTCAATCCATCGGGATACCCATTTTTGCCTGAGTTGTCCAATGCGGCTTTTCAACTCAGCGGGTGTACATTTTTTATTCATTTTCCCTTACTTTTGCCCGAGTCTTTTATTCTGTTTTTGACTCGCCGGGATGCCCTATTTTTGCCTGGACTTACATTCTGTTTTTATGTCCAGCGGGTCATTTTATGCGAAGTATTTTTTAACTGCATCTGAATTCACAGGGGATGGGAAATCTTCATCATCCATGGTGCTGAGCATCAGTGCTCCACCAGAGAAAACTTTCTTTACAACAAATGGTCCTTCATAATTTGGAGTCCATTTGCCCCTGTGGTCTGTATGAGGAGGGAGGATTCTTTTCAGCACAAGATCTCCTACTTGGTACTCTCGGTGCCTGACTTTCTGATCGAAGGCTCTCTTCATTCTCTTCTGATATAGCTGTCCATGACAGATTGCAGCCAATCTTTTCTCTTCGATCAGACTCAGTTGTTCGTATCGGGCCCGAACCCATTCTGCTTCACTCAGTTTAACATCCATTAATACCCGTAGGGAGGGTAATTCAACTTCAACAGGTAGGACTGCTTCCATACCATACACAAGCTGATACGGTGTTGCCCCAGTGGATGTTCTGATTGATGTGCGGTACCCATGCAAGGCAAACGGTAGCATTTCATGCCAATCTTTGTAAGTGATTACCATCTTCTGCACAATCTTCTTGATATTTTTGTTTGCTGCCTCAACAGCGCCGTTCATCTTTGGCCTGTAAGGAGAAGAATTGTGATGTTGGATCTTGAAGTCCCGGCACAGCTCTGCCATCATTTTGTTGTTTAAATTGGAACCATTATCAGTAATGATTCGCTCGGGCACTCCATACCGATAGATGATGTCTCTTTTCAGGAATCTGGCTACCACTTGTCTTGTGACGTTTGCATATGAGGCTGCTTCAACCCACTTGGTGAAATAGTCAATGGCGACCAGGATGAATCTGTGGCCATTTGAAGCAGTTGGCTCGATCTTGCCAATCATATCAATGCCCCACATGGCAAAGGGCCAGGGTGAGGACATTATGTTCAAGGGATTGGGAGGCACATGCACCTTATCCGCATAAATCTGGCATTTATGGCATTTTCTGGCGTAGGCACAACAGTCCGCATCCATTGTGATCCAGTAATAGCCTGATCTTAGCAACTTCTTAGCCATGGCATGCCCTCCTGCATGGGTACCAAAAGATCCTTCGTGCACTTCATGCATCAACAAATCTGCTTCTGCCTTGTCAACACATCTGAGGAGTACCATATCAAAGTTCCTTTTGTATAAAGACCCATCAGTGTTCAGAAAGAAACTACCAGCAAGCCTTCTCAAAGTCTTCTTATCATTGGAAGATGCCCCAGGTGGGTATGTCTGATCCTCCAAGAAGCTTTTAATGTCATGGAACCAAGGCTTATCGTCTTTTACAACGTCTGTTGCGAACACATATGCTGGTCTGTCAAGTCTGGACACTGAAATCTGAGGTACAAAGTTAGCGGCTTGAACTTTGATCATGGATGAAATGGTAGCAAGAGCATCTGCAAACTGGTTCTCGTCCCGAGGGATATACTCAAGCTTGACTGTTGTGAAGAAAGTCAATAACCTCCTTGTATAATCCCTGTAAGGTATCAAATGATCCTGGTGGGTGTACCATTTCCCGTTGGTCTGATTGACTACCAAAGCTGAATCTCCGAATACGGTCAATGTCTTGATCCTGAGGTCAATGGCTTCCTCAAGACCCATAATGCAAGCTTCGTATTCAGCTTCGTTGTTAGTGCAGTTGAAAGTGAGTTTTGCCGAGAAAGGCATGTGAACTCCTTTAGGTGTAATGAGTACTGCACCAATACCACGACCATTCATGTTAACAGCCCCATCAAACATCATAGTCCATTCTTCCTCCGGGTCAGGCCCTTCAGTGTGAATAGGCTCTTCATGATCTTTTGCTTTAATGAACATGATGTCCTCATCAGGGAAGTCAAACCTCATAGGCTGGTAGTCATCAATGGGTTGCTCAGCAAGATATTCAGATAGCACACTGCCCTTGATGGCTTTCTGAGATGTGTACTGTATGTCGTATTCTGTAAGAATCATCTGCCATCTTGCAACCCGTCCGGTAAGAGCTGGCTTCTCGAAAATGTACTTAACTGGATCCATTTTTGAGATCAATAAGGTAGTGTGGGTCAACATATACTGTCTCAGTCGGCGAGCAGCCCACGCTAAAGCACAGCAAGTTTTCTCGAGCAGTGAATAACGTTGTTCACAGTCGGTAAACTTTTTGCTTAGGTAGTATATTGCATACTCTTTTCGACCAGACTCGTCATGCTGACCTAGCACACACCCCATCGACTCTTCTAACACTGTCAAGTACATTATCAGAGGTCTTCCTTCAACTGGAGGCATGAGGATTGGAGGTTCTTGTAAGTACTCCTTGATCTTGTCAAAAGCTTTCTGGAAATCTTCGTTCCACCTGACCGTTTGTTCCCTAAGGTGAGATATGAACCTTGAAATGTAGTTCAATCGACCTAAGAACCCTCGAACTTCTTTCTCTGTTTTCGGTGCAGGCATCTCTTGAATGGCTTTGACTTTATCAGGGTCCACTTCAATCCCTTTCTCGCTTACAATAAAGCCCAGCAGCTTACCGGATCGCACCCCGAACGTACATTTGTTGGGGTTCAGCTTCAATTGGTACTTCCTCAGACGCTTGAACAACTTCAGCAGATTCACCAGGTGATCTTCCTCTGTAAGGGACTTGGCAATCATGTCATCCACATAACACTCGATTTCCTTATGGATCATATCGTGGAATAATGTCACCATAGCCCGTTGATATGTTGCACCAGCATTCTTTAGTCCGAATGGCATCACCTTGTAACAGAACGTGCCCCAAGGTGTGATAAATGTTGTCTTCTCCATGTCTTCAGGTGACATCTTGATCTGATTATATCCTGAAAATCCGTCCATGAAGGAGAATACCGAGAACTGAGCCGTGTTATCCACCAATACATCAATGTGAGGTAATGGGAAGTCATCTTTTGGGCTGGCTCTATTCAGATCCCGGTAATCAACACACATTCTTACTTTGCCATCTTTCTTAGGCACAGGCACTATATTAGCAACCCACGGCGGATAGCTAGTCACAGCAAGGAACCCGGCGTCCCATTACTTTTGTACCTCTTCCTTGATTTTCATAGCCATGTCTGGGCGAGTACGGCGCAACTTCTGTTTAACTGGTGGGCATTCTTCCCTCAAAGGCAGCTTATGCACAACAATGTCGGTATCCAACCCTGGCATATCTTGATACGACCAAGCAAACACATCAACATACTCTTGAAGCAGATCTATCAGTTGTCTCTTCACTGAGTCTTGCAGGCAGGCCCCGATTTTTACTTCTTTCACGTCTTCATCTGTACCAAGATTGATCACTTCGACTTCCTCCTGATGAGGGATAATAACCTTTTCCTCTTGTCTCAACAACCTGGCTAGCTCTTCAGGAAGCTCATATTCTTCATCAACCCCTTCATCAGCTTGATTGATTGGATTGTCAAAGTCATACGATGTCATAGCCGTGCTATTGTCGGTGCTGTCTGGAAGGCACTCTCTGCAAGGGTTAAGTTTGTTCATTTTAGTGATTGATTTTAATCTTGCTTTAGAAAAAAGTGAAATGAAGTTATCATTTTGAAAACACCGCCATTTATTTTTGTACAAAAAGAAAAATGGAAAAACAGTGAACAAAAAGAAAAAAGACTCGTTTGCAAAAAGATGTCTGATATTTCATTAATTTAATCTTGTTTGCACAAAAGTACAGATGGCCCTGATTACAAAATGAGTCTTGTCATCTTGGGCAAGATGCAAGACTTTAATGCATGCTATGAAAATACAGGAAATAATAATTACTCTGCATGAGTAACTCTTATAATTTCCTGGGAAGACCAGTTCGAGACACTGCTCCCCGGGATCTTTGGACGAATCCAATTCTCCAGATTGCGCTCCTCTTCCAGCTCGTCTTCCAGACAGTTGATAGCATCGGGGGTAAGCATCCCCCCACTGACAAAACCAGGCTCTCCAGCAGCCCTTGCTTGATGTTGAGTTGGTTTGTAACCCAACCCAAACTTGTCCTTCTTCTCCTCCACAGCTAAAACCTTGCCCCAGCCTAGGGCAGTTCCTTCTTCAACAACCTTCCGGGCTTGTTGGTATGATGACATTGGAGTACCAGATACAGCAGATGCTTCATTCACATTCAAAGCTTCAAACCCCTGGCTCATTGTTTCATGGATCTCCCCATCCATTTCAATGTACTTATAGGTTGCCAGGTGGCTGACAAAAATGTCCTCCTCTCCACAGATTGTGACAACTTGGCCTTCCCACTCAAATTTTAACTTTTGGTGAAGGGTAGACGTTATTGCGCCGGCGGCGTGAATCCAGGGCCTACCCAACAAACAGCTGTAGGCGGGCTGAATGTCCATCACATAAAAGATAGTTTTAAAGGTCTGTGGGCCAATTGTCACGGGTAGCTCAATCTCTCCCAGAACCGATCTCTTAGAACCATCAAAGGCTCTTACCACCAGGTTGCTGGGTCTCAATGCCAATCCATCATATTCTAACTTCACCAGAGCCTTCTTTGGTAAGACATTCAGGGATGAACCTGTGTCTACCAGCACATGAGAAAGGACAGCTCCTTTGCATTCCATGGTTATGTGCAAGGCTTTGTTGTGGTTGCGGCCATCCGCTGTCAAGTCAGAATTGGTAAACCCTAGCCCATTGCTAGCAGTAACATTTCCAACCACGGTTTCCAACTGGTTGACAGTAATCTCTTCAGGCACGTAAGCTGCGTGCAAGACCTTGAGTAGTGCATTCCGATGGGCTTCGGAGCACATGAGCAGTGAGAGGATATAGATTTTGGATGGCGTCTGGTGAAGTTGATCCACAATTTTGTAATCACTCTTTTTGATGATTCTCATAAACTCATCAACTTCTTGATCAAATGGAGTCTTCGAGGTTTCTTTGGCAGCTGGATCTTCCTGCACCGGGCCTTTTCCCTTTGCCTTGGCAGCAGCTTCTGCTTCGGCAGTAGGTCTTTGAACTTGTGAAGCAAAGAGACGTCCGCTTCGAGTGAAGCCTCCGCCTCCCCCCACATTATCTACTTGTGGTGCAGGTGTTGACGCTTCAAGAGTGATTCTTTTTCCTTCGCAGTACACGTCAGAGCCATAGTGCCAAGGAATGGCCCTATTGCTTTCATATGGTACTGGTCCAGGCACCGTGACAGTGACTGGACTGATTGCTGCTGCTGAAGGGACTGTGATTGTTTGTGGATCATAAAAGATTGTAGCTGGTGCTCTGGCGGGAGCAGCACCTTCTGAATGGTAGGCGGAATTATTTTCAGGATCGTAGAATATGGTAACAGTGGAGACATCTTCGTGATTGATTGCTGGTGTTGTAGGAGGTATCGTTGGAAGGACCATTGCGGTTGTTGATGGAGATTCGAAATGGAATGAAGCTGAAGTTGTAGCAGGAGAAACTGTTGAAAACTGATCATTTGGAAGGACAGGCGAAGTACTTGTTGATGGTGCTGATGAATTGTCGGGAACAATAGTTGCTGCAGTTGTAGGAGGGTCTGAAACCGTTGTTGATGAAGTTGCCGGATTTGTCGGAAATGATGTAGTGATCTGTAGCAGGCCACTCTGAATAAGGCTGTCAATGCCATTCCTCAGGTCCTCACACCCATTCCATGAAATATTGCAATAGGGACACCCTAGTTCACACCCCGGAAATATTTGGTTTTCGCGGAGTTGAGCTTTGATTTCTACCAATGGTGTCCTGATCTGATCCACACTGGTTATTAAATAAGACGGTCTGTCTTCTTCAATAGCGTTAATTCGAGGACCACCATGGTTTGGCATTGGGTTTTTATTGACATTGGGCGGCGGTGCAAAATTCAGAGCCTTGGAGTATACCAAGTCTTGTACCTTCATATGCAGAGCCCTGCATTTTTCTGTACTGTGACCAGGTGCGTTTGAGTGAAAAGCACACCTAGCATTGGAGTCATAGTTTCTTGGTAGACTGTTGGGATCCGGAGGTGCCAACGTTCTTAGCTCAACTAGGTTGAGTTTCAGAAGTTGTGGCAGCAAGGCAGCATACGGCATTGGGATCGGGTCGATCACTCTGTTAGCTTGGGATGGCCTCTGTTGGAATGGCCTCTGTTGATTGTTGTTGTTGGAGTTGTTGTTGTTGTAGTTTCTTGGAGGATATTGATTCTGCTGATACTGAGGTTGTTGTTGGAAGTTTTGTTGCGGAGGTTGATAGACTGGCTGAGGATGAGCTGGAGCAGGGATGGTGACTGCTGCTATGGACCTCTGAGCATATTGGGGCCTACCCCTGTTTGAATGGATGGCATTGGTCTCGCCAGTTCTTCTTGGGCCTGCAAAAGGCTTCCTTGTACTACTGGACGAGCTTGCACCGTTGTCTGAGATCTTTCCCATTTTTAACAAGCTTTCAATTCTCTCCCCGGCTATGACAACATCTGCAAAGCTAGTGGAAGAGAAAGCTGCCAACCTGTCAATATATGTTCCCTGAAGGGTGTTCATGAACATATCTGCCATTTCTCGCTCAGACATAGGTGGTTGAACAGCAGCAGCCAGCTGCCTCCACCTTTGGGCGTATTCTCGGAAACTCTCCCTCGAAGACTGTGACATTCCCATCAGGAGAGTCCTGTTGGGTGCCATGTCTAGATTGTATTGATACTGTCTAATGAAGGCCTCTGCCAGGTCCTTCCAGCATCTCACAGTTGCCCTTGTCAAATGGGAATACCACTCCCTCGAAGCTCCAGTCAAGCTATCTTCAAAATAGAACATCCACAATTTCTCATCCATTGTATAGGCCTTCAGCCTTCCCAGAAATGATTGTAGATGAGTCCGGGGGCATGAAGTCCCATTATACTTTTCGAAACAAGGAGGCTTGAACTTATGGGGGATCCTGACCCCGTCTACCAAACCCATGTCCATAACGTCGAAACCCAAAGAATTTTGAGACTCTAAGGACCTCAACTTCTCAGCTATTTCTTCCAACCGTCTATCATAAGTTTCCTCTCCAGCACCCATTACTGTGAACTGGTCTTCTTGAGGGTCTTCTTGAAGTACCCTGGCTGCAGTGGCTGTCCCTTGAACATTTGCAGGAATGTTAATCTCAGGATGTAGATGTGGGCCAAACACAGGAGGGTTAACATGGGGTTGCACCCGTTCATTGTTACTTGTGCCAGCAGTTCCCACATGGGGCTCATCTTGATTCCTCCCTTCTACCAAAGCTCTGAGCCTCTCCTGGCTTTGAGCTAAATTGTTCATCACTTCCATGAATTGTGTTATCTGCGTTCTCATCTCCAACCTTTCGTTGGCCATCTGGTTTCTGACCTCCGTAAGGTCCTGCTGCATCTGATCCATCTGAATTCCCGGAAGGTTGTTTCTAGTTGGGTACCTGTGTGGCCTGTTGAGGGGAAATACCCGGCGGCGAGCAATAATTCCTGAGATTCACAACAGAGGTTAGTAACAACAAAACAAAAACCTACAAAACAAACAAAAGGGTTAGTATGCAATGCAGTTATGCTTATTTGCTCTCAAGGTATCCGGTTTGGTCTTCAGTTTTGACCCTTCCAGACCCTTGAAGATGTTGCTGTTGAAGTTGCTTTCGAAATGAACTTGGATGGAACAAACTAACAAATATATTACATAAGATGAAATAATACAACTTGTTCATTTTACAACACCAGCCCTCTAAGGGGTCAAAATACATCACAAAAAACAAAAGTACATGGAATAGGAATAACAACAAGCAAATGATTAAACTCCAAGGCCAAACTCATCCTCACGAACTTCCTTAAGAAGTGCTTCGGTCACAGGATCAGCCGGCCGCTCCGTAAGATTTCTGATGAGAAGGTTTCTTGTTGCAACAGCTGCAGTCAATTTCTTGTTCTGACTTTGGTCCTTAGACCTCTTCACTCCAGCTCTGATTTCTAGCTCTGATATTTCCTTCTGGGCTACTGCCAGGGCTTCTTCCATTTGTTCCATCTTGTCCTGAACTCTCTTGTCTTCTAGAGTACGGGCCTCAGTGATCCGGACCCACCTGGCCTGATTCTCTTTCAAATACAAGTCTGTCCTTGCTCTCTGGAACTGGGCTTCTTTACAAGCATTCTTCAGAATCTGCTCACCAGCTTTAGACTTGTTGATATAATCTCCAGACTTCTCAATTTTAGTCAAGTGTTCCACCCTCAACTTCTCCAGTCTCTCAATCTCCCTCACACCTTCACTCCTCTCCCTGAGGGTCTTCTGCAAAGCCTGGGTTAGCTTCTCATTTCTTTCCTTCAAGCTCTCAAACTCCTCCAGACTGATAGTGGCAGGGGGTGGTGCTGAAGATGACTCAGGCATGTCTTCTATGGTGAAGGGCATTCCAGAGAATTGGGCCCTGGCATGGGACCACTCATAATATTGGACTGATGCCACATTATTGCACTTCCCCAGAGTGGTGATTCCCTTGGTTTGAACATGATCCCAGGCCCAGGCAGCCTGCCTGACAACAGTCAAACTGATCTTGTTCTCACAATAGAGAGTCTCCACTAAGTCCTGTGCCTTAGGAGTGTGGACCAGTGCATAGCCTAATTGCCTCCTGAACAGCAGAGGGTTGTAATTGATACTCCCCTTGACCCCTATTAAAGGCACATTAGGAAAGTGCCCACAGCTTGTAATGATATCTCTGCCCTTGGTGCTTTGAGTACACCATCTGATGTCTGCTGAAGTGAGAGTAGTGAGCCTCTTAGCCCAGTTGCTTTGCTGATGAGGATTTAGGAATGCATCTGTCCTGGGTAGATGCTTAAGAAGCCAAGCATGGAATAATGGAGCACAACACCTCACTAGCCTTCCCCTCTGCTTCTCATTCTTCTGGTGCACTGAGTAATAGAGATCACCCAGCAAAGTTGGCACTGGGTTCTTCAGGATGAACAAATGGATTGCATTTTTGCTAATGAATCGAGGCTCATCTGCAAACAACACAATTCCATATACACTTAAGGCCAACAGAGCACAAACAGCTTTCCACTCCCCCAGGGAAGCCTTCAGACTAGCTTGAGAAATTAGGAAGTCCAGATGGAAACCAGGGATCCCAGCTTTAGAGGTCATATGTTGCTCAATCAAAGTAGGTTCCAGGTGCAAAGCTTTTGCTACCTCTCCATTGCTGGGAGAGATCATTTCAGGGTTGAAAGGGATTTCCCTCTTGATAGGCAGGCCAACCAATGATGAGTATTCTTCCAACAGAGGCCCCAACTGAAAGTCTTGAAAGGTGAAACATCTCAATGGAGGGTCATAAAACTGAATGCAGGTGTGGATCAAACTCCTCTGAGATAGGTCCAGATCCATGACCAAGTCAAGTATATCCCCATAATGCTCCCTGAACAAAGGTATGTGCTCTGGAGTGATCAGGGTTTGGATCCTCCTGATGTCTGATAAGTCTGGTTGGAAGAAATGATAAGTGATGTTGCTTTTCTTTGGAGCCATGATGCTGAAAACTGAGTAGAATAAGTGCTGATGAAGATGCTGAGGAGTGAGCCACTGGCTGGCTAGTGCAAGTAACTGAAGTATATGGCTGACAAGTTGAAGCAAGTACTGGTGGAGATAGGTCAGTACTACAGATGGGGTCAAAACCAAAACCAGATGAAAATGGATACCCTGAAACACAAATAAGCACATGTTAATATGATGCAATGAGTATGTATGCAAATGAAATGCAAGGGTTTGTGACTGAGCCGGATCTGACTAACTGCCTTGGTATAGATCCATGTGTGTCTAAGAATTCCAGATGGAGGTCTATAAATCCAGTAACCAAGGTGGGGGACTCAAATAAAGAGCCACAAGTCCAGGGTTTAGAATCACAAGAACTATCCAACATGGAGCATTCTTAACAAAGTCAAAGTAACAGGGTATTCTGAGGTCAAGGTACCTGCAAACCTGTAAACAGCCCAACCCCCTCACAGGTGGTGATCTAGAACAAGGATCCTCAGACTTGGATCAGTTATGAGAAGTGTAAACACTTCTAACCCGGAGGTACAGTGTTTACAATAACCATAACAATTCCTCCTCTAATTCACCTCAGTTTCTGAAGGTCAATACTAAAAGGTCATCCAGACTTAGCAGGCTTCCCAGATAGCCCTAGCATTGCAGGAAATCTGCAACACAGAGTTCTCAAGAAGAAACCCATATCTGAACCGTGTTTCATATTCCCGCACCAGACCGAAATGGAATGGGAAAGAATATGATTCACTCTAGCCTAGGTGTCACTCAGGTCCCAGGTGTAGGACCTTAACTCTCAATAAATCACCCACCCATCAAGGCAAACAACAGATCCAGCCAGCAACAATGACAGTATGATATATGAGAAAACTGTAAAGAAAGCAATAAATAAAGCTGTACGGAAAGCAGAAATAAATACAAATATACAAACACAAATAAGCACATAACACCCCAGTAAACACAAATCAATCAAGCGCTAGGAGGAACCCACAAAAAGAACCAGAAGCCCTGGTTGCAGTATAAGATTCCCCAGCAGAGTCGCCAAGCTGTCGCTCCCGACAAATGAAAAGGGTTCATATGAGGGTACAGACGCGAACGGTCGGCGAGAGGGACAATGAGAACACACAGCCGTGAACTCACTGGAGAATGAATAGAGTCGCCAGCTAGGCATTTTTATCCCGGAGGAAAGGCAATGCTGCATAGACCTAGAAAGAGATGGATAAGACGGTTTGCGAACCAGAGAGACTGAGAAAGGGGGTTGGTTACAACCTGGGAAGGTATTAGCACCCAGATTGTCCGTCGTACTCGACGGGATCCACGCTTAAAAGATTTGTGTTTTAAAGGGGTAGTGTCAGTGCAATTTGTGTATACAATAGCTGGGAAAGATGTACAGGTGTCAGTGTAAGAGGAGTGTAAAGTGTAATATATACAGTGTCAGTGTAGGGAAAGAGTATGCTCATGATCATGAGGCTAAGAGAATGATTCTGGAAGGAGGGGGGAATGTACAGAGACTTTTGTTCGATAACTGTTAAGTTATGCCTACGTATCCTCTCGTGCAATGAGGAAGTCAGAACACCGTAGTTCGACCCAAAGAGACTGAAAGATGAAATGACTTGTGAACTGCTTGCTTGTCTATGCTCAAGTGTATGACCTGTCTGGCTCAGGTGCTAACTGTCTTGCATTAGACGGAAGAAGCAAGTTCTCGTTTGTGAGTGAAGATGATGAGAAAAGAATCCCGGAGGAGACGATTATTGTTTGTTTTTGAGTTTTCAGTCTTTTATTGCTTTTGAGAATTTGTCATAAGTTAATGAGCTTAAGCCTAAACCAATGGATTTAGTAAACTCATCACATCTTCCCTCTGATTAGGGGTAATGAGAATTACCTTAAGTGTGAAGTCAGATTCTCACACTTAACCACCTTTGGTGTAGGATTAAGATCATTAACCTACTTGTGATTATTTAGATGTTTTTGGTTTTTTTGTTTAGTGTTGAGTAATGAGGTTAAGCCATAATCAAGGATTAAACAGACTCATTACACCATCCTAAAAGAAGGATGATAGATGAGAATGTTTAAGTTGAGGAAAGCTCCTCAACTTAATCCATGATTAGGGATTAAACTCATGACAAAACAAGCCTTTGATTAAGTGGATTTTATTTAATGATATGATGATGAAATGATTTTTATTGTTTGTAAGACAACTTGAGGGGGACTTGTCCATTAACACTAGGGTTAGTCCTTCTTAACCACTTAAGGAAGAATTAGAACCCTAATGCAAGGCCCAAGTTACAAGTGTGATGTCTTGATGATTATTAAGTGGATTGATTAAGAGATTTAAACACCTTAAGGGTTCAAGACTTAGGATTAAAGTTATACACTCCATCCTAAGAGAAGGATGCAGGCATAAGCTTAATCACAAAGCCTTAAAGCCTTTAGGGTTTAGTCCCTGATTATGAGATGAGAAGAGAAGACTCAAAGAGAGACACAAAGGTAAAACTAATGGGGGAGACTAATCAAAACCCTAATTCATTATCATGCTTGGTTGTTCCTAAGGTTTGTGAGGTTTGCAAGAACAATCTTCAGAGGAGCCACCAGGAAGCAGATGAATAAGATCAAGAGAAGCAAAGTGACTTGCTTCATTCAAGAAGTCAAGTCACTTGAAGAGAGAAAGTGGGAGGAAGAAGAATGAGCAAGCTCAAACTCAAACACATATAAGAATGCAGCAATGGATGCAAGAGAGATGAAAAGAAAAGTTATGAGAAGTGAAGGCAAATTCACTTCTCAAGTTTACTTACCACCTGAAATGTTAGAAAGAAATGCAATGCAATGCTAAATGAAATGAAATGAAATGATGCTAGACCAAACCAGAAGCATGTTGATGATGAAAATGATGCTATGAGGTGCTGCAAACATGAGGCAAGGCATGGAGATGTTCATACAAGATCATGAATGCAAATGATGCAAGCTAAGGAGCATGAACAAGCATGGAAAGTTATGAATCATACAAGACAAATGACATGGCAAATATGTAATGCAATGATCAAACATGCTTTCTATATGTCTTAAGATGTCAAATGGATCACAAGAATGCACAAAATGCAAAGGCAAGTCAAGTTATGCAAGGAAATGCAAGAAGGATGCAAAAGAAAGCCCAAATTAGGGTTCATGGATCAAACATCAAACAAAAACCCAAAACAGAAGCAAACCCTAAGATAAAAAAATGGAAAATGGCACACAAGGAAACCCTAAACCTATAATAAACCACTGCCCAAAGGGGAGCTCTCAACTCTCAACCAATCTCAAGATATGATTTTTCTAAGTTATTAGGGTTTTTTAGGGTTCTTAACAAAAGAAATGCCAAACAAATTGAAAATGAGGAAACAAATCAAGGCCATTTTATCCTAGAAACTACATGCTAAATAGAGAACAATGCAAGAAGAATCAATGTCCAACTCTTCTCCAATAGGCAGAAATGAATTTTTGAATCCATGATCAAAATAATGCATAAAAAATGATTTAATTCAATGAAAAATTCTTAAAATGCATCAAGATCAAAAAAGAAATTTGGTTTGAAGGTTGGACAATGTTTCTAAATGTCTTAGAACATTTCATGAATTTTTTGGTGATTTTTAAATACCTAAAAGTATTTTTAATTAATTAATTTCCATTAATCAATTAAAAATAATCTCTTAAATATTTAAAAATACTTTTTTAATGATAAAAAATAAAATAAAAATATTTTTGGGTCTTAAAAATTAATAAAACTCTTAGGAAAAAGTTTCATAATTTTTAAGACATTTTTGCTATTTTAAAATAATTATGCAAGTTAATTGAAAATAAAATGAAATTAAAATAAAATAAAATGAAGTAATCAGGAAGGACGGCTGAGATTGATTCTGAGTTTGAAAATGTTGACTGGCGCGTGAATGAAGGGTGTGGATTGCACCTGACTTAATTAATTTAATTACGAATTAATTAAAGCTAATGAGAGAGATTAGGGCAAATGAAATGATCTGGGCCATCCAAAAGAGAGGGAAGTCAACAGGTCAACGCACATCCATGGCTCAAATTCAAACTAGAGTTAATGACCTGAGATTAGGGTTTAATGACTCAGGTGGCCGGAGAAGACTTCCGGTCGTCTTCTCCGGCCAGCACCTCACCGGGAAACTCACCAACTCCCTCAAAACGTAACAAAAACAAAATCTATGAATTGGGAAATGATCTCCAACCTCTCACGAATCAAACCCCTCTCTCAAAACAAATTTATATTTCCTAAATAAGCTGAATCGAAGGAAACAAGTTCTAGGGCACGCAAGCTTCAGAGACAAATTAAATACTCAAAACAAAGTCATTTCAAAAACTAAGAACATCAGGATGATCAGTGAATCACATAGAACAAGTTTGTAACAAGAAAAATGATTTCTGGAAAAATTAATTTCGAGCTACCTGAGATTTGGAGCTTTCAACTTGAGGACTTTCTGGCCACTTCTCCTTGTGCAATCCACTCCACTTGGTCCACAGAAGATGCTTGAATGCTCAAAAGAAGTTTGTGTTGGCTGGATAGTGAGTTTCGAAAGCTTCTGCTCAAGCTTGATCAGAAATGGCAATGGAGTTTCTGGAGGTTTCAGGCCATTGTGAATGATGGTTTGTGATCCTGAGGATGAATGGAGAAGGTCTGGAGTGTTTGTTGGTGTGTTTGTGGTTTGTGGAAGGAGATTCGATTGAAACTGCAAAATGAAGTGAGAAATGGCAGTGAGATGTTCAGGCTGTTTCAGGCTTGTGTTCTTGGTGCTGGGTGGTCTATGGAGCAAGGTGAGTTGAATGGTGAAAATGGTTGAAGTGTTTGCAGGCTGTGTAGGCAGATTCGAAGCAAGATGCAAATGGGAGTGTTTTTGTGTATGTGATGAATGAGAGAGCTTCAGCCTTGCCTTGTACATGAAATGGCTTGCAAATTGTCCACATAACTCTCTCTCATTGGTCAGTTGATTGGACATGTGCTTTATTGATTGGTAAGTTGCCTTTTGCAAAAAGTCAAAAATTGTGTAAGAGAGGTATGGTGAAGTGCTAGCTTGGTACAAAGCCTAGGGGCTGCGCAGCATGGTGTGTGTATGAAGCTAGCTTGGTTCAGCAGCCAATGCCTCAAGTTGGTGAGATGTGATCATGAGTTTTGCAACTTGTGGCCTTTTTGAAATCTCATGAAAAATGCCTTGTTACATGAACTAAACACATGTGATCTTTGGTTCAAATCTTATTTTGGGCCTTAGAGAATGTTTATGTGCTGGTTTGAAATGAATTAGAAGTTGCAATTTGACTTAGCACATGATTTTGCAATTTTCACACTTGGTGCATATCTTGAAAATAAGTGATTTTTGCCAACTTTGCATTGCCATAACTTTTGATCCAAGAAGAGTTTGATCATGTTCTTGTACTTTTTGAAAAGGGAAAGATGAGATCTACAACTTTCATGACCAAAGTTTTTCCATTTGAAGCATTTTTGGATCAAGAATCATGGCTTGAAAAATGACCTAAAATGATGCATCCTTGAAAAGTCAACTATGCCCAAAAAGTCAACATTTGCAAAAACCCTAAATTCTTGATTTTTAAGAACTTCAAACTTCTTATATGATCAAATAAAGATCATATACACTCAAAATGATGAAGATCAACCATTGGTTGGGTCATTGGGGGCCTCAGATGCCCTGATTTTACACTGACTTGTCTGAAAAGTCAACCCTTGATCAGATGACTTCCCCATGGAATTTCTTCATGAAAATTGATATACACACTCCCTATACCATATAGAGATCAATGGAAACAAGAATGACCAAAAATTTTGGGGTTATGGCCTCTGAAACCAAAACCCTAATTTTAGGTCAACTGTGCAGTTCATCCTGGCTCTGCATCCACTCAAACCCTAGTTCTTGTGATTCCTCTGCATTTTTGACTTTGAGGGGAGGGAATATGACATAAGAACACACATGGACCCCTTTGAGTTGATTAGTGGCCTTTGGAATGGCTCAAGATGCTTTGGGATTGCTCAGATCACAAACCCTAAGTGCAGATGCCTTAGAAACTATCCAGTGAATCAAAAATGAGATGTGAGATGATATGTTTGTGTTTATGCATATGAGATGATCACAAGCCATGGTGTGAATGGGTGAGGGCAAATTTGGGGTGTTTACAGGGTGTACCTTTTTTTTATATATATATCCCTAATTTTTGCCCAAACCCTTTTGGTTTGCTGGGATGCCCTTATTTTTTCCTAGGCCAGTCATCCTAGCGGGTCTCTTTTTATGCGTAGTATTTTTTAACTATGTCTGCGTTTACGGGTTGTGGGAAGTATTCACCATCCATAATAGTAAGCATCATGGCACCTCCTGAGAATACCCTTTTGACCACAAATGGACCTTCATAAGTAGGAGTCCACTTGCCCCTAGGATCACCCCGTGGTAGCATGATACGCTTGATTACCAAGTCACCAGCCTGATATACCTTTGGCTTAACCTTCTTATTGAAAGCCTTGATCATCCGTTTATGGTACATCTGACCATGACAAACAGCTGCCAGCCTTTTCTCATCAATCAAATTTATCTGGTCAAGTCGCGTCTGAATCCACTCATCCTCATCCAAGCCTGCATCTTTCATGATTCTTAAGGAGGGGATCTGAACTTCAATGGGCAGAACTGCTTCCATACCGTAGACTAAGGAAAATGGGGTTGCCCCTGTTGAAGTGCGTATTGTAGTACGATAACCATGAAGAGCAAATGGTAACATCTCGTGCCAATCTTTATAAGTAACAGTCATCTTTTGTAGAATCTTCTTAATGTTCTTATTAGCAGCCTCTACTGCCTCATTCATCTTTGGACGATACGGAGAAGAGTTGTGATGCTTAATCTTGAATTGCATGCAGAGATCAGTAATCATGGTGTTGTTTAGATTAGAGCCATTGTCTGTGATAATCCTTTCAGGGATGCCATACCTGCATATGAGATTATTCTTAATGAATCGAGCCACCACATTCTTAGTAACAGATGCAAATGAAGTTGCTTCCACCCACTTAGTAAAGTAATCAATAGCAACCAGGATGAAACGATGTCCATTAGAAGCAGTAGGTTTGATCTCACCAATCATATCAATGCCCCACATGGCAAAAGGCCAAGGAGCAGTCAACACATTCAATGGAGCTGGAGGTATATGTACTTTATCAGCATAGATTTGACACTTGTGACATGTTCTGGAATATTGATAGCAGTCAGCTTCCATGGTAGACCAATAGTAACCTGATCTCAATATCTTCTTTGCCATAGTATGACCACTAGAATGAGTGTCAAAGATCTTATCATGCATATCTTCCATAATCTCTGTTGCTTCCTTCCTATCCACACAACGAAGCAAATTTGAATCATGATTGCGCTTGTACAAAATTCCATTACTCAAGAAGAACTTAGCAGAAAACCTCCTCAGAAACTTCTTATCTTTGACAGATGCCCCTTCAGGGAACTCCTGAGCTTCAAGATACCTTTTTACTTCATAGAACCAAGGCTTCCCCTCTGCTTCTTCAGTGTCAATCTCATTGCAGTATGCAGGCTTCTCAAATCTATCAATAGTAATCTTGGGAGCTTCATCATCCCAACTAATCTCAAACATAGATGCCATGGTGGCTAGTGCATCTGCCAACTAATTCTCTCCTCGTGAAATGTGTCCAAAAGTAATCTCTTCAAAATGTGGGATCAAAGACAGCACATGCTCTCTGTAGGGAATAAGATTTTCATGCTTGGTATCTCAATCTCCTTTAATCTGACTTACTACCAGGGCTGAATCTCCATATACGTCCAGGAACCGAATCTTCATATCAATGGCAGCTTTGATACCCAGGATACATGCCTCATACTCAGCCATGTTATTGGTACAATAGAAACAAAGCCTTGCAGTAATTGGGGTATGAAAACCTTCAGGGGAAATGATCACAACACCAACACCATTACCGAGTGCATTAAAAGCTCCATCAAAAACCATAGTCCATCGGGATCCTTGTTCAGGTCCATCATATTGTCCAGGTTCTTTGGTAATAATCATAATGTCTTTGTCAGGGAACTCAAAACTCATTGATTGATAATCATCCACTGCTTGATGAGCCAAATGATCAGCTACAACACTTCCTTTAATGGCCTTCTGAGTGGTGTACTGTATATCATATTCTGTTAAGATCATTTGCCATCTCGCTATTCGTCCGGAGAGAGCAGGTTTCTCGAATATGTACTTGATTGGATCCATATTTGAAATCAACAAGGTAGTATGAGTCAACATATACTGTCTTAGTCGGCGAGCAGCCCATGCCAAAGCGCAACAAGTTTTCTCGAGCAGTGAGTATCTTGTTTCACAGTCGGTAAACTTTTTGCTAAGGTAATAGATTGCCTGCTCTTTTCGACCAGACTCATCATGTTGCCCCAATACACACCCCATTGAATTGTCCAACACTGTTAAGTACATAATCAAAGGTCTTCCATCAACTGGTGGCATCAAAATTGGAGGTTCTAGAAGATATCTCTTGATTTCATCAAAGGCAGTCTGGCATACATCATTCCACTCCATTACCTGATCTTTCTTCAACAACTTGAAGATTGGCTCACAGGTAGCAGTTAATTGGGAAATAAATCTTGCAATGTAATTCAATCGTCCCAAGAAACCTCTAACTTCCTTCTCAGTACGGGGAGTTGGCATCTCTTGTATAGCTTTCACTTTTGCGGGGTCTACTTCAATAACTTTTCCACTGACAATGAAACCCAAGAGTTTACCAGACCTCACTCCAAAAGTACACTTGTTTGGGTTCAATCTCAACTTGTATTTCTTCAACCTCTCAAACAACTTATGCAGATGATCAAGGTGTTGCTCTTCATTCTGGGACCTGGCTATCATATCATCCACATATACCTCTATCTCATGATGTATCATATCATGAAACAAAGCCACCATAGCACGCTGATATGTTGCCCCTGCATTCTTCAAACCAAATGGCATCACCTTATAGCAAAAAGTGCCCCACTGTGTAACAAATGTTGTCTTCTCCATATCTTCAGGTGCCATCTTGATCTGATTGTAACCAGAGAAATCATCCATAAAAGAGAATACCTTATGCTGAGCAGTGTTGTCTACCAGAACATCAATATGAGGAAGTGGAAAGTCATCTTTGGGGCTGGCCTTGTTCAAATCCCTGTAGTCTACACACATACATACCTTACCATCTTTCTTAGGTACCGGTACCACATTTGCAACCCACTGAGGATAAGAAGTCACAGCTAAGAACCCTGCATCAAACTGTTTCATCACCTCTGCTTTAATCTTTTCTGACATTTCAGGACGCATGCGACGAACCTTCTGCTTCTTTGGACGACAATCTTCTTTTACTGGTAAACGGTGAACCACAATATCTGTATCCAACCCTGGCATATCTTCATAGGACCAAGCAAAGATTTCCACATAATCACGTAACATCTGAATTAATCTGCTCTTAACACCATCTTCTAATTCAGCCCCTATCTTGACCTCTTTCCTGTTTTCCTCAGTTCCCAGATTCACAACTTCGATTGGCTCTTCATGTGGCTGTATAGCTTTCTCTTCTTGTTGTAACAACCTAGCAAGCTCTACAGGTACCTCACAATCTTCCTCCTTTCCATCTTCAGCTTGATAGATCGGATTCTCGAAATTATAATTGGCAATAGTAGAACTGTTATCAACAGGATCCAGAGTGGGTGAGGATCTGCATTTTAGTGATGTGGGTGTGTGTAAGAACACATAGCTGATAAAACAAAAAAAAAACAAAAAAAAAAGAAAGACAAGGAGCACAATATTTACGAAAACGAAACGTCCATTGATTTTTATTGAATGAAGTATGCAAATGAAATGGCATCCCGAAACAAGCATGCCACTGTGCCCTGGGTAAGACACAAGGCTTAGAAGTTTAATTGTTCAAAATTACAAACTTAAAAATAACAACACAATAATAGTATTTACTCCTGACTAAAGGAGATAGGAATAACGTCTTCGGTCTTCCAGTTGTTGAGCCCATCACCCACAGTAGGAAAGATCCAATCCTCCAGGTTGTAGTCTTCATTACAATCACCCACAACATTGATTTGATCTTTCATGATCCCTTGATTGGTGATACGAACAGCACGAGCACGACGAACAGCCTTCTGAGACTCTGCAGTGAAACTCAAACCAAACTTGTCAGACTTGTAAGGAATGTCAGGAAGCTGACCCCAAATAGTACAACCACCTTCTTCAACCATAGCTCTAGCATCTTTGAGGGAAGCCATCGTAGGAGGTACTCTGGTAAACACAGGAACTCTTTTAACAACAATAGGAGCTTCAGTAGCAAGAACGACCCAAGGAACTACTTCAAATGTCTGACAAGGAGTCTCAACGTATTCACCTTCCACTTCAACATACTTAAATGTATTCACATTACTGATCATATATTCTTCCTCTCCATAAACAGTGACGATCTTTCCCTTCACTGGATATCTCAACTTCTGGTGTAGAGTGGAGGTCACAGCACCTGCCCCGTGGATCCAGGGGTGCCCAAGCAAATAAGAGTATGCAAGACGAATATCCATTACATAGAAGGTAGAATTGAAGACTTGAGAGCCTACTTTGATCGGGAGATCTATTTCTCCATGCACCACCCTTCTTGAACCATCAAAGGCCCTTACCACTATATTACTTGGTCTTAACACAACATCTTCAGGACTGAGCTTGTTCAGAACCTCTTTGGGAAGTAAATTCAGTGAAGAACCATTGTCTATCAACACATGAGACAAGGTAGTGCCCCTACATTCAATAGAGATATGTAAAGCTCTGTTATGGTTTCTTTTGGCGGGAGTCAAGTCAGCATCAGAAAAACCTAACCCATTATCATAAGTCAGATATGCAACACAATTTTCAAATTGATCCACAGAAATCTCATTTGGTACATGAGCAGTCTTCAAGAATTTGATCAAGGCTTTAGCATGAGCCTCAGAACACAGCAACAAAGACAACATGGAAATTTTGGAGGGAGTATGCCCCAACTGGTCAACAATATCATAATCACTCTTGCGAATGATCTTCAGCACTTCTTCCATCTGTTTAGAAAGATTCTCAGCAGGCGGTGCCTCAGCTTGTACAGGTTCTACCACAGGACCTTTGCCCCGAGCATCAGTACTTGGTTCAGAAGTGGAGGTAGTAGTTGGAGTAACTGTATTTTTTGAGGTAGCCGGAGGAGAGAAAATTCTTCCACTTCTGGTGATCTTACTAGATCCAGAAATATTATCAACATCAAGGTTATCATCAATAACAAGGGTATCAGTCAAAGGTTCCTGCTTAACACCATGGATATAAACATCAGAACCGTAATTCCAGGGTATAGCTTTATCAGAAGTATAAGGAATAGGACCAGGAGTGGTAATAATCATAGGAGGCACTCTAACTTCAGCAACAGTCTTCACCGGGACTTCAGCAGTAATCTTGATAGGACCTTTGGAAGTGATCTTGACAGGGCCTTTGTAGGTAATCTTCACTGGCACTTTATCAACCATATCCACATCTTCAACCTTTGCATCTCGAGTCAGATGTTCACACATACTTTCCACAGAAGGTGTCCTCTCAAACAATATAGTGTAATTGTCCATGAGGCGTTGAATACCATCTTTCAACTTCCAGCAACTATCAGGTTTGTAGGCATAATAAAAACAATCTTCATTACAACCTGGAAAGAATCCAGCCTGTACCAACTTCTTCTTGATAATAGATAATGGAGTAGTCACATCTGCTACTGAGAAAACATAGGAAACTTCATCAACAACATTAACAGTCTTCTCATGATTGGGCATGGGAGCAGTAATCACATTTGGAGTCCCAGGAGGGTCAAATTCAATCTCTCCAGCTTCAATCATA
Source organism: Lathyrus aphaca (assembly GCA_963966055.1). Classification (NCBI taxonomy): domain Eukaryota; kingdom Viridiplantae; phylum Streptophyta; class Magnoliopsida; order Fabales; family Fabaceae; genus Lathyrus; species Lathyrus aphaca. The sequence continues at coordinate 88,310,069 of OZ014521.1, read as the reverse complement.
TCTTGAATCTTGTTTTTCAATATCCAACAGTTGTTGGTATCATGTCCCAGACAATTAGAATGATAGGCACATCGTGCATTAGGATTGTACCGAGGAGAGGAAGTATTAGGATTCTGTGGAGGGTCCTTCAAAGTAATGAGTTCCCCTTTCAACATGTGTTGCAAGGCTTGGGCCAATGACATGTTGATCTTGGTGAACTGTCTTCTAGGCTTCTGTTGATTGTTTTGTGGCAGCTCTGGTGCTGCAGGAGTAGGATTGGAAATGTGAACTGCTCCCACAGATTGGTGACTTCTGTTACGATTAGGTTGACCATACACAACATTAGACTCCTTCTTTCCACTAGGGGGCTTCTTTGCAGTGCTTGATGAAGAGGCACCCACCTGTATCTTACCACTTCTTATACCACTCTCCACACGTTCTCCAGTCATTATCAGCTCAGTAAAACCGGATGATGAGCTTCCAATGATGTGACTATAGAAAGGAGCATTCAACGTACTCATAAACATATCCACTAGCTCCCTGTCAGTCAGAGGAGGTTGAACTCTGCCAGCCAGGTCTCTCCATTTCTGGGCATACTCCTTGAAATTCTCTTTAGCACCCATAGACATGCTTTGGAGCTGCATGCGAGTTGGTGCTAAATCAGCATTATATTGGTATTGCCTATAGAAGGCCTCAGCAAGATCATTCCAATCACGAATATTAATGCTTTCCAATTGATAGTACCATTCCAATTGAGCTCCAGACAAGCTCTCTTGGAAGAAATGAATCCACAATTTCTTATCAGCAGTATGTGGTTGAATCCTCCGGACATAGGACCTTAAATGCAGCTTGGGACATGAGACACCATCATACACCACAAAAGCAAGAACCTTGAAACCAATAGGTATAACCACTCCAGATATTAAACTCATATCTTCAAAATCCAGCTTAGAAGATTTTTGTAACTCCATGGACTTCATCCTGTCTACCAGCATCTTGTACTTATCTTCATTAGGATCATGATAATAATTTGCTTCAGAATCAGAATCCCCCATAGTATCATGGAGACTGCCTCTCTCTATCTCAGAATTTTCAGACTCATAATCATCAACCTGTTCCTTCGTCTTGACAGGACCTCTGAACCTTCTTCCCAGATTAATAAGGCCTCCTGATCTTCTAGTCTTCTTATTCTTCTTAGCCAGCAGTGTCTTCAGCTCATCTTGTCCCTTGGACAAGTTCAGAATCAACTCTTGGAATTGTGCATTCTGAGCCTGGAGATCTTTGACAGTATGTTTAAGAGCCATTTCTGCTGAAATAAACAATGAGAAGATAAGATACCTGTATATAAGAAACCTGTGATGCAGTGATATGGCATGTAAATGCGTATGCAACGTTTTCAAGGACCGCATGATTTAAATTTGTTTAAACCATCAAAAAGTAAAATTTTATTAGTAATAAACTTGTTTGCCCCTTGGGCTTACAATAACAATGAAATAAATACAAAAAATGGGGTTTTAAGTCTCCCATGGATGTTTCCTCTTTATGTTGAGGTATGAGTTGAGATTCTGCTCCTCGTGAAGTTGTTTTGTTAGCTCCAGGATTCTTTCTTGACTTGCTTTGTAATGAGTCTCAAAAGTATCTCTTTGCTCCTTCAACTGGATCCAGGACCTCTGTAACTCTTCCATGTCAGTGGGCATGTCTGGATGAAGAATGATATAGGAAGTATCTCCTTGAGCAACAGGCTCCATGGTAACTGGCATGATGACAGGATATGGCATCATAAGAGTCTGAGCATGAGATCGCACCCATCTGAGATAAGGTTCCATAGGAATAGTGTACTTGGGTTCCAGAGTGTTGCTGTCAACCTTGTTCACTTTACCCCATGCTCGTATGAACCTTTGAAGGTAACCTTGAAGATCGTTGTCGTAATCGAACACAATACCCTGAATAAGCATGTCATGAGGACCATCACTCCGAGCATAACCAAACTGACGTAAAGCTAAAGAAAGGTTGTAAGTAATGCCCCCTCTTATGCCAAGGAGTGGCACATTAGGAAACTCCCCACAACGGTCAATGATAGTAACCTTCTCCATAGATCTAGAGCACCAATGAATATCTGAATGAGAGAGTGACATGATTCTTTTAGACCACCTGAACCCTTGTTCATTCTTCATCTCTGATCGAGGAAGGTGAGAAATAAACCACCTAGATAATAAAGGTATACAACACATCAGAGTTCCTCGTGCCTTCGTAGTACGGGTATGAAGAGAGTGTAAGATGTCTCCAAGTAATGTAGGCACTGGATTGCGAGTCAGAAATATGTTGATGGCATGTACGTCTATGAACTGGTCTGGATTGGGGAACAATACTAAGCCATAGATCAATAGGGTTAAGATCTCCTCAAAATCATCATAACTCATAGCTTTCAGGAACACTTGAGCTTTCTCCATCAATACCTTAGCAAAGATACCCTTAACTCCACTTCTTGTTTCCAGGACAATGTCTGATTTCTTCAGATGTAGGGTTGCAGCAATGACTTCAGGTTTAGGCTCTTTTTCTAAGCCTGTGAAGGGTTTCTGATCCAGGATAGGTATACCCAGAAGCTTGGTGAACTCTTCCATTGTAGGAACCAGCTGATAGTCGGGGAATGTGAAGCAATGATGTTTAGGGTCAAAAAACTGAAACAGGACACTCATCATGTCTTCATTGAACCCTGAAGTGACTAGATCCAGCAGGTGACCATGCCTCTTGAGGAACTGGGAGTTTTCAGAAACTTGAGAGACCAATTCCTTAAGCTTAGGAGGCATTCCTACAAAGTTGATCCAGATAGTATTCCTACGAGCGGAAGCCATGACCTGCAACAAAGAACAAAGATAAATCCCTTTGTCCTTGAAATGGTTAGTGAAAATGCTATGCTTATGATGCATGATGATGCTATGATGTTATGCTCAATCACAAACATGTGGCACACACAAACAAGTCACACAATAGCCCTAGGTTTGAAGGCTTGCATGAGGTTTAAAGGTAAGTACCCTCCCCTGAAGTTTAGATGGTTCATCCTGTCCTATAAAGTAACCAGGTTCTAAGGGATCTCAATATCATTGATCCTTCACAAGGGTGGTTGTTCAGTAGGCAACTTACTTGCCAACCAAAACCTTCCAAGTTTAGAATCTCAATGAGTGTAGCATCGAGTATCAACCAACTTCAGTCTTCACCAAAGCCAGTTATCTCACTACTTTCTAAAGGCCAAGATGGGATTACTAGGGTTCTAAAAGTCAGTTAGTGTATTGACAACATATGGCAGCCTCATATTATCCTCAACTTTACTTAAGGAACATAAGCACCAACCAAGAAGTCACGCTAACTATGGCCACCAGATCAACCATATCGGTATACGCCGTACAGTTTCCTTGGTCTATTGCCATTTACCTAAGGTACACTAGATCCGGGTTAGGATCTTTCACACATAAGAGCACCCAACAAGTAAATTAAAGCAAACAAAGCAAACAAGTTTAAAGTGATCTAATTCCTAAGGGTACCCCTCTTTTATTAAGTCCCCATCAGAGTCGCCAGTTCTGTAACACGGTGGGAGAACTGACTTTAGTTAAATGTTGCGGATAGCAAGAGTTGCCACCGACTTTTATTTTATCCAAAAGGAAAGGGCATAAAAGAACAAGAAAGACCTTAAAAAGATTTTGAGTTCGGGGGGTAGGTTATATAAAGGGAAGGTATTAGCATTAGCACCCTTTATATCCATGGTTATCCATGGGCTCTTAGTTACTTAGCTCACTTTAAACTGTTTTGAGAAAGGTGTAGTGTGTGATAAAAATTTTCTAAGTACTTTATAATGATCCTCGTATGGATGTATATAAAGACTTTGTTTTTTGAAAATTTATTTGAAATGTGAAGTGTAATGAAGTATTTTGAGGAAAAGTGAGCAAGTACTTAAGAGGAACTTACCCTATGTTAAATCTTTACTGTTCTTATATGTTCTTTCAACGGTAAGACTAGCCCTATTATTAAGGAATAGGTAGTCATTACCTTGGATTTTATAAGGGACATGTGAAGGGACATCTGAAGTTAGGCAACTGTAAGGTGTCTTAGCAATACGAAGGGACTTATCATCTTTTATTCGAAGGGACAAGATCATTTACTGTAGGCAACATCGAAGGGACTTGATCTTATAATCTTAAAGGGACTTGATGATATTAGTGAAGGGACTCTGCTTTAAGACACCTTACTTGACCTTATAGTTAGGAAACATGAGGAGTAACCTTAGAAAGTGCAAGATGGCGATCAAAGATCGACTTACGTGTGTGAGTGTTCATATTCATATATTTATCTTATTAAGTAAGTCATTCTAAATTAATTTTAAATCACAAACAGGTTATCACTCCCTATAGTTACTAACCATGGCAAAAATATTTATAAACAATAAAAACAATAATAAACTACAACTATTACAAGGCTTTCACAATTACATTATAATATAAATAATAAATATATATAATAAAGAAATTATAATTAAAATGGTTAGTAATAGAATAATTATAAGAAGAAGAGGTTAGCAAAAAATATATACAATTTAAGAGAATATTAAATAAGCAATTTTAAAGAATTTTTAAAAAGAAAATAAGATAATGAGAATAATAATAAACCATATAATAACTATTTACAAAACATGATTAATTATATATTAGAAAAATTAATTAAATTTAATATTTAAAATTAAACAAAAATTAGGGTTTGGAATTAGGGTTAATTTTACAATTAAGAAAAATCAGGATTAGGGTTTTGATTATTTAATATAAACTTAATTATAAAAAATATATACAATAATAATATAAACAAATTTTAAATTAAATATGAACTAAATTAAATTTTAGAAAATAAATTAGGGATTTTTTAGAACATATGAAGTTATATATATATATATATATATATATATATATATATATATATATATATATATATATATATATATATATATATTATTGTTTAAAAAATAATTTTCTTATATGAAATATATAATTTGGATTAATTATAAAACAAATAAATAAGAAAAATAATGAGAAAATGAATGAAAACAAAACTTACCTAGGGCAGGGATCGAACCCACGCCCTAGGTCCTGCCTCCCCTGGACTCACAATGCTACCACCAGGCCAAACGCGCGCATGTGAAAGTATGAGGGGTAGTAATCCTTATGTATCAAGCCTGAAAATAAATGAAATTTAAGCCAAAAAAATCACTGAGGACGGGTTCGAACACACGCCCTTTGCTTCATATGGGCGCGTATCAACCACTAGGCTGCTTGTCATCCTGTGAAACAAAATACAAACAATACAATAAATATAAAAATTAATTTTTGAAAATCTGAAGTGCGCGAAGATCTTCATCTTCAACCTTGGATTCGCAGATTTTCCTGCGAATTTAATTGCGACTTTTCTTGCGAATTTCCTTGCCAATGCAACCTGCGAATCATCAAACATCATACAAACAGTACAATTTCATCAAATTAATAATGCCAATGAATTCCTTATGACCTATATGATTCTTCCATGTCTTTAGAACTCATTTATATTGGTTTAATGGTAAAACCCTAAACAGCCACCCTAAACCCTAACAATGGAAAATCTTTGATCCTGCATCAAAACTCAAATTAAATTATCCAGAAACGATCCTTAGCTTATTACAAACACGAAACAACAATCTAACACAATTTATATTGCACGAATATTAGAAAAAGAGAAAGTCATAAAGGTGCAAGAACTTTGATTCGGTTTATGCAAATACGAAGGATTTTGATGCTGGGAATGATTGAAACATGATCAATGAGCCTCAAGGAAGCTAAAGCAACCTTTATTTTGTCCTGAAAGTCTCTCTAGATCAAAAACCGTATATGACTTTTTATGTGAAAATTTGAGATTCGATGGTGTTCTTGGAGGCAGCAAAATCGTCCTCTTGTGATTGGGATGTATTCAGGTATATGTAGAGATGAAAATTAGGTCAAAAAGTTATGGATTTATTGGCTTTGTATTGGTTGCTTGATCATGAAGTTTCTATCTTTCAAATATTGAAAAATATCACATCTAACCTTGCCAAATCAATCTAGCACGAATTTGGATCATATCAATCATCTATAATTGATGTTTATGACCTTCTAGAATCATAATCTCATCCAAATATATGATTTTCATATTTTATTTTGATTTAATTTGTATTTTAATGAATAAAATTCAAATAAATATTAAATAAAATATAAAAAATCAGAAAATGTATGGGATGGATCGTGCTTGATGATATTATGAAGATTGGATAGCAATTTGGTGGGCTCATTTAGCAAAAATTGGTTTTAAGGCCTCATTTGCTTCATAAACTTCCCAAAACTTTCCCAACTTTGCAAGGGCACAAATCCTTCAATTTTAATGCTATGAAGGTGTTCTTGAACATTTTAGAAAGCTTAGAGAGTCCTATAACCAACCTATTTGGTCTCATGTCCATATCTTTTACCATTCTCAAGTTATGCTCTTTGGAAGATGTTGACTTTTTGTTGACTTTTGAAATGACCTATAATGTCTTAGCTCATACCTTCCAAATGAAGCATTTTTGGGTTTGGCTTGTGAGACACAAAGTTGTATAGAATTCAATTTCCTTCAAAATGAGCTTTGGATGGAAAATTTTTGATGAAGCATGTGAAAGTTATGGCTGGTCAAAGTTCAGTTGACTTTTCCTATGAAAACCCTAATTTAGAAACTCCTGATTCTTGATGATCTGAAACTTCCTTGATGAATCATGATCAAACCTTGATCAAATGATGAATTTTACTTCATATACTTGATGTGGGCAAAAAATAATTAAGTTTGACTTTGGTTTGACCACAGTTGACCTCAGTTTGACTTTTTGACTGCCTTGATTGATTTTAATCTATCTGACCATCTGACTGAGCAAATCTTTTGGGAAAGTCTTGAAACTTGACATGGGGATTCTTGAACACATATAGGATGATATGAAGCTCACTTGAAGTCTTGGAATTCCATTTATCCTGATGAAAGTCCAAACCCTAGCTTAGGATGCCTTGCTTAGGAGGATGCATTGTCTGAGGGAATTGTCAAACTTTCTGACTAATTGTGAACCTTGTGAACCTCATGAGATGTATTGTGAACCTTGTGAACCTTGTGAAACTCTTAGTACACAATGTCTTGTCTTGGTGAGGGCAAATTTTGGGGTGCAACAATGATAACAACACATGAGAACTAATTGAGAAACTTGCTGGAGCCATGTTAGTTAGTTGTAAATTTATTTTCAAAGTTAAGGAAGGAATTTCGTCGAAGAGATACAAGGCAAGGTTGGTTGCAAGGGGTTTCCTCAGAAATAAGGTGTCGACTTCAATGATGTGTTTTCTCCTATTGTGAAGCACAAGTCCATCCGAATGTTGCTTTCCATGGTGGCACATTTTAACCTTGAACTGAACAGATGGATGTAAATATTGCGTTCTTGTATGGTGATCTTAATGAAACAATCCTGATGAGGCAACCTGAAGGTTATGTCGAAGAGGGGAAAGAAGAGTATGTGTGCAAACTGAAAAGATACTACTTTTAACCACTCAAAACATGCTCTTAAAGGTTTGATACATAACATGAAATGGAAAATTTATTCAAATGGTAATGTTATCATCAAAATAGAAATAGTTTGAAAACTTCCAAAGTAACACCAACATGTTCTAAACATAACAATTAAACTAAAATAACAAAATAAAGTTCCCGACTCCCATGTTACGTATCAAAGCGGACACCACGACCACAACCACGACAACTCCTGAGTATCTGCACGTTACCAACATATGAGTAACATTCAAACAAAAGAGGTGAGATTCTTAAACCAATTAAAAGAGAAAGATGATATAAATATAAGGCATATATCACATAAGTACTACAATAACATACTTATCACAACAAGAATCACAACCCAACCACACATCTACAACAAACACATCAACAACATATACATCCACATCATACATATCAACAATAATGCATGCAAATGAGACTCAACCATAGACTCAATGCATGTGGTACCAAGAATCGATCCCTATTTCATGATTCAGTTCCCGTCGGAACTCTCGACCCCTTTTCCATGGTCCAATACAACCCCTCTTTCATGATTAAACCATCGCCCCCCTATTTCATGGTCCAATATGACCCCTATTTAATGATCACACCCTACACCGTGATTGAACACAATCACCTCACCATCAACGAGAACATGCAACAACAACAAAAATATGCAACAACAACAACATTTCATGTATAGTCGTTCTCATACTAATAGTTTTAGATCAACAACACATACACAACTAAACATACATCATGCATTCACAAGATTCATAGAAAAACTTTCAACTTTAACAAAATGCACACACAACCTCTATAAATCTTCTCACACTACATCAACAACATACCAACCCTCCTAAAACATAAAACATAAATATTTCCTGAATTTTAATGAATCAAAACCACAATTTCTCACTCCCAGGTCTCACTAAGCGACCCCTTGCTCTCTAATCAAGCAAGCTACTGCCTCAAAGAGTCGAAATTTTTCAACAACTCGCAAAGCAAGCATCCCTTTCGCTAAGCGGGCAAAGCTAAACAGGCAGAAAAACCCTGCAATTTATGCACTTCTCTCCTGCGATTCTCACCCAAAAATAGTGTATAATATCAGTCCCAATCATTGTTTTCCACCAGAACATTCACAATTAACATTACCAACACAAACATACAAATCAAACCTCTTGAACTTCTCAATTTCATATCACATTCATCAGTTTATTAATCACCCAATCCCACTGACATACATAAGGACATCTACCCTAATATTCATATCATAATACCCTTAAAAGATGAAAGAGATCCCACCCTTACCTCAATTCGATGAAAAATCCCTTCCTTCCTCACGAATTTCTTGCTTCTAGCCTTTCTCCTCTTCTCTCTTCTTCACGCTCTTCCAACTTTTATGATCAGTTTCTATGAGAACTGACTTTCCTCTTTCCAAATTCCCAACCTAACCCTTAGACCCCTAATATGGAATCTCCATCTTTCCCTCACTACTTCTTTGTTTAATTACCGTACAACCATTCCACTTAATATTTTAAATGTTTAGTTCAATATAATATAAATTATTTAAACTCATATAAATTAAAATAACATCATCCATTCACTCAACACACCACCAAACTTCACAATTCACACTGCACTCAACAATTTTCCAATTATTTAAATCAAATAATTAAAAAAATAAACTGGGGCATTACAACTCTCCCCCACTTGAATATTTTTGTCCTAAAAAATTACCTGTCACAAACAGATTCGGATATGACACCTGCATCTTACTCTCCAATTCCCAAGTCATGTTTCCACTGGTAGCACCTCCCCATACCACCTTCACGAGAACAATCTCCTTTCCTCTCAACTACTTTACTTCACGATCATCGATACGCTCAAGTAAAGCCTCAATTGTAAGGTTATCCCTTACTTCCACCACATCCTTCGATATCACGTGTGAGAGATCCGAAACATACTTTCGAAGCTGCAAAACATGGAATACATCATGCAAATTTGACAACCGCGGAGGCAACACCAATCTATAAGAAACTGGCCCAACTCTTGCCGAAATCTGATATGGACCAATGAATTTCGGAGTAAGCTTCTTCGACTTCAAAGCACATCCAACGCTCGTTACCAGAGTAACTCTAAAACATACATGGTCTCCCTCTTGAAATTCAAGATCTTTCCTTCTCTTATCGTGATAAATCTTATGTCTACTTTGTGAAGTTTTTGTCTTCTCTCGAATCAACTTCACTGTCTCAGTGGTTTGCTGAACAATCTCAGGTCCAAGCACTATACTCTCACCTGATTCATGCTAACACAAAGGTGTTCGACATCTTCTACCATACAATGCTTCAAAAGGTTTCATTCCGATACTGGAATGATAATTGTTATTGTAGGTGAACTCAATCAATGATAAATGATTATCCCAAGCCCCTTCTTGTTCAAGTACACAAGCTCTCAAAAAATCTTCCAAAGACTGTATAGTCCTTTTCGTCTACCCATATATCTACGGATGATAAGCGGAAATCAACCTCAACTTCGAGCTCAATGCCTCCTGCAAACTCTCCCAAAATCTAGAAGTGAACTTCAGATCCCTATCCGACACAATGCTCAATGGGATCACATGCAAATTTACGATTACACGAATATAAATCTCGGTCAACCTCTACTATGAAAAACTAAAACCAATCGGGGATAAAATGTGTCGATTTCGTCATTCGATCAACAATTACCCAAATCACATCATTCCCTCTCGGTGTATTAGGTAATCCCGTAACAAAATCCATATAAATACTATCCCATTTCCACTCGGGGATATCCAACGGTTGCATCAAACCAACATGTTCTTGATGTTTTACCTTCGACTTCTGACAAGTCAAACAAGTGTACACGAATTGAGCTACGTCACATTTCAATCTAGGCCACCGAAATATCTTTTTCAAATCCTGATACATATTTGTAGCTCCCAAATGCACACTCAAATTACTTCTGTGACCTTCAAGAATCATTCTTTTTAGTTCTGAATCTTCAGGAATATGAATCTTCTCACGGAATCTCAATACACCTTGATCATCCACACGAAAATCACCATTTCCCACGTGCTCATCTCTAACCATCAAGTCTACCAACTTCACATTTGACTTTTGGCTCTCTCTGATATTAGCGAGAAAATCATTGTTAATCTTCAACATTCCCGGTTTCACACTATATAATGTCTGCTCATAGACCAAACTCATGTCTTTGAATTGCTCAATCAACTCCAACTCTCTCATCATCATAGACGACATATGAATTATTTTCCAACTCAAAGCATTCGTTACGACATTAGCTTTACTGAGGTTATAATTCAAGCCGAAATCATAATCCTTCAAAAATTCCAACCAACGTCTTTGCCTCATATTCAGTTCCTTTTGGTCAAACAGATACCTCAAGCTCTTATGATCGCTAAACACCTCGAATCTAGAACCATAAAGATAATGTCTCCATACTTTTAGTACAAACATCTATGCTGCCAACTCCACATGGTTATTCTGCATCAACACTCCTCCTAAACCATCAAAGAAGCATCACAATACACCACAAACGACTCATCTGGTTTAGGAAAAATCAAAACTGGAGCTATAGTCAATTGTTTCTTCAGGTCATCGAAGCTTCGCTTACAATGAATATCCCACAAAAACGCATTAAATTTATAGGTTAAATGGGTCAACGAAAGAGGTATCTTCGAAAACCCCTCAATGAATCTTCGATAATAACCAGCTAACCCAAAAAAGCTTCTGATCTCGGTCACCGACTTCGAAGCTTCCCATTGTAGAACTGCATCTACCTTGGATGGATCCACTACAATTTCATTACTCGAACTCACACTTAGATAACTTCACATAAAGCTTCTTATCCTTCAACACTTATAGTACAATTTGTAGATGCTCTGCATGTTCTTTTTCTAACTTAGAGTAAATCAAAATATCATCTATAAAAACAACCACAAACTGATCCAAGTACTCATGAAAAATCTGATTCATATACTCCATAAGTACTCCAGGGGCATTAGTAACTCCAAATGGCATTGCCACATATTCATAATGTCCATACCGAGTCATGAAAGCTGTCTTCTGAATATCCTTATCCTTTACACATATCTGATGATAACCCGACCTCAAGTCAATCTTGCTAAACACTCGCGTATCCACCAAGTGATCGATAAAGTCATCTATTCTTGGAAGTGGATACTTGTTCTTGATCGTCACTTTATTCAACTGTTGGTAATCAATGCACAATCTCATGCTGCCATCTTTCTTCTTTACTAGCAACACTGGAGCTCCCCAAGGCAACACACTTGGTCTCACGAAATTCTTCTCTAATAACTATTTCAATTGTTTCTTCAACTCTGATAGCTCCGCCGACATGCGATACATACGGAGCCATAGAAATAGGTCTAGTACTAGGTACAAGATCAATACTAAACTCTACTTCCCGTTCCGGAGGTACATCGACAATATCATTCGGGAATACTTCTAGAAACTCTCTCACCACTTGCAACTCATTCACTTCATAATCGTTCTCAACCATCAAGGATGCGAACAAATCTAACACTTGAGCTTCTTCATCCAAAAGCTCCTTCAACTCTTTAGCAGATAAATAACCCTTTTTCTTTTCTTCTTCTAGAGCAAGAAATTGCACAGTCTTATTGTAATAGTTGATATGAACATGGTTGAACTCCAACCAGTTCATTCCCAAAATCACATCAAGACCCTCAAATGGAAAACAAACGAGGTCAACACCAAAGTCCTTAACATAAATCGATAAAGAACATTGCAAACAATCCAGAGAAGTAGTCATCGATCCCTTTGCAAGAGTTTCAATAACCATCTATCCTTTCATTGAAGAAACAACGAGACCTAATATTTTCACACAATCAGTAGCAATAAAACAATGTGTTTCACCAGTATCAATCATAGAAATCAATGGCGTATCATTAAAGTAGCAACTACCTCTGATTAGTCGGTCCTCACTAGAAGTCTGAGTTCCTATCAAAGCAAATGCTTTCCCTCTAGTTGAAGCTTTCTTTGGCTTCGGGAAATGAGTGTTGATACGGCCTTGCTCTCCACAGTTGTAACAAGTAACCATGTTAGTCTTGCAATCTGCGATCAAATGCCCAGGTTGTCCATATTTGAAGCACTTCTTCACATCACTCGTGCACTCACTGACACGACGACCTAACTCACCACATCTGTAACACTTTAGAGGAATACAAGCTCCTCCCCCACTTGGCTTCTTGCCATCAGTAATTCTCTGTTTACCTTTATCAGCCGGAGTTGTATAAGGTTTCCCATGGTGTATCTGTTGCTTTCCTCTCCTCTCAACCAAACCCTTAAAATGCTCTGATCGAGCCTTGTTATCTTCCTCAAAGATCCTACAACAGTCAACCAAATATGAAAATCTTCTGATCCTTTGATAGCCAATCGCCTGTTTGATCTCAGGCCTCAAACCACTCTCGAATTTCACACACTTTGAGAACTCAACAATCGCCTCACTGTTATGCGGATAGAACTTGGCCAAATCTGAAAACTTAGCAGCATACTCTACCATCAACATGCTACCCTGTTTTAATTCCAGAAACTCTATCTCTTTCTTCCCTCGAACATCTTCAGGATAATATTTCCTCAAGAACTCCCTCTTAAACACAACCCAAGTGATCGCCTCACCTGACACTTTCAATCGTTGTTGAGTACCGACCCACCAATCATCAGCTTCTCCTACCAGCTTATGGGAATCCAACCGCACCTTCCGTGCCTCAGAACATTCCATCACTCGAAATATTCTTTCGATCTCCTTGATCCACTCTTGAGCCTCATATGGGTCATGCTTTCCTTTGAAAGTAGGCGAATTGTTCTTCCGAAACTCATCATTCTCGATGTTCCCAACATTTAGCGGATTCTGCACAGCTTGAGCCATATCATGCAAGCGGCATTAAGTGCAACGTCGTTCCTTCCAACCATTCTCAACTGCTTAGCAACAACAACAAGAAACAACGGTAAAAACACCTATACAGACAACGACCGACTATCGCGGACCTCAACTACGACAACGACAATAACTCGACAACTTGGTCGGACGGACCGACCTGCTCTGATACCAATCGTAACACCCCAAATATTTTCCATCATTTTTAATAAATGAAATACAACAATCATAGTAAAATTTCATTCTCAATTCGAGATGCTACTTTCAACCACTCAAAACATGCTCTTAAAGGTTTGATATATAACATGAAACGAAAAATTTGTTCAAATTAAGCACCAGAAAGACTAAATGGTAATGTCATCATCAAAATAGAAATAATTTGAAAACTTCCAAAGTAACACCAACATGTTCTAAACATAACAATTAAACTAAAATAACAAAATGACGTTCCCGACTCCCACGTTACGTATCAGAGAGGACGCCACGACCACGACTACTCCTGAGTATATGCATATTACCAACATAGGGGTGACATTCAAACAGAAGGGGTGTGATTCTTAACTCAATTAAAAGATAAAGATGATATAAATATAAGGTATATATCACATAAGTACGACAACAACATACTTATCACAACAAGAATCACAACCCAACCACACATCTACAACAAACACATCAACAACATATACATCCACATCAACAACATATACATCCACATCATACATATCAACAATAATGCATGCAAATGAGACTCAACCATTGACTCAATGCATGTGGTACCAAGAATCGATCCCTATTTCATGATCCAGTTCCCGTCGAAACTCTCGGTCCTTTTTTCATGGTCCAATGCAACCCATCTTTCATGATTACACCCTCGACCCCTATTTCATGATCCAGTGTGACCCCTATTTTATGATCACACCCTACACCGTGATTGAACACAATCACCTCACCAACAACGACAACATACAACAATAACGACAATTTACAACAACAACAATTGAGATTTTATTTTTATATGATCATGTGTGATATCATCTAAAATATATCGTACTATTAACTTTTTATCTGAATATCTAAAAAAGAAAAAGCCATATGATATTATCTAAAATATATCCTATTATTACTTTTTATCCAAACATCTAGAAGTGATATTTTCTGAAATATATTATATTATTATTTTTTATTCCAACATTTGGAAGCGATTGTATGTGATATCATCTAAAATATATCATATTATTACTTTTTATCCAAACAAAAAAATAATTATATACAATATTATCTAAAATATATATTTTTTTTTATCAAGCATCTAGAAGAAAAAAATTACATTCTCTAATCATTATTATAAGCAATTTTTTTAATACATTTGATAATTAATATATTTAATTAATATATTTGGAATAGATATATTAATTATCAAATGTACTAAAAAATTAAATTTATTGTAAGTGATATTATCTAAAATATATTAAATTATTATTTTGATATAAATGTATTTTTGATTTTCGTTAGTTGGCGTGTTTTTTATTTTGGTTTTTGTAATTTTTTTGTTTGAATCCTTATATTTCACTTTTGCGTTCGTTTGAGTTTCTAAAATCTGAATCCGTAGAAAATCTAAAGA
This sequence comes from Lathyrus aphaca, assembly GCA_963966055.1. NCBI lineage: Eukaryota > Viridiplantae > Streptophyta > Magnoliopsida > Fabales > Fabaceae > Lathyrus > Lathyrus aphaca. Next base: position 88,294,897 of record OZ014521.1, on the reverse strand, counting down.
TTTTACCTTTAGGGACTAAACCGCAAAAAAAAAAAAATATAGAGACTCAGACAAAAAAAAAATTACATGGATCAAAATCAAAAATCCGCTAACTTAACGGACTATTTAAACCTATTATTTTTATCCAAATATCTAAAAGAAAAAAAACTATTATATTTGATATTATTTAAAATATATCATATTATTATTTTTTATCTAAATATCTAGAAGAAAACAAATTATTGTATAAGATATTATATACTTTTTCCGTTTTAAAATAATTTTTGTTTGATGTTTTTGTACATTGGTTAAGAAATATAATAATATTATAATAATAAATTATATTTTTATTAAATTAACCTTATTAATATGTTAAAATTAGATACAAAATAATAATTGAAGAATACGATTAAAAAATAACAATCATTTTTAAATTAAATAAATAAAAATGACTATCATTTTAAAACAAATATTTTTGTCTAAAACTAATGATTTTTGTTTACAAAATAATGAGACGGATGGAGTAAAATATAACATTTATTATTTCTTTTATCTAAATATCTAGAAGGAAAAAAAAACTATGTATATCATATCATCTAAATATACCATATTATTATTTTTTATCAAAATATCTAGAAGGAAAAAAAAAACTAAAACTAATAAATTCTAGAATAAAATACCAATTTACAAATTAAAAAAATAAAATAAAAAATTGAATTGAGTCAAAAAGTAAGGATCTTGGCATGAAAGTTACATATTTTAATCAAGTGAGACAGTCTAGCACAAACATGGCAACTCTTTTGAAAATCTAACATTTTTTCTCAATCCATCTTGTCTCTCTCAAACAAACATCTATCTTGTCCGCATCCATAGGCGTCGATATTATTTTTCCAATAATAAATATTTTATTTTTTATTTTTTATATAAATAAAAATACTCTGTTTCCGTGCATCCATTCATATTATTCACCCCCTTTAAGTCTTTCAACTTTATTTTATTCTTGAAATTAAAATAATAATATGTCAAATATTTTATTTCAACTCAATTTTTTCTTAAGAATCATTTCTCTCTCCCATTTTTCTCATTCTCTCTCCTCTCTCTTATCTTTCTCTTTCAGATTTCAATCTTCTCTCTCCAGAAAGGGGCAAAACCTAAAGACCGTTTGCACCCACCAAGTAAGTTTTCTCTCTCCTCCTCTTCTCTCTCTCCTTTTCTCTCTCTCCCCTTCTCTCTCTCCCTCCTTTAAAATTTGAATTGATGGGTCCTTTTTTCTCCTTTTGAACCTCCTCATAAAAATATCTTTTTTCTGTAGATTTGTTGTATCTATTCACCATTATAACCTAGATCTAGTCTCAGATTTTGAAACCCTTAATGGAAATCTCGGATCTATACGCGATTCTATCCTTTTATGTCTATACTTCTGTTTCGTTCTTAGGAAAATGTAGGGTTTGTAATGACATTCAGATCCAGGGTTTTCAATTTTGTGGCGATTGAATTGACCAAGTTCCGCTTTTTTATTTACTCGGAAATGGTCATTTTAGTCTCTTCTGAGCTCGATCTATGAATTTGACCTTGGTAAATTGATAAATAATAATTTAAATTTTGAATTTTTATTTATTTTGTGCTTGTGTTTTGTGATTTTTCTCATTTTTCAATCTAATTGTATGGTTTATGTGTTTCATTGATCTATGTTCTGTTTATTTGTTTATGTTTAGTCTTGTTTTGCTGAAGGGGCTGAATACTAGTGTTGTTTAGTTAAGATTTTGACAATTGGTATTGAATGAAGAAGAAAAAAAGTTTGTTTTGATTGGGTTTTTATATGATTCTTTGTTTTGTGTTGTTTGTAGTTGTCATGGATGATGATGTGCTGAATATATCCAATTGGGGTTACTATGAACCCTTCAAGGGTGGGAATCTCGGTCTGAATCTGATGCCTGATATTAATGACCGAGAAACAAAACCGTTTTTTCCTGGTCGTGATCCGAGTATGTTAGTCAGTGCGAATGGAACTTTTCACCCTCGTGATAGTGCTGTTGTTGAGCCTCCTGCTCAGTTGAACTATGTCAGGGATAATTGGATGAATCAGAGACATAGGTTTTATAATATGCAGCTCACAAATCCAAGTTATGCTGCTGTTCTTCCTGAGACATCGCAGGCACTCTCCTTGCCGTTTATCCAACCACCACCGGTGGTGGATGCATCGAGAAATGAGAATGGGGATGGCATTGAAGAATTAGCTGTTAAGAAGGAAGGTGTCAAGTTGAAGAAAAGGAAATCAAAGGGTGCTCTTGCCGTTCCGAAAGCTAAAAAACCCAAGAAGGCAAAGGAGAACGGCAATAATTCAGCTCAGGGTGTGAAGCCACCAAAGAAGACTGTGGCGCTTGAAATAAACGGAATTGAAATGGACATTTCTGGTCTACCTGTTCCTGTTTGTTCATGCACCGGGAAACCTCAGCAGAGTTATCGGTGGGGCTGTGGAGGTTGGCAATCAGCTTGCTGTACCACAAATGTGTCCATCTATCCTTTGCCGATGAGCGTCAAAAGGCGCGGCGCAAGGATAGCTGGGCGGAAAATGAGCCAAGGAGCTTTCAAAAAGGTTTTAGAAAAGCTTGCAGCTGAAGGTTATAATTTTGCTAACCCTATTGATCTCAAGACTCATTGGGCTAGACATGGCACCAACAAGTTTGTCACTATCAGATAGATGCTGCCGCTGCTGGGCTTGAAAGTCAGTCTGTTTTGCCTGTGTATGCAGCTGTGTGATTTTTCATACAGTGTTGAATTCTGGTCATGATCATCCATAAATTTTCTGTTGTGGTGCGTCTATCTAAGTTTTAGATACTCTAGTTCTTTTTCCATCTCCGGGTTATTTTACAATGATCACAGTCCATGTTTTATGGAGTTAAACATTTATGTAGATGATTTATTGCTAGATAGACTATTATCGGATAATACTCATTCACATTTAATTTAAAATCATCGAAATTTTGAATTGACGTGATCGTTGTTTCAAATATGTTTCGCCCTCTTAATGGTTTATTAATTATGTGCTAGCTTTGATTGTTTGATTTAGCCCTTTTTCTATTATTTTGAATGGTTGATGCAATTTATAAGTGGAAGTTCATTAGTTGTTTTATCAATGTTTGAGTTGGAGTTTTAGCAGAACACTGTTTAACCTTACAGTTCCTTTGTGAGGCTATACAACAGGGATAAGAGTCTATCCTTGCAGGGATGGATCCAGAAATAAGTCATAAGGAAGGACTCAAAGAATTGAGTTGAGACCTTAGTTCTATTGTACATGATTAGCACCATAAATAGAAGATATGGAGACATGTTTAGATCCTATCACTATAATGTCATTTGCTCCTCTGTTGAAATGTTTTCGGTTAGAACTTGTGACACAAAGGGGTGGCATCATTTGACTTTGGTAGTTTCTCTTTAATTGTTTGACTTCTTCGAATTTGTAAAAATGACACAGAAAATAAACTTTTATTTAAAGGCAATCATTTTTTGTAGTTTCATGTAAAAAAAAGAAAAGAAAAAAGAAAAATGTGTAAAAAGACTTTTTCCTAATAAATAACATCTTTTAAGTTTCATACAAAGATTAAGTATATGTGATTGTTTTGGTATCAATGTGCCATTCAACATTACTAGTTCTAACTTTACAAAATTAAAAAGTATTGCTTACTATACCTTAAATAGTTCTTTCAATTTCAAACCTTATGAAATTATGAAAATGTTTTTTTTATACCGTCTAGAGATTAAAATTTGGAGCATCATAATACAATAAATCAATAAAATCTCTTCATAAAAAATATACTCCATTCAAATTAAAAAATAGTCTCGATTTTAAAATCTAGATACATCTTTCAGATTTTGGAATCTGAAAACATCAGACGGAAAACGAATATCATATTACCTTGCTTGGTAGTATTCTTCATGATCATATGCGCAAAATCATATGGAATTACAGGTAAGGTAATGTACATTTATTTCATTAATCATCATATATATATATATATATATATATATATATATATATATATATATATATATATATATATATATACAATATGATTTTTCTTTCTGAGTTTACTTTACTTTACATAATGAAATTACACGAGTTTACTTTACTTGAACATAATGCTTGAATAGGTATGCACGAATATTATCGAATTAGAGTTTGAAATTGTTATCGAGAGGTTGAATTTTAGTTATAACAGAAGACAAACAAACATTTGTAACAATGAGATGTGAAAGAAATGATTAGTATAAAGACCATATCTAAAAGTTGAAATACAATGGCACTGAAACAAAAAAATATGGATGTCCTTTTAAGTTACGTAGGTACCACAAGACAAATAGTACATAAACATTTAATGTGATTTGTGGTGTACATAATCATGGTTTGGGTCACAGTTTAGTTGGTCATCTGATTGTATGTCGTATGAACGCTGAAGAGAAGAAACTTGTTTTTCACATCGCATTGAACACTGTTCAGTCCAAAATATACTCGAAACTTTGAAAAGGAAAATACCTAAAAGTGTCTTAAATATTAGTCAAGTATACAATATTCGCTACCAAAACAACAAAGCGATAAGATGTCTAAGATCTGAAATGCAACAATTGTTGAAACTGTTGGATGAAGGCCATTATGTATCTACATACATAGCGTAAGAAGGTCAAACAAACACTGAGTGATAATTCAACCAAGTGATCTCCATCCTATTTCAAACATGTCGATTCACTTTATCGAGATTATCTAATTTCACAATCCAATTTTTTTAAAGGTTTTCGCACCAGCAAAACATTGCCTTCACTATATTTACCAAAAATGATACACATTAAATAGATGTGTGTTTTTATTCACATACACTAGATTGTAGATGTTAATTAAAAGTGATGATAATTGGAGTTATCGTGTTGTTTCAACTTTGCTAGGTAAAAGAATAAAAAATCAGACACTTGTCCACCATCATCTTATCAAAGAGTTCAAAACCTACAAGGAATCATACACGAGATTATATGAGAAAAAAGAACAAGAATATTAAATTCACAATGCTCTCATCTTATAGCAAGTGCATATAATTGAGTTGTGTTGATTTGACATGATATGATTTTTTGGAAATATATTTCTCATTTTGAAGTAGACCACCTCAAAATACAGTCGTAAGCATTATATATTTTGGATGACTTTCAAAATCATAATATTTGTTTATTCATATTTGTTTTTATATTACAATATATTTAGGTGGTGACACATTTTTTTTGGATATAATGTTAGTTAATTATTTTCATGGATATAATCTGAATACATTTTGTATGTGTTTTGATGTATATCTAACACCACTTGTATAAATGTTGGAATTAACATTTTTACGTGTTTGTATGTAATAAAACAAGTATTGTCAATTGGTCTGGTGTGAATCCATATTTTAATCTTCAGAAAAACCATATATTATATATGTATATGTGATGCTAACATGAGATAATTCGAATTTGAATATCAGGAGAAACCCCATATGTATTTTTCGTACATGATAAAAAAGAGAGGTAAATTCGGATTTCAGTATCTTGACCAATACCTGAGATATGATTGTATTTGTATAGTCCATAATGATCTAAAACTTATATAAATATGTCTCATATGTTTTAACACAGACACTCCAAAATGAATCAATATTGGTATGTTGCATTTATTTTCTTTAACAAAAAGATGTTTCTTTTTGAATTTAGGGCCACATAAATCTAAATAGAAGAATATCTTACATTACACCAATAATCGAATATTGTTTAAGATCAAATATTGTTCACCGACGGTTGATAATGAAGGGAAGATTATGTTCAGTAAATTTGAGTTGAAAATGAATGCAAATGTAAGTGTTATGAAAAGTTCAATTCATTGTTACACAACTAAAAATGCAATTGATATGAATGAGACACTTGTGTGTAAGATCAATCACATATATTCTAAATATGATGAAACATCTGTTAGTGATGAAATTCCATGTTAGATTTATGTAAACAAATATTTATGTATGTGATGTACTCTGTGTATGTGATAACAAATATCTATGTTAATTTATGTTATTTCATATTCTCTGTCTGATATTACTGGTGTGTTATGTGTTTGTTATAACAAGAGTGGATTCGAAGTTTAATATCCGGACAAACCCCTTGACCAAAATATTTGTGTTGTTTTATGAATGTGATAACTTATGAGAATTCATATTTCAATATTTGGACACACCCCTAAGACAATTTTTTTGGGTACTATTTGTTTTGTCTACGTGATAACAAAGGGTGAATCTATATTTCAATATTCAGACATATTCATTACTTGTATTTGACGTGGTTATGGTACGTTCAGATTTTAATTTTTTAATTTTAAAAGTATTTTGGAAATTTTGTTAAAGTGGGAGAGTTATGCATGCGTGTAATGAATAATGTCCAAATTTAAATTATATCAAGTAAAGACTATGATCTACAAATATAATATTCCATCTTTAAAATATTCAACTTCAAAATAAGATAATATTAAAATGAGGGAGAGGGGAATATCACGACAATAAATTCTCATTAACTTTAGTATCTAATTATCATATAACAATATTAATAATAACATAATTTTCACATGTAACCAATTTTCCTAACACAAAAGTAGGGATGTGGAATAACGAATTACTCCTTCTATAGACTAATTAGGTCAGGAAGAACTTGATTAACATGAACATGACAATAAGGTACAAGGTTATGTGATTCTTCAAAAGGATTGGTTGTTATGACATTATTACCATTTTCATCATTGATGACATTATTTCCTTTAACATCATCATTATCGAATGTCTCGTCAAAAAACACCTCCCATTGATTAGTAATCACTGTTGTTAAACCATTTTCTGATGATTCCTTGTGATGCAAGCAATCTCTTGTCACAATGGCCTTATCTTGATTCTTCTCATTTTCAACACCATCATTACCACCCTCCATGTTTTTATTTTTAGCATAATAAGCACCACTAATTAACCTCTCAAGATCTTGAATATCTTCTTCAGAAATTCTTTCAATCTTAGGACATTGAGAAGCATTAAGAACACCAATATCCCTACAATACTCAATATAAAAAGCCAATTCATCCCCTTGAATAATTGCTTTTTGCAAAACCTTTAACCCAACACAAGCTTCCATTTTTCCACCAACATCATATATCCTTATCAAAACCCTTGCAATGTTTTTACAAAACTTACTATAAACATCAAAAACCTCAACTATTACACAATCCATGGCTTCAAGAACAAGACCAACACTCATATTCATATGTCCTGGTTTGATTTGCAAAAGCATGTCAATCATTGTTTGCAACTTTTGTAACTTCTCAAGCTCCTCCATCAATGTCTCTTCAACTTCCTTCCCTTTGTTATTATTATTATTATTATTATTATTATTAGTTTTTAAATTCTTAACCTCGGAGGTAACAAAAGCCGATCTTTGGTCCAAATAAGCAAAATAGGAACGAACAAAAGCATTGACACCCCAAGATTTTGAAGGGTGCAAATAAGAATCATTGAAGTTTGATAAATCAAATGGCAACCTACCCATTTTTTGTACCAAAGGAATACCAATGCAGAAAACACCATGAATAAGCATCAAACCTTTAAGAGCCACAACCCAACTCTTGGTTTTTTGCATTCTAATGGATAGAGCCCAAATAAGAGGCTTCAAATACAAAGGAGATGTTCTTAACCATTTAAAAACTCTTTGCACATTCTTGCAATCAATGCGGTTTTCATCATGGCTTGTTGCTTTGATTATAATTGTTTCAAGATCAGGATTACGCCATGGACCCTTTCTTGAAAACTTTGCATTCCAAATGCTGTTTTTGTCTTTAAGAATTCCTGTTGCTTGTCTCCAAACGCTCATTTCAATTTTTATTTCTCTATGGTAAAAGGGTGAGGACGATTAATTCCCCTACCCTTTTTTTTACCAATGCTTTGCAAATTCTTTTCCTTTCCCTTTCTTCTTTACTATTTCATTTGTTTTTGTGTCTTGTTTAATTGTTTGTGGTTAGGAACAACGTGTGTGTTATTTTAACCATATGTTTACCAAAAATACACTTTATTTTCCTTTCTTTATATGAGTAGATGAGTTGTAATGTTTAGGTGAATAAATAAGTTATATTTTATTGTGAGTGTGTGACAGAGTTCAACAAAAATGGAATTATTTTGTGTATGTTATTTATATATTATTTTAATCAAATTTATAATGAAATTTTCACATTATTTTAAATACAATTATTTAAAATGGATATATTTAACCCTAAAATAAACTCACTTGGAGACCGCTAAAAAAATTAAGGATCAGTGGCGCCCATAATCGTCCAATCATCTATCTTGTTGCAAATAAAAAGGGTAATAAAAAAAATTTAGATTGGATACACATTGCTAAGAAAAAAACTTATAAACCTCTCTTTTCTACACTCCAACTCACACAACCTCACCCCCTCGTCTTCTTTCATGTAACCTTCTTCTCTATCACATTGTTCACGTAAAAACCATAACCTCCATTCTTGATATTCACAAATCCCTAACCACCATACAACACACCTTCAATCACCATTTTTTTCATTTTTCAAACACTACCACACTTCCACCCTCAACATAAAAAACATTCCTAAAAACTCAAAACCAATCCATGGCGTTGTAGCTCGATTTCCGTGGTCTTTAAACACTATCACATTGATGCTACTTTTTTATTTCAATTTGTATCCTATGAAGTTGGTTAAGGAATGAAAATAAGTATCTCAAACCAACCCTTATTGTAAATGTTTTCTAACATGTTATCCAACAGATGCTAAATGTTTGAGTCCTTATTTATTGGTTATTTTTCTGTGACAGTTTGGATTTGGCTTACATATACTATATATATCCTACTTTACTTGTTTCCTACTGAGAAATGGGATCTGGTGAGAGTTGAGTGACTGATAGGAGAGATTTATGTTTTTAAGGTTTTTTGTTGTTTTTGATAGAGAGAATTTGTCATCTCTAAAGGAGAGGAAGTTAGATTTTTATGTGCCTTGATTGAAGCCCAAAGTTGAATCCAAACAAAGAAAACTAACTCTACTGGAGAAAGTTTATATGTCTTGTACAAAACCCAAGGTTGAGGCTGAAAAGGTTTGTGAGAGACTGACTCATGAGGAAATTTTTTTTGTCTTGCACAAAGCCCAAGATTGAGGCTGACTGTTGGGAAATGTCTTATATAAAGCCTAAGAGGAGGCTGGCTATTATGAGAAATATTTGTACAAATCCCAAGAGGAGGCTGATCATTATGGAATTGTGAGAAAGTTTGGATATCTGAATGATTCAATCCTTTAGGGAATTGATGTTTATTGGTGAAAAATCATTGTATAAAGCCCAAGAAAATCTTGTTCCAATGGGGAAGTTCCTTGTATGAGGATAACTGCTCAAGAATTCTTGGTGGGTGAATTGAAACTTTCCAAGTCTGATTGTATGAAGCCCTTATGGGAAAATATCTTTGTATAAAGTCCAAGAGGAGGCTAGCTGACTGTGGGAAGATATTTGTATAAAGCCCAATAGGAGGCTATCCATTGTGGGAATTTAAAGAGGCAAGTTGTTTCTTGTTGGTGGTTGAAGATGCCATAGAGATTTTACTCTATTTAGGGGGGATATCATTGTACATAGCCCAAGAGGAGGCTATCTTATATGTGGGAAATATCATTGTAACAATCCCAAGAAGAGGTTATTTTATCCATTAAGGTGTGAGAGGCTATCTTGAGATCTGAATCTTCGGGGGAAATTCCATTTGTGAGTGGTATGGATGCCTAAGATCTGCCATATGCTTTTAGGAAGCCTATGTGTCCTTGTACAAAGACCAAGAGTAGGTTGTAAACTTGTAAGCCTAATGTGTCCTTGTATAAAGCCCAAAAGGAGGTTGTGGGGAAATCTATGAGGCATGTTGGTCCTTGTATGAAGCCCAAAAGGAGGCTGAGAAAAGTTCAAGAAGGGATTCATTGGGAATAAGTCCATTCTGTATTTGAACTATTCATGGGGAAAAATAAATTCAAGAGAAAGTTTCATCGGGAAACATCTATCTTTGGGGAATTGAATTTCCTTTGTAGATAGATTATAAAACTAAAATTATTGTAAAAGAAAATCCTATAAACAGTCTAAGAAGAGGTTCACAGGGAATATTGTCCTTCTTATGTCCATATTGTTTATGCCCAAGAGGAGGCTAGACTGTATTAGATGTTTCCTATGTGGGTACTAGTTTATTCTAAACTAGGGTTGCATAGGGAAAGATATCCTACTGTTTGATCTAAATCTAAACGAAGGATGAACTGCTAACTTAAATAGATATACACAAGTATATATATATATATATATATATATATATATATATATATATATATATATATATATATATATATATATATATATAAACAGATATACAAAAACATATATATGCATTAAATTGAACAAAGATTTGGGGCTTATAGCTCAAGGAGAGGTTATACTGTATTTTAAGATTGATAAATTGAAGAAAGTTTTGGTTTATATTTGAATTTGATTTGAAGATTGAGAAGATTGAGAGTTGATAGGGCTTACAACTCAAAGAGATGCCTAGATGAATTGTTTGAAAACGACGATCGCGCCGAAATTTGAAAACTGCATTGGGGCTTATATAATGACTGATGCCCAAATAATTTTGAAAAAAATAAAGAGGGTTGGGTCTTACACTCTAAAAAGAGACCCAAATAGTGTTTATGAGAGTTTGAATACTTGTAAAACAAGAAACCCTAATTTCAAACTTTTTAAATATATTTTCAAAGGAAAGACATGTGAAAATTACCAAAAGTGATTAATAAACATGTTATTGTTTTGGATTAATGTTTGAAAAATCATGTTTTATCCATAGGATGATTTAAAATTTGAAAAATCAAGAGAAAGAAATTATTTAAATGTTGAAAAACAAATAAAAATAAATTATTTACAAAAATATCAAATATATGAAATAATAAATATTTTTGTGATTTTTTGTAGAGTAAAATATTTAAACATTTATGTGGATTTTGAAAAAAAGAACAAATCAGAAATGTTTAAAATTGAGAGAGAAATGAATTTTAGAAATCAATTAATAAAATTAACTAAAATTCAAAATTTAAAAAAAGGCACCAAGAACACTTGTTCTTGCTCGCGCGTGTTCTTCATTCCCGAATTTGCAAAACCCTCTCTATCTCACTGAATACGTGATGAAATCAAATGAAATAAACATCAAAATTGCTTGATTTTGATCAAGGAACACGACTGTGGTATTTAATTTCATTTATTTTAAGTGTGGAGTGAGATAATTGTGATGAACACAAAACCCTAGATTTTGCAAAATCTATCATGAAATTTTATACATGAATGGAATCATGCAATTGATTGATGATTATTACTCTATGAGCTACCAGAAACATGTTGGAAACTACAAAATAGATTTATGATGCATGCAACATGGAGTTTGAAGGGTTCAGGCTTACCTCTTGCCAGAAGAAATCGAATGTTATGATGGATGTGTTAAGAATGTTGTTTGATGACTTGGACAACTCCAATGGACCTTATGTAAGGTGTGTGGTTGCTTGGAATGGATTGAAAACACCTGGATCACTTTGTGGAAACTCAACTAAAGATAGCTTTGGGGTGACTATGGAGATTTGTTATTTTGGGGTTACAGATCATGGAGAAGTGTTTAAAAAGATTCTATATGATATATATGATGTGTCTACACTCTTGGTTTTGACAGAAATTCCTTATATTCAAAATTTGATAGTTACTTGAATGTGAAGAAAAAATTGAAGTGTGAGAGGGAAATGAGAGAAAAACATGTGTTTTGATCAGTCACAAATGACCTCTATTTATAGTAGAGGAAATTTGTTTTGAAAGGAGTAATGTATGGATGAGGGAACATGCTATTGTCCAATGTGTATGGCTATGTGTCCAAAGTCTCCTCTAGCCATTGACTTGCTTTAACTTTGCATGTATAAGTATTCTGATTTTTGTGTAAGGCTTGACTTATTTAGTGAACTTTGCTTCAGATCATGCCACCTCAATGTACCATTTGAATGCTTTGTGACAAAGTTGGAGTTTTTGGATTTACAACATTGAATTTCACATGCCTAAGGGATATATCCTTGACTTGGGAGGCCTTAGGGTTCAGAGATATTTTACTTTGATCAGATTCTTATGTTTCTAGAAGCATTACAAAGCTTGTAATTGCACAAACTTGCCAAATTCGACCAAATGCACTAAATCTGTCTTGTGCCAAACAGTTGTTGGGAGGCATGTTTGGAGGTTCATAACTCATTGCTCAAATGAAATTTGGAGATGCTCTTGGACTTTTTGGAAATATGAGAGGATCTACTACAACTTTTATGCCCAACATTGGTTCTAATTCTCTTTGTATCATAGTGAAAAATCCTTATACATTTTGATGTTTTGACTGTTTTTTACTTAGGCGGAATTTCACTAAGTGTTAAAGTGTAAATCTTAATTTATGTGATTTTGATCGATCCACAACTTAAAATTCATGAAGATTTGGAATGAGATGTAGCTGACACTACTAAAAATAAGACATTTGGTTAAATGATTTTACATCAGATTTCAAGATATATGATGTGAAAAAAATTTATCAAAGGATATTACATCGGATTTCATAACAATATGAAGTGAAAAATATTTAATTTAGAGATTTTACATCAGACATTTATTTCCACTGATGTGAAAAATAACGCGGTGGTAGTTTTGTAAATAATATGAAATTTTGTTATAAAGGATTTCACATTGGGTCGGATTTGCACCCGATGTAAAAAATTCGTTGATAAAAAAATAACAAGATGGCAGTTTCGTAAATAATATGAAGTATTGTTATAAAAGATTTCACATCAGTTCTAAATATGAACCCGATGTGAAAAAGTGGGCCATTACATCAGACCTCTATGTGACCGATGTAAAAACTCCAATCGTAAAACCCTAATTCCTTTCCACGAATATCATTTCTTGTTCTTTCCAAGCGCAACCGTGAATATCACTCGTCCTCTCATTCCTTCAACCTCTACGAAATCCTTCTTCCAACAAACCAAACAGTCTCTTCCTTCCATTTGTTACTACGAACAAAGAACAAGAACAAAATGGCGCTAGCCCTTCTTCGAATACCTGGTAGTTCTTCCATTCCATTTGTTACTACGAAGTCGCGATCTCTTCCTTCCAGAAGCCTCCGAAAGATGACGGTGGCAGCAACGGAGCTTCAAACATTGATGGTTGCTTTAGGCAGAACCGATTTTTGATATCTGAATGTTGAAGCTCCTAGCCATAATTTCAAATTCCACGACAGAAAACACTGAATTGTTCACGAATTTCTCGTTCCTGAGGTATGATCCCATAAATGCTTTAACTTTAACCTTCACATGTTCCCTTCACTCTTTCAACAACATACATTATTCAAATTTCTACTTTAATGCAGGACCAATATACATTGAATGGAGAACGAGAGCGTCGTCCTCTCAGTCCTTCTTCCTCTATGAAATCCTATTCGCCGCCTCATTTCTCCTCCTCGTCTCTTACCATCGTTTCTCTCGTTTTCGGCTGCCACGACATTGAATGGAAAACGAGAACGTCGCAGACGCACCTTCTCCGCCACGATAATGTTAAATTGATGTTAAACTGATTTAGGTTTTGAGTTCTAGTTTTTTAATTGGTAAGTGTCGTTTTGTTTGTCATGAAATTTTATGAAGTATGATTCTTAGGTAACTCTGTCTAGAAATTAGCAACCGATACATACATAAAATAATAAGGATGCTAAGCAATAGAGACCAGAAGTAAGTAAACAACTTAACTTATCCTATGATACTGATTTTATATGCGGATAGTACAAAGTATTTGGTTGAAAGGGATTCAGTGTTTAAAATAATACGCAAATGTTTATATTTATATTGTTTGATTGAGATTGGAAAGAAAAATAATACAGAGTATTTGGTTGAAAGATATTGGTGTCAAAAAAGGGGATGTTGTGATTATTTATTTGCTTATTCTTATGGAGCTTCCAATCACAATGCTTGCTTATGCCTTTATTGGTGTTGCTCATTCGATATCACACTAACACTTTTTTGTTCTCGTCAATTTATTTCTTGTTTACTTATGTTTTCAAACATATCATATTGTTTGATTTGTTAATACTACTAGCTTAAATAATAATTGCTTATCACTTTTGCAGAAAGAAAAGGAGTTGCCAATTTCTAACAAGAAGTTACTTCTAAAAAGGATCATGAGCAGTACTGGTTCCTAAGAGACAAACCATACCATTATATCAGTGTTCCCGAGTTCGTAACTCACTTCAATATCTATAGCATCGAAAAACAACTTTCTCAATTGCTAGATGTTCCTCAAAATTGCGTGAAAAGTCATCTGGCTGCATTAGTTAAGGATAAATACAAAATCTCAAAACTCGAACTCTTCAAGGCATGTTTTGCAAGAGAGTGGCTACTGATGAAGTGGAGCGCTTTTATATACATATTTAAGACTATTCAGATTGTGATTATGTCCTTAATTGTTATGACAATGTTTTTCAGAGCAGAATTGAAATATGGTAAACTTGAAGATGGGAGAAAATATTATGGTGCATTATTCTTCAGTTTGATAAATCTAATGTTCAATGGAATGGTTGAGCTTGTAATGACTATATTTCAATTTCTGGTTTTCTTCAAGCAGGGAGATTTGTTATTTTATCCAGCTTGGGCTTTTTCACTTCCCATATGGATTCTTAGAATCCATCTCTCTTTTCTGGAGTCGGGATTATGGGTTGTCCTTACTTATTACACTATCGGGTTTGCTCCTGCTGCAAGTAGGTATGAAAACTCGCGCAACTTCTGTTTATTGAGAGATAATATGGTTTTCAAGAAATCATCTGATTTTCAAAACTGAATTTGTACAACTGTAACAGATTTTTCGTCGGTTTTTAGCGTTTTTCTGCATTCATCAAATGAGTTTAGGGTTGTTTCGATTCATTGCTGTTATTGGAATATCACAAGTTGTGGCAAATACACTTGGTAGCTTTATGTTGCTATTCCTTTTCTTACTTGGAGGTTTCATTATCGCCCGAGGTGAGCACTATTTATTCTTTTGGGCCTTATAAACACCACTTCTAAAAGTTAAATGCATGCAGAAAACAAGGTATTAGAAGAATGACTTGTGCAACTTTAATAATGTTGTTTACAAATGAAATTGAACCATGGATGTTATGGGGCTATTATGCTTCTCCTATGATGTATGATCAGAATGCTATTGCCATCAAAGAGTTTCTCGACAAGAGATGGAGTTCTGTAAGCTCTTGATCATCTGGCTAAAAAAAATTTGATTTTGTTTTCCTGCTAAACTGTATTCATTTATCTTACTCATGAAACTAGTTTTGTATGACTTTTAAAGTTGATATTGATTAAAGTCGAATATTTTTAATGATCTGTTACAACCCAATTTGGATCCAAGAGTACCTGAACCAAAATTTGGGAAGGCTTTTCTTAAGGCTAGAAATATGTTTACAGAAGAATATTGGTAATGGATTTGTATTAGTACTCTCTTAGGCTTTTCCTTACTTTTCAATGTTCTTCTTATTGTCGCGCTAACATTTTTGAATCGTAAGTCTCCATACTAGTTTCGGTTTCTGTTTTTTCTATAAGACTGTCTTTAACAATGTCTTAAAATTTGAATTGCAACATTTGGAGACTCTAAATCCATTGTTCTAGAAGAGGAAAATGAGAAAAAGGAAACAACAAAAGAGATATGTTTTAAAAGTTAAATCATCTGAATGTAATTTCTTCAAATGTTTATGTTCTTAGAAACTAAATTTCAGTTTAAATTGAAAAAATGTTGTACAAGAGAAAAACAATGATATAATTGGCGTTGTTTGTACTTTGTAGGAAGCACTTAAGACTAGTGTGGAAGCTACATTAGTTACTGCTTTTGAGAAGTCTTGCAAAGCAATAATCCTGGTTCTACTACATTAGTTTCTAGGGCTGGACCAAATATCAATAACCAGTCCAATCCGACCTATCCAAATGGCCCACTGAGATACGATTCAGATTAGCCGGATTTTTAGATTAACCGGTTTGAAGTTAATGGATTAACATGGATTTGGACGGTCGGTTTCGGATGGGTGGTTTAAGCCCATCGGAATCCACATTATTATGGTGGTCCAATCCAACAAATAATCAGACACAAACACTGCATCCGGTGCCGTCCTCTCTTCATCGTTACCTCGCCATCATAGGGCATGTAAGTTCATCATCTTTCTGTCATTAACAATTTTTTATCATTGCCTCTAGTTTATTATTCCTTTGTTTTTTGTGATTTGGTTCATTCCTTAACTTATGTGTGTGATAAATAAACTCATCAACTTGCAGGTGTGAATTTGAAGTGAGAATACTTCCTAAACATATAAAGGAAATGTTATTTGTTTCTTTCTTAAAAGTTGATGATGAACACATGAAAGATTTTGAAATTTGTGTGAGAAGATTCTAATGTCTTTGGGTTCTATTACTTTCACAAAACTTGTAAACAAGTAATTTACATCTTTAATAGGTAGTGGAAGTTGAATAGTAAGAGCTCTTTATAAAACGTCAATTTTATCACTGTTTTTGTTTCCTTTTAGGACTCATGACTTACTTTCTGGAGGAAAATGTTCATCTTCAATAGCTGATGTATTTGCTTGTCAATTGTAAAAATAAAATTCAGACTCATATTAAGGTTGGATTCAACTTAAAGATGCTTAGCAGGTAACAATGTGTCTATTATTTTCCATCGTAGAAAATCTAATTATTTTATTAGTTTCTCTTTGTTTAACAATTTTGAAAGTTGGAATGGATGTTGATTATTCCATCTATTTATTTATACACTCCTATTATATGGAGTTGTGATAATTTTATCTTATGGATCTAATTAACAAAGACTTGTATAGGTCACTTATATAAATACTTATATAGGACACTTATCTAGGAATGAATTCTAAAAAATATAAGACACTTATAGTTTTATAAATACTTCATGTTAGTTATATAAATACTCCAGGACTTAATTTTATCTTATGTTATTAAAGTATGTAGCTAATCCTTATAATTGTTTTTACTGATGTACCAAAATATATATTACTATGGTATTAATTAAATGATAAGAAAATGTACAGGTAAATGATATAGAGAGCTTGTTGGAAGTGCATACTATTATGTAGGTCCAAAGGTGTTAAAAATGAATAATTTTAGAAACCAAGGAGCTTATTGTTTCATTATTGTGTATTAAGGTTTAAGTTACTCATAGTGAGATGTATCAATTCATGATTAAGTAATGGTACACAATTTTACGGTGATAATGCATCAAATATATTTGCTTGTTGATTGTGTAGGGCAAGAAGTGTCAAATTCTGGAAAAGAAGAGGGAGATTATAAGGAGGGAGGTTTTGCTATTGGAAAATAAGCGAACAAGAGCCCCGTTGAAGAAGTTACTCCAAGCACATAATGTCATTGTAGTTCAATTTGATGGAAGTTTTGTGAAAATTGAGTTTGAATGTACTATTAACCGGTAACTATCTAAGTAGAGATAATGAAATTGTTATACTTGTGTATTGAAGCATTAGTTTGTGTTATGTTTGTTGTAGCAGAAGCTCCTTCAAGTTGAAGTAGGATATTGTACAATTGAGATTTTTATTTATTGAAGGACCGTGCTTAATTTTGAGAAGCCATATTTTGGTTAAATCATTTTCACCTATTGCTAAAATATGGTCTATGTGATGTTGGAAAAATATAAAAAATGAGGCGCCAAAAAACTTATAGGGAATCCACC
Source organism: Lathyrus aphaca (assembly GCA_963966055.1). Taxonomy (NCBI): domain Eukaryota; kingdom Viridiplantae; phylum Streptophyta; class Magnoliopsida; order Fabales; family Fabaceae; genus Lathyrus; species Lathyrus aphaca. The sequence continues at coordinate 88,277,039 of OZ014521.1, read as the reverse complement.
ACCTCAATTATGCTAAAAAATAGTCAAATTTTTTAGAATTATAACAGTATTTTTTACATCGGTTATTAGTAAAATCGATGTAAAAAACAACATATCACATCGGACACCCATCAAAACCGATGTAAAAACCTCCCCCCTGATGTGTTTGAATATGATTTGCAATACATTTTATGTCGGGTGATAGTGAAAACTGATGTGAAAAACCATCCTTTTACACCAGGTGCATGTTACAACCGATGTAAAAAACCACCCTTTCACATCAGACTTAAAAAATTAACCGATGTGGTTGAGTGTGACAATATTGTAGTATGTAGCAAGATCTAACATTTAAGCTTTGGATCACAAGTTATGATGCTTGGAAGTTGGGTACTTACACATTTGTTCTACATGACTTAGAAAACTTTCCAATTTTCTAATATTTCCCCTTTTACAAGTTATCTTGATTTCTTGATTTTTTTTTCATGTTCAAATGCAATAATGGACCATATATTCTTGGATTATAGGTCATGAGGATCATTTTGGCTAAAAAGTCAAACTTTGACTTTTGGTCCTAGATGATATTTACACTGTGAAACCCTAATTCCCGATCTTTGGTCAGTGCATCTTCTGAGGCTAATTTAAACTTGTGAATGGACTTTAAAGGTGTATATGAGCTACTTAATCCATGTCATAGGGTATTTGCTCATGTCCAGGTGAAATTTTCATTTTATGGAGCCCCGATTAGTCAAAACCCTAATTTGGCGATACTGGTGATCTAGAGGCTTGATCCACTTGAGTTTGTGCAATATTGTGCTAGATCTTTGAAGTTGAGGATCTCTTGACTTCTATGGATGATAAAAGAGCTTGGATAGTTGAACATCCTGCCAATCTTTGATTGATCCTTTGTCTTAATCCTCTTGTGAACCTAAAAACTCTAGTTCATTGTAAGTACAAGACAAGAAACAAACTCTGTTTTTTTTTTTCCAATGGGTTAGTGATGTATAAAAAGTGTATGCAAATGATAAAATGATATGGGATCTCGGGGTCAAAATTTATGGTATCACAGGCACCTCATGGACTATCTCGCCTTTCTCTCATTTGGTTTGAAAAGGCAGAAAAATAAAAACAAGTAGATGAGGCTTCAGGAAGAAAACAAATAACATTCTTTCCTTCTTAATTTTTGTGCCACACTCTCTCATAAAATAGAAAATTAAAAAAAAACTAAAAGGTGGTAGAAGTCATGTGTTTTCAATAATACACAAACCACGCCATACAATCATCCTTTTCTTCTTTAGTGTATCACCTCCCATCACCTTCCTCTCTCCTCTTCACTACAACTTGCAACTTTAAATCACCTTCAACAAGCACTATATTATCTCTAATCACCTTTTCTCATCACCTCATTTCTTTGTATTTTTCTCACAAACCTCTCACTAAAAATTCTCATACACATATCCTCCCAAATCACTCACTATTTAAACACATAAACTCCTCTTTCACCCACCAAAACGACAACTTCATGAAATCTACACACACCATGAACATCACTTGACAACCATACTGTAGCGGTAAAAATCATGAGTGTAAGATATTGATTAACTTAACTCAAAGTAAACAGAATCGCCACCGCACTTTTATTTTATTCCAAAAGGAAAAGGAAAAAAGAGAGAATAAATCCTAAAATGAATCTAAAGCAAAAAAAACTAAAAAAAACAAGCAGAGAACAGGTAAGGGGATTGATTACAAAATGGGAAGGTTTTAAGCACCCAAAATGTCTGTGGTACTCCACGGGAACCCTTTGAAAAATTTGTTGCTTTTAGTTTGAAAATGTTTTGTTTGAACGGGAGTGGGGTGATGAGAAATGAATTAAATTTTTAATGTTTTTGTGTTTGACGAGACTTTCATCTCATGCCTACGTACCCACAAAGTGCAATGTAAGATCAAAACTCAGTAGTTCGTAGTACAAATAGTGAAAAATGGTTGGTTTTGATTGATTTTATTAAGTGAAGAAAAAAAAGAAGTGAACAAAGGCACAAAACCACTTGAATGAGTTTGGTTCTTTTTATTTTTGAATTGAAGTCAAAATGATTAATTCCATTGACATTTATTAAAGAAAACAAGAAGTAAAAGCCACTTGACAAAAAGTCAAGGTTTGATTTCTTAAAGAGGTGAAAGTTTTAAAACAATAATCCTTTGAAAAAGAGAAGAAGTTTTGAAAATTGAAGAAGGGGGAAGATGAAGAGGCTATCCTAAAAAAGAAAATAAAATAGATAAAGGAGGAAAGTGTCCTAGAATCTAAGTCCAAAACTTAAATTCCAATGCAAAGGATAATAACCATAGTCCAAGATCAAGATCACAAGTTTTTTAGAGGTTTAATCCTTTATTAATACTTTTGTGTCCAAATGGACAAAGGAAAAAACACAAAGATATATAAACATAAACATAAACATGATAATGGATGATAAAGCATAATAAAAATAAAGGAGATAAGGGAGCGAGAAGGAAATTAAAGAGGATAAGGTGCGAGAAGGAAAAAAAATAGTAATATAGTAATAGTAATAATAATATATACATAATCGTGGTATGGTGAACTTAATCATCCACAACCAAAAAAGTAACAAGGCATCAAGTGCCAAAACCGAAAAGGCAACCAATTTCGCTTAGTGTCTTACACTATAGTGATTAACCGATGCAATTAAACCCAAATTCGATGAAGACTTGAAAGAAGATTGGAATACCCAAAGAAACTACGCATAAAGCTTTAAAAGTCGTGGATTTAATGCAAATGATTAACCAACATTGGGGTGACGTGACCAACACGAGGTCCGGTCCATGAAAGTGCAAGTATCCAATTGGATTTTTATTCCGAAGTAGGGACACATTTAGGTCTATGTTAAGCAATCACTAAGTAATTTATAGAGTAATTACCCTACAAATGAGGCCGGCCAAAACCAATTAAGGTTAACGATTTTAGTGTTAATACATGCGAGATAAACGATATGTAAATCGCCATCTGAACGCAATGCCACATAAAAATAAAGATGAATACCAAATTGAGTTACACTTATGGTATTATTTCATCTTTAAGTTCAATCACTCATTTTGGTGGATTCAAGTATGAAAATATATCACTAATGCAAAGCACCTAAAGTGAATTAAATAATTCACTTAGAAGTAGATTTGAACTAATGAATATTAACTCCTCTAATCTAGACCCAAATTCCATTGAAATTAAAGAGAAATCAGTCCAAAAAATATCCCCCAAGGTAAAAATAAGAATAGAGGAGAAGAGGAACAAAAAACAACCCCAAAACAAGTGAAAAAACAATTCTGCTTCAGAGTAACCGATTACTACCATGCTGGTAACCAGTTATTTAGTTCAAAAAAGCAGTTTCTGGAAAAATTAACATTGAGTAATTGGTTACTACCAGGCTGGTAACTGGTTACTCTGTGCACAAAATAAAAAAATAGTGCATAATTCAGCATGATCCTCTTTCAAAACATTTTTCAAACACCTTGTGATCATAGATCTGAACTTGCACGAATTTTAGAGTAAGAAAACAGCAAAAACCAGCAATCAAAATGTAACACAAAATCCAAAGGATCACATACCAAGATCAATAAGGATCTACATTGTGGATGATGAAGATGAAGGTGTAACAATGGAGGAAGATGAATTACCAATAACAAACTCCAGATTATTCCACACGCAAACTTGATCTACTGAAACTGATGAAGAAATATGAAAAGGGATGAAGGTTTAACTCAAAGTTCAATGCAAATTCTTGATAACTTTCAAAAGAAGAAATTGAGCTTTGGTGAATTTTGGTATTGGGGATATATTTCGAAAGAGGTTTTTTGGCTCTCTAAAGCTTGAGAAAATGAATGAAATGAAGCCTCTATTTAAAGATTTTAGGTGTGGAAATTTGATGGAATGGAATTAGGCTTGGAAGATCAAAATTAGGCTTGGGAATTAAATTTTGAGGGAATTATCAAAAGAGTTGTGATTAATGAAGGTGCATGGTGAGAATTAATTTTGATGATGTATTGGAATTAAATGGAGATGGTCTAGAATATTCCACAGGTGATCAAAATGAAATTGGTGCCAAAATCTTAAATTTTGAATTTTCTGCAAAATTTTCAAATTTGTGCGCTAGTAAACCGATTACTACCAGGGCGTTAACTGGTTACTCAGTGCAAACTTTGAAAAATATTTGATTTTCTTTGCACTGCTGTGGTTCCGGCTCGATTCTCTTGCTTGTCAAAGAAGACATGGAAATAAACACATGAACCTTAAAATTCCTTGAATAAATCAAATAAAACTTGGGAAATCCTCGATCAAATAAATTTGAATTATTTGCAGATCAAATTTGACTTTGTTCAGATGAAATTTGTTCAAGCTGAGGAACTGTTCTGACACTTTTGCTTTCTTCCTGAAAAAGTTAGTCAAAGATGGAAAACAAAATATTTTTTTATTTTAATTAATGGTTAGTAAACAAAAACAAATAAAAGCACACAAAAGCAATGGTGATCCCATGTGAGACATAAACCTACAACCAAAAAGGACCGAGGAACCAGTGCATGATCTTGTTTGTATGCAAAATGCAGATGAAAATATGAAAAATCTTAGAGGCAAAAATTAGGGTATGACACATACAACCTTCTATAAAAACAAGTTTCATAAAACTCACCCAAACATACGCCAAAAGACTCACTCATAACCCTCTTCTTCTTTATCAACAATGAAACACCTTGATGCAAACCCTTATAACCACCATATACAAACTCTTCATCTTTTCATATAAAATTTACTACAATAGAAAACTCTCAATATGATCTTACTCTTTCTTCATTAAGCCCATCTTACATAATTAGTCACTTTCATCTTCCTTTCAAACCAATAATCATGTTGCTACAACATTTTTACATCATAATCACGTTGCTACAACACTTTTACATCACAATTAGTCACTTTCATCTTCCTTTCACACCAATAATCACGTTACCACAAAATATTAACACAAATCATAGCTACTGTCTACTCCACATTTCTGCCATCACCCATTAAAAACGCATTTTCCATTCCATAACCAACAACTTTCTCTATCATTCTCCGCAGCTAAATAATAATTCGACCTCAAAGATGTTTCACCATTCGGTAATATCGCAGCGCAACAACATAACTGCTCCACCCAAACATAACTTTTTGCCTTGTCAAAATCTGTCGTTTCACCGTTAATGTCGCTGATATTTCCTTTTTATTTTATTTGTTTTTGATGTTTCATTATGTCGCGAGAGAGATGTGGAGATCTTTTTTTTAATTTATGTTTGAAGAAGAAAGGGTGCTTTTGAGGAAGAAAGGGCCATGAATAGTTTTTTTTTGTGTATGGGAAAGTTTCGAGCAAGAAAGAGGAGATCTTATTTTGTTATTTCTGATTTTGCTTCAATATGTTATTTTTAATCAAATTTATAATGAAAATTTCACATTATTTTAAATACAATTATTTAAATTGAATAACATATAAATAATATTTTTATTCATTTTTTTAAATAAAAAGGGTTAAATATAGTCCCTTCCGTTAGTTTCCACCCAAATATTTTTTCCTACCTGTAAATTTTAATTGAAACACATTGCCACATCGTATTCCTTTGTTGTCTTTCTTTCTCTCACATGTTCTTCCACTACCACCACTGTACATAACTCAACTTAACCTCAAAATAACAAACCATAACCTTCTCCAACAACGTTAATCACTGTCATCCTTTTCCTTTCTCAATCATCTTCCTATGGATTCCAACACCACTCTAGATTACGCTTTGTTTCAACTCATCCCAACCAGAACCATGTTAGTCTCACTCTCACCGCACAACCCATTTTGTTGCATCGTTTTATTTTATTGTTCCATTCTTAAAAATTTGTGTGTTTTATAAAATCACTTATTGGGTTGGGGTTATAATTTTACATATTTGAGCTTATAGTGTTTTGTGGAGGTATTTGTGAGAAAATAGCTTATGGTTTGTTTGAACCTTTTGTTTCTCATCTTAAGTTTTTCAAAGATGAGATCTGGAAAGGGGGTTACTCGATTAGGTTTCTGCCTCCGACTAATACTTCTTTCTGGTTCTCCAAATCCACCTTTGAGAGGTGAAGATTGTTCATTGGTGCCATTTTCTCTCCTCTACAAATACCTCGTCATTTGGTTCTGTTATGGCCTCTTATTAGCTCTTCTCATGCAGTTAATGTTTTCGTCATGTTTTAGTACTGCTGTGCACATTCATAATGCTTCATCTATTGATTCTCTTTACTAGTTAATCAGATGATTTCTGCTAGTCAATTAGTTAATTTACTATAGTATCTTTTGGTTATATGTTTTAAATTTTGTGTATTTGTAACTATAAGTTATGTTATTACTGGTCCAATTGGGAAGGAGTGTGCTGATCTTTGAGTGGCAATGTTGGTCATGGTGGAAAGTGTTGGGTGGTGAAGGGTGTTATGGTATGGTCATATTGTAAATAACCAAGTGCCTCATTTATTCTCTCTTATTTTTAAATGAACCCCTTAAGCATATTCCATTCTTGATTTTGTGTGTGTGTGTGGTCAATTTATGGTTTAAGCATATTTCATTTACATGTTTATAAATATATTAATTATTTTTGTACATTTACATGTTAGCTAAAGGCATTGCTTATCATGAAATTATCAATAAAATCGGAAAATTATTGCATAGGAACTATGAATGAAGGGAAATGTGATTATTATTCTATCATGGTTGAGGAAAGTTTTTCATTGACAAACTGATTTGAATGTCTAAATACAATATGTTTTTGTGTGACTATTGAATTGGTTTTCAATAATGATGGTTATTTAGTTTATTCTTTGACATTGCATAAGTGTTTAATTGCATTTTCAAACATATGTTGAGCTGATAGTGTGGATTTTTCAGTTCAAGGGTATAAGTTTTACCTTTTGTTTTGATCACTGGTATGATGTGGAGAAGTATTATTAACAATAACTTATGTTTAGCTATACTTTTTAAATATATTAAATATAAATTATTTAAGAAAACACGAGTTTAGAAAAATACGAAAAAAACCAAAAAAAAATTAATTACTTTTTTTTTTTAAAATCCACGTGGAATTTAAAAAAATGGCACTTGGCTTCCCAAGTCAGCACAAATGTGACACATGGTCTTTATTGAGGGAATCTGGATTTGGTAAGAGGAAATCACAAAAAAAAAAAGTTCTTATAGGGATGAAATTAAAACTCGTTACGTTAACAGAGGATAACATATATTTAAACCCTTAAAATAATTATCTAATATAATTCATAACAAAGATTTAAACATAAACAATTTCTCTTAAAATGTAGGGGTGGTTTTATCTTCTTAAGTTAAACGACATGGGATTGAAAAAAGCAAAACCACGTTATGCAATATCCTATAGGGTAGAAAAACACCCTATGGAAAATCCAAAATTTCCCTTAGATTTCAGAGATGTATCTCCAAACACACCTTGTCTAAAATCTAAACGTTAATTGATCTGGAGATGCATCTTTGTAATATTTTAAAACAAACACCATGTGAAATTCTGGCACTTACATACCAGACATTGAGACAAATGTCACAACAGTCAGGGCACAACTCATTCATACAAACATGCAGCAATCTTGATGTTAATGTCAATACTAATGTAACAGAACATCAGAACACAAAGTCAAGACAAATGTTTTGACATCTTTAGTCTGATAGAACAATATTATCAAACTTTAATTAAATCAAATTTGTAAATTGCAGAATGATAAATGACACGGTTAATTGTTAACTCAGTTCGGTGCTACTTGGAAGGAAAATCACTATGATAGTATTAGTTCAAAACTAAACTCTCCCATTTAGAACTTCTCCCCTAATCCCTACCTTGTGCAAATTCTACCTAGAAGCTCATCTAGATATGAGACCCCCCTCTCACTTCCTAACAAGTAGTCATAATCCCAATGACCATTGCCTCAAGAAACCAAAAAGAAAGATATACCCTCTTTCCACTACAATAATTGGTTTGCTTTAAAGCTTCCACCAAGAATAATACACTTTATGCTTAAATACTTTTGACTAAACGATAAACAATAATAATCTATCTACCATAATGTATCAAAAGATAAAAAGGGTGACTTACAAAGTCACACATAAGAGACTCATAAATCCTAACATTCCCCTAGTTTTTACAATAGTAAAATTCGTTGATTACATTAGGTCCAAGTGCTCTTTAAATACTCCTTAGTAATCCATGGGTTTCACAATCTTTACCCAAATATTTCCTGATCCACATGCTAAGGGTTGCATCAGTTATGCAGAAAAATCTCCTTAAATCTTGGAACAAATCATCAAGTTTCCTAAATTGTCTTTTCATCCAATTTTAGAAACTTATGATCAATTGGAGATCAAATCAAATGCTCCAAATTAAATCTTCATGACCTGCGAAAATCAGTGAGATAATTCCAAAATAAATCTCACAAAATCAAAACAAATATTATCAAGAATTAAAACATACAAAAATGATGTTCTAGTAGAACATATTACAACATTTGTCAGGACATCTTCACAGCAGGTGAATGGAACAACATGTTACAACATCACACACAACATCCTGCTTTGAACCATGTTTTATCAAAATTGTTGTCAATCTTAAAACCGTGGATCTAAAACCATGCATCCGACCCTAAAGGAATTTTACATGTTTATTGTTCTGGAGATTCATCTCTGTTTAGGGTTTACAAAAATGCATATCTGGTTTAAAGATGATGATTTATAAACATTATGTACCCTGTTATGTGATGACATTTAAATCCAGATTGTCCAAAAATGACATTTTCATACCCTAAATTTTGACCCTAATATATGTATCTCATCAAAGGAAATCCATTGACCAAAGGACTGTGCAAGACTGGTTTGAACAGTATCCCCGCAATGAATCAGGATTCCTGAGTCCCTTAGAGGATTCAGGAAAAGGACCAATCATTAATACATAAGATTTTCAACCTTTTAATCACTATCAAAGGGTTAAGGAATCTCAAATGATGGAGAATCTTTCAAGTACTGTACAAAAGTTTCAGTGATCTGGGGCCTGAACCATCACAATCACCAGTTAGGGTTTCAGCCAACTGATGCCCTCCAAATGAAATTTTTCATAGAGAAAGGAGGAAAGATCTTCATACAATCATAAAGAAATATTGAAATGACTTTGTTGTACCCCAAAATTTTCCCTCTCACATTCAATATCATGTACTTCAAGAGATCTCTTAATAGTTCCAAGATTCTCAATTGGTCAAAAGGAATTGAAGGTTTCACCAGACAAAGCCTCCTCCTGAACAATGAATCTTAGAACTAGGGTTTTGAGTTTACTCAAGAAAATTGGACTTCTAAGGCCTCAAATGGAATTAATGACATCCTATACATCTTAAATAATCCTCATGTCAAGTTTCAAAGCTTTCCCAACAAGTTTGGTCAGTCAGATGCTCAGATACCTGAAAATCAGTTAACTATGTCAAAAAGTCAATTGTGGTCAACTCAAAGTCAAACGTCAAGATTTTTGGTCAACATCAAGATTATGAAGTGAAATTCAACATTTGATCAAGGGTTGATCATTATTCATTAAGGAAACCTCAGATCATCAAGAATCAAGAAGTTTCTAAATTAGGGTTTTCATAGGAAAAATCAACTGAACTTTGACCAGCCATAACTTTCACATACTTCATCAAAAATTTCCCATCCAAAGCTCATTTTAAATTAAATTCAATTCTCTACAACTTTGTGTATCACAAGCCAAGCCTAAAAATGCTTCATTTGGAAGGTATGAGCTAAAACATTATAGGTCCTTTTGAAAGTCAACAAAAAGTCAACTTTTTCCAAAGCTCGTAATTTAAAAATGGTAAATTATATGGACATTGTACCGAATGGGTTGGTTATAGGACACTCTAAGCTTTAAAAAAATTCCTAGAAAACCTTCATAGCATCAAAATTGAGGAAGTTATGCATTGTCAAAGTTGGATGATGTTTAAGGGGTGTATGAAGCAAAAAAGGCCATAACTTCAATTTTTTTCCAAATGGGCCCATAAAGTTGCAACCCAAACTTGAAGATGAAGACATGCACGACCCAATGACCATTCATTCTGATTTTTATAATTTATTTTATATTATTTTGGATTTTAATTATTAAAATTCAATTTTAATAGAAATAAAATATGAAAATCAAATATTTGATCTCATAACTTATTTTGGGATCAAATATATGATATTTAAGACGATTGCAATCATCCAAATTTGTGCAAGATCAATATAGAAGGATGATATTTTATTTTTGGACAAAAATAGTAAGGAGATGTCTTCATCATCAAGTAATGCAAACCCATTGTAAAAAGCCCAATGTTTTGACCTAGAATGCTTCACTATAAAGTCTTGATCACAATACAAGCAGAGGACACGAAATTTAGAACCAAAAAAGCCATTGTCACATTCAAAATTTTCCAAGAAAATTCAAGATTCGGTTTTGGCATTCCAGCCCCTTTCAAAGCTTTCCAAAGGTTGCATTCGCATCCTTGAGGGATTTTGAGTATATTGCCATCATCACCATCATTCATAATGCCTTGAAATGTATAAACCGATTGCATTTTCTTGTTTTTTTCTTCTTGAAATTAGGTTTCGATTATTCATGCTTTTAAACTCCTTTTTGATTATATAATATTGAGTATGATGATGTATATAATGTTTCTGGGCTGGTTAATTAGGTTTCTTGTGCAGGAATGACGATTCACCATGTTTAGGGTTTGCGAATTCAAATTTGGGAATTCAAGATGGAGGCTATTTCGTATGAAATTGATGACCATTTGGGACTTAGGAACCTCATATTATTTGATTTGAACCATTAAAATTGATTTATCCTTTATATTTTTCATGTTTGATTTCGTAGGACTTGTAGTGACGGACAAAATCCGTCACTACAAGCTTTAGTGACGAACGCCTGTCACTAAAAGCTAAACGAACGGCTGAAGGTTGAAGGAGATGTTTGGCGCGTTCAGGATTTTGAATATTTGATATCGCTTATGTTGTTTTTGTTTCGCAGGATGAACACGCGTGTGGCATAGCTCAGCTGGTTGAGCGCTTGTGCCTTGGACCTTCAGGGCCTGGGTTCGATTCCCAGGTCCCTTTGTTTTGTGTGTTTGCTTTCTTTTTCTTATTTTCATTGTTTATTATTTCTTTAATTAATTTCTTACAACAATAATTAATTAAAATCAATTAATAATTAACTATTAGATTAATTCTCCACAAATATTTTCTTAAAAATACAATTTCACTAATTATCCTTTTTTTATGTGAATTATTTTATTTTTAATAAATAATAATAATAATAATAATAATAGTTCTTTTTATATAAATTAGTTTTTATTAATTTTTAAATTAATTAGTAATTAGGTTAAGATTTTGCTAAATAAACCCTAATTCTCTTAAAAATCCTAATTTTTCTAACAAAAACCCTATTTTTCTAAATGAACCCTAATTTTTTTTCTAAAAAACGATTAATTATTTTTCTTAAGTTTGATTTTATTATTTTCTTATAGTATTGATGATTTATATTTTCCCTTTTATTTTTTATTATGAAATTGTTCCTCCTATGTAATAGTTAATTAGGTTTAATTTTCTGTATTTTAATTTTGCTGCAATCCCCTTAAAAGGACTAATGTACCCCTCCCATAATATAATAGTGTAAGATCTTTCTTTCCGCTTTTAAATTTCTATAATTGTGTGGTTATTAAACCTAGGGTGTGAAAAGAAATAATTGAAGTAAAAGGACTTAGAAAATTAAATTCGAGATAAATATCTGAAAACAATAATTCACACACGTAAGTCGATCGTTCTACGATCTCCATCTGCACCTCCTAGGGTTACCCCTCTCAGTTGCCTTAAAACAAATGGTCAGGTCCCTCGAAAGTGGGGGTGTCTTTAAAAGCAAAGTCCCTTAACGAATAAACCATCATAGTCCCTTCCAAATAAAAGATCATAGTCCCTCTGAGGTTGCCTACGATATAATGGTCTTGTCCCTTCGGTAAAAATGATGATAGTCCCTACGAATTTCTAAAGACACCCCTATAAGTTACCTTCAATGACCATACGATGACCCTACGCCCGTCCCTTAACAAAATCCAAGGTAATGACTACCTACTCCTTAATAGTAGGGACAATATTACGCTTGAAAGGAAATAAAAGAATACGAAAGACCAGTCTAGGGTAGATAGTTCTTAGTTACTTGCTCAAATTTCAAAATTCTTATTTACACCCCACTTTTTCAAACAATTTTCAAACTTAAAAGCTTTGTATACATCCATACGAGGATCATTACAAAGACTTATGAAGATTTCTAAACACACACTACACATTTTTCAAAACAAATAAGTGAACTAAGTAACAAAGAGCCCATGGATAACCATGGATATAAGGGTGCTTACACCTTCCCTTTATATAACCTACCCCTCGAACTTAGAATTTTTAAAAGGTCTTTCCTGTTCTTTTATACCCTTTCCTATCGGATAAAATAAAAGTCGGTAGCGACTCTTGCTATCTGCAACATAAATAAAAAGTCAGTTCTCCCACCGTGTTACAGACTTTGACAAGACATTTACAAGTACAAAAGGTGCAGAGATCAAGGACTGCAAGATTAGGGTTTCACAGTGCCCAGATTAGGGTTTCTGACTAATCGGGGAACCAATAGTCAAGATTTTCATATGGACAAGAGCCTATAGCAAATGGAATGGTTTAAATAGCTCATATAAATCATGGAAGTCCATTCATAAGGTCAAAATACCTCAGAGGATGTCTAGTAAAAAAACAGAAAACCAGGGGTATCTAGTGTAATTTACATCCGGACCAAAAAGTCAAAGTTTGACTTTTCACCCAAAATGATCCTCATGACCTATATTACAAGAGTATATGGTCCATGAATGCATTTGATCACAAAAAATCAGAAATTTGAAGATAACTTGTAAAAGGGGCAACCTATGAAACTTAGAAATTTTTCGAAGTTATGGAAAAAAGTGTTCAAGTGGCATACTTCTAAGTATCATAACTTGTGATACAAGCATCAAATTTTGGTGAACCAAATCTCAAATGAAAGATCTCATCACAAACTACAAATGATTCAACTAGAAGAAACTCCAATTCATTATGGATTTTAAGTTGAAGATGGATCAAAATCAAGAAAAATACTGATTTTCAACACTTAGACAAAATCTGCATAAGTGTAAAATCAGCAAAACATCAAAACTTGGAGGGATTTTTCACCAAGATCTAACCTGATTCATATCCTTCTCAAAACACCAATGTTGTTTCAAATGTTGCCAACAATTCAAAGAACCAATTGACATGAAAATATCTTGCTTTTGCATGAAGAAATCATGGATCAAAGTGAGCATCTCAAGCTGTTTTGCAAAAACAGATTTTTCACAAACTTGTGAAATCTGATTTTTTGAAACAAAGGACAATGTCAAGTGGATTTAAGCATCTAAACAATGATTACAAACCTGATCAAACCTGCAAATTCATGATTACACCATGTAATTCACCAAAATGACATTCATAAATTTCAACATTATGCTTTTTGATCCAAGGGTCATAAAGCTCCAAAATGGCATATTCTTGGATCTCTTGTTCAACAAGCAATAGGTGGATATACTCCAAGCATAAAACTTCTGAGGAATGTGAAATTTGCTGCTACAATAGCTGAGTCATTTGAGAAGTGCATCATCACACATGTAAGAGATATTTTCATAAACCATGACTCACAATTGTGACCTCAACTCTTCAAGACTTAAGGGCTAAGCAATATCGACATCTTTACCTATAAATAGAGACCTCATTCCATCATAAGAATTACACCAAAGCCTTTGATCTCCAAGCTTTCTCTTCTTTGCTCTCAAAGACTCAAAACTAAATATTTTGAGCAATCATTATTGGTTTTTGAGTTTGAACTAGCATAAGCTCAAACCAATTCCTCACACACATCAAATATGATGTTTATGAGGTGTTCAAATACTTAGATCACCTAAACACTTCCAACCCATAATCACACTTCAAAACCTCAAAGAAGCCTTGTTTCAGCAACTTGAAGATCAGAAGTTGATCCAGCCATTTGCAATTAAGTCCAAGTGTTCAAACACACTCCATATGGTGTAGGGAAGTTGTCCAAATCATCACAACATCTCTGTAACACCTCCAACTCGAAATCACAACTCCAGCTGCAAGCTAAAGTTTAGGTAAGCCTCAAACTTGGCCAATTCATGATCCATGCATATTTCCTCGCACTATCCTTTTGCCATATGTGTGTGATCATATTCTAAGTAATTCCCTTCAATAAATTTCAAAAAATCATCATCGTGTAGAATTTCATGAGGCTCGGGCCAAATTAGGGTTCTTCAGTGTTCATCACTGATTTTTCACTCCGCACACAAAATAAATGAAATTAATTGGTACCATTGTGTTCGTGGGATCAAAACAAGCAATTTTGATGTTTATTTCATCTCAAATGGATGTCGATTCTATGAGTACGATGGATTTTGTAAATATGGGAAAACTGAGCCATGATGCATGTTCTTGGCTTGTTCTTGGCGTCCTTTTTTAAAAAAAAATTGAATATTTGAATTTTGTGATTTTATTTAATTCATTCCAAAATTAATTTCTCTCTGATTATTTTGAGTTTTAAAATGATTCTTTTTTCTTTAATTCTCAAAAATGTTTAAATATTTTATTCCATTAATATATATATATATATATATATATATATATATATATATATATATATATATATATATATATATATATATATATATATATAGTTTTTAATATATTTTGTTTTTTTCAAAGAATTAATTTTTAATTATTTTTACACATTTTAAAATGATTCTCTCTTGATTTTTCAAACACAAATGAATCTCAAGATATTTTATGGATAAAAATATGAATTTTCAAACATTGATCCAAGAATTTTTCTTGTTTTTCATTAGTATTTGAAATTTATCAAATATTTTAATATTTTATTTCAAAATAAATATTCAAAATATTCAAAATTAGGGTTTTGACTTTCATACCCTCAATTTGACACTCTTGGGCCTCTATTAGAGTGTAAGACCCACCCCTTTTTGAAAAATGAACCATTAGGGTTCATCTGATCCATTTTCAAAAACTTGGTGCGATCGCCTTTTTCACCGCATTAAGTTTTTATCTGTGAATCTTTCTCTGTGAATATTTTTATACATAACCATTTGTTTTCTAAAATGAATTGTCAAAATGTGTCATGAGGAATCTTTTGTGCTTAGGACTCATTCTCTCTGTTTTAAACTTTCTTCGGTTTGTTTTAAAACTCCGACAGGCTTCAATATAAGTCCTGAATCCACCAATTGTTTCTTAAATAGTTTTTAATCTCCTAAATAGATATTCATGAGAATTTGATTACAAATCTCATATCTTTTTATTTTTTCATCTTTATGACTAAAGATCTAATACACCAACAACTAGATTGAGCTTCACTCCGGTGAACTGCTTTCTAGGCTGTAGGTAGATTTTCAGCACCAAAGTCCTACTTTGTGTATTAAATCATCGGCTAATTAATCAACAAAAAAAATTCCATAGTAATCCTTATGTTTAAGCTCTATTATTGGTTTCTGAGTCATCTTTTCTCTTTCTAACTTCTCGTTGTTTTCTTAAACTATTGTGCTTGCTTATAATAGAATCGTTTGCCAAAAATATTTTTCTTCACCTCATACTAAAGCAAAGATAATAATAATATTCTTAATGACAAAGAGAATGCAATGTATAAAACACATTTGTAATCTTTTCTCCCCCCGAGGTTTTGGGCTTCTGCTTCCCAGTGTAACCCCCAACTTCATTCTTAATAAAACAACCTAAGAATACTCAAACCATAGCAAAGACATACTAAAAGTTGTTAAACACATGCACTAACATCTTTTATCTGTATGCATGCATCTTTACTATATATATATTTGCATCTCTTCTAGAATTTAAGCAATCGAGTTACTGTCACCAGACCTAACCTTTGAATAACTAGAACAAAAACTAGGGCAAAACATAGCCTACTCTTGGGCTTTATTCAAGGACCCTCATGCCTTTTAAAGGTGCCTTCTCTCAGGCTTAGATGTTACTCAGCCTTCCCCAACCTCATCTTGGGTCTTCATCCAAGGATCCATGGGCCTCATATAGGTAACCTAGCCTCCTCTTAGGCTTAAACACAATGTCCCTCTCAGGCTTCCTAAAAGCATAGGAACAAACCTTATAATCAAACATCATACAGTAGTCTCCCTCTCCCCGATGGATGACCAAGCTAGCCTCCTCTTGGACTTTGTACAATTGAATCTCCCCAGACAAAGGAATGTCTAATGACCTTCAAAAAATTTATCAAACCAATAGACAAAACACTTATTACAGAGTCAATCTCCAATAAAATTTCAACCTCCCATCTTAAGCTTCATATAAGATACAAACAATCAAGAGTCAGTCTCTCATAAATAAGCTTCACACTCAGGCTTCCAAATCAGGACACCGATAAAACTTTCCCAACAGAGTCAGTTTTCATCCTTTAGCTTCAACCTTGGGCTTCAATCAAGGGAGAAATAAAACAAATCTTCCCTCTTTAGAGATGACAAATTCTCTCTACTGAGCACCTTTTAGCTTCAACCTTGGGTTTTAATCAAGGCACATACAGTCAAACACTTTACAGTCACTCAAAAATAATCATAATCATGGATCTAACTAAGCTAACACCAATCATAGTCTTGGACTTTAACTAAGCTAATATCCCATAATACAGTCATAGTCTTGGACTTTAACTAAGTTACCCATTCATCCTTTCTTAAGCTATGCAAATCAAGATAACACATTCAGCTGGTCTGAGTTATACAATTCAGGTTAAACCATCTAGTCCTCCTTGAGCTATACAATTCAGGGTACACATTCAGCCTTTCTTGAGCTATGTAAATCGAGATAACATTCAATTTATGCCTTGACATATGCAATTCAATCAACCAACCAGTTACAAATAACTATTTTTCAGCTTCAATCCTAGGTTTTAATCATGACACAAACAAACATTTTCAGCTTCAATCTTGGGCTTTAATCGAGACACAAATACAACTCTTTTGAGCATCAACATCATGTGCTTTAACCAGGATAAAAATAAACCCCTTCCTCATTTCTCTAGCCTTTTAGGAGGAACTACGATGCTCTGATCCCTCAATTCTCTTTTTGGTGGTACATAGGCAAAAGGTCGTAAGATCTTTGCGAGCACACCAAACAAAAAACAAAAATTAGGTTTCTAAACCTAAGAAAAACATCAAAAAATTATGATGATACAAAAACACAAAAACATCAACATCGCCCTTTCAATCAACACTCATCTCATACCCAGACCCATATCAAAGAAACCCATAGCAATATCAAAAAGAACAAATTTTGCACTGATCCAAGAGTTGAAATAAGCTAAAGAAGAACCCAAAACCATGTGGGAATCTGTTGAATAACATTATGCAAATCGGGGTGAGTTTAAGATATATTTTCCCTTCCAAAACCAGCTTCATCAAGAAAAAATAAGAAATCGAAAAGTAGCAATAATGCGATAGTGATTAAAGACCGCAAAAATCGAGCTACAGACATATATAAATAAATTCAAAATACACAATAAAGTAGTATAATATGAAAATAAAATACAATCCATAATGAATTCAAAGTAAAAATACTATAAATTATTTCACTACTATGTATGTCAGATTACATCTCCTCTAGTTCATTGGGCTCCCCGACCTCCATTATCCCCCATCCTCTGTCATTGTCTTCGGTTCATCAATTAATCGATCAGACCCATATGGGAAGATACCTCTATCAATTGTTGTCTGCATAATCTACAATATGCAATGACATCTAGGCAATACATTATGAATATGATCTTATTGTGCATGTTCCTCCTCTAGTATCTCCTGATGAGCTGGCCTCGGTAGATCTCCTGAAGCAGTCTGCACCATATACGGATGTGAAACCCTGAAGAACCACCTGATGTACCCGTTGATATGGCTCTACTCGCCTTCATCTATGGTACTTTATGCCTCCTCTGGTACCAAATGACTCTCATAATCATCAAACATGGCATTCATATATCTACGTGTCAAAGAAAGAGGATCAGAGACAATAGGATGTAAGGGAATACCCTGAGTGTAGGAAAAATGTCGCATCATATACTCGGGCATATGAGGAGAAATGAGATGTGAACTGCAAGCACACCATCCAGAATATAGCATTATACCATCAAATGGTCGCGTCTCACAATGATCAACATAGTTATTAAAGTGCATGTCCTCGGTAACCAAGCGGTCAAGATACACTATGGACAAATCTATTGCCTGGTTTCCTCAGAACATGTAAAACACATAAGCCTGTGACATATCCTCAGTGTAAGTCGGTACACCCGCCCAGTTGTGGATGCGCAGGAAGTGTTGGAGGATCCAAGCCTAAAAAGTGTTGGAACACATGAATCATCAGTAATGGTGTGGCAAAGATAAAATGAAAATGTCATAGAAACATTAAAAGACCAATAAATATCATTGTTAGTAGTGTGATGCTGCCTATGGTCTTCTTTGTGTTCCACCTAAAGCTCTTTAATAACTTCGAGTACAAGTAGACCAAACAAGTGGGCCTCAGTTGTACTCATGGATATGCTCGAAGTCCTCGAAGTACTGTAGGTATAGGACATCTATATAAGTGACACTCTTGTCCATAAAAATCATAGTTCCAACAAAATATAACAAGTATTATCTCATAGCATACACTCTATGGAGCCCCATCCGCTCTAAGGAGCTCATCTTTATATACCTTTTTCAAGAATTCAAACCTAGCATGAGTGATCAGTCACCATTTGTGCTATGTATTTTAGTATTTAATCTAAAATAAGCTAAATAAACTGTGTGAATTTGAGTTAGTTTTAGTAATAAGTAGGTTTGTTTTTAATCATGTTCAATGTGTCATTAATTATGGATTTCTTGAAGTTATTTTACACGTTTGGTATGTCAGCAGGTCTAATAAAGGGTTGGAAACTCAGAGGATCGAGAATTGGATGCAAAACCAAGTCGGGCCAAGAAAGCAGAAGAAAAATTCAAGATTTGACAATGTTGTTGCCCATACGCATAACACCCTAGCTGTTACGTGTATGGACCTAAGCCTTACACATCTCTTACATGAATGAGCAAAAGGGTTGAAAATTCAAGCTTCTGTTGTTACATGTAACAGGTTGGTTATTACGCATAACAAATTGTGTGGTGGCTAGCCCGGGATGCATTACGCGTAGAGAAAAGAGTCTCCCAGGAGGGCATTACGTGTAATAACATGGGCATTACGCATAATGAGGTCCAAAATGCAAAAAATCCAGACTCCAACTATTTATTCCCAGGACGCGATTTTTCAGAGCAAAGACGCGTTTTGAAGGCTGTAGATCATAGAATTTTGCAAGGATTTCATATGTTCAAGATTTTTTAACGATTGAAGACTGTAGATCACTTCCTATTTTAATTTTTATTTCGATTATGAGTAGCTTAACACCCCATTACTAGGGGGTGACCCTGAATCTGATTATAATGATTTCGAATTTATTAATGCAATAACTATTTTTATTCAGTAATCGTTGATTTGTTCTTATATATGTGCTTATGGCTTTAACCGTCGGAAAAATGAATTTTGATTCTTTACATATAATTTGAGCTGGACAACTGTTGTGTGTTGATATGAATAAGAACTTTTGATAATAGATATCTCCTAGGACTAGGGATACTTTATCTCAACCAGAAATTCTTGATAAATTAATGCTTGATCATGAACGTAATTACCTATGGACATAGTAATTAGGTTATATGACCAAATATCTTTTCACTAAGGACTTAGGATTATATGCCCTAAAGAACCAGTAATCAACAGTTTGGATTATGT
The DNA here is from genome assembly GCA_963966055.1 of Lathyrus aphaca. Lineage (NCBI taxonomy): Eukaryota > Viridiplantae > Streptophyta > Magnoliopsida > Fabales > Fabaceae > Lathyrus > Lathyrus aphaca. Next base: position 88,257,042 of record OZ014521.1, on the reverse strand, counting down.
TATTGCATTAGTACATTGAAATTATTATAGGAAGATTCATTCACCAAACCCTAGCAATCTACCCATCTTTGTTTATCTTTTAACTATTTTATTCACTTTATTTAGTTACAATTCTAGACATAATAATATCAAAACCAAAAACACCCAGGCTTTTTGTTTAATTGAAATTATCTCTAAATTCTATATCGTCAAGCAGTCCTCGAGATTCGATACTCAGGATTTTCCCATTTATTACTATAATAGGCAAAAATAGTACACTTGTTATTTTTCCTATCAAGTTTTTGGCGTTGTTGTCGGGGATTGCCAAGATAATAGAATCGTAGATTTATTTCAATTAGATTTTTTTTTGCTCTGCAACTAAAATTTTATTTTCTATTATTTAACTTTTTTTCTTTTATTTTTGCCATTATTATTACTAATCTCTGAATCTTTGTATACGAGGTCAAGCCTCAACTGACTTTCATTTTGACGCAGAAACTGAGAGATCTTTGAGCAAAAGGCTCATAAAAGCTAAAAGAGAAAAAACTGGCAACTTCAGAACCATAACACATGATTTTAGAACCATAAGAGGAAGTTTTAATTCACTCTGAACATAATGATTCAGAAAAAGATACATAGAAAAAGAGAAATCTAGATATAGTAATGGTTGACCCTCAAGAAAGACTTCTTGGGAACTATGGAGGTGAAAATGCCCCGACGGGCAGATTGACCATTGTGAACCAACCAGTGAATGTTCAAAATTTTCAGTTGCATCCTTTAACAATCTGACAACTAGAGAAGAAACCTTTCATAGGAAAGATCAATGAAGATGCAAACAAGCATTTACAAAAATTTCTGACTATGAGCACTACACTGGCTATTGAAGGACACTTAGAGGAGGCAAAGAAATTGAGAATGTTTCCATTTACACATGTTGAAGAAACTAAATAATGGTTTTACTCATTACCAGCAAGGAGTATCACCAGATGGGAAGAAATGAAAAAGACCTTTCTGAATGAATATTTCCCCGCTTCTGTTTATATTCGTAAACGGTATGACATTATGAATTTTAAGCGGAAAAAGGAGAATTACTTGGTGATGCATACAAGAGGTTTAAGATATTATTGGTTGCATGTCCTAAGCATAATATGGATCAAACTGAACAGATGCAGATATTGGTGAATGGCCTCAGAATAAAGACAAAGCAACTCATTGATACAGCTGTTGGTGGCTTACCAAATTTTACAACAGCCACTAGTATCAAGAAGATCATCGAAGCCATTGCTGCAAATGAACATCTGTAATTATATGATCATAGTGTGAGTAAACCTGAAGGATAAATTGACTTAAAGCTGTAAAATCGGGTAGTTAAGATGGAAGATCATATTGCAACTGAAGTTGAAAGAAGACTGGAAGCTATGAATTTCGGTACCCAAACTGTAGCTCAAGTGCAACCTATTCAAGCTGTGAGTTGTGAATTCTATGGTGGATTACACTTTTCCATGAATTATGTTACTACTGCGGAGCAAGTGGAGGCTATAAATTACATGAAGCAGAATAATCCCTATTCAAATACATACAATCCGAGTTGGAAGAATCATCCTAATTTCTCCTAGAAAGATCAGCAAAGGAACATGCAAAAGCAAGGGCCTATATAGTATCAGAATCAGCTGCAACAACAACAATATCAGCCTCAACACAACAACCACCATACCAGCAACAATACCAGCAACCTTAACAACAATACCAGCAACTTATCGACAAAAACCGCCTAAGAAAGCAGATTGGAAGATTGCCATTAAAAAGATGGCTGCTCTGAAGAATCTGGAAGTATAGGTGGGTCAGATAACACAACAGTTAGCAAATTCTCAAGCACAAGGTGTCTACCTAGTGCAACAGTGAAGAATCCGAGAGATTATAATAATGCGAGTGTTGTTACAACAAGAAGTGGTAAATCCGCTGAAGTGCCTGAAGAAAACACTTCAAAACGCAACCTACAAGCTCCAAAACACAGGAATTGATTAATCAAAACACAATGCAAACTCAGCATAAAACACATAAAAAAATCCTGAAGTGAGGATGCCATTTTCGTGATTGCAAAACGCGCGGATATAATTCAAAACGGCAATGAAAAACTTCATTATTCCTTCTATAAACTGAACCCTTCCCTCTCTCAAATACAAGCTTGGAAAGCCTCTCCCCACTCTACCAAAATCAAACCTCATTCTTGAAATTCAACCTTTTTAATTTTTCCCAAATCTGAAATTCATCAATCAAATTCGTCAATTCATCAATCTGAATCCATAACAACACCACAACAACAAGAGAGAAGGAGTTAAAGCTTCACTTACTTGAGTTTTGAAGGTAGCTAATATTTTCTGACGAATCTTTCTTCTCCGATTTCGCCACCTATAGCTTACGTCGGGATAAACCAATCACATATTTGAAATCCTTGCAATTACCCGGTTGAAACGGTATATCATCGGAGCTCTGTCGCTCCGATTTGACGGAGCTCTGAAATGGTGGAGTTGAATGCGAATAGTGACATGCGGCTTTGTCTATCGAAGAAGAAGAAGAAGAAACCATTCATTTTTCTTCTTTTTTTTGACTTTATTTTGTCATATTTTTTGGTTGTTGTTTTCTTAAGACCTTTTTTTTTGTTTTGGGCCTAATGATATATGGATCTCATATGGACCTCACTACTTTTCCTTTAAATTTTCTTTTTTTTAATTGTTTTTTTGGGTCATTTATTTTTTTGAGAGAAAAACTGTTTTCATTTTGTTACTTTTCTATAAAAACATAAATGAATTATTTGAAAAGAATTTTAAAAAATATTTTAGTTGTTTTTTTAGGGATTTTATGTTAGATCCATATTTCTTCTTCATCTTTTTTTTTTTGGGTCGATGAGATCTCTGATTCGATGATTATTGATTTTCGAAGATGTTTAATCTTCATTATTTCAAATCTATGAATGAATGATCATTTGGATTATTCTTCATACTCTGGGACCGTGATAGGTTGCATTTGATAAATCAATGTGAAATCTCGATTAAGATTAGACCGTTACCACTTTTTCTTTCCGTGCGACATGTTTTCGGAGGATGATCCATTATATCATTTCTCTAACATGTATTAGCACAAATATCTTTCACCTAAATTGGTATTGGCCGGCCTCATCTATAGGGTAATTACTCCGTAAATTACTCGGCGATTGCTTAACATAGACCTAAACTTGTCTCGAATTCGGAATAAAAATCCAATTGGATAGTTTCACTTTCATGGACCGGACCTCTTGTTGGTCGCGTAATCCCAAAGTGATCGATAATTTTTCATTAAGAATCGAGACTTATGAAGTTTGATGCGTAGGTGCTTTGGGTCTCCCAATCTCCTTTTAAATTTCATTAAATTCAATCCTATTTGCCTTGATTAATCACTATAGTGTAAGACACCAAACGAATCCGGTTGCCTTTCGATTTTGGTTACTCTTTTTGGTTGTGGTTGATTAAGTTCACCATACCACTATTATGTGAATATTATTATACTATTAATATACTAACATTTTAATTCTTTCTCGCACCTTATCCTCTTTATTTTAATCTCTTGCTCCTTATCTCTTTTATTATATTTTTATTATACTATATCATTCATCATATTGTTTATGTTTATATTCATATTATTCTTGTGTTTTTTTTTTCCTTTGTCTATTTGGACACAAAAATATTAATAAAGGATTAAACATCTAAAAAAACTTGTGACTTTAATTTTGGACTATGGCCACTATCCTTAGCATTGGACTTGGAGTTTTGGACTTAGATTTTAGGATCTTTCCCTTTGCTTGAGCTATTAGGGATTGAAGAACTTAACCTTAATTTGGTTCACTTGTTTATGAAAATGGAAGTCCTATTGTTTCGAAGAATTTTCGCCATATAGTTTGATCGTTCTTCCCTTAACTTTTACTTTAAGTCTTAGGATAGTCCCTTCATCTCTTCCCACTTCTTAAATTTTCAAAGTTTCTCCCTTTTTTTCAAAATCTTCTTTGTTTTCAAACTTCAAACCTCTTTCATAATCAAACCTTGACTTAGGTCAAGCGGTTTTAACTTTTCATTTCATTTCTTAATAAATGCTAAACCACATAAGCATATTGAAACTTTCTTTTCAAAATACTTTAAAAAATGCAAAACTCGTTCAATTGTTTTTGTTCCCTTGTGCACTTTTATTTTTAACCATTTTCATATGTTTAGATATGATTCATTCTTTTTAGAGGAATTATTCTCTAAAGAACGGCGACTTATCTTTACATTTTAAATCAATTCAACACATTGTTTTTTTACCATTTGTACCACGAACTACGAGGTTTTGATCTTGCATTGCACTTTGTGGGTACGCAGGTATGAAACAAACGTCTCTTCAAACACAAAATGCTTAAAAAATATTTCTCTTCTCATCTCTTAAATCTTTTTTTTACAAACCTTTTTCAAACCAAAAGCAATAAATATTTCAAAGGGCTCTCGTGGAGTACCACATACATTTTGGGTGCGTAAAACCTTCCCGATTTGTAATCAATCCCCTTACCCATTCTCTGCTTGATTCTTTTAGCATTTTGCTTTTAGATTCATTAGGATTTATTCACTCTTTTTTCCTTTTCCACTTGGAATAAAATAAAAGCACGGTGGAGACTCTGTTTCTTTTGAGTTAAGTTAACCAATAGCTTACACTCATGATTTTACTGCTACAGAGAGCTACTTCATAATGCTAGTCGGACCTATCTTTCCTGAGCTTGTAACCGAGTTCTGGGAAAATACTCGAGTACTTAAATACGAATGATAGATGTGCCATCCTGTCTATTTTTGTTAGTCATCCAGTCATGATCAATCCTACTATCATTGCTCAAGCCATTAGATGTGATCAAGATGGCGTAACAGTGGAAAGAAACATCAACAGTCGCAGTTTTTACAGACACCTACATTTCATCTATAAAACTAAATACCATTCCACTTAACCTTGTACTCTCACTCCAATTGCCAAAGTTTGGTACAAATTGATGGTACCAACTTGAGGCCAAGAGAAAGAGGAGCAGGATGGCTGTCAAACAAGGATAGGCTATTTACCTTTTTCTTAGTTTCTAGGATCAAAATAAACCTACCTCAATCTATGTATAACCATCTGAAGGAAAAAATCATTGAATCTAGGGAAGACACAATCTATCAGGTTCCCTACTGCATATTTATTTCTCACATCCTTGATCTTCAAGGAGTAGTCTGTCACTGCAGAAGAAAAGGAATGACTGATAAAATTCTTCCTGATTTCTGTCAACCTATTACTTTCCTTGTCTAAGTTAGGATTTAGATTTTATGAGTTTCCATTGTCTTGGTTTTAATTTTTTTTGTATTCCCTTTACTCTTTAATGAAAATTATCTGATTATCCTAAATTGTGTAAACACCCCAAATTTGCCCTCACCCATTCACACCATGGCTTGTTGATCTTTTCATATGCATAAATTCAATCATAGCATCTCATACCACATCTTTGATTCACTGCATTGTTTCTAAGTCATCTGCACCTAGGGTTTGTGATTGGAGCTATCCAAGAGCCACTTGAGCCACTCCAAAGGTCATCAATCACTTCAAGGGGGTCCATGTATGTTCAAGCATCATATTATATCCTCTCAAAGTCAAGAAAGCCCAAGGATCACAAGAACTGAGAAAGGCATGGAAGCAGAGCCAGGTTTAACTGCACAGATGACCTAAAATTAGGGTTTTGGTTTCAACAGCCATAACTCCAATTTTTTTGGTCATTCTTGTTTCTATTGGTATCTATATGTTATAAGGATCATGCATATCAATTTTCATGAAGAAAGTCCATGGGGAAGGCATCTAATCAAGAGTTGACTTCTTGAGCAAGTCAGTGCAAAATCAGGGCATCTGAGGCCCCCAATGACCCAACCAAAGGGTGTTCTTCATCATTTTGAATGTGTATGATCTTTATTTGATCATAGAAGATGTTAGAAGTTCACAAAATTGGAGAATTTCAAGCCATTTGCAAAGTTGCCTTTTTGGGAAAATGACTTGTAATGGAAACTTGCCATTTTGGGAAACTTTTTCAACCCTTTCTTTTTGATTCAAAAATGCTTCAAATGGGAAAACTTTGGTCATGAAAGTTGTAGAATGTATCATTCCCTTTTCAAAAAGTACAAGAACTCATGCTAATTCATTTTGGATCAAAAGTTATGGCTTGTCAAAGTTGGAAAAAATCACATAATTTCAAGTTATGTACCAAAGAGGCAAAGTTGCAAAATCCCTTGCCAAGGCAAATTGTGCTTTCAAATGGACTTCTAATCTTTGCACAAACATAAACCATTGCCTAAAGTTCAGAATGCACCAAGAGTTTGTCCAAATTTATGACTTGTGCATTAAGAAATTCCAAAGGGGCGAAAAGTTCACAAATTTGCAAAACACTACATAAACTTCACTCAACTTGCTGAACTATCTCAAAACCAATTCCATGGACATCCTTAATCTCAGCTGAGCTAGGACAAGCCAATGAGCCAGCTACACCATTGCCCATACCTCAAGTACAACACTTTTGACTTTTTGGCAAAAACACCCATACCAATCACAACAGTCCACCACCCACTCTCTGCCCAATCCAGACCTTACAAACACACTCCAAGGGTTCATTTTCATAACACACACAAGCCTGAAGCATCCTCCAAGCCAGCATTCTCAAAAACCTCCTCTTATGCATTTTGTTTCGAAACACACAACACAAGCATCAAACATCAAAACAAACTTCACCAAATCACTCACCATGATCCTCTGATCATTTCCCAACCATTGTTTTGGCCTGAAACCTCCCACATCAAAAATACGATTTCCACACTCCCTTGACCTGAGCTTCTGTCAACTTTCTCTGGAGGCCATATAAACTCTAGCTAAGTGTCAAAAGCTTCAAAGAGGATCATTGGAGCTTGTTTGAACCAAAGAGGCAGCCAGAAAGTCCCTGTTTCGAAAGCTCAAGCTCAGGTAGCCATGGCATTTATTTTTCCAGAACTTCCATTTTTAGTTTCTAAATGCTTCCTTATGCTTCACTGATTATCATGATATGATTTATTTTGAAAATGAGTGAAAAATGGCCATGTATGCTTGTTCTGAAACTTTGCCCGTGAAATGAGTTTTGATTTGATTCTTGTGATTCAGTGAAAATAAATGATTTTTGGGATGGGGTTTAGGTTTAATGATGTTTAAGGAATGATTCTGGAGATTTTGGTGAAGATTTGATGCGTAGGGAGTGAGATAGCATGAACACCTTGCCGGAGAAGATGACCGGAACACTGTTCCGGTCATCTGAAAGTCATTAGGGCTTCTGATTAGGGTTTAATCATAATTAGGCCAGTTTGAATGTGGGTTGTTCGTTTGCGCGCCAGGTCAATTCCCGCCCCTGTGGATTTGAATCTCAGCCATCAGATTGATTGACTTTCTCTTTTTTCTATTTAAATTCATTTTATTTTCATTTGTTTTGTATTTATTTGTACGAATTTTTAAAAATAGCTAAAACCATTTAAAAATTATGAAAATTTTTGTCAAGGGTTTCATGAATTTTCAGAACACAAAAATATTTTTAATTTTATTTTTTGCATTAAAAATTATTTTTAAATCATTTAAATGTTTATTTTTAATTAGTTAATGAGAATTAATTAATTAAAAATATATTTAGGTATTTAAAAATCACAAAAAAAAAATCACATAGCATTTAGAAACATTTAGAAACATTGTCCAACTCTCAAACCAAATTTCTTTTTTGTTCTTGATGCCTTTTGATCATTTTCATTGGATTTAATTTCATTTCAAGGCAATATTTTATGTCAAACTTCAAAAATTTCTTTCTGCCTAACCATTGAGAGTTGGATGATGATTCTTTTTGCATTATACTCTTCATACCATGTAGTTTATAGGATAAATTTGATTTGAATTGATCTTGCATTTTCAATTTGTTTGGCATTTTTCTTGTTGAGGTACCCCAAAACCCTAGCAATCTTAGGAAATTCATAACTTTCACTAGGTTAAGAGTTGGATCCCCTCCTTTGGGCAGTGAGTTTGTATAAGTTTAGGGTATCTTTGATTGCATTTTCAAATTTTTATCATGTCATTTGCTTCTGGTTTTGGATTTTTGCTCTGCATGATGCATGTAACCCTAATTTGTGCCTTCCTTTGCATCCATTTCTCATTTGCTTGCATCCAATGACTTGCCATGACATTTTGTGCATCCATTTGATTCATAAGACATCTTAGGACATATTAGAATCATGTTTGATCATTGCATCTTTCATTTTCCATGTTGTATGTCCATTGCATTTCATACCTTCTCATGTATGTTCATGGTTCAATACATGCCTCATTTGCATCCTTATGCTTGTCTGATCATTCTCATGTCTTGCCTCATGTTTGCATCTTTTCTTAGCATCATTAACATCATGTATTTGCTTCTGACTTTGTCTTGCATCATGCCATTTCATCTCATTTGCATTGTATTTCTTTTCTTTTGGCTAACTTTTCAGGTGGTAAGTTGTTTGAGAAGTGAATTTGCCTTCACTTCTCACAATCTCTCTTCATCTCTCTTGCATCTTTGCTGCATTTTGTATGTGTTTTAGAGTGAGCTTGCTCATTCATGCTCTTCTCCTCTTTCTTTCTTCAAGCAACTTGTCTTCTTAAGTGAAGCAAGTTATTTTGCTTCTCTTTGTTTCTTGCTCTTTTCATCTGCTTCCTTCCTGGTGGTTTCTCTGAAGATCTTTCTCTTAAGCCTCATAAACCCTAGGAACAACCAAGCATGATAATAATTAGGGTTTGATTAGTCCCCCATTTAGTTTTTCCTTTGTGTCATCTTTGAGTCTTCTCTTCTCATCTCATAATCCAGGACTAAACCCTAAAGGTTTTAAGGCTTTGTGATTAAGCTTATGCCTGCATCCTTCTATTAGGGTGGAGTGTATAACTTTAATCCTAAGTGTTAAACCCTTAATGTGTTTAAATCCTTTAATCAACTCACCTAATAATCATCAAGACATCAAGCTTGTAACTTGGGCCTTGCATTAGGGTTCTAATTCTTCCTTATTTGGTTAAGAAGGACTAACCCTAGTGTTAATGGACAAGTCCCCCTCAAGTTGTCTTACAAACCATAAAAATCACTTCTTCATCTTACCATTAACTAAAACCCACTTTAATAAAGGCTTTGTTTTGTCATGAGGTAAATCCCTAATCATGGATTAAGTTGAGGTATCTTTCTCAGCTTAAATGTTCTCATCTATTATCCTTCTATTAGGATGGTGTAATGAGTCCATTAAATCCTTGATTATGGCTTAAACTCATTACTCAACACTAAACAAAAACACCAAAAACATCTAAATAATCACAAATAGGTTAATGATCTTAATCCTACATCAGGGTGATTAAGTGTGAGATGCTGACTTCACACTTAAGGTATTCTCATTACCCCTAATCAGAGGGAGGATGTAATGAGTTTACTAACCCATTGGTTTAGGCTTAAGCTCATTAACCTATGACAAACTCCAAAAAGCAATAAAAGACTGAAAACACAAAAACAAACAATAATCGTCTCCTCCGAGATTCTTTTCTCACCTCATTCACTCACAAACGAGAACTCGCTTCTTCCGTCTAATGCAAGACAGTTTGCACCTGAGCCAGACAGGTCATACACTTGAGCATAGACAAGCAGGCAGTTCACAAGTCAATTTATCTTTCAGTCTCTTTGGGTTGAACTACGGTGTTCTAACTTCCTCATTGCACGAGAGGATACGTAGGCATAACTTAACAGTTATCGAACAAAAGTCTCTGTATATCCCCCCTCTTTCCAGCATTATTCTTTAAGCCTCATAGTCATGAGCATTTCACTCCTGTTCTTACACTAACACTTCACTTATACACTTCACACTTCTCTTACACTGACACTTGCATTCTTTTTCCAGCTTTGATACACAGATTGCACTAACACTACCCCTTTAAAACACAAATCTTTTAAGCGTGGATCCCGTCGAGTACGACGGACAATCTGGGTGCTAATACCTTCCCAGGTTGTAACCAACCCCCTTTCTCAGTTTCTCTGGTTCGCAACCGTCTTATCCATATCTTTCTAGGTCTATGCAGCATTACCTTTCCTCCGGGATAAAAATGCCTAGCTGGCGACTCTTGTCTTCTGAGTTCACCCTGTGTGTTCTCTTCTCCTTCGCCGACCGTTCGCGTCTGTACCCCTTTTGGCCCTATGTCATTTGGTGGGAGCGACAGCTTGGCGACTCTGCTGGGGAATTATACTGTAACCAGGGCTTCTGGTTCTTTTTGTGGGTTCCTCCTAGCGCTTGTTTGATTTGTGTTTACTGGGGTATTAGGTGCTAATTGTGTTTATACATTTGCTTTATTTATTGCTTTATGTACAGCTTTATTTATTGCTTTCCTTTACAGTTTTTCATATTTCATATTGTCATTATAATTGCTGGATCTGGCTTCTGTTTTGATGGGTGGGGTTCCATTGAGAGTTTAAGGTCCTATACCTGGGACCTGAGTGACACCTAGGCTAGAGTGGTTCATGTTCTTTCCCATTCCATTTCGATCTGGTGCGGGAATATGAAACACGGTTCAGATGTGGGTTTCTTCTTGAGAACTCTGTGCTACAGATTTCCTGTAGTGCTAGGGCTATCTGGGAAGCCTGCTAAGTCTGGATGACCCTTATTATGACCTTCAGAAACTGAGGTGAATTAGAGGAGTATTTTTTTATGGTTATTGTAAACACTGTACCTCCGGGTTAGAAGTGTTTACACTTCTCATAACTGATCCAAGTCTGAGGATCCTTGTTTTAGAACACCACCTGTGAGGGGGTTGGGCTGTTTACAGGTTTGCAGGTACCCTTGGCCACATCATACCCTGTTACCTTGTTTGGTTTAAGAGTACCTCATTTTTGGAAAGTTCTTGTGATTAACCCTGGACATGTGACTCTTTATTTGAGTCCCCCACCCTGGTTACTGGATTTCTAAGCCTTCATCTGGACCTTTGAACATACATGGACTTATGTCAAGACAGATAATTAGATCCAGCTTGATCACAAACCCTTGCATATCATTTGCATACTCATCATTGCATCATTTAACATTTGTTATTTGTTTTTCAGGGTATCCATATTGCATCTGGCTTGGTTTTGACCCCTTCATCTGCAGAGACCTCTGTTTCATCAGTTATCTACTTCAGCTGATTTCATCACCAGCCTCAGCCTATCAGTGGCTCATCACCAGTATCAGTCTTCATCATCAGCATTTGTTTCAGCTCTTCATCAGCAGTCATGGCACCCAAGAAGAGCAACATTTCATACCATTTCTTTGAGCTTGTGCTGACTGGCATCAGGCAGGTCCAGACACTTATCACTCCAGACCACATCCCATTATTCAGAGAGCATTATGGAGGTATCTTCGATATGGTTATGGACCTAGACCCTTCTCAGAGGAGTTTGATCCACACTTGCCTACAGTTTTATGACCCTCCTTTGAGATGCTTCACTTTCCAGAACTTTCAGTTGGGACCTCTGCTGGAGGAGTTCTCATCTTTGATTGGAGTACCTGTCAGGGGTGGTGTCCCCTTCAACCCAGAGATGACTTCTCCCAGCAATGAAGAAGTGGCAAAGGCACTGTGCCTAGAGCCTATTTTGATTGAGCAGAACATGACAACAAAGGCTGGGATCCCTGGTCTGCACTTAGACTTTCTGACTTCTCAGGCCATCCTGAAGGCCTCCTTGGGAGAATGGAGGGCAGTTTGTGCATTGTTAGCCCTCAGTATATATGGGGTTATACTATTTGCAGATGAGCCCAAGTTTATCAGCAAGAATGCCATTCATCTCTTCCTTCTGAGGAACCCAGTACCCACATTGCTGGGAGATTTCTATTATTCTGTTCACCAAAGAAATGAGAAGCAAAGAGGGAAGTTGGTGAGATGCTGTGCTCCTCTATTTCACACTTGGCTGCTTAGACACTTACCCAAGACTGATGCCTTCCTGAATCCTCACCAACAAAAGAATTGGGCTAAGAGACTTATTGCTTTGACTTCAGATGACATCAGATGGTGCACCCAAAGCACCAAAGACAGGGATATAATTACTAGCTGTGGGCAGTTCCCCAATGTACCTCTAATAGGAGTGAAGGGTTGCATCAACTACAACCCTTTGATGTTTAAGAGACAATTGGGCTATGCTTTGGTCCACCCTCCTAAAGTGCAATATTTAGCTGAAACCCTGTATTGTGAGATAAAACCTAATCTAGCTGTTGTCAGACAAGCATCCTGGGCTTGGGACAACATCCAGACCAAAGGGATGGCCATTCTTGGGAGGTGCAATAATGTGGCCTCAGCTCAGTATTATGAATGGTCTCATGCTAGAGCTCAGATTGCTGGGATGCCTTTCACCATTGAGGATGCACCTGGACCATCCACAGTACCACCTGCAGCCACTGTCAGTCTGGAAGAATTTGAGAAACTGAAGGAGAGGAATGAGAATCTGTCTCAAGCTCTGAAGAAGACCCTCTGGGAGAGGAGTGATGGTCGTCTAGACATTGAGAGGTTGGAAAAGCTTAAAGTGGAGCATCTGGCCAGGATTGAGAAAGCAGAGGACTACATCAAGAAATCAAGAGCTGGGGAGCAAATATTGAAGAATGCCTGTAAAGAGGCCCAGTTTCAAAAAGCTAGGACTGATCTCTATCTACAAGAAAGTCAGGCTAGGTGGGTCAGGATCACCGAAGCCCGGACACAAGAAGATAAGAGAACTCAAGCCAGGATTGAGCAGTTAGAGGCCAATGAAAAGAAACAACAGGAAGCTCTGCTAGCAGCCCAGAAGGAGATTTCAGAATTGAAGCTTAGGGATGGTTTGAAGAGGTCAAAGGACCAGGACAGGCACAAGAAGCTGACCACTGCTATTGCCACCAGAAACCTTCTTATCAGAAACATTACAGAGCATCCGGCTGGTCCTGTAACTGAAGCACTTTTGAAGGAGGTTAAGGAGGATGAGTTTGGATTGGATGTTTGACTTCTTTGCTTGTTGTTATTTCCACTTGATGTACTTTTCTTTTTATGTTGTATTTTGACCCTTCATGGGCATATGTTGTAAAACAAACTATGTATGATCCACCATTTGTAATGTATTTGTCAGTTTGTTTCATTTGAGTTTCTTTTCTCAAGCAACATCAAAGCATCTTCCTCAGGGTCTGGAAAGGTCAAAACCAAGAGCCAAGCCGGATACCTTGGAAAATAAATAAGCATACTGCATTGCATACTGACTTTTGTTTTGTTTTGTAGGTTTTGCCATTATTTTTGTTTGTTTCTAACTCTGTTGTGGTTCAGGAATTATTGCTCGCCGCCGGGTGTTCCCTCTCAACCGTCCGCACCGGTATCCTACTCGCAACAACCTTCCTGGTATCCAAATGGATCAAGTACAGCAAGATCTGACAGAGGTTCGAACTCAAATGGCTAATGAAAGGATGGAGATGAGAAACCAAATGACCCAATTCATGGAAGTAATGAATGGCTTGGCCCAAAGTCAAGAAAGGCTGAGGGCATTGGTAGAAAGACAAACCCCGGAGGAACCCCATCTGGGGACTGGAGGAACAAGTAACAACGAGAGGGGTCAGCCTCATGTTAACCCACCAGTATATGGGCCTCATCTACATCCGGAAGTCAACATCCCGGGTAATGTGCAAGGAAATACTACTGCAGGCAGGATCTTGCAAGAAGATCCTCAAGAGGAGCAGTTTACTGTAATGGGAGCTGGGGATGAAGTCTATGATAGGAGGTTTGATGAAATTGCTGAGAAGTTGAGATCTCTAGAGTCTCAAAATTCCCTGGGTTTTGATGTCATGGATATGGGGTTAGTGGATGGGGTAAGGATTCCCCATAAGTTTAAACCCCCTTGCTTCGAGAAGTACAATGGAACTTCCTGTCCACGAACTCACTTGCAGTCCTTTCTGGGAAGACTTAAAGCATACACAATGGATGAAAAACTGTGGATGTTTTACTTTGAAGACAGTTTGACTGGGGCTTCAAGGGAGTGGTATTCACACTTGACCAGAGCTACAATCAGATGCTGGAAGGACCCAGCTGAGGCCTTCATCAGGCAGTACCAATACAATCTGGACATGGCCCCTAATAGGACCCTTTTGATGGGAATGTCTCAGTCCTCCAGAGAAAGCTTCAGGGAATATGCCCAGAGGTGGAGACAGCTTGCTGCTGCTGTCCAGCCACCCATGTCGGAAAGAGAAATGGCCGACATGTTTATGAATACCCTGCAAGGAACATATTTTGATAGGCTGGCTGCCTTTTCTTCCACCAGCTTCACAGACGTAGTTATAGCTGGAGAAAGAATTGAGAGCCTTCTGAAAATGGGTAAGATTTCTGATAACGGTGCAAGTTCGTCCAGTAACTCCAGGAAACCTTTTGTGGGACCTAGAAGAGCCGGTGAGACAAATGCCATTCATGCCAACAGGGGCAGACCCCAGTATGTCCACAGATCAGTAGCAGCTGTCACTATTCCAGCTCCGATTCCTCAGCAACCAGCATATCAACAACCACAACAATCCCACTATCAACAACAAGTTCAGTATCCGCCACAGAGAGCCTACAACAACAATAACAGCAATCAACAAAGACCCTTTCAGCAAAGACCATCACAGGCAAATAGGGTGATTGACCCCATCCCTATGCCTTATGCTGCCTTATTGCCACAACTCCTAAAACTCAACTTGGTTGAATTAAGGACATTGGCACCACCAGATCCCTCCAATCTTCCAAGAAATTATGATGTCAACGCCAGATGTGCTTTCCACTCCAACGCACCTGGCCACAATACGGAGAAGTGCAGGGCTTTACAAATGAAGGTACAAGACTTGGTGGATTCTAAAGCCCTCAACTTTGCACCCCCTCCAAGTGTCACCAAGAATCCCATGCCCAACCATGGAGGACCAAGAATTAATGCCATTGAGGAAGACAAGCCATCTTTCTTAATCATCAGTGTTGGACAGATTCGGACACCTCTGGTCGAAATTAAAGCTCAGCTTCTAGAGTGCCAGATGTTCCCCGGGTGTGAGCTCGGTTGTGGGTACTGCAACATTTCGGTTAATGGGTGTGATAACTTGAGAAGCGGCATAGATGGTCTTATCAAAAGTTGTATACTTCAGATCACAACAACGGCGCCTACAAATCCAGCAATCCCTTTGACAACAATTCCTGACTCTTCTACAACTGCAACAACAATCATTCCGACCAATTCATCAATATCATCAACAATGGCTTCATCATTCACTTCAACAAACCAGATGTCAACAACCATTTCTTCTACAACATCAGCATCCATTTATTCAGCAGAATCTTCTACAACGCCAACAGAAATTAATGAAGATATCTCAGCAGTCACCATTTACTATGATCCATTAGATGTTCCTCCAAACAACAATTTTCAGCAACAAACAGTGGTACCTCCTGCCAGGTCACCAGTCACAATCTACTACGATCCGCACACCATTTCAGTACCCTCCTCTGTAGCAGTAAGTCCAGTTACTATCACGGTGCCTGGACCAGTTCCATATGAAAGCAGTAATGCCATACCTTGGCATTATGGCTCTGATCTCTACTACAACGGAGAGAAAATCACTTTGGATTCTTCAACTTCTTCTCCACAGATTGATAATGTTGGGGAAGGCGGAGGCTTCACCAGAAGCGGACGCCTTTTTGCCTCACAATTGCAAAGACCTAATGCCGAAGCAGAAGCTGCTGCCAAAGCAAAAGGGAAGAGTGTGATACCCGAAGAACCAATTCTCAAAGAAACTCAGAAGACATCTTTTGAGCAAGATGTAGATGAGTTCATGAGAATTATAAAGAGAAGTGATTATAAAGTGGTGGATCAGCTTCACCAAACTCCCTCAAAGATCTCCATACTATCCCTGTTGATGTGTTCTGAAGCTCACAGGAATGCATTACTAAAAGTCCTGCACGCAGCGTACGTACCAGAGGAGATCACTGTTAATCAGCTAGAAACTGTGGTAGCAAATGTCAATACCAGTCATGGACTGGGTTTCACCAATTCTGACTTAACAACTGAGGGGCGTAACCACAACAAGGCTTTACACATCACTCTAGAATGCAAGGGTGTTGTTCTATCCCATGTACTGGTGGACACTGGGTCTTCACTCAATGTTCTACCAAAGAAAGCCTTGGTGAAGCTGGAGTACGATGGCTTGGCATTGCGTCCGAGTAATTTGGTGGTGAGAGCATTTGATAGCTCTAAAAGATCAGTGCTTGGAGAAATTGATCTACCTGTGATGATTGGCCCGCAGACTTTTAAAATTACCTTCTATGTGATGGACATTCAGCCGACCTACAGCTGTTTGTTGGGTAGACCCTGGATCCATGCCGCTGGCGCTGTTACATCTACCCTTTACCAGAAGCTGAAATTCGAGTGGGAAGGCCAGATCATCACCATCTGTGGTGAAGAAGACATCTTTGTTAGCCATCTGGCTACGTACAAGTACATAGAAATGGATGGAGAGATCCATGAAACTATGAGCCAGGGGTTTGAGGCCCTGAACATTAATGAAGCATCTGCTGTACTGGGAACCTCCATGACATCTTATCAACAAGCCAAGAAGGTTGTTGAAGAGGGTACTGCCCAAGGCTGGGGCAAGCTGTTGCCCGTGGAGAAGAAGGAAGACAGATTTGGGTTGGGTTACAGACCAACTCAACAAGATCAATCAGAGGCTGCCAAGAAGCCCAGTTTTGTCAGCGGGGGAATGCTCACCCCGGATGCAGTGAACAACTTGGAAGACGAGGAAGAAAGCGACCGCAACCTGGAGAGCTGGATACGTCCAAGGATCCCGGGGAGCCAAGTCCTTAACTGGTCTTCCCAGGAAATTATAAGGGTTACTCCCGCAGATTAATTATTATTTCCTGTATTTTTAAGCATGCATCAAGTCTTGCATCTTGCCCAAGATGTCAAGACTCATTTTGTAATCGGGCCATCTTGTAATTTTGTGCAAACAGATCAATCAATGAATATCGGACATCTTTTGCAAATGAGTCTTTTCCTTTTCCGCTCACTGTTTTCCATTTTTATTTTTGTACAAAAATAAAATGGCAATGTTTTCCAAAATGATAAACTCATTTCACTTTTTCTAAACAAGATTAAAATTGATCACTAAAATGAGCAATCTAAACCCTTGCAGAGAGTGCCTTTCAGACTGCACCGACAACAACACTGCTATGACTTTGTATGACTTTGACAATCCAATCAATCAAGCTGATGAAGGGGTTGAAGAAGATTATGAGCTACCTGAAGAGCTAGCCAGGTTGTTAAGGCAAGAGGAGAAGGTTATCACTCCTCATCAGGAGGAGGTTGAAACAGTTAATCTTGGTACGGAAGAAGATGTGAAAGAAGTTAAGATCGGGGCCTGCCTACAAGATTCAGCGAAAGAGCAACTGATTGATATGCTTCGGGAGTATGTGGATGTCTTTGCTTGGTCTTATCAGGATATGCCAGGGTTGGACACCGATATTGTCATGCACAAGCTGCCTTTAAAAGAAGATTGCCCACCGGTAAAACAGAAGCTGCGCCGTACTCGCCCAGATATGGCAATGAAGATAAAAGAGGAGGTACAAAAACAGTGGGACGCCGGTTTCCTTGCTGTGACTAGCTATCCGCCGTGGGTTGCTAATATTGTACCTGTGCCTAAGAAAGATGGCAAGGTGAGAATGTGTGTGGATTACCGGGATCTGAATAGAGCCAGCCCGAAGGATGATTTCCCATTACCTCACATTGATGTATTTGTTGATAATACGGCTCAGTTCTCGGTGTTCTCCTTCATGGACGGATTTTCAGGATACAATCAGATCAAGATGTCACCTGAAGACATGGAGAAGACAACTTTCATCACACCCTGGGGTACGTTCTGTTATAAAGTGATGCCATTCGGGCTGAAGAATGCTGGTGCAACTTATCAACGGGCTATGGTAACATTATTCCACGACATGATCCATAAAGAAATCGAGTGCTATGTGGATGACATGATTGCCAAGTCCCTCACAGAAGAAGACCACCTGGTGAATCTGTTGAAGTTATTCAAGCGTCTGAGGAAGTACCAATTGAAGTTAAACCCCAACAAGTGCACATTCGGGGTGCGATCTGGTAAGTTGCTGGGATTTATCGTAAGTGAGAAAGGGATTGAAGTTGACCCTGACAAAGTTAAAGCCATTCAAGAAATGCCTGCACCAAAGACTGAGAAAGAAGTTCGGGGGTTCCTAGGTAGATTGAACTACATTTCACGGTTCATATCTCATCTTACAGCAACCTGCGAGCCCTTGTTCAAATTGTTGAGAAAAGAACAAACGGTCAGGTGGAACGAAGACTGCCAAAGGGCTTTTGACAAAATTAAGGAATACTTACAAGAGCCTCCAATCCTTATGCCTCCAGTTGAAGGAAGACCTCTGATCATGTACTTGACAGTATTAGAAGAATCAATGGGGTGTGTGCTGGGCTAGCATGACGAGTCTGGTCGAAAAGAGTATGCAATTTACTACCTAAGCAAAAAGTTTATCGACTGTGAACAGCGTTATTCACTGCTCGAGAAAACTTGTTGTGCTTTAGTGTGGGCTGCTCGCCGACTAAGGCAGTATATGTTGACCCACACTACTTTATTGATATCAAAGATGGACCCAGTTAAGTACATTTTTGAGAAGCCAGCACTTACCGGACGAGTTGCAAGATGGAAAATGATCCTCACAGAATATGACATCCAGTACACATCCCAAAAAGCCATCAAGGGCAGTGTATTGTCTGATTATCTTGCTGAGCAACCCATCGATGATTACCAGCCTATGAGATTTGACTTCCCTGATGAAGACATCATGTTCATAAAAACAAAAGATCATGAGGAGCCTGTTCACACTGAAGGGCCTGACCCGGAAGAGGAATGGACTATGATGTTTGATGGGGCTGTTAATATGAATGGTCGTGGTGTTGGTGCAGTACTCATTACACCTAAGGGAGTTCACATGCCTTTCTCGGCAAAACTCACCTTCAATTGCACTAACAACGAAGCTGAATACGAAGCCTGTATTATGGGTCTTGAGGAAGCCATTGACCTCAGGATCAAGACTTTGACTGTGTTCGGAGATTCAACTCTGGTAGTTAATCAAACCAACGGCAAATGGTACACCCACCAAGATCATCTGATACCTTACAGGGATTATACAAGGAGGTTGTTGACTTTCTTTACAACGGTCAAGCTTGAGTATATCCCTCGGGACGAGAATCAGTTTGCAGATGCTCTGGCTACCATTTCATCCATGATCAAAGTTCAAGCTGCCAACTTTGTACCTCGGATTTCAGTGTCCAGACTTGACAGACCAGCATACGTATTCTCAGCAGATGCTGTCAAAGATGATAAGCCTTGGTTCCATGACATAAAATGCTTCTTGGATGATCAAACATACCCACCTGGGGCATCTTCCAATGACAAGAAGACATTAAGAAGGCTAGCTGGTAGTTTCTTCCTGAATACTGACGGTTCCCTGTACAAGAGAAACTTTGATATGGTACTTCTCAGATGCGTTGATAAGACAGAAGCAGGCTTGTTAATGCACGAGGTGCATGAAGGATCCTTTGGTACCCATGCAGGAGGGCATGCCATGGCTAAGAAATTGTTGAGATCAGGCTATTACTGGATCACAATGGATGCGGACTGTTGTGCCTATGCCAGAAAATGCCATAAATGCCAGATCTACGCAGATAAAGTGCATGTGCCTCCAAATCCTCTGAATGTGATGTCTTCGCCCTGGCCCTTTGCCATGTGGGGCATTGATATGATTGGCAAGATTGAACCGACTGCTTCGAACGACCACAGATTCATCCTGGTTGCTATTGACTATTTTACCAAATGGGTTGAAGCGACTTCTTATGCAAATGTTACAAGGCAAGTGGTAGCCCGATTTCTGAAGAGAGATATCATCTGTCGGTATGGAGTGCCCGAGTGAATCATTACTGATAATGGTTCCAACTTAAACAATAAAATGATGGCAGAACTATGCCGGGACTTCAAAATCCAACACCACAATTCTTCTCCTTACAGGCCAAAGATGAATGGCGCTGTTGAGGCAGCAAATAAGAATATCAAGAAGATTGTGCAAAAGATGGTAGTCACCTATAAAGACTGGCATGAAATGCTACCATTTGCCTTGCATGGGTACCGTACGTCAATCAGAACATCCACTGGGGCAACACCGTATCAGCTTGTATATGGTATGGAAGCAGTCCTACCTGTTGAAGTTGAATTACCCTCCTTGCGGGTACTAATGGATGTTAAACTGAACGAGGCAGAATGGGTCCGATCCCGATACGAACAGCTAAATCTGATTGAAGAGAAGAGATTAGCTGCAATCTGTCATGGGCAGCTGTATCAGAAAAGAATGAAGAAAGCCTTCGATCAGAAAGTCAGGCTCCGAGAGTACCAAGTAGGAGATCTTGTGCTGAAAAGACTCCTCCCTCCTCATACAGACCACAGGGGCAAGTGGACCCCGAACTACGAAGGACCATTCGTAGTAAAGATTGTTTTCTCTGGTGGAGCGCTGATGCTCAGCACTATGGATGGTGAAGACTTCCCGTCCCCTGTGAATTCAGATGCAGTTAAAAAATACTTCGCATAAATGACCCGCTGGACATAAAAACAGAATGTAAGTCCAGGCAAAAATAGGGCATCCCGGCGAGTCAAAAACATAATAAAAGACTCGGGCACAAATAAGGGAAAATAAATAAAAAAATGTACACCCGCTGAGTTGAAAAGCCGCATTGGACAACTCAGGCAAAAATGGGTATCCCGATGGATCGAAAACCCGAAAGGGCGATTCATGCAAGATAAGGGAACAAGCGAACAACTGCATTCTGAATTCATCTGTATCACTTACAACATGGTAAGCTCCGAAAGGTTCAAGCTTCGTTCAAAATCAACCTCCCTCAGAAAGCAAGATAAGAAGAATGTCAAATGTCATACGAGTCATGGCAAAAGGGAAGCTCCTTGAAGCGTCATCAACATTGCCAGCATCTCTTTGTTTTTCAATTTGTAACGATCTCCTCATTTCAGGGGATCCGTTCCTCTGACTGTATCTTGCCAATTCAGGGCACACAAATTAATAAAATCAGATTTTCAGTCATGTTTCGTCTTATACATTTTATTTTCGTTTGCAAAAACGTCCGATGTCTTTAAGATATTGATTGCATAAATACAGATGCTTCTCCTCTAAAAATACGTGCTTGCAGGAAATATACTTACTCCCGGGAGTGTCTAAACCCCTATGATGGAATCCGGTAAGGGATACCTCGGGATTACTTGTGCGTTTCTCTGTCTTTTCAGGATTGCGGGTATTCAAAGCACAACATGGGGCATGAAAGCTTCACCCCAGCAAGCTGGCAAATCATTATCTACTCAGTCTTGGCACCGGAGGTGTTTTCTCCCCAATTGAGTTGCCATTTGTCATTTCCCCCTCAGCCAAGTGCCAACAAGGGAACCATCTCCCCACAGAGTTTCAATCTCTATCCGGAAAGGCAACAGAGTGAAGGAATCTTCTGCAAACCCCAGCTGGGTCCCCCATTACAATGATAGGTCTATCAGTGACCTATTCCCCAAGCAAGAGTCATACATGACAGATCTACCAATGGTCTCATCCCCAGCTGGGATATCCACTGCAAGCAAGTCAGCCAGAGATCTTCGCAGCAGCGGGATCCGAATCCCGGGTCGTTATCATTGCATAATCATAGCATTCACATCATATTTTCCCACAGAGCGTAGCATTCCGTCTAATACGGAGCATTACGGCAAAAATCAAACATATTGCATAATCATAAGCCATGTGTCGAACTGAACACTTGTATACTGACAATCCATCAGCGGTATACTGAAAACTCCCCAAATTCCCCACCAGGAGAGCCAAAGCATTTGCTTTACCCTCACAAATACAAGTACAAATTACCTGACACCAGTCCGTGTCATCATTCCCCAGTAAAGTCGCCCGAGCATTTTTTTACAAACAGACCACTTATATTACAAATACTTCTTGACACCCGTCCGTATCATATCCCCCAGTAGAAAGCCAAAGCGTCCCCTTTGCACTCACAGATACATATATATACAGTTCCTTGACACCCGTCCGTGTCACACTCCCCAACATAGTTACCTAAAAGATTCGACACTCACCCGTGTTCTTTGTTAACTAGTTGATACTCGTCTGTATCATCATCTCTGAACATGCGTCAGCGTTTGTTCCTACTGATACTCGTCCGTATCATGGTCTTAAGGATGCTCGTCCGCACCTTTAATCTATACACCGTGTCAAACACTTAGGTCTTCTTGAATTTAGACGCTCGTCTGTGTCTATTATTCCCCAGGAGAGTCCCCTCAGATCCGACACTCGTCTGTGTTCTTTGTTAACTAGTTGATACTCGTCCGTATCATCATCTCTGAACATGTGTCAGTGTTTGTTTCTACCCGATACTCGTCCGTATCATAGTCTTAAGGATGCTCGTCCGCATCTTTAATCTATACACCGTGCCCGAACAATTATACCTCTCATTCCTTGGATATAGACACTCGTCCGTGTTTACTATTCCTCAGCAAAGTCCCCAACAAGACTTGTTAAACTATTTCCTTTCTATCTGACATTCGTCCTATGTCATGATACCTTTGCGGCAGCCGTACCTTGCCAGGTGATCGTCCTTCACCTTTTTGATGATCGTCCTTCATCATTCCCAGTGGAGTCTCTACTCATTAGAACCCCTTCTTATCCGACATTCGTCCTATGTCGTGATATTCTTGGCAGCCGTCCCCTGCTAGGTGATCGTCCTTCACCTCTTGATGATCGTCCTTCATCATTTTATCCGATGGTCGTCCCCATCGTTGATCTTGTTATCTGACATTCGTCCTATGTCATGATAAACCCTGAGAGCAGCCGTACCCTGCTAGGTGATCGTCCTTCACCTCCTGATGATCGTCCTTCATCATGCTTATCAGATGGCCGTCCCCATCGTCGACCTTTTTATCCGACATTCGTCCTATGTCGTGATACTTTCGGCATCCGTACCCTGCCAGGTGATCGTCCTTCACCTCTGATGACCGTCCCTCATCTTATCCCAACCAGAGCAGCCGTCCCCTGCTAGGTGATCGTCCTTCACCTTTGATGACCGTACCTCATCATTTTATTTCATTTACCTATAATCCCCAGAGAGTCTTATAGCTTTACTTGATGGCCGTCCCCATCATAATCTCGTATATCCCCAGCATGTCGGCCGTCCCCGTCATTACTCTTTCCCCAGCAGTCGTCCTCTGCTCGACGGTCGTCCTCCGTCGCCCGCACTTTATAATTATACTTTATTTTATCTTTACAATCTATATCCCTTTTCTTCTTCATTCAGTGAGTGCAAATTTTGGACTGTCTTTGGTATTCAACCACAAGTTATCTTGTTTGCCTGTTAAGCCGTTGCTTACATCCTGCACAGCTAACTCATGTTTGAATAGGGGCAGCTGTAAACACCCCAAATTTGCCCTCACCCATTCACACCATGGCTTGTTGATCTTTTCATATGCATAAATTCAATCATAGCATCTCATACCACATCTTTGATTCACTGCATTGTTTCTAAGTCATCTGCACCTAGGGTTTGTGATTGGAGCTATCCAAGAGCCACTTGAGCCACTCCAAAGGTCATCAATCACTTCAAGGGGGTCCATATATGTTCAAGCATCATATTATATCCTCTCAAAGTCAAGAAAGCCCAAGGATCACAAGAACTGAGAAAGGCATGGAAGCAGAGCCAGGTTTAACTACACAAATGACCTAAAATTAGGGTTTTGGTTTCAACAGCCATAACTCCAATATTTTTGGTCATTCTTGTTTCTATTGGTCTCTATATGTTATAAGGATCATGCATATCAATTTTCATGAAGAAATTCCATGGGGAAGGCATCTAATCAAGAGTTGACTTCTTGAGCAAGTCAGTGCAAAATCAGGGCATCTGAGGCCCCCAATGACCCAACCAAAGGGTGTTCTTCATCATTTTGAATGTGTATGATCTTTATTTGATCATAGAAGATGTTAGAAGTTCACAAAATTGGAGAATTTCAAGCCATTTGCAAAGTTGCCTTTTTGGGAAAATGACTTGTAATGGAAACTTGCCATTTTGGGAAACTTTTTCAACCCTTTCTTTTTGATTCAAAAATGCTTCAAATGGGAAAACTTTGGTCATGAAAGTTGTAGAATGGATCATTCCCTTTTCAAAAAGTACAAGAACTCATGCTAATTCATTTTGGATCAAAAGTTATGGCTTGTCAAAGTTGGAAAAAATCACATAATTTCAAGTTATGTACCAAAGAGGCAAAGTTGCAAAATCCCTTGCCAAGGCAAATTGTGCTTTCAAATGGACTTCTAATCTTTGCACAAACATAAACCATTGCCTAAAGTTCAGAATGCACCAAGAGTTTGTCCAAATTTATGACTTGTGCATTAAGAAATTCCAAAGGGGCCAAAAGTTCACAAATTTGCAAAACATTACATAAACTTCACTCAACTTGCTGAACTATCTCAAAACCAATTCCATGGACATCCTTAATCTCAGCTGAGCTAGGACAAGCCAATGAGCCAGCTACACCATTGCCCGTACCTCAAGTACAACACTTTTGACTTTTTGGCAAAAACACCCATACCAATCACAACAGTCCACCACCCACTCTCTGCCCAATCCAGACCTTACAAACACACTCCAAGGGTTCATTTTCATAACACACACAAGCCTGAAGCATCCTCCAAGCCAGCATTCTCAAAAACCTCCTCTTATGCATTTTGTTTCGAAACACACAACACAAGCATCAAACATCAAAACAAACTTCACCAAATCACTCACCATGATCCTCTGATCATTTCCCAACCATTGTTTTGGCCTGAAACCTCCCACATCAAAAATACGATTTCCACACTCCCTTGACCTGAGCTTCTGTCAACTTTCTCTGGACGCCATATAAACTCTAGCTAAGTGTCAAAAGCTTCAAAGGAGGATCATTGGAGCTTGTTTGAACCAAAGAGGCAGCCAGAAAGTCCCTGTTTCGAAAGCTCAAGCTCAGGTAGCCATGGCATTTATTTTTCCAGAACTTCCATTTTTAGTTTCTAAATGCTTCCTTATGCTTCACTGATTATCATGATATGATTTATTTTGAAAATGAGTGAAAAATGGCCATGTATGCTTGTTCTGAAACTTTGCCCGTGAAATGAGTTTTGATTTGATTCTTGTGATTCAGTGAAAATAAATGATTTTTGGGATGGGGTTTAGGTTTAATGATGTTTAAGGAATGATTCTGGAGATTTTGGTGAAGATTTGATGCGTAGGGAGTGAGATAGCATGAACACCTTGCCGGAGAAGATGACCGGAACACTGTTCCGGTCATCTGAAAGTCATTAGGGCTTCTGATTAGGGTTTAATCATAATTAGGCCAGTTTGAATGTGGGTCGTTCGTTTGCGCGCCAGGTCAATTCCCGCCCCTATGGATTTGAATCTCAGCCATCAGATTGATTGACTTTCTCTTTTTTCTATTTAAATTCATTTTATTTTCATTTGTTTAATATTTATTTGTACGAATTTTTAAAAATAGCTAAAACCATTTAAAAATTATGAAAATTTTTGTCAAGGGTTTCATGAATTTTCAGAACACAAAAATATTTTTAATTTTATTTTTTGCATTAAAAATTATTTTTAAATCATTTAAATGTTTATTTATAATTAGTTAATGAGAATTAATTAATTAAAAATATATTTAGGTATTTAAAAATCACAAAAAAATTCACATAGCATTTAGAAACATTTAGAAACATTGTCCAACTCTCAAACCAAATTTCTTTTTTGTTCTTGATGCCTTTTGATCATTTTCATTGGATTTAATTTCATTTCAAGGCAATATTTTATGTCAAACTTCAAAAATTTCTTTCTGCCTAACCATTGAGAGTTGGATGATGATTCTTTTTGCATTATACTCTTCATAGCATGTAGTTTATAGGATAAATTTGATTTGAATTGATCTTGCATTTTCAATTTGTTTGGCATTTTTTTGTTGAGGTACCCCAAAACCCTAGCAATCTTAGGAAATTCATAACTTTCACTAGGTTAAGAGTTGGATCCCCTCCTTTGGGAAGTGAGTTTGTATAAGTTTAGGGTATCTTTGATTGCATTTTCAAATTTTTATCATGTCATTTGCTTCTGGTTTTGGATTTTTGCTTTGCATGATGCATGTAACCCTAATTTGTGCCTTCCTTTGCATCCATTTCTCATTTGCTTGCATCCAATGACTTGCCATGACATTTTGTGCATCCATTTGATTCATAAGACATCTTAGGACATATTAGAATCATGTTTGATCATTGCATATTTCATTTGCCATGTTGTATGTCCATTGCATTTCATACCTTCTCATGTATGTTCATGGTTCAATACATGCCTCATTTGCATCCTTATGCTTGTCTGATCATTCTCATGTCTTGCCTCATGTTTGCATCATTTCTTAGCATCATTAACATCATGTATTTGCTTCTGACTTTGTATTGCATCATGCTATTTCATCTCATTTGCATTTCATTTCTTTTCTTTTGGCTAACTTTTCAGGTGGTAAGTTGTTTGAGAAGTGAATTTGCCTTCACTTATCACAATCTCTCTTCATCTCTCTTGCATCTTTGCTGCATTTTATATGTGTTTTAGAGTGAGCTTGCTCATTCATGCTCTTCTCCTCTTTCTTTCTTCAAGCAACTTGTCTTCTTAAGTGAAGCAAGTTGTTTTGCTTCTCTTTGTTTCTTGCTCTTTTCATCTGCTTCCTTCCTGGTGGTTTCTCTGAAGATCTTTCTTTTAAGCCTCATAAACCCTAGGAGCAACCAAGCATGATAACAATTAGGGTTTGATTAGTCCCCCATTTAGTTTTGCCTTTGTGTCATCTTTGAGTCTTCTCTTCTCATCTCATAATCCAGGACTAAACCCTAAAGGTTTTAAGGCTTTGTGATTAAGCTTATGCCTGCATCCTTCTATTAGGGTGGAGTGTATAACTTTAATCCTAAGTGTTAAACCCTTAATGTGTTTAAATCCTTTAATCAACTCACCTAATAATCATCAAGACATCAAGCTTGTAACTTGGGCCTTGCATTAGGGTTCTAATTCTTCCTTAATTGGTTAAGAAGGACTAACCCTAGTGTTAATGGACAAGTCCCCCTCAAGTTGTCTTACAAACCATAAAAATCACTTCTTCATCTTACCATTAACTAAAACCCACTTTAATAAAGGCTTTGTTTTGTCATGAGGTTAATCCCTAATCATGGATTAAGTTGAGGTATCTTTCTCAGCTTAAATGTTCTCATCTATTATCCTTCTATTAGGATGGTGTAATGAGTCCATTAAATCCTTGATTATGGCTTAAACTCATTACTCAACACTAAACAAAAACACCAAAAACATCTAAATAATCACAAATAGGTTAATGATCTTAATCCTACATCAGGGTGATTAAGTGTGAGATGCTGACTTCACACTTAAGGTATTCTCATTACCCCTAATCAGAGGGAGGATGTAATGAGTTTACTAACCTATTGGTTTAGGCTTAAGCTCATTAACCTATGACAAACTCCAAAAAGCAATAAAAGACTGAAAACACAAAAACAAACAATAATCGTCTCCTCCGGGATTCTTTTCTCACCTCATTCACTCACAAACGAGAACTCGCTTCTTCCGTCTAATGCAAGACAGTTTGCACCTGAGCCAGACAGGTCATACACTTGAGCATAGACAAGCAGGCAATTCACAAGTCAATTTATCTTTCAGTCTCTTTGGGTCGAACTACGGTGTTCTGACTTCCTCATTGCACGAGAGGATACGTAGGCATAACTTAACAGTTATCGAACAAAAGTCTCTGTATATCCCCCCTCTTTCCAGCATTATTCTTTAAGCCTCATAGTCATGAGCATTTCACTCCTGTTCTTACACTGACACTTCACACTTCTCTTACACTGACACTTGCATTCTTTTTCCAGCTTTGATACACAGATTGCACTAACACTACCCCTTTAAAACACAAATCTTTTAAGCGTGGATCCCGTCGAGTACGACGGACAATCTGGGTGCTAATACCTTCCCAGGTTGTAACCAACCCCCTTTCTCAGTTTCTCTGGTTCGCAACCGTCTTATCCATATCTTTCTAGGTCTATGCAGCATTACCTTTCCTCCGGGATAAAAATGCCTAGCTGGAGACTCTTGTCTTCTGAGTTCACCCTGTGTGTTCTCTTCTCCTTCGCCGACCGTTCGCGTCTGTACCCCTTCTAGCCCTGTGTCATTTGGTGGGAGCGACAAATTGCTTATATTAAGAATGCTTAATCTATTGATTATCCTATCGTTATGAATTGCTTATTTTTGGCGTTATAAATTCATTATAAGTAAGAGTAGTTATTGAAGCATTGCATACTAAGGAATATGTAAGGTTTCTCTTGAAACAAGGCATCACTACCTATTTGTTTAAATGACTCACAAATGGTTTCCTCATTAAAGAGACTAATCACGCCTTTCCTAGCTACATATGTCCCTAAATCCGCACAAGGAATTTGATCAGTCACCATTTGTGTTAGGTATTTCATAATTTAATCGTAAATAAGTCAGGTAAACTATGTGAAGTTAAGTTTTTTTTTAAGTAATAATTAGGTTTGTTTTGATTATGCTCAGTATGTTGTTAATTGTGAGTTTCTCGAGGATATTTTATGCTTTTGGTATGTCATTGGGTCAAAAACAGGTTTGGAAGTTCATAGGATCGATCATTGGAGGTGTACCCGAGCCAGAGCGAGAAAATAAAGAAAAGCGTGGAAATTGAAGTACTTGTTGCTCATACGCGTAATGCTTCAGTTGTTACACATATGGGCCTATGGAATACGCATAGGATACACAAATGACCAGAAGGGGTGAAAATCTGAAGAAAATCAAGCCTTCTGGTGTTACGCGTATGCAGTTGGGAAATACATGTAACACCTTGCGTGCTAACCTACATATGGAAGATACACGTAAGAAAAGGAGCAACATTGATGGCCATTACGCATAATAGACTTGCCAATACACGTAATTAGCCCAAATTTCTTAAAAGCCCAAAACTCTCATATTTATTCTCAGAACGCGATTTTTCAAGAGTTGGACGATTTTTGGAGTGCAAAGAAGCATTATGAAGGCTGGAGATCTCATATTTTCATAAGGGATTCAGATTTTCAAGAGTTCTACGCGATTGAAGATTGATTCCTACTGATTTATGTAATGGCAACAAATTCTTCATTTTTGTTTTTATTTTCCGTTATGAGTAGCTAAACTCCCCATTGCTAGGGGGTGACCCTGAATCGGATTGTAATAGTTTCGAATTTATTAATGTAATAACTCTTTTATTTAGTAATCATTGATTTGTTCTTGTTTGTATGTTTAATTCTTCATTCGTCGGAAAAACAGATTTAGATCCGATATGAATAATTTAAGGCTGGACAATGGTTATTTGTCGATTTGGATAAGAAAATATGATAATAAATGTCACCTAGGACAAAGGATACTTTATCTTAACCGAAAATTCTTGATATTTTCATGCTTGATCATAACTGTAATTTCCTATGGACATAGTAATTAGGTTATGTGTTCAAAGATATTTTCACTCAGGACTTAGGATTAGATGCCCTAGAGGACCGGTAATTAACTGTTGTGAACTATGTTATTGCTTTGTTAAATCAAAATTGTTACAGGAAGATTCATTCACCGGACCCTAGCAATATACTCATATCTACTTGTCGTTCAACTATTTACTCACTTTCTTTATTTGCAATTTTAGTTATAATTAACTGAACATAATAAAACCCAAAGGCTTTTTGTTTAATTGAAATTGCATCTGACTATGTATTGTCAAACAGTCTTTGAGAAAGATATTTGGGGAAATTCCCTATTATTACTACAGTGGGCAAAAATAGT
The DNA here is from genome assembly GCA_963966055.1 of Lathyrus aphaca. NCBI lineage: Eukaryota > Viridiplantae > Streptophyta > Magnoliopsida > Fabales > Fabaceae > Lathyrus > Lathyrus aphaca. The sequence goes on along the minus strand of OZ014521.1, from coordinate 88,226,990 downwards.
ACACTTACTATTTTCCCATCAAGTTTTTGGCACCGTTGCTGGGGACCGCCAAAGATAATAGAGTTTACAGATTGATTTCAATTAAAATTTTGTTGCTCCGCGACCAAAATTTTATTTTTCAGTATTTTATTTTATTGTTAATTTTCTCATACTAATTTATGCCTAACTTGTGTATGCGAGGAAAAGAACTCAGTTGATTTTTATTTTAACGCAAAACCCGAATAAAATTTGCTCGCTAAGCTCAGACAAACGAAAAGAGAAAGACTGGTGGCATCTGAAATATAAATTGTGATACAAGAGCAAGAAGAAGAGCATATTAGTGTTCATTCTGAGCATTCAGATTCAGGCAACGAGACAGACACAAATACACATCCAAAAGTTGTTATCATGGGTGAAAATCTACCTCAGGTAGAGAGACTTTTGGGTGACTATGGCAGATAGAATAATCCAGCAGTGAGGTTGACAATAGTTAACCAACCGTTGAATGTTGCTCACTTTCAGTTGCACCCGTCAACTATCCTTCAGCTAGAAAGTAAGCCTTTTATGGGAAAGATCAATGAAGATACGAATAAGGACCTACAAAGATTCCTGACTATGACTACATCATAAAAAATTGAGGAGCATTCTGAAGAGGCAAAGAGATTAGTCATGTTTCCATTTACTTTATCTGAGGACGCAGAAGAATGGTTTTATTCCTTACCTGCAGGATGTATTACTACTGGACAATAGATGGAAACAACATTCTTGAATGAGTACTTTCCCGCTTCTCTGTACATCCATAAGAGATACGACATACTAAATTTTAAACAAAAGGACATAGAGTCACTTGAAAATGCTTACAAACGGTTCAAGAGAGGTTTAGTTTCATGTCTCACTCATAATTTGGATGCAATTGAACAAATGCAGAATTTTTTAAATGGGCTGAAGATGAAAACTAAGCAACTCATTGATACAACTGTCAGTGGCTCATCTAACTTTTCAACAGCCACTGGTATCAAGAAGATCATTGAAGCTATTGTTGCAAATAACCATTTAGAATTATATGACCGTACAATGAGTCAACCTGAAGGAAAAATAGATTTGAAACTGGATAATCAAGTGGTTCACATGGAAGATTCGATTAAAACTGAAGTTGAAAGAAGATTGAAATCTTTGAATTTAAGTACTTAGATTGTGGCACAAGTTCAACTAGTTCAAGTTGTTAGTTGTGATATTTGTGGTGGACCGCATTTTTCTATGCATTGTTTGGAAACTACAAAAAAATTGAAGAGATCAAGTTTTGAAGCAGAATAACCCGTATTCTTATACTTACAACCCAGATTGGAAGAATCATCCTAATTTCTCATGGAAAGAGCAGCAAGGGAATGTTCAACAACAAGGACCTATGCAGTATCCGACTCCACCGCAACAACAATATCAACACCCATAACAACAATATCAGCAACAGGTACCAAAGAAAGCAGATTGGGAGACTGCCTTTGAGAAGATGGTTGCTCAGAGAGTTCAGTTTCAAGAAGAGACCAAAAATAATTATAGGAACACTAATGCTTTTATTAAAAATTTGGAAGTTCAATTGGGACAGATAGCACAACAGATAACAAATGTTCAACCACCAAGTGCTTTACCGAGTGCAACTATCACTAATCCAAGAAATTAAGAGAATGTGAATGTGGTTACCACGAGAAGTCAGAAAGTTGTGTAAAAAAGAAGAAGAGAGAGAATCTGATGAGGAGTATTGTATAGAGGTGGATCTGGAAGTGAGAGAAAATGAGAAAGAACTAGAAAAAGCTACACCTCCAGTTAAGCCAACAGAAGAGAAAAAGGAATAAGAGACTGAACCAAAGATTAAGCTACCTTATCCTTCGAGAATGGAGAAGAAAGAGCAAGGGGAAAAAGATTTTGAGAAATTCAGCAAAATGATCAAAAAGTTAGAGATTAATATGCCTCTCTTTGAAGCACTCGAGAAAATGCCATTGTACAAGAAAATAATGAAGGAAGTTATTGGTAAAAAGAGACCCAATGGATAGGAATAGAAAGGTGTGACTGGATAGTGCAGTGAAGTGTCACAAGTTAAGAGAATTCTAATCAAGCGGAAAGACCCTAGAGTTGTCGCCATCCCGTGAACTATAAAAGACAGAACATTCAAGAAGGTCCTTATATATTCAGGTGCTAGTGTAAGTCTCATGCCTTTATCTATTTTCAGAAAATTGGGTATTGGAAAAGTTAGTGATACAGGTATAAATTTGAAGTTTGCCAACCACACGACTGAGCGGTTATATGGGCTAGCAAAAGATGTGTTTGTGACAATTGAGAACTTCACATATCCATTTAATTTTGAGATCGTGGACATTTCGGAAGATGAAGAAACTCCAATCATCTTTGGTTGATCGTTCGTGCTTACTAGTCGGTGTAATGTTGATATAGAAACAGGTAAAGTAACCGTGAAATGTTTTAATGAAGAAATAACTGTAAAAGTGATGAACATCAAAGAACAAGGTAAAGAGGAAAAAAAGCCAAGCTTCAGTTGGAAGAATCCATACAGGGATAAAGGGAAAGAGTTTAAAGCCTCATCAGAAACAAATATCTGAAATAATCTCTCAGGTTGCAGCATTCCAGACACTCAGGGCAACCAACAAGGTGTGGAAGTTGAAGTATCCTCCCTAAGAGATGGAATGAGGTAACCCATCAAGCCATGCAACGTTAAATGAAGTGGTTCTTGGGAGGCAACCCAAGAGATTTATATCTAGTAATTTTATTGTGATGTTTATTATTGTTTTTCTTGCAATTTTGCTTTTATTGCACGTTTTGGGTTTTGCAAATTTCATGATTTTGTTAGTTCTTACAGTTAATGATGTATTGGATTAAATATGTGATGTTTACTGGCCATAATGGATGATAAGGATTACTTTCACCACATGCTTAATTATCCTCTAAGGAGTCACCCTGACTGTTTGATATTGTTGTGTGTAATTGGACGCAGTGGTTGAATAAAGTCTCAGAACCAGGAGCAAATGAGCCTTGAACAAAGAGACATTATGGAATTTGTCAGCTTTACCCATCCTAGTGAGATCAGAAAAATCCAAACACATATATTATCATGAGAGAGATATCAGGTATGACTTTATCTATCAGAGTTTGCGTCCGTTCTCTTTGAATATTAATTGTATGAGTACACACACTAAGGCACTTTTTTTCTTTTTGTTTATCACCTAGAGTCTTTCTAGCTATACCTATCATTATCATAAGATATATCCTTTGTTTACCCCGTCGAGCCTATATCCTTTTGTTTGTATTTAACCATTATTATTAACCAATAACCCCAGTATTATCCTACCTTGTTCAAAGTATGTGTTATTATTTTTGGATCTATGTTTAAATTTTAAGTATGGGATTGTTGTTGGAATAACAACCTTTAAGTTTAGGGTAGCTTTGTAGTAATTGAAGGTGGTGAGTGAAATAATGAAAAAAAAAGTGAAGATTGTAACATCCCAATTTCATAATTTAATTAATTAAGTTATTATTTATGTATAAGTGGAAATAAGTGGTATTTTATGGAAAATAAAAGAATTATTTTATTTAAGATAATGATATAATAATATTGGATATTATTTAATATTATTATTAAAATAAATAAATAAAAGAGTTTGGAGGTCTAAGGGGCAAGGTTGTCATTTGAGAGTTTTATGAGAATAAAGGATATGATCAAAAGTTCTCACAATCGTATTTTTGGAAAAGGTGATTGTTGCTCTGGAGAACAAGAAGAACAAAGAGGAAAAGAGAGATTTTGATCAAAAGTGAAGGAGAAAACTACATTGATCAAGGTATGATGAGTATTCTTATTCAATCGTCATAATATTGGATTGTTTCATGAGGAAAAAGGGGTTTTGAGGGGAAACCTTAGGGTTGGGTATTTTGTTGGTAGTTTTAGATTATTAGTTGTTATTTTATGTTGATAATGATGATTTTATGATGATAATGTGGTAATTGGTCATCGCTTAGTGAGCAGGAGCTCGCTTAGTGAGCGAGTGAATATTTTGGAGTGAGCTTTACAGAGAGTTGCTCGCTTAGCAAGCTGGGTGTCTCGCTAAGCGAGACCTGTAGTTTCAAGAAAAATGTTTTCTCTTATTTGATGACATATGATTCCTTGTTGGTTGTGCCAAGTTGATGTGTTGTTGCTGGGAATTATTACATGATTATTTATGCTAAACGTAACAATAAAAATGATGACATGATGTAAAGATGATATGTGGTAAAAATGATGACATGATGTAATAGTAGTATGAATAGACTAAGTAGATGATTAATGATGAATGCTAATACACGTGTTGATGAAGATGATTATGATGTTATTTTGTGTATCTTGCATTCATGGCATCCCTTATGTTGATTTTAGGCTTCAATCCCATCGTGTGGATTTGAGGTGATGTTGATTATGTTGTGCTCCATTATGGAAAGTAGATGGTCAGTGCCCATCACATGTTGAAAACTGGTACCACATGCACTTATGATGTTGCATTTCATTTTATGTGGCATAGCATGATCACATTTATTGTTTGATGATGTGACTTGTTGATGATTCTATGTGGGTGAGTTGTTGTAAATTTTGTATGATTGCATGTTTCTTATGATTCAGTATTTATATTATTTTTATTGAATCTGGATTACTCACGCTGCCTTCCTTTTGTGATGGTATATTATGCCATCCTGCAGATTCTGAAGCTTAGTTTGGAGATTTCGGAGGTAGCTTGGATTGTGTCCCGTTGTGTATAGAGTTAGGTGGTGTCATGCTACGAGTCATGTAACACTGGGGAACATTTGTTTTGTTTGGTTGTTTTCGTTGAATTTAAACTATTGTTTGATGATGTTTGACCTTAGTTGCATGTTTTCTTTTTAAAAGAATATTAAACAAGTTGAATTTTGATCCGCTGCGAAATTTGAAGCATTGTTTTATTTATGAATGGAAGTTGCAACCTATGCTACGGGACATAATAAATACTTGTTATTTATATGATGTTTTTGGAAGTAAATGTGATACCCTTTTATGCAGAACTCTGATAAGTAATTGACTAATAAGATTAATTTTGATGTGGATAGAAAAGGGTGTTACATTAGTGGTATCAGAGTAGGTCAGTCTGTCAGGTCGTGTGTCGTTGTTGTTATTCTGTTGTCGCTCGTTATTTACTAACGATTATTCTTATCTGATATTGTGAGTGTTGTGAAGAATGGCTGGAAACAACACACGTGCTCTTGCGGAAGCTGTTGCAGAGTTGGATGAGGCTACGACTCAGAACAATGAACATGATGAGTTTCGTGCTTTGGAGAAGTTCCAGAGTAACAGTCTACCGGTGTTTGAAGATGACCATGAACTTATGAATGCTCAGAAGTGGCTCAAGGATATTGAGGAGATCTTTAGGGTGGTGGCGTGTACGAATGCATAGAAGGTGCAGTTTGGTACACATATGTTGTCGGAAGAGGCTGAAGACTGGTGGGATAATACCCCCAGCGCTTGGAAGATGCTGGTACTGCAGTGACTTGGGCAGTGTTCAAGAGGGAGTTTCTGGGGAAGTATTTTCCAGAAGATGCCCGTAGCAAGATGGAATTAGAGTTCCTTGAGAGGAAAAAAGGAAGTATGACGGTAGCAGAGTATGCTGCCAAGTTTGAGAGGTTGGTGAAGTATTCTCCTCACTACAACCATGTTGATGTTGGGTTATCAAAGTGTCTCAAGTTGAGAGTGGGTTGAGACTAGAGATCTCGCAAGAAATTAGTGGATAAGAGTAGAATCTATGATGAAGATAGTCGAGCTCGATCTAATCATTACAAGCAACTGAGTGAGAAGAAAGAGAAAGGCCAATTTAAAGGAAATCCTTATGTTACTCCTGCTGAGAAGGGGAAGCAGAAGGTTTCAGATGGGAAGAAGCCAAGTGGGGGAGCATGTTCCATTCCTCCCAAGTGTCATAAGTGTGGTGAATTTGGTCACAAGTCAGATGGTTGCACTCATCTAGTGGTGTGATCCTACAGATGTGGCAAGAGAGGTCATATGGTTGTTGATTGTCTGAATGAAGGTCCAACTTGCTTTAATTATGGTGAATAGGGACATATCAGCACCCAATGCCAGAAGCCTAAGAAGACTGCTATTGTTGCTCAGACCAATGGCAGAGTGTTTGCTTTGACTGGTTCTAAGGCTTCTAAGAAGGACAATCTGATTCGAGGTACTTGTTATATTAACAATGTTGTGTTGATTTCTATTATTGATACTGGTGCTACACATTCTTTTATTTCTCTTGAATGTGCTAATAAGTTGGGTTTGAAGCTGTTTAGTATGAATGGAGGTATGCTAATAGAAATGCCAGCTAATGGTTATGTTACTACTACACTTATTTGTCTGAAGTGTCCTTTGATAATTTTTTAGAAGGATTTCTTGATGGATTTGGTGTGCTTTCCTTTACAATAAATTGATGTTATTCTTGGGATGAACTGGTTAGAGTTCAATTTTATGCATATCAATTATTATACGAAGATTATTGAGTTTCCTGAAATTGGTTATCATGGTGAGTTGTTATTCTTGTCGGCTAAGCAAGTAGATGAACTATTAGAAGATGAAGCTCATATGTTTGCAATGTTTGCATCATTGCAAGTCGAAGGGAAGACTTTGAGTATTGATTTTCCGGTTGTTCAAGAGTTTCCTGATGTGTTTCCGGAGGATATAAGTGACTTACCTCCAGAGCGTGAAGTTGGGTTTACAGTGGATTTATTACCTGGTACTTGTCTTGTGTCTATGTATTTGTATTAGATGTCTGGTGTAGAATTGAGTGAGTTAAAGAAGCAACTAGAAGAGTTGTTAGAGAAGAAGTTTGTTCGACCTAGTGTTTCTCCGTGGGGTGCTCAAGTGTTGTTGGTTAAGAAGAAAGATGGTAGCGTGAGGTTGTGTGTTGATTATCGACATTTGAATAAGGTTACCATCAAGAAAAAGTATCCACTTCTGAGAATTGATGATTTGATGGATCAGTTGGTAAGAGCTTGTGTATTCAGCAAGATTGATTTAAGGTTTGGTTACCATTAGATTCGTGTTAAGTCAAATGATATTCCGAAGGCAGCTTTCAGAATGAGGTATGGTCATTATGAGTATACGGTGATGTCGTTTGGTGTATCCAATGCACCAGTTGTGTTCATGGAGTACATGAATAAAATCTTTCATGAGTACTTGGATAAATTTGTGGTAGTCTTCATTGACGATATTCTGATTTATTCCAAGACAGAAGAGGATCAAGCAGAGCATTTGAGGATTGTGTTGCAAGTGTTGCGAGAAACTAAGTTATATTCCAAACTGTCGAAGTGTGAGTTCTGGTTACAAGAAGTGAGTTTTCTTGGACATGTAATTTCTAGTGGTGGAATTATTGTTGATCCATCAAAAATTGATGCAGTGTTGCAGTGGGAGACTCCTAAGTCTGCTACTGAGATCATAAGTTTTCTGGGTTTAGCAAGTTATTACAAGAAGTTTATAGAGGGTTTTTCGAAGTTGGTGCTACCTTTGACTCAGTTGACTCGAAAGAGCCATGCTTATGTATGGGATGTTGCATGTGAAAAGAGTTTTGTGGAATTGAAGAAGAAGTTAACAATTGCTCCGGTGTTGATTTTGCCGAATCTGAATGAGTCTTTCGTAGTGTATTGTGATGATTCAAAGATTGGACTTGGAGGAGTTTTGATGCAAAATGGTCAAGTGGTTGCTTATGCTTCGAGACAATTGAGAGTTCATGAAAGGAATCATCCTACCCATGACTTATAGTTAATAGCAATGGTCTTTGTGTTGAAGATATGGAGACATTATCCTTTTGGTTCGAAATTCGAAGTGTTCAGTGAGCATAAGAGTTTGAAATATTTGTTTGATCAGAAAGAACTGAATATGAGGCAGAGAAGATGGTTAGAATTGTTGAAAGACTTTGATTTGATCTGAATTACCATCCTGGTAAGGAAAATGTGGTTGTAGATGCTTTAAATAGGAAGACATTGCATGTGTCGATGCTGATGGTGAAAGAACTTGAAATGATTGAACAGTTCTGAGACATGAGTTTGTTGTGTGAAGCTACATTGGAGAGTGTAAAGTTGGGAATGTTGAAGTTGACCAATGAAATTGTAGAAAGAATTTGTGAAGGATAACAATCTGACTTGAAGTTGGTTGATCATCTGACTTTGATTAACCAAGGTAACCGAGGTGAATTTCGAGTTTATGAGAATGGTGTGATGAGATTCCGGGATAGAGTGTGTATTCATGATGTTCCGGAAATTAAGAAGAGTATCTTAAAAGAAGGACATCATAGTCGATTGAGTATTCATCTTGGTTCTATGAAGATGTACCATGATCTGCATAAATGTTTTTGGTGGCCGGGTATGAAGAAGGATGTTATTGAATTTTTGTATGCATGTTTGACTTGTCAGAAGTCGAAGATCAAACATCAGAGACAGGTAGGTATGATGCAGCCGTTGAATATTCAAGAGTGGAAGTGGGATATCATTTCCATGGATTTTGTAACAAGTTTTCCGAAGACTGCTAAGGGAAATGATTCTATCTGGGTAATTGTAGATAGATTGACTAAGTCGGCCCATTTCTTGTCGATGAAGATTAATCATTCTATGCAAAGATTAGCTTATATATATATAAGATATTTTGAAGTTGCATGGGATACCGTCAAGTATCATATCAGATAGAGATAAGCAGTTTACTTCGAGGTTTTGGAAGAGTTTAGAAGATGCTTTGGATAATAAGTTGAGGATGAGTTCTGCTTATCACCCGCATACAGATGGTTGGACTGAGAGGAGTATCCAATCTTTGAAGGATTTATTGAGGGCTTGTGTGTTGGATCAAGAAGGATCTTGGGATAGTCATTTGTCGTTGATTGAGTTTACCTATAACAACAGTTATCATTCTAGTATTGGAAAGCACCGTATGAAGCATTGTATGGTAGAAAATATCGGACTCCATTGTGTTGGTATAAATCAGGCGAAAGTGTAGTACTTGGACCTGAGATTGTGCAAGAAACAATTGAGAAGATTAAGATGATACAAGAAAGAATGAAGGCTTCTCAGAGTCGACAGAAGAGTTACCATGATAAAAGAAGAAAAGCACTCGAGTTCCAAGAGGGAGATCATGTGTTCTTGAGAGTTATTCCGGCGACGAGTGTCGGGAGAGCTATAAAGTCTAGGAAGCTTACTTCGCACTTTGTTGGTCCGTATCAGATTTCACAAAGGATCAGAGAGGTAGCATATCAGATTGTGTTGCCGTCATCGCTTGCGAATTTGCATGATGTGTTCCATGTGTCGTAGTTGAGGAAGTATGTGTGTGATCCATCACATGTAATTCAGATGGATGATGTTCAGGTGAGAGATAATCTGATTAAGCTTTACCATTGCGAATAGATGGTCGAGAAATGAAGCGGTTATGAGAAAAAAAGATTTCCTTAGTAAAGGTATTGTGGGGTGGACCAGCAGGGAAAAGTTGGACTTGGGAACGTGAAGATCAGATGAAGGAATCGTATCCGACTCTGTTTTCTTCAGGTAACATTTTCGAGGACAAAAATTCCTAAAGTGGGGGAGAGTTGTAACATCCCAATTTCATAATTTAATTTATTAAGTAATTATTTATGAACAAGTGGAAATAAGTGTTATTTTATGGAAAACAAAAGAATTATTTTATTTAAGATAATGATATAATAATATTGGATATTATTTAATATTATTAGTACAGAAAAATAAAATAAAAGAGTTTGGAGGTCTAAGGGGTAAGGTTGTCATTTGAGAGTTTTATGCGAATAGAGGATACGATCAAAAGTTCTCACAATCGTTTTTTTGGAAAAGGTGAAGGTTGCTCTGGAGAACAAGAAGAACAAGGAGGCAAAGAGAATTTTTTATCAAAAGTGAAGGAGAAAACTACATTAATCAAGGTATGGGGAGTATTCTTATTCAATCATCATAATATTGGATTGTTTCATGAGGAAAAAGGGATTTTGAGGGGAAACCTTAGGGTTGGGTATTTTGTTGGTAGTTTTAGATGATTAGTTGTTTATTTATATTGATAATAATGATTTTATGATGATAATCTGGTAATTGGTCGTTTTCTGTTGTTTTTCTGATGTATTGTGAGGTTTAGTGATACTTGGGTGTGTCTGAGTTTTGCAGAAAATCGCAGGGTTTTCAGCAAAAATCGCCTCCTCGCTTAGCAAGCAGGAGCTCTCTTAGCAAGCGAGTGAGTATTTTGGAGAGAGCTTTACAGAGAGTTGCTCACTTAGCAAGCTGGATGTCTCGCCGAGACCTGCAGTTTCCAGAAATTTGTTTTCTCTTATTTGATGGTATATGATGTCTTGTTGGTTGTGCCATGTTGATGTGTTGTTGCTGGGAATTGTTACATGCTTATTCATGCTAAACGTAATAATAAAAATGATGACATGAAGTAAAGATGATATGTGGTAAAAATTATGACATGATGTAATAGTAGTATGAATATAGTAAGTAGATGATTAATGATGAATGCTGATACACGTGTTGATAAAGATGATTATGATGTTATTTTGTGTATCTTGCATTCATGCCATCCCTTATGTTGATTTTAGGATTCAATCCCATCGTGTGGATTTGAGGTGTTGTTGATTATGTTGTGCTCCCTTGTGGGGAGTAGATGGTCAGTGCCCATTGTAACACCCCGATTTCATAATTTATTTAATAAAATAATTATTATTTATATGGGTGGTGTTTTTGAGATTATAAGTGAAGAATTGTTTATTTGAATAATAATATAACGATAATATGGTATTATTTGAATATTATTACTAAATAAATAAAATAGTAAGAATTGGAGGTCTAAGGGGCAAGGTGGTAAATTGGTGTGGTTTTATGAGAGGGGAAAAAGGAATCATTTTCATTCATCGTGTTTTGGGTGGAAATAAGAAGTTGGCTCTGGAGAAAGAGGAAAAAGGGAGAGAAGAGCAAGAGACCTAAAGCTCCAAGATCAAGATTGTTCAAGGAATCGATTGAATCTAAGGTAAGGGGGAGAAAGGGTTCTTTATTGGTGATATAACATGAAAGGGTAGTTGAGAGGTCCTTACTCTCCTAGGGATTGTGTGATTTGATATAATTTGATGAATTGTGGTATGAATATGGAATTACATGATTAATTGTTGTATTTGGAATAATCGTTGTTTGAATTGTATAATTGTATTAATATGAAAACTGTTATATGAATGTTGTTGTTGATGATGTGAATTGAGAAGAGGAAGAGAAACTTAAAATCCCAAATTTGATTAGTAATATTAGGTTGGAAAGATATGTGGTGTTAAAGGTCTTAAAATCAGTATAAGAATGACATTGGGACTGTTTTGAGTGATAAAAGTGAGATATAGTCAATAGAACCCGAACTGGTATGAGATGGGGAATGAAAAGTGATTTTTGGGAAAAAGTTGATTTTGGGCGCAGGGCTCCTGACACGGGCCGTGTCACACGACACGGGTGGCCGTGTCAGGCTACGGGAACAAGATTAGAAGGATTTTTGGGAAGATTGGAGATCAGAGGGTGTGACACGGGCCGTGTCACACGACACGGGTGGCCGTGTCACTCTTCTGTACTTTGGAAAATGATGTTTTCGGGATGGTTCATCAGGCCATGTGACACGGGCCGTGTCAGGGGACACGGGGGGCCGTGTCAGGCCTCTGTATTTGGGAAATTCGCTATATTTTAAGCCAATTTCGTCCCGTTCCCTTGGTCTACTTTCTTACCATTAGTCTAAGGCTTTGAGGATAACATCCATGAGTAACTATAGGACCTGACAACCGATAATTAGTGTGTTGAGTATGGTGATGTTTATTATAAGTCTTGTATAAACTATATGATGGACTGGTTGATAACCGATGAAGATCATGACGATCGTGTTGATTGCTAATATTGTTGATTGTATGCTTTGCGTAGACCCCATGAGGTAAGGTTTGGTAGCGGTGAGGATCAGAAGGATCATGTTATATTGGAAAATGTATGGAAAATAATTGAGAGTGGAATTAATGAGGAATTCATAGGATGTGATAATTGGTAATTAGTGTGTAGGAATATATGTGCTTATGTTGATTTATATGACTCTTGATGATGAACCATATGAATTGTGTTGATTATATGTGTGAATACTGTCTGATTGTTTATGTGACCCATGTGATTGGATGTGTGATAATTGATGAAGATCATGAGGATCGTGAAGGCATGACTGTTGTCAGGCGTATTTGTTTATGGTGTATGTGTTTGAGTCTGCATATGCATACACATTTGGTGGAATGATCATGTCTCGGTGGAGCGTAAGTGATCATTCGGATTCATTGTGAATCGTTGGTGCGGGGATGATCGTGTCTCGGTGGAGCGTAAGCGATACATCCGGGTTCGAATTAATGAACCATTATTGAAAGTCGGTACCGCACTTGCATTGTGTCATTGGGTCATTTTGCATTGATTGAATTAATGATGTATGATATATGTTGATGAACTATTTGAGATATTGATTAATTGTATGATGTATGTGGTGTATTGATGAATAGAGGTGAGATTACCCTTTTAGATGTTATTTGCAACAGTAAAATATTGAATTGTTTTCTCACCCTTTGTTGTTTGGTTGCGTCTGTGCTTCTTCGAAAGTACAGATGATTCAGGTACTTGAGTACGCTCAGAGTACGAGTTGCTTGGTTGAGTCTTAGGAGTCGCTCTGATACGTAACATGGGAGTTGGGGATCTTTGTTGTTTTAATTATTCTTGTTAAGTAATAGTTACGTATCATATTTTTGTGGAAATTATAAATCAAGAGGATTATGAATATTGTGGATATTTGGAAAATTGCCATTTGATGAATAAATGAGATTTTTCCATTGTTTTAATGAAAAAAGTTATGATGAATTAAGTACTTCCGCTATTTTTGTAAAGACTATGATATTGTTGGTTTTTGGTGAAAAAGTAGCATTCCACTTTTGATAAAAACTCTGTTTTTCTTAATAAAATAGTTGTTTTATTTAATTTGGGAATAGTGGGTGTTACACCCATCACATGTTGAAAACCGGTACCACATGCATTTATGATGTTGCATTTCATTCTATGTGGCAAAACATGATCGCATTTGTTGTTTGATGATGTGACTTGTTGATGATTCTATGTGGGTGAGTTGTTGTAAATGTTGTATGATTCTATGTTTCTTATGATTCAGTCTTTGTATTATTTTTATTAAATCTGGATTACTCACCCAGCCTTCCTTTTTTGATGGTCTATTATGCCATCATGCAGATTCTGAAGCTTAGTTTGGAGATTTTGGAGGTAGCTTGGATTGCATCCCGTTGTGTATAGAGTTAGGTGGTGTCCTGCTCTGAGTCATGTAACACTAGGGAGCGATTATTTTGTTTGGTTGTTTTCGTTGAATTTAAACTATTGTTGGATGATGTTTGACCTTAGTTGTATGTTTTCTTTTTAAAAGAATATTAAACAAGTTGAATTTTGATCCACTATGAAATTTAAAGCATTGTTTTATTTATGAATGAAAGTTGCAACATGTGTTACGGGACATGACACATACTTGTTGTTTATATGATGTTTTTGGAAGTAAATTTGATACCCTTTTATGTAGAACAAGTAATTGACTAATATGATTAATTTTGTTGTGGGTAGAAAAGGGTGTTACAAAGATTGATTATTAAAAGAAAAAGTTGAATAAAACGTCAGTAAAAAAAGGGAGAAAAGAAAATCTTTTGAGGATAAAGTTTTGCATTCACCTAATAAAAAGAAAAAGCACCCGATAAATATCATTAAAAAAAACATAGTGATATGAATGATTTCACGTACTCTGAACCAAAAACCCCTGTTTTCCTTTTCATATCCCACCTTAACCCAATCCATGTTACAACCTAAAGACCTCAAAAAAATATGTGTGTGTTTGTGCATGTTGATAGGATTAGAGAATTTATTCAAACTGTTGATCTGATATTGCTTACTGTGATTTGAGCGTTGTAACACTTTAACCCCGAGAGACTTGGTGAGTAGTGTATCCAAGTGAAAGTGTTTCTAGCTTTCTGGCTATGGAGGACAAAGAGAAAACCCAAGGCAACATCAAAGGGTCCAGTGCGAAAGATTTCAGCAGTGTTGGGGTAAGAAGTGTTTTTACAGTAAGTTTGGTGTGACGTGATCTATGTTCTATAGAGTTTTACTTGAGGACAAGCAACAAACTAAGTTTGGGGTTGTGATCAGTCACCATTTAATGGTAAATAAGTCAGGTAAACTATATGAAGTTAAGTGTTTTTTAGTAATAATTAGGTTTGTTTTAGAATGCTCCGTGTGTTGTTAATTATGAGTTTCTCGAGGATATTTTACGCTTTTGATATGTTAGCAGGTAAAAAACAGGTTTGGAAGTTTAGAGGATCGAACATTGGAGGCGAAACCGAGCCGTAGCGAGAAAATGGATGAAAAGTGCAGAAATTGAAGCACATGTTGCCCATACGCGTAATGCATCAGTTATTACGCATATGTGCCTGTGGAATACGCGTAGGATACACAAATGACTAGAAGGGGTGAAAATCTGAAGAACATCAAGCCTTCTGGTGTTATGCGTATGTAGCTGGGAAATATGCGTAAAATCTTGCATGCTAACATGCATATGGAAGATACGTGTAGGAAAAGGAGCATCATTGTTGGCCATTACGCGTAATAGACTTGCCAATACGCGTAATTAGCCCAAAATTTTGAAAAGCCCAAAACTCTCATATTTATTCTCAGAACGTGATTTTTCAAGGGTCGGACAATTTTTGGAGTGCAAAGAAGCGTTTTGAAGACTAGAAATCTCATATTATCAGAAGGGATTCGAACTTTCAAGAGTTCTACATGATTAACGATTGCTCCTACTGATTTATGTAATGGCAACAAATTCTTCATCTTTGTTTTTATTTTCCGTTATGAGTAGCTAAACCCCTTATTTCTAGGGGTGACCCTGAATTGGATTGTAATGGTTTTGAATTTATTAATGTAATAACTCTTTTATTCAATAATCATTGATTTGTTCTTATTTTTGTGTTTAATGCTTCATCCGTCGAAAAAATGGATTTAGATATGATATGAATAATTTAAGGCTGGACAATGGTTATTTGTCGATCTAGTTAAGAACATCTGATAATAAATATCACCTAAGACTAGGGATACTTTATCTTAACTATAAATTATTGATATTTGCATGCTTGATCATAACCGTAATTGTCTATCGACATAGTAATTAGGTTATGTGTTCAAATATCTTTTCACTAAGGACTTAGGATTAGATGACCTAGAGGACCGGTAATCAACTGTTGTGAACTATGTTATTGCTCTGGTAAATCGAAATTTTTACTGGAAGATTCATTCACCGAACCTTGGCAATCTACTCATATATGTTGTTCATTTAATTATTTACTCGCTTTCTTTATTTGCAATTTTAGTTATAATTAATTGAACACAAAACCCAAAGGATGTTTGTTTAATTGAAATTACATCTATATCTGTATTGTCAAGCAGTCCTTGAGAATGATATTCGGGGAAATTCCCTATTATTACTACGGTGGGCAAAAATAGTATACTTACTATTTTCCCATCAGCATTCATAACTCACATAGGAAATATAAATTGTTCCCATGCCAGTCTCCTAAATTGTTTTATCACTTACCTCCTGACATCCTCATCTCTCTATAAGTAGACTCAAATATTCGTTCATATTTCCACATCCACTCATCCTTGATTATTGAGTTATCTTAGTTAGTAAAAACCTTATTCACCATCAACAGTGGCCTCTCTCTATCAAAGTGTGTGTCCCATCTTTGCAAAAACACCATTTGAGAAGCTCATTGTCAAAAGTGAAACCATGGTGAACTTCAAGAGCTTGAGAGCAAATGGATACAATGTGACTAGCTCCATGGAATTTCAAGGGTGGAATAACTACTTCAAAAGACTGGAAGAACCAACCTATGCTTGTCTGGTGAAAGACTTTTGGGTTCATGCTACAACCAGCAATAATATCATTATGTCCTCTGTCTTTGGGAGAAGAATAATAATATCTGAGAATACTATATCGGGCTTGCTGAAGAGTGATAGCACAAGAGTAAGAATCACCAATATTGAACTAAGCGGGCAGAGAGAAGCACAAATTATGACCTCCATTTTCAAGGAAGAAAAGGTCACTGGTGTTGAGGACCCAATCTTCTCGAGTCTGAAAGATCCTTTACAAGTCTGATTGAGAATCCTAAAAGGAAACGTGTTTCATCACCTTCCATCAGATCAATTATCTATAATTCAGAAATATGTCTTATACTTCCTACTCAAAGGAGTGAAGATTCATCTTCCAACGATTATGTTCAACCTTCTGATAGAATCAATAAGGTCTCAATAATTTATTCTACCACTGATATTAGACACATTCCATATGAAAGAATCATATCAGACATTCTAGTGGAATCAAGAATTGTTGAAGATATAATAGTCAATGAACGAGAGTCAAGCAAACTGATCAAAAGTCTAGGACAAGTTCTTAGATGGAAAAATCTAAGGCAACAAGAAGAAATTGTTGATCCTAATATTGTTATGGCTATGAGAGTACCTATAGAAGGATTTCCAAACTTCAACATTATTAATGATCAGGAATAAGTGACAAACTATCTGAGAAAATTCAACAATGAAGTCGTTGATATATTGTTTGTTGTAGAAGATCTTCCAAATCAACTTCAAGAGATCCTGAAAAAGGAAAATAATGGAAAAAAGCAGAGATATGTTGATGATGAAGGACCATCTGCAAAAAGAACTAAGATCGTCAATGAAGTGTTGAAAACCTTCAAGGATGATGTTGGGAACATAATCCAAAATCGTTTGGATATATCAAGTTCCAGTATGGATCCCACTGCTTTGGGAAACATCTGGATTGAATTAAATGTATAGATTTCTAAAGAAACTGTGAAGTCCAAAATTCTGGTAATTCAACAAGCTAAAGAAAAACAAGAAAATATATTTGAGTCTGGTAGTTCATCTTCCGCCTCCTCCCAATCCTTAGAATCCTCATAGGCTATTTCACAGGACTTGAGTGATATCCTTCCATAGGATTATATAGTCTATGTTTTGAAAACACAGTAAGACTATGGTTGTTTCATTTTCTACTATGAATGAAATTACTACCTCTAATTTTATACTTGCTCTTATATTATTATCATATCTTTTAAATGTTTTGAACCATTTCGAAAATGACAAAAAGGGGGAGAAGTTGTAAATATGATTTTGATAAAACCCTAAAAGAATGCAAAAACTCGAACATAATCAAATGATATAAAATGCATTATCTACTAACGTTTGTTTGATGTTTAATCAAGGAACTCTGAACAAGTTCACTAGGAATCAGATGAACCCAACACTGTTCAGAACTATTGTACTCTCTGAAGGTCTAAGTCATCATGATTTTATCTTCAATGGTATTATCATAGTCAGAAGTTACAAACTGTCTAAGAATGATATTCAGAAATGAATAAGCAGAAGTCTTCCTGGAAGAAGACAGGACAAAGTTTACATTCAAGGATGCTTTTCAGATGAATTCAGCAAAGGGGAGAAATAAATCTCAGAATAATGGAGTTGATTAGAAGCCAAAGACTGTCTGAAGATTTGAAGAACACGATCTGACAAGAAGAAACAATGTCAAGACAAACTTTGATACTCTAGAAGTATAGTGTTTTGATCTTGAAGAGAACAAGATGATGAAATTTGGATACACCAACCATTTGGTATCAGACTCAGAGTCAAGCCTTGACTATTTAAAAGATAACCCTAATAGGTATCAAATCCAGAATCAAGCTCTGATTGATCACAAAATGTTTTCAACAGATCGAAAATCAAGCTCTGATCAACCATCGAGTTCTGACAGTAACAAGGTTATGATATGAAGGCCTAAGCTAGTCAAACTTTGATGAGTCAAAGACCTCAACATCTAGAAGTTGAATCAAGACTCTGAAGATCACAACATCTGATCTGTCACAACCATGGGGAGTTCACCCAGAAGGTTCACCAGTCAAGATATTTGATCTTTGCCAAGTCTAAAGATTCAGGGGGGTCTCTCATCTAAAGGGAAATTTCTGGCTCTGATAAATAGTGTGACTAAGTTATCAGGAAAAGAATTTTTCTTAGTATTAGTGTTACATTTGTTATGTTGAAAAGTAACAATTGCTTCAGAAGGCTATGAAGTTATGAGACTTAAACAAGTTCTAAAGATCTTAAGACAGAAGTTCTGTTGAACAATTCCAGATGTTGAAGACTTATGTTTCTCTAAATATAATAGGGAAGTATTCCTTCTTTATTCTATGATTTAACAACTCAAAATTCTATTTTGTGAGTCTTTGGATCAGAGTTAAACTTTGTACAAGCATAAATAAAATTTTTGGATTAACAAATTCAGGGGGAGTTGTTGTTCCGAACTCTGAATATAATATGATTGATGATTACCATGTATAAAATGTTCTATCAAAATACATAGTTTTGTTATTGAAATTCAAATATGATAGACTCAGATGTCGAATATGATGTTGAGACATCTTATCTATTACATATAAACATGGCAAGGCACAAACAACAACACTTTTAAAATTATGATATATCAGATTAAAACATTCTTTAGGATGTTTAAACATCTAATGTGACATTCAACACATATACTGCATAAAATAAAATGAAAGCTGTAAAGAACACATTCAAATTGTTAACCCAATTCGATGCTAACTCATCTACTTTGGGGGCTACCAAGCCAGGAAGGAAATCCACTATGTAGTATCAATTCAAAAACTTCTCAACAAACACCTATAGTTTACAGTCTTCTCACTTAATCATTACTTGTGCAACTTCTACTTAAGAACTCCTAAATATGAGAAACCCATTTTCACTTCCAATCACCTCAGTGATGACTCACAGTCCCAACAGTCATTTGTTGTTATTGACGAGTCTTTACCTACCAACAATTCAAACCAGAAGTCACACTTCCATGACAATACCTTAACCTTGCTTAGCAGCTTCGGTTAAGTACACAACTTCTCTTGCTTACAAGCTTCGAGAATTACAAACATAACAGCCACAATATAAACCTTGTTGTGCACGGCTGCCACAAGAACACAACCCTAATGATATGTCTATTACATTTTCGGTTGGTTACTAAACCTAGGTCACAAGGTTTCTTTTTATAACCTATTCCCAACTAGATTTAGGCCTAAAAAATCACAACAACAACTGCTATAAAAATGCAAAAACAATATGCTACAAATATACAAAAAGATCTTCAAGTTAAAAACTCCTAAAATATCTCTAAATATAAAAACTCTATATTTTTCAATATTTGATTTCTGTATTCAATGCAAATTTGAGTCTTCAAAATCTTTTACATCAGTGTCATTAGATTGATTTAAATCTTCAATGATATTTTGTTTCTGTTGAAACCAAAACAGAAACTTCAATCCATCTTCAGTAGTTCATGATGTCGAATGAACTGTCTTGACATCTTCTTCGACATGTTTATCCAAATGTTGAAACATTTCAACACATGTTTGGGCACACAAAAAGGACTCTTTGCTTAATGTATTCTTTGGTTTGCAAAGATCTTGTACATACATACTGCTTCTATATTTGTTTTACAAAAATTCATGTCAATTACAGAACTTACAATCTCCCCCTTTGGCAAATTATGGCTAAAACAAATATTACCAAAAATATATCATAAATGACAGCAGCAGCAAAAAAACAACAAAAATACACCAGCAACCAATTCTTGATCATGTTAGGACATGTTGCTTGGCATCTTCCTCGATGGTGGACAAGGAGTAGAAAGTCTTGAATTTTTTTACCATACTTATCCATTTTTACCTCCTTTGTATTCTGGAGAAATACCTCCTGAACTTCGAGAAATACCTCCCGAACTCTGAGAAATACCTCTTGATATCTGATAGACTCACTCCTTCAGAGAGGCCAAAGTTGGCATACGAGAACAAGTCACTCATTCTATTATGCAACTCAGAACACAAGTCACAATTGTGTTCACAACTCAGGACACAAATCACAATGACTAAGCTACAGCTTCCATCTTGACATCCTGGCCTCCAAACACGTTGCACACACTGAACACATCCAATACAAACATAAGAACATAAACTCCAGCCTTATCACAGCACCAGACACAACACCAGGCTTTTTCTCCCCCTTTTTAGCCAAAAATTGGCGAAAACAGCTCACACAGTGCCAAACCCATGTATTACTCTCCTAGAAACACAAGAACCCCATCAGAAGGAAGAGAAATGAAAAACACATTGGCTAAAGGAGAAGGGACGCTCTCTATAAATAGGACAAAGCTAACCTTGAAAGTAACAATGGTGCCTTGAAAAGTAGATGCATTCTTAGTCAAGACTTGTTATTTTAGGCGCAAAAGCTTTTCCACCCAATAAAGTGGACCGGCCAAAGCAAGCTTTGTATAAGCACGTGTTTCACACCTGTACCTTCCACACATCAAACATGGTCATCCTTAACTCACATGTTCTAAAACATGGTCTGACAACCCACTACAGCATTGTCCAGACCTCATGTAGAATCCAAAATAACCTGCAAATGGCAACCTTATACCATAAAAACTTTTGGTCACACATGGACATTTCTCATCTGGATCACAAGGACATGAATACCATAACCACTAAGTAATAAATGTTATCAAAAGAAATAATATACTTAGTAGCACATGTCACAACATGATGTGTAACATCACAGAACCTAGTTAAGGAAAACATACTCTAGCTGCATAGAATTATAACATACTCCCCCTGTCTAGGATACTCCATGCTTCTCTACACTTTGATGAAAGGAAAACATAAGACGAAACTTCATGTCTTCAAGAGCTCGCCCTCTGTTCAATCCTCAATTGAACACATTCACTTCTTGTACCAAAGCATACCTGATCCCTTCTTGGTTTGTAGTTACCACAGACTACACAAGTTGAACATCTTCTAGCACATAGGTTTTGACAATAAGCCTTCACACACCAAGTCCATACAATCCAGATAAAACTCATCCAAACTAATTTTGTCATTAGAATGAATGACCACAGCCATACTTACAAGCAATCAATACCTAATCTACTTCAGTCTACTCTACATGTTTCTTCCATACAGATCATCTACTTCATCATTCTCCCATATGATTAGGTAGGCTAAAAATAGAAATCATGTAGACAAACACCCCAAATAATTTCCTAACACTTAGTTAGAACATCTTCCAAACATTAAGATCAAGATTCTTGATTTTCTCCAACAACTGGACTTACTATAGCATAGTAATCTAAGAACTGAAAATCTTCATCAAAATTGTGCCACCACCTTGAATCAGAAATTCAGAAAGAGAGATAAACTCTCATCCACCATAAAGAAGAAAAAATCTCGTTGAGTCTCAAACTCATCACTCTTATGCCTAAGAGCAACTTGTTCCAAGACAATCCTCAAGACCAACCAGCTGCCACACTCTGATTATCTTAATTCTTCGAATCCAATATAGAGATCAACCAATTGCCACAGTTTGATCACCTCCTTTATGAATCCTTATATGAAAAGCCAATTTCCACACTTTGTCTTATTCATGTTTGTCAGAATTATCATGAAAATATTCTGATATACTTGTTTTAAATCATCCTATCTTTAATTGATGTGACATTTCACCAACTGAGATTCTGATGTTGAACTAGATGTTTGAACATTATCATTCCACATCCAGCTGCTGAACTCAGCTCCTTCTTCTGCCACTTGAAAGAACCTCCTTCCTTAACAGAATAAGAGTTCCATGCTCTCATATACTTGATTCATCAACCAAGTTTGAGTAGACAACCTCTATTCTGTTGATTATGTAGAAATTCCTACCAATATCACATATTGTTAAGAAACTCCCACTATTTCTCCAAAGTTTTCAAACCTGCCACTGTCTGAATTTTCAAAAGGAATAGTTCAGAACTACACCTTACAGTTATACCAAGGATGCCACTTCTCCATGAGTAAAGCAATCTTCACAAAGTCCTGATGATCTATCAATTTTAACTTCATGAAAATGCACACCTTCCTTGTCAAGGGAAGAAAAAACTCTAGTTGCACCTTCCAAACAACAATCTGCATTCTTGTATCCATAGACCACAGATAACACTTCTTAACTCCCCCTTGCAAGAATAACCAAAGCTCCTTCTGAGGATGAGCATTATTTGCTCAGTACACTTTTTGAACCATAAGATTCAGACTGCAGATATGCATACTTCTCATATAAAAACCAAGTCTCCCGTTACCTTTATGAAACAAATAAACAATAGAAAAATACCAAGTCTCCCTTCAAGGCATTTACTATTGGTCAGATAAGATTACCTTCTCACATAAGATAGAACATGTAATCTGACTTCTTCTTCTCCAAGCATCTGACACTTTCTGAGATGATGTTCTAACATTCTTTCAGACATCAATATCAATCAAAACTTCACAGATTTGTATGGTTATGAAGACAACCAGCATAGTAATTTGTACACAGGTAGGGGAACACAAGAGAATTGGCCATCAGTAGTTGAACAGATCAAAACACAAACATATGCAGCAGCTGGAACACATCAATAGACTTCTCCTTCAGACTTAATATTCAAATTGTCTAATTTGAGATGTCTTCACACACAATATAGCAACTGATCATCTATATCCACATCAGTCAACTCCATTAGTTGACACAGCTTGACCTTCATGTACAAGGAGTTTCTCTGAAATAATACTCCTTGAAGCTCAGGTACTTCACTCCTGTAGCAAGGACCAGAAATAAATTGTCCTCGTGAGAACAAGACTTGTTGATCACACCTTGATCAACACACACACACACATCTAAGAGAAGTTCCATGGACATAACCTTCTTAGACACACCATACATATGCCTCCTCTTCCAGATCAAGAGTAGGTTCCAAACATGTGTGAAATAAGCACAGTAGTTTAGCACCCAAGCATCTATACAGCCAACCCTTAGACAGCAGAATCATGCCTAATTCTGATGTGATGTTCTATCAAAGGATAATACATCATTCCAAGGATCACAAAGAGATCTACAGACAAGAGATAGGTCTATTTAAAACAATCTTCAGATCTCCAAACAACCACTTCTCTTCACAGTGCCTGGAGTGGATTTGAAAAAGAGTCTTCAAGTATCATTAGCATAGTTAACAGAAGCAAATAGACATATATCCCCAGCATCATAGGATATATCTCTAGAGAAGAGCAACCTTCTCAAACATAAGGTGTTATCAGATAGATAAGCAGCGAATACAAACTCCTCAGAAGCTTCAAGTGTCACAAATTAGACCTTCCAATATCTCCAGGTGACACCTACAACCATAGGTTTGAAAATAAATCAAACCTGTCGTATCAGCAGCACACCATCATGCTACCACAACAGAATAGTCCATCCTCCACTTCTAGGGACCATTCACAAAACAAACAACTTTTCAGTAGAACACTTCTACCTTGACCATGAACCAGAAAGTACCCCCCTTGGATCTCATCCAGAAATATACTAGGATGCCTGCTCTGATACCAATTGATATTCTGGTATGATATACTCAGATGTCGAATATGATGTTGAAACATTTTATCTGTTACATATAAACATGGAAAGGCACAAACAACATCACTTTTAAAATTCTAATATATCAAATTCGAACATTCTTCAGGATGTTTAAACATCTGATATGACATTCAACACATATGCTGCATAAAATAAACTGAAAGCTGTAAAGAACACATTCAAATTGTTAACCCAGTTTGATGCTAACTCATCTACTCTGGGGGCTACCAAACCAGGAAGGAAATCCATTATGTAGTATCATTTCAAATACTTCTCAACAAACACCTACAGTTTACAGTCTTCTCACTTAATCACTACCAGTGCAACTTCTACTTAGGAACTCCTAAATATGAGAAACCCATCCTCACTTCCAATCACCTCAATGATGTCTCACATTCCCAATAGTGAGTTATTGTTATTGACGGCTCTTTACCTACAAACAATTCAAACTAGAAGTCACACTTCCATGACAATACCTTAACCTTGCTTTGCAGCTTCAGTTAAGTACACAACTTTTCTTGCTTACAAGCTTCGAGAATTACAAACAGAACAGCCACAACATAAACCTTGTTGTGCACGGTTGCTACAAGAACACAACCCTAATGATATGTCTATTACATTTTCGGTTGGTTACAAAACCTAGGTTACAAGGTTTCTTTTTATAACTTATTCCCAACTAGATTTGGGCCTAAAAAATCACAGGAACAACTGCTACAAAAATGCATAAAAAATCTACAAAAAATATACAAAAAGATCTTCAAATTAAAAACTCCTAAAATATCTCTAAATATAGAAACTCTATATTTTTCAATATTTGATTTATGTCTTCAATGCAAATTTGAGTCTTCAAAATCTTTTACATCAGCACCATTGGATCGATTTAAATCTTCAATAATATTTTGTTTCTGTTGAAACCAAAACAGAAACTTCAATCCATCTTCAGCAGTTCATGATGTCGAATGAACTGTCTTGACATCTTCTTCGACATATTGATCCAGATGTTGAAAAATTTCAACACAACATGTTTGAGAGCACAAAAGTACTCCTTGCTTAATGTATTCTTTGGTTTGCAAAGATCATGTACAAACATACTGCTACTATATTTGTTTTACAAAAATTCATGCCAATTACAGAACTTACAGTTATCATAAAAAAAGGGAGATTGTAAGAACAAGATTTGTTCTACAAGTCATCTCTAGGTTTTAATGTTAACAAAGAGTATTTGTTAAAGAACCTTTTATGTTCTAATGTGTGTTTATATGCAGATCATATTCATTGGAGATATTAGATCAAACAAACACCATCAAGATGTGCGCCAAAGATAAATATGCAGGTTACTACGTGTGACAGAAGCTGCAAATCATATTGTAGAAACAAACATGCTTCTGTATCTGATCACAACCAAAAATATCCAAGGATGTTGTATATTGTAGTTGCAATGCTCCTATGGACTCTGTTCTGAGAAGTGGTTCAGACTCTGAAGTTAGCGAAGCTTCTCAAGGTGTTGATCTTCTGAAGAACCAAGAACTGAAGATTCAAAGGTTCTGAAGATTAAGACTCTAAAGATCAAGTGTTGAAGACTCTGAAGACAATTTTCTTAGTGAACAAAGTGTTGAAGACTCTGAAGACTTGAAGATTACAAAGATGAAAGGTTTAAAGAACAAAGTGTTGAAGTACTGAAGACAATACTCTGAGTGAGCGAGTTCTGAAGACTGAAGACTAAAGCTTCTGAAGACCTAAACCATAGTGTCTCTACTCATGCTTCATTTATTAACCATCATAAGCCTCTGAAGTTTTGAAGACTAATGTTATCGTTAAATAATGATAGTACATTGCGCTAAACATCTAGTCCCACGTCTTCTCAACAAGCTAAAAGTATGGAAAAGAAAAAACATGATTGTACTACCTACATCATTGTATAACGACTTTTTTCATAGGCAACTGACCTTTTAACGGATCTATTCTACTTGGCTATATAAAGGAAAAGAGTATGTTCTTCGAAAAAAAGTTGTGAAGTCATTAAAGTGTAGTTGTAGCCATTAATGTGCAAAACCGTATGTTGAACCAACACACGACCATTGTAGTCGAAACTTAAATATAATCATTCAACATAACAACAATCATCAAGCACAAGAGTTAATAAATGCAGATATTGTTGAAGAACATTCAAATCATTAACCACTTCATCTGAGCTTATTGAAGATTTGAAACAAGGAGTTGCTGCTTGAAACTTGCTCAACGAAGAAGATGAAGAAGAAGATCTACAGGGTGTTATTCATCATCAACCACATACATCCTTGTAAAATTTAAAGAAATCATGGAGTTTTTTCTCACACCATGCTCAAACATAATTGTGTTTGTTTGTACTTAAACTAGGAGTTTAATCTGCTTATTTAGAAACATAATTTGTAATCTACATAACTTTATTTCTATTTGGAATTAAGTGTTGCTCAAGTGATCAAGTGAAGATCATAAGACTTGATAAGATAATGATAGTCATATCTCAAAGAGGACCGAGTGATTGTCAGACTCTCGTTGAGATCCCTGATGGATATCATTGTGGGAAATCCTACAGAAGAGCATGTTCTTAAAATTCTGTTAGGTTGATGAACGTCATATCTGGGTTAGATCCCTGAATGTTTCATCGAAAGGTTAGTCACCGGAAGTTGCCCGTGTGTAACACGGTGGGAGAACTGACTTTAGTTATGTTGCGGATAGCAAGAGTCGCCACCGACTTTTATTTTATCCAAAGGAAAGGCATAAAAGAACAGGAAAGACCTTTTAAAAGATTTTTGGGTCCGGGGGGTAGGTTATGCAAAGGGAAGGTGTTAGCACCCTTTACATCCATGGTTATCCATGGGCTCTTAGTTACTTAGCTCACTTTAAAATGTTTTTGAAATGTGAAGTGTGTGAATAGAAATTTTCTTAAGTGTTTAATAATGATCCATATACGGATGCGTAAAAAACCTTTGTTTTGAAAATTGTTTGAAATGTGTAAAGTGTTTGAAAAGTTTTGAAGAGTGAGCAAGTAACTATGAGGAACCTACCCTAAGTTTAAGTCTTTTCTGTTCTTGAATCCTTTAAATGGTAAGACTATCCCTATTATTAAGGAATAGGTAGTCATTACCTTGGATGTGCGGGACAAATGAAGGGACATCTGTTTATTTAGGCAACTGTGGGGTGTATAAGCAATTTTGGAGGGACTATCATCTTTATTCGAAAGGGACAAGATCATTACGAAGGCAACATTCGAAAGGGACTTGATCTTTTATTTGTTAAGGGACTAGATGACTTTATTTTGAGGGACTTTTGCTTTATACACCCTACTTGACCTTTTTGATTAGGCAACAATGAGAGGTATCCCTAAGGAAGTGAGACGGCGATCAAAGATCGACTTACGTGTGTGAGTGTACAATTTTAAATATTTATCTTTTTAAATTAAGTGATCTAAATTAATTTTTAAATAAACATACATGTTACACTCCCTATTTACTAACCATAGCATAAAATATAAATAAACATTATAAATAAATATTTACACCAAGGAGCAATTACAATAATAATAATAAAGCAATTTAAATAGATAAGTAAAATAATAATAATAATAATTGGGTTAGTGAAAAATAATAATAATAAAAAACAATACCAAATTAATGGGGTTAGTAATAATCATATAAACATAATTAATAATAATAATAAAAAAAATATTATAATAATTAAAAGAAGAGATCAAATTTTTATAAACAATTATTATTAAATATAAACAATTATGCTAATTATTATAAAATTTTTAAGTTATGTATAAATTACATAATGAATTAATTATGAACATATTATGAAAATAAATTATAATTAAATTAGCAATTTTAAACATATAATAGAAATTATTTACATGCACAATTAAATTATAAGCAATTATAAAATATTTACGTATTATAAAAATAAATTAAGCATTTTAATTTTTAAACATATTTACATGCAAAAATTTAAATTATGAACAATTTAGATATTAACAAAAATTAGATTAAGAATTTTAATTAAATCATAAATATAATATACACAAATAATAATATTAAACAAATAAAAAGAAAAATTAGGGTTTGAAGAAAAATAGGGTTTTTTATGGTTTATAAAAAATAAATTAAGTTTTATATAAAAAATATTAAATATTAAATATTAACTTAATTATATAAATAAGTTGTACATAATAATAATATATATATAGTTTATTTTATGAAAACATAATAATTAATTAAAATTTAAAGAATAAAATAAGGAAAAGGAGAATAGAAAGAAAAATTGCTAGGTTTAAAAAAAATTGGGAGACCTGGATTTGAACCCAGGACCTCCCTGGAACCTGAATGAAGAGTTTCCACTGGGCCAGCCTGCGCGCAGGTGATGAAAGAGGGAGTCCAATTGGTTTTGTTACCTATTCCTGAAAATCAAAGAAAAAAGAAAGAAAAGCAAAAGGCCTGGGGGGATCGAACCCAGGACCTTCACAATACACACAAACACTTTAACCAATCCAGCTGGGAGAGCGCACCTGTTAATAATCTCACCATAATTCATAATATATTAAGGTTGCTAATTATCTGGAAAAAATAAGAAAAAAGGTGGTGAAGCCAGGATTCGAACCAAAGACCTCCAGGCACAACACATACGCTTCCTTCCACTGGGACAAGCACAAGCTTGTGAAATCAAAACAGAAACAATGCATAATATTTTAAATTAGATTTTCAAACTGGATTTTGGCGCCAGACCAACTTCATCTTCTTCCTTGAATTCGCAGGTTTTCCTGCGAAATTATTTGGGAAGACACCTACGAATTTTCATGCATTCTAATCCTGCGAATTTCAAAACACACACAAACAGTACAGTTTTATCAAATTATGGACATCTTTGAACTCCTTGTGACCTGTACAATCCAATTATACCAACAAAATTCATTTATGTTGTGTAAATCGAAGAACCCTAATTTGGAGCTTTAAACCCTAAGTATGGTATTTTCACGATTCGGCCATAACTCTTTACCAAACTATCCAGAAATCATCTATAGTCAACAACAAACATCAATATGTCATTAAAATTCAATATAATCAAGTAAATATGATGAATCGAAAAAAAATGTATGAAGAACATGTATGGTTCGGCTCATGCATTATGGAGTGTCTTGGATGTAAATGATCATTGGTACACAATCAATGAAGCCTAGGGATCATTGTTATGTCTTTAGAATACCTTCAAATGCCCTCAAATGAAGAACCCGAAAATTGATTTTTGGATGATTTTTGATTTTTGAAACTTACTCTTGGGAGGCTGCAATTTGTCCGTAATCATTAGGGTTATGTCATGTACTTATAGTATGATGAATTAGGTCAGAAAAGATTGATGCTTGTGTGAAAAATTTGATCCAAAAAGATTCAAAAAGATAATGCTTTAAAATTCAAATATTCTTGTATGAACACCTTCTATTTTAAGCAAATCACCATGATTCTCTTACCACTTTGATACCAATCACTTTTATGAATTTCTAGAAGCTCAATCCCTTTTAAATCTTTGACTTTTATATTTTATTTTAATTTAAAATGATTTTTAATGAATTAAATCAAAATAAATAAAAATAAAATGATAAAAAATCTGATTTTTATAGACTTTGTTCGTGCATGAGGTCATAGTATGGATTGGGTCATCATATGGCAAGCCCATTTAGAAAAAATTAGTTTTAAACCTCCATTTTCTTCATAAACCAACCAAAAATTTCCCAACTTTGCAAGGGCACACATCCTTCAATTTTAATGCTATGAGGGTTTTCTTGGACATTTTGGAAAGCTTGAAGAGTCCTCTAACCAACCCCACTGGTTTCATGTTCATATCATTTACCATTCTCAAGTTATGCCCTTTTGAAGTTGTTGACTTTTTGTTGACTTTCAAAAGGACCTATAATGTCTTAGCTCATACCTTCCAAATGAAGCATTTTTGGGCTTGGCTTGTGAGACACAAAGTTGTAGAGAATTCAATTTCCTTCAAAATGAGCTTTGTATGGAAACTTGGTGATGAAGCATGTGAAAGTTATGGCTGGTCAAAGTTCAGTTGACTTTTACTGAGGAAACCCTAATTTAGAAACCTCTGATTCTTGATGATCTGAAATATCCTTGATGAATCATGATCAACCCTTGATCAAATGATGAATTTTACTTCATATACTTGATGTTGGCAAAAAATCATGAAGTTTGACTTTGGTTTGACCACAGTTGACCTCAGTTTGACTTTTTAACTGCTTTGACTGATTTTGAACTATCTGATCATCTGACTGAGCAAACCTTTGAGAAAAGTCTTGAAACTTGTCATGGGGGTTCTTACACACATATAAGATGTTATGAAGCTCACTTGAAGTCTTGGAAATTCATTTAGCCTGATTAAAGTCAAAACCCTAGTTTTGGATGCACTGCTTAGGAGGTGTATTGTCTGAGGGAATTGTCAAATCTTCTGACTCTTTGTGAACCTTGTGAACCATCATAAAATGTCTTGTGAACCTCATGGAAGGTCTTGTGAACCTTGTGAACCTCATAAAGTGTCGTGTAAACTTCATGAACCTCATGAAAGGTCTTGTGAACCTTGTGAACCTTCTTAGCACACAAAGTCTTGTATTGTGAGGGCAAATTTTGGGGTGCAACACCGTGCATCTGCAATAATCAATTTTGATTATAGTGGATTAAGTCCTTGAGGTCAAGGAGAAATCACCTTGGAAGGGTGAATTGGATTAGCTTGGGAGTTG
Organism: Lathyrus aphaca; assembly: GCA_963966055.1. Lineage (NCBI taxonomy): Eukaryota > Viridiplantae > Streptophyta > Magnoliopsida > Fabales > Fabaceae > Lathyrus > Lathyrus aphaca. Next base: position 88,196,566 of record OZ014521.1, on the reverse strand, counting down.
CTCAAGTGAACCATGATATATTGTGTGTCCTTTACTTCTGCTATGTGTTTATGCTTCTGTATTACAGACTCTGATCTGGTATGCTTCCACACAGCTAATCAAAATCTATCTTGTATACTCTGATGATATCTTAAAAGCATAAAAGATAAGAAGCGGAAGAATTAAAAGAGCCAAAATGCAATTCAAACCCCCTTTCTTGCATTTCTCGCACCTTCAAACCCAAGCCTCGTTACAACCTAAAGACCTAAAAAAGTGTGTGTGTTGTGCATGTTGATAGGATTAGATAATTTATTCAAACTATTGATATGATATTGCTTATTGTGATTTGAGCGTAATAACACTTTAACCCCGAGAGAATTGGTGCAAGTGTGATATAAGCTGACAGGTGAAATAATGTTTCTGAGTGAAAGTGTTTTTAGCTTGCTGGGTATGAAAGACAAAGAGAAAAACCCAAGAAACATAAAAGGGTCCAGTGCAAACTATTTCGGAAGTATCATGGTAAGAACTGTTTTTACAGTAAGTTTGGGGTGACGTGATCTATTATGCAGAGAACGTTGCTTGAGGACAAGCAGCGAGCTAAGTTTGGGGTTGTGATTAGTCATCATTTGTGGTATGTATTTCAGTATTTAATCGTAAATAAGTTAAGTAAACTATGTGAATTTGAGTGAGTTCTAGTAATAAGTAGGTCATTTTTTAATCATGTTCAGTGTGTCATTAATTATGGATTTCTTGAAGGTATTTTACACGTTTGGTATGTCAGTAGGTCCAATACAGGTTTGGAAGCTCAGAGGATCGAGAATTGGACGCAAAACCAAGCTGGAGCGAGAAAGCAGAAGAAAAATTCAAGATTTGAGAATGTCATTTCCCATACGCGTAACACCCTAGCTATTACACATATGGACCTAAGACTTACGCGTCTCTTACGTGAATACGCAGAAGGGTTGAAAATTAAGAGAAAATCAAAGCTTCTTTTGTTACGCGTAATGGGTTGGTCATTACGTGTAACAACTTGCGTGGTGGTTGACCTAAGATGCATTACACATAGAGAAAAAAGACTCCCATAAGGGAATTACACGTAATAACATGGGCATTACACGTAATGAGGCCCAAAATGCCAAAAATCCCAAACTCCAACTATTTATTCCCAAGACGCGATTTTTCAAGGGTTGGACGATTTTTCAAAGCAAAGACGCGTTTTGAAGGCTGAAAAATCTCAGAATTTTACAAGGATTTCATATGTTCAAGAGTTTTTAATGATTGAAGATTGATACCTCAAGAAATTATGTAATGACAACACTTCCTATTTTAATTTTTATTTTGATTATGAGTAGCTAAAACCCCCATTGCAAGGGGGTGGCCATAAATTTGATTGTAATGATTTCAAATTTATTAATGCAGTAACTATTTTTATTCAGTAATCGTTGATTCGTTCTTATATATGTGCTTAATGTTTTAACTGTCGGAAAAACGAATTTTGATTCTTTACATATAATTTGAGTTGGTCAGTTGTTGTGTGTTGATCTGAATAAGAAATTTTGATAATAAATATCACCTAGGACTAAGGATACTTTATCTCAACCGGAAATTCTTGATAAATTAATGATTCATCGTGAACGTAATTACCTATGGATATAATAATTAGGTTATATGACCAAAGATATTTTCACTAAGGACTTAGGATTAAATGCCCTAAAGAACCGGTAATCAACAATTTGGATTATGTTATTGCATTAGTACATTGAAATTGTTACAGGAAGATTCATTCATCAAACCCTAGCAATCTACCCATCTTTGTTTATCGTTCAACTATTTTATTCGCTTTATTTAATTACAATTCTATACATAATAATATCAAACCCAAAAAACGTCGGGCTTTTTGTTTAATTGAAATTGTCTATGAACTCTATATCATCAAGCAGTCCTCGAGATTCGATACTCGAGATTTTCCCATTTATTACTACAATAGACAAAAATAGTACACTTGTTATTTTTCCTATCAATGAGCCCCAATGATTTTTTTCCATTTCTGTCATCACAACCTCGGGATCAACTCCTATATAGTCTATCATTAACATGTTCCAGAAGTTTTCCCCTAATCGGAAGATGTACCAAACACGACACATCGTCGAGTGTGATAGACATTTCATAAAGCAGGAGATGAAATGACGAGGTCTAGGTGTGCTATCTCTCCACGAATGCATTACACATCCCATGGTTGACTGTAATATAACTAGTCATGCACAAGTCCTTCATTCCAAATATGGACAAAATTTCCTGAAATCACTCCTCATTCGGATAAGGCAAGACAATAATCTTCCATATGTGGTTTATAATCTTCTAAAGATTACGGTCCTACAAAAAATAAATCAATGTCAGAAACTTTTAATTTAATAATAAAAGTAAATTAAAAATAATGATTCCAACTATTGTTACATCTTCGTCTGAGATATGTCTAGCAGTATGATCTGGGTACATAGGTAGTAGTGACAAGTCTACATGAACTCCTCCAAATACCTGAGATGGCTCATCATCCTCAGCAGTCTCATCAGTCAGAGGTGGCATTGACTCAGCAGCCTCAGGTGGCACTGTCTCAGAAGCATCATCAGTCGGAGGTGGCATTGGTGTCTCAAGTACTGGTGACTCAGGTACCTCTGGCGCCTGAATAGGTGAAACATGTCTCCTACGAGAGAATAGAGACAGTGATGTGTCGGTAGGTGAAACTCGTCTCTTACTAGAAGAAGAAGATGGTGAAGCATGAGCCCCACAAATAGATGCCTTCGTATGGCTAGAGTGAACATAAACCTCTAAAACATGATTTTTCTTCCGCCACACTAATGCATGTTATGTAATTCTCCCGTGTCTCAGTCTATTGTGTCTATCAGCCATAATGTTTGTAAGTAAACAAGATAATTAGTACATGCAACACAAAAAACAATCAACAAAAAAACAAACTGAGAATTTTCTGAGATGCATCTCCGGTTACTGAGAAACTAAACGTTGAAAAATTCCAGAGATGTATCTCTAAAATTTTATGCAACTCTTCATCTTCTTCAATGGGGGTAATGGAGACATGCAAACCCCCAAAAATAAGGATTTGATAATGATTTACAACCAACAAGCATATTTTACTATTTGCGTAAACTATCATTCTTGTAATTTTTACTCATTTCTACCCTAAATCAACATTTTCTAGTCATTTATACGAAAACTCAAAAAGCTTATCAAAACATCAAAAACTTATAAATTTAGACTTTGCTTCAGTGTTGGATGATGTCTTTGATGTTGATTGAAGATCCTTTAAACTTCGTTGTTTGATTTTGGACTTGGTTGATGGAAAATATTTTGAGAGAGTTTAAAAAAGTTTTGAATTTTTTTAGAAATGAGGAAGGAGAAGGGTTTTGGCGCGCGATCAAGCTCTAATATCTTCTAGAGATGCATCTCCAAAATACGTTTAAAGATGCATCTCCAAAATATTTTAACATTAAGTCATGATTTTATATACTCTAAATACGTCCAGAGATGCATCTCCAGAAACCGGAGACATTGTTGTATTTTCACGTGATGTCTTATTAGTATATATATGGTGCATTAAGAAATTCTCTACCTTTATCAAACTAGGCCCAAAAACAATAATGACCTAACAACCAATATGGAGTATCTCATGATTCAAGTATCAACACAAAGCATGACAAGTTACTGATGCAAACAGATAAAGCAAACTAATCAAACCTTAAAACATTAAATCAGAGCTAAAAACACATAAAAAAATCTCCTCGATCATACTTTTTCCCTCTATTCAAAAGACAAGTAAGAAACACAATAAGCAGATTTTGTATGCTTTTGTTTGGACTAGGAATTAGGTGATGTGTATGTGTTTTGTGGTCCCTTTGTCAACCAGAGTAAGTAGCCTTTACATTTGTCGAGTGGCCCCTCTTGGAGTGAAGAAGCTCAACATAATCCAGCATTGTATACTTTGGTATATGAACTCTATACATATATATAAGATAATGTAGCAAGCTTTGATATGCATGCAAACTACTACAAAATACAGTATTGTAGTTTATTTTTACGAGAAATAGTATATTAGTTATAACGTAGCAGCATTGCCTTTACTTTAGGAATGCATTGAAAAGTGTGAATTGAAAGACAAAGTCATGGCAAATGACAAGATAACATGTTTGCTTTCGGCTCTTGCTTTCTCTTTCATTTTAATTTCTTCTTTAATATAGCATCAAATACAAAAACCTTTGCCTATTTCCTTCTCCTGCAAAATCCAAGAAAAGCAGAAAGTGTGTGTGGGGAGAGAGAAAGAGAATGGTAAGATTTTCAACCACACTGCACTACACTGCTAACCTTGTTAAAAAGAAGGGAAAAAAAGAGGCAAGGACCCATATAAAAAACAAAACAACCAACAGAAGAAAAAGCAAAAGGTTAAAATTTCAAAAGCAATACCAAAATTCCAATGGGAATCTTTCTTCCTCTTCAACCGTGCAAGCTGATCCCACCTTGCCTCTCTCTCCTTCTTTTTATGCTCTCTCTTGCTCTTTTCATATCTTCTCCTCTCTCTCTCTCTCTCTCTCTCTCTCTCTCTCTCTCTCTCTCTCTCTCTCTCTCTCTCTCTCTCATTATCATAGAGAGACATAAATCTTACATAGACAGACAAACCAACATTTTCCCAGCTTCATTCTGGCATCTGCTTATAGTATATATATTCATGGGATTTTCATGCGGGGATCACTTTGTAAGTTTTCTTCTTCTCTTTATTCATTCTATAATGTATTCATGAAAATGTTATTACTAATCTTGTACATTTTAGGAAGAAAAGGAGATGGAGTTTTCCTTGATAGATGAGACTATTGCAACAACACAGAGCAGTATCATCATGGAAGTGTATCATCATAACAACACAGATTTCTTCCCAGTGGAGCACCCTTTGGAGCCACCAGATGAAGATCGTCCTGTGAAATGTCCAATGCCTGAATCTTCAGTCATTAGTGTAAGCATGTGCTATTCATTCTTTTGTTATCTACTTATCTTAAGATGGCAAAAGTATGTTTCATGTTTGCATGGTTAAGAATATTAAACAATGCAGCATTGTTCTTTATGTTTATTACTTTTATGCTTTCCTGCACATGGTGTGTTTTTGCATTTGCCTTCTGCTTGTGTTCAAATAATAATGTGTTGCTAGGCTAAGGAACCAAATTAGAAATTTCATGTGGTGTACTTTATCTGTAATATAATAATAGATAATAAAGCTAAAAGGATTAGAATGGTGCAATGGTAAGAGCTTATATTCATTATTTAATGTATTTTGCAGTTCATTTTGAAGTTGAAGAAATAATGAATATCTGAAAACATAAATTTTGCAGGATGAAAGGATTCATGAAAAGAGGAAATCAGAAAGCATTAGAAAGAGAGAAGAGATATCTGGGGCAGGAAGAAGAACATCTGCCACAGACACAGGAGCCCCGGCTCGAGGGGAACGAAAGAGGCATCACACTCTCACACATGGATCTGGAGGAGACATTGTGATGACTCCATTGATGAGAATGCCAAATCTCCCTCCCCTACAATCCCAGAATATCACTATCTTTCAAGTGCTTCAGCAATTGGACAAGTTTGAGTCTTAACAAAGAACTAAATTACAAGCAAAGTGTGATGCATTTTGATCATAAGCTAGGTATCAGAACTTCAAAATAGAGCAGGGCCAAAGCATTGATGGATGAAGAGCCCCCATGTTTTCATCATATGTTGTTGTCAAAAAGAATGTATCATTCATGTTTTTTATTCGTCAAGATATTATTATACTTTAAAGTGTTTTAAATGAGCAGATTATACAATTCTAATTACTTGTCTTTTTAACTTATTTATACAAATGTTATGATTATGTTAGTTTTCAAGGTTGGAACTCATTTATCATCCCTTAGCTCATCAATCGAGCTACCTATGTAGAGAGTTCTAATTACTTGTTAAAATACTAGGCATGGAAATTCAAAATCAAAGCCTGAATGAATCTCATAAAAAATGTGTGGAGTAAGATTCATGTAGATCATCTTTCCTTGTCTAAAAGACAATGAAAAGAACAAACACAGAAAGAAAACATGTACAACATCAATCAAACAGTCAGTTTTTTTTTAATCTCATGAGCTTCCAAAAGAAGAAAGCATCTTGACTGCTATACAGCACAACGGGGGCAAAAATGTTGCTACATAATCTGACAAATATAAACGGTATGTGAAGACTTCTATTATACAAAGTTTACTGTGTGTAAGGGTTAAGGACTCATTGCAAGTTTAAGCCTGAACTCTGTTTTAATCTATCGTTTTCTCCCAGTTTACCTTCCCTAGCTTTTCTGCATTCACAACATATTGTGCAGATTACATAATGAATTTCTTTTCCTAGATATGCAAGTCCTAAGAGAGAACATTTTATTTATTCTATAAGGGAAATTCCAAGGGCAACAGCCATGCCCGCTGTCAGTGAGATTATATGAACGGCTGTACTTCTAAACGTCGTCTTCCCATTGTTATTCATTTCTGCAAGCACTCCTGCAATGGCTATGTATATAAATCCACCTGCTGTAAATCCCTGTTAAATTAGAGACAGTTAGTGCCAAATTTTGCTTACAACTCAACCAACAGGTACATAATTGAAACATTCCTCACCTCAATCAGAGATGACTGCCCGGGATCTTTCCCCCAAACCAGAGCCTATGCAAAAAAGAAGAAATGTATTATATCATTCTGTTTGAACATATTAATAATTGTAGATGCAAAACTTATAATTGTCCAATGACTCTATCGGCAAATTCCCTCAAGTAAAACATTTAAGTTCCATAAAAGTTTAGAAATCATAGCTTGGATATGGTACGAGAATTTAAGATTGTGATTTTAATTTAGTTACAAACATATCTCGAATTTTTCATTTTTTGAAACAGGTAACTGGACTGGACTATCCTTTTGTTTCCCCAATGCTTATTTACTTAAATCAGCTCTTCCAGTCACTAATTTTGCATACAAAATGATTCATAAGGTAACTTAAGTCCTAACTACAAAATTCATGAACACAATATTGTCAATATGCACATTATTTTTATGCTAACAAAAATTATATTAGAGGAGGCACATCTCATTGAGGATTTACAGTGGAATTTGCATTCAACCTACCCAACTAAGGAATTCTAGATTTGAACCAATATGTACATTTCTATTTTGGTTAAATATCGCATGCATATATGATGTTTGGGAATCCATTAAACATTTCCCTATTGAATGAAGGCAACACTCACCAATGCAGTGCCAGCGAGAGCCACAAGTGCTGATAAAAAGTTGAAGAACAAAGCTTTTGGTATGCTGAAACCAGATCTTATCAAAATACCAAAATCACCAATCTGTATGCAGAAGAAACAAAATGCTTAAAACTCCTGTTGGGAAATAAATAAGATCGGAAACAGATGATATCAATGCAATACCGAAAATTAATTCAGTACAGAAAAGTAGGAGAAAAAAAGGAACAGTTTACTAGACTCAAAGCATTATAAATTGACAAATAATAAAGTTAGAAATGGTAAAAAAGTGACCCCCTGCAGCAGTTTTGTTTCCCCAATTAAAACATCATATAACCTAATATTGAATATATATTTCCCTGAAAAGAGACTGTAACATAACCGTAATAGCCATCACATCAGCTGAATCGAGACACAAGAGTGACTGCGACAGAGATTTAAGACTTTGATCATGAAAGCAAGATACATGTATTTCACATAGATGATACATGTATTGGCCGCCAAATAACTAATGGAATAATATAGTTATGATATTTGCAGGTTTACTTGAAACATACGCAAATCAACTGTTTTTCAATACACAAATCAAAAGCACTAAAAATGATCAGCAACAAGAAAAATGAAGTACCTTCCAGCTAAACTTGAGCTATTTTTTCTTGTTCAGATTAGTAACCAAAATAACTAAGCATTTTATGTAATTCAAGCAAAAAGAAAAATGAAAGAAGTATAACCATATAAAAAATTAGGACACAACAAACATACATATTTGCTGCATATCATCAACTTCAACAGACAAACTTTAATACCTTTTGTAAATTGTCTGCAACAATCTATGTTATGCCTAACTAAATGAGACGCTGAGGTAAAATGTTATGAATATTGACATCAAACTGAGCATGTTATAGGATAAGGATGAAATTGAACCTCTTGAGGAATTTCATGTGCCAACAAAAACAGAGTTCTAGACCAGCCACCAACTGATCCATGAAGCAAGAATGCACTTCCTAATGCAATCCCATCAGTGAAATTATGCTGCAATATTAACAGAGTTTACATGAATAATGGAAAACTTTCCTTCAATTAAACAAACAAAAGGTCAATACAACTTACAACTCCATCAGAGAAAAGATTGAGATAGCCAAACACTAGACTACTTGCTGGTCTAACTGGTTCTTTAACAATTGAAGGTTTGATATTATCAGTGGAGCTATCTTCAGCATTATCATTGAGACTATCATCTTTGGTTGTATTGCTTCCAATTCTCTGTAATGCAAGAATTCATACATCATATGTCAGTTAAATTTTTCTCATCAGTCATCATTTTCAATGTACCTTTCAACCTAAATGTGGCTAAATCACACTAAGAAAATAAGCTGCTCGGGTTTCACCTATAAACAGTACTACAAATGATATGAAGCAATTATACATGTCTAACAACAAACCTACTATGGCTGTTAAAGTTTTGCTTATCTTATCCTATTATCCTACTTATCTTAAATAACTATCAGCACAACTAGCCAAAAATCAGATATTACACCAATGTTAAATAGTAAACGTCCTAGCATAGCTGTGACATCAATAATGTCTCAAACCTAACCAATAATGATCCAACCTCGGTCAAGTGTAGTGAAATGCTCATCTTACCTTTCTAAGAGAAGATTCAGTTTGAGCTAGCTTATCTCCCTTCAATGAGTCATGTGATACTTGATTGTCTTCTTTCCCCTCATCTGCCAATCTCTCTTTTTTTGTTTTGATGGACTGTGACTGATTATTGACATCAGAATTATCATCTTTCAATTTTTTCTTGCTGTTGTGGTTATGGTGGTGGTGTCCATGCCCCCACGAATTAGCTCCTCCTGAGTTTTCTTCGACATACCTCACTAGCTTCTCCACAAGAAGAAAGAGTACAATTCCAGCTGCAAGAACAAGAAAACATAATAAGAATGAGTGGCTCTAAGAACCCATCTAAATAATACCAATTTCTAAATATAAAAAATTGATGAGACATCTAGAGTAGTCAAGTGTTGTCAAATATCGGTCAGGACGACTCCATAGTGGATTGTGGTGGCGTTACAACGAAATCGCCATGGCCAATTTGTGAAGGATGGCGGTTCCATGACGTTTTATGGTGGTTATGTCGGCTAAAAATACCAGATTTTTGGCTTTCTGCTATTTGCAATTAATAACACTGATTTAGAGATGAAAGAGATCAATCACAACCACAGAAAATGTATATGCATTAAGCACTTCCTTTCTCTGATGCTAAAGTTATCAATTACCTAAATGAAGATAAATAAAAACTTATTCTATGCAATTAGTTAGTGGAAGAAAAGGAAGCCAATAATCCAAAATATATGTATACGAGGTAAATAATTGACATGGTTTGTAAGATACATCAAGCATATCACTACTAACCTAGGATTGACATTCCTGTAGAAAGATCAGATAAGGAATGTGAATGTCCATGTCCAGAACTAGCATCATGGTCATGGTCATGGTCTGCATGGTCGCTGTGAGAATGGGAATGTTCACCACCTACAAGTAAATAAAATCATAAAGTATGTAGACAAAGAGATAAAGAAGAAAAATATTATTTGAAGACATGTTCTGATGAATAGCATACCAAAAGCATGTGGTAGTTGGTGAAGAAAAGCATCCCCCAACATAGCTCCTGCCTGAAAAAGAAACGGTAGATGAGCATGAAGCAAAAAAGTGAACCAGAAACAAAAGTTGAAAAGGTAGAAATTTAACCAAGTTACTGACAGAGTATTTTAGTAAGTTTTCTAAGTTACCAGCATGCCGGCAATCATAAACTTACAAACACAAAGTATAAAAATGCCATAATGAAGAAAAGTACCAAAGATGGTCAAAAAGGACGGGTCAATTGTGTAATTTTATTTAATATACTCAATAACTTTTTTCCTCAAAAAATCAACTTAGAAGAGTCAACCAAGCAAATATTTTTTTCAAATACACATTGATCTATATCACAAGTTAACAAAAGTATCCAAATTTAACACAATAAAAAACTTTAGTATCTTAGTCAGAAGAAATGCCATTATCAATAGATTCAATATTGGACAATGTAAGACATGAAACTAAGCATATAAAACACACTGAGAGATCCTTTAACATTGAAGGCAAGTGCACATAGGAATGTGTGCATAGAGTGAAAAATGAAATTCATGTGACAGAAAATACTTCAGGATGATCAAAATGGAATAGAACAAGCATTGTTCGGAGGCACTAGATGAGGTCATAATTATCAGAATCTTACATTTGCTATGTGGAAGGGGTAATCATAGTCATCAATGTGAAAGAATTTATCAAAAAGAGGGGGAGAAATTTGGTAGTACTAAAGCAGAAAAAAAGACATGCTTCTATATGATGAATCAAACCAAAAAAAAATGGGAAATACAAGAAAGTCAAGCAAAGCTTAATAGTCTCTTTCTATGTAGCACCGACACTTTAGGTTAAAGGAGTGGCCGACACGTGTGGATTTTCAAACAAGTCATTATTCGGAGCTCATATAACACCCATACGACAAGCTTGAAACACTCAATTTTAGTGCCACGGTATATATATTTTTAGGGTGAAAGACATAGTATAATAGATCATTATCTTGTCTTAGAATATATTTTCTAATGAAAAAAAGTATTCAAATTGTATAATGATGTCTATTAATGAAAGAAGAGCAATCAGTGAAACCAAAGATAGGAGCTTGAAGAAACCTGACCCCAAATAAAGCCAATGAATCAACAACAGCCTTCGATGGTTTCCCTTGAACTGAAACAGATGAATAACACGTATTATTTAAATTTGTGTACTGTAAGTAGGAATTCTACATTGAGATATTAACAATTTGTATTGTATGAAATGACACAGAAACTACTTACCAAAAATCACAGGCAGTATAATGAGGCAAATCAGGGAAGCCATGCTCACCAGTAATGAACAGCCCAATGCATTCAACCAAAGCCCTAAAACATAAAACAAGTAAATACACCATATAAATATCAAATATGAAACAATCAAACCTTGGATTCAAACTTCCAGCAAGCAAGAATAGCATTTATCAGCACAAATCTTACGATATTATTTTTCTATTATTCATGCAAAAATGTACAGCATTCTATTAGAGATTTCTTTTATAAACAACATTTGGAATCTAATCTTAACCTGCATATAAAACGCTCTTAGATCCCCTGGTGTAGTCCAAAAACGGAACTTGATATAAAATTTGTGTTCCTGATGGGTCTACTTAAAAACAGCTGATTTTAATAGGCAGATATCTGCACTAGCTTAGCCAGGACATGAAGAAGTGGTATATATCTCAAATTGAACCACTCTAATTCCGACTCCTATAACATGATCTGCCAAACAAGACTCACTTACACAGAGCAGAAACTTCTACATCCTGGAAATATTTCAATCCCTATCGTTTAATCCTCAGCACAGTAATTGACCCCTTAGAGCATGATTATCAGTTGATGTTTGGGGTTCCTACACTGTTTTTAAGGAACCCAAATGGGTGCTCTTAGTTTTCTATTTGATTAATAACTCAGCTCACTATACAACAACCAAACTTTATCCTATTAAGTGGGGTCGGCTACATGCAATGCAAGGTAAATTAATAAAAGAATCCAAAGGTTAATAGAGACATAGCTAAGCTAAAAGAAATTAACTATGTGACTTTTACACATCTTTTTACCCAATACATTTGTGAAAACCCAACTTTTACACATCTTCTAACCCAGTACATTTGTGAAAACCCAACTTTTACACATCTTACCCAGTACGTTTGTGAAAACCCAACTAACCACTTTCAAGTGGAGATTATACTAGAAAACCGGCTTGTAATATGAGGACTGCCCCCAGTTATAAACACAGCACATGCCATATCATCCACCCCTTCAAACCCAACACAACGAGGGTGTTGGAGGCGGCAAAGAAGGCAAGCCAAATGCCGAAATTTAGGCTATTAGGGGTGGACCGGGCAGACCAGACCCCAAGGAAGGCAGAAATTCCAACACAAAGTGAGCAAGCAAATACGCTTGGGAAAGCTAGCTTACTTACTAAAGCATACGGCTTCAGTGAATGATCCATTCCTAGATTTGATAAACTCAAAACATGCTAATCAAGTCGTTACTTTGACCTATTTCAGAGTAGTTGCATTTCAAACAGCCCCAATTGCTTTAAATAAACATAAAAGAAGTAATTTTGCAATGGAGAAGAAAGAGAGAAAAATACCTAAACCCGATAGCTCAGTGGAGGAAGTAGAGTGAAAGTCGTGATAGGGTAAACCAAACCCGTAGAGTTTCAAATCCTCCTCTTCCGCTAACTCCTCCGGAAGCTTCGACTGACGAACATGGCCATGATCATGATCATGACCATGACCATGGTGATGGTGATGATCATCTCCACCACTACAGTGATGATGATGAATATTACTACTAGATTCAGAATGCTCGTGACCTTGATGCGCAGTTACCAGATCCAAAAAGGAGCAAAGAAACAAACACAAGAAAAGTACTAACGACGATTCAACTCTCTTTCTTCTTCTACTACTACTACTCAGTGCCATTGCCATGAAATTGAAATCGAAATTGAAAGGGTGAAAAAAAAAGTGGACTTCAATTGAAATTGAATTAAGAGCGTGACTTGCAAGTGCCTTCGATTGTGATGTAGCAGACGATTATTAAGAACAATATGATAACGGCGATTATGATTCCGAAGGTTACCACATCCATTTTTAATTAATGTAACATTTTATTGCTGAATTAAATCGAATATACTTTTTTGTTGCTTGTTTTGATTTCCTTTTATTTATTTATTTAGATTCTACTAGTATATAGCTGCACACCAACATCGCGCATCTGGGACACGGTGCAGTCGAATTAGGGGTGATAATAGGCTGGGTCGAACTAGACTTTGCCAAGTCTGAGCCTGAGTCTGGTCTATTAAAAAATTTCAAACTTAAGTCTGTCTTGTAGCCTACCAATAACTTATGTTTTGACCTAAGTTTTACATTTTCGAATGTATGATTAATCTATTAGCTTATTTAAAAAGTCTATATCATTTAAATATGTGTAAATAAGAAATTCAACAAATGTTTAAATAAACTAGAGAATCTAAAGTATAATGAGACTAAATGTTTGTGTTTCATTGACTTATCTGAGTTTATCTACTAGCATAAATTTGTGAGATGATTTGTTTAAGAGAACTTATGAAAACACCTTATAACATTATTCCTAGGATTCCTTTAAACTTATTTTCATAAGTTCTTAAATATAACTAAGTTTTATTCTTATATTTTAGTATCAAGAATAAAATACAATATAAAAACAATAAATTCATTCATATTTAATAAATAGGTCGACCTGATAGACTTATAAGGCTTTTTATATGGCATGTGGCCTAGCCTATTTAACTAAGTAGGCTTGTAAAAAAACTCAATTCTTTTATGTTTAAAAAAAAAAGTCTGGCATGACTTTGACCTATGTAGGCTAGACCTTAGACTCCTGTTAGTTGATCTGACTTATTCTCACCCTTAAGTCCAATCAAGGCATTTTGAACCCTTTGATTCATCCGTAATCCCTATTTCCAACATCACCATCGTATTTTCGGTAAAAGCTTCGTAAGTCAAAATTCTGAATACAGAAGAAAAAATTAAAAATAATAATTAATATAAAATGATTTATACATTGATTTAGGTTTAAATAATGATTTAGTCTCTGTAAGTTTGAGAGATTTTAATTTTAGTTCTTGTTTTTATTTCTGGTCCAAATCCTTATATGTTTTATTCCTTTTGGCGTTAATCTCTGTTGTTATTCTTCCGTTAAAAAAATGTGACTTGGCAGATGGTGGTGATGTGTAATATTTTTTTTATTTTTTTTATATATTTGTTAACATGTTTGGCTATTAAACTTTCCCCCATAACATAACATGTCATCTAATTCTCATTTCCATGTTTTGTTTTAAGTCCCTGTAAATTAGGGATTGACTTTTCCATTGCCAAGTTTGTCTCTTCCATTCATTGATAGTTCAGGCAAGCTCAACGGCGGTTGTACGAATGTGTTTGAACTTCCAAGAAAGAATCTTCCATATATGTCGTTTACTGTGAACTTACATTATGGGGGAAAGTTTGTTAGGGATGGTGTCGTCTACTACCATGGTGGGAATAAAGTTGAAGTGGACATTGACCTTAATAAGTGGAGCTTCTTTGAAGCAACCGATATTGTTAATGATGTTTGCAAACTTGAAATCAATGGTTTTTGGCTATGGTGGTATAACATTGTATCGGGTAAGCATGTTAGGGTAGTTAGTGATGTTGATGCTGGTAAGATTTATGAACAATATGTTGAAACTGGCGTTAGTGTAGACCTTTTTGTTGAGCGCAAAATTATGGAAAATATTGTTAATGATGTGGAAACTAACAATGTTATGGAAGACAATGGTTTTGAGGATACTACTGATGATATTGAAGGTGATGCAGCTAGTAAGAAAAAAGTAACTAATGTTCAAGCTGAGACAAATATTGATGATGGTCATGAAAGTGATAGTTCTGATAGTGATGATAGTGATTACACTAGTTTATCATTTGAGAATAGTGAGGATGAAAGGGCTCTTGGTTTGGATGATGGGTTTGATGTGGTAGAAAAAACTTCTGTTAGGGTTAAGCAGATAGCAAGGAAACGTAGGAAAACTCCAACAAATATAAGAATTGTTGATGCAGTTGGGGGTTCATCTAGTGGGAATAAAGTTGGTAATGAATGGATTGAAATTAATTACTTAAGTGATGATCTTGGGAGTAGTGATCCAGATGCATCAGATGAAGAGAAAGGACCATCATATACAAGGTTCAAGATGGAAGAATTAGACAAGGACTACAAGTTCAAAGTCGGGTTGGAGTTTGTTTCTTTGCTTGAATTCAAGGAAGAAATAACTGAATGGTCGGTCTTAAATGGTATAGAGATAAAGTGTGTGAAAAATGACAAGGTTAGAGTGAAAGTGGTGTGCAAGGATAAATGTGGTTTTTTTTTGCTCTGGTTAGTAAAGTAGGGAATAAATACACATATAAAATGAAGAAATGGATTGGTACTCACACGTGTGGAAATGTTTTGAATAAAACAACTGCTAACTCAAAGTGTATTGCAAAATATGTGGCGGCTAGGATGGCTTCTTCAGATGGTACCCTAAGCTTCGTGATATTGTGTCTGAGATTAGGACAACATATTATGTAGGTATTAGTATGAACAGGGCATGGAAAGTTAAACAGACAGCAAAGGCTTTAGTTGAAGATGATGCCACAAAGCAGTATACACTTTTATGGAGGTATTCAGTTGAATTGAGGAAGGTTAATGCAGGTAATACTTGCAAAATTAATGTCACCAAAATTGCATCAACTATTCAACCAAGATTTGGTTGTTTTTACTTCTGCTTTAATGGAATCAAGAAGAGATTCACCATTGCTTGAAGACCATTCATTGGTGTTGATGGTTGTCATTTAAAGACAAAATATAGAGGAACTTTGCTTATTGTTGTTGGAAGGGATCCTAATGACCAATATTATTCATTGGCCTTTGGTGTATGTGAGACTGAGACTAAGGAGTCATAGGGGTGATTCTTGACCTTGCTTTTGGAGGACATTGGGCAAGATAAAAGATGGGTATTCATTTCAGACCAACAAAAGGTACTTGTCACACCTATATGTTTTTGCTTTACATCTTTATGCAATGTTTGACTTTTTAAATTCATCCTTGTCTTATAAGATTAATTTTTGATTTGGTCCCTATTTTTATTGTTAATTTTTTTTCAAGGGGTTGATACTAGTGTTTAAGGAGATGTTTGAGAGGGTAGAACATAGGTTATGTCTTAGGCATTTATATGCCAATTTCAAAAAGAAGTTTGGTGGTGGGACCAAAATCAGAGACTTGATGATGTTTACAACAAAGTCAACATATATACAAGCATGAGAGGCAAAGATGAAAGAGCTGAAGGCATCCTAAGGCTTGGGAATGGTTGGTCAAGATCCAAACAAAGTCATGGTGTAAGCATGCTTTTTCCTTCTATCCCAAATGTGATGTGTTAATGAATAATGTATCTGAGGCTTTCAATAGCACAATACTTGTGGCTATGGATAAACCAATATTGACAATGTGTTAATGGATAATGAACTATCTGATGAATAGAAATTCTACATTAAGAGAGAAACTGATAGGTGGGAACATAGGATTATGCCAAGACCTAGAATTAGGTTAGATAACGAAGTTCAACATGATGGCAACTAGATACCTAATTGGTCTGGTGATAGTATTTGGCAGGTTGAACATATTCATAGCAAATATATGTTTATTGCTGACACATATAAGAAAACTTGCACTTGTAACTTCTGGGAGTTGGTAGGCATACCGTGTAGACATGCAGTTGCTGCTATAGGATATAAGAATCTTAAATCGGGAGACTATGTAGATGATTGCTATTCTAAGGAGACCTATGTTGCATGTTATGACTACAACATTAGCCCAATTAATGGCCAAGACATGTGGCCTGAAGTAGACACTGAGGAAATGTTGCCTCCAGCTTACAAGAGAGGGCCTGGTAGGCCAAAGAAGTTAAAGAGAAGAGAACTTGATGAGGATCCCAACAAAGTGAGGACACAAAGTACTTATTGTTGTACCAAATGTGGAGTGCATGGACATAATTCCAGGAGTTTTTTTGGTTCAGGTGCCATGCCCTGAAGTTCAAAAAAGAAAGGTATCATTTGAAATCAGTTGTATTTACAAATTTTGTTATTTTGTCTGATATTGATTGAGACTTTGTTTATGCAGAAAAAACCTAAGAAATTTGCTATTAATTGGGCTAGGAGTTCTCTTATGTAATGATGTAGTATGTCGATCATAAGTGCACGAAAAAAGACATCATCTGAAAATAATTGACCAAGGATGAATGTTCTCATGCCACAGAGGAGGCCGTTAATTAAATCCTAAATATCAAGGAAACAATATGTTAGGAAAATCAACAATATCATTTACGTTGGATTGGTATTGTTATTTTACCTCATTGACTATGTTTTTTAAGAAGTAACGTGATGGTGTAGTGAAAAATCATATAGCACACCAATAGTACTAACTTAATATTAATTAATTTTGTTTGGTACCTTTTTTATATCATTAAGAAGATACTAACTTGGTCTCATCTACAGGATAGAAATAAACACGTTTCCTTCCTAATTAGTAGTAGCATAGCAACTGGTATTTCTTGAGGTTTAAACATTGTTGCCATTTTGTTAATGTTGGATGTATCTATATGGTTTCAGGAAAAACTTTATAAATGGATCTAAAGACAACAAGAGAGTGGATGAAGAATTGCAAAACTTGATATACTTAATTACATTCAGGTTGGTTTTATCACTGTTCTTGTTTATAATTTCCATTTTATTAAAACACTGATCAACATGAGACTCACATGAAGTTATGGATTCTTTTTCACTAAAATAAACTTTGACCATTATACTTTTTTTGTTGTTGTGGATTCTTGTTCTTAAGACTAAACATTGGCCATTATACTTTTCTTGTTCATATTTTCAATACTTAAATAAAACATAAAAGACAACTATGAGAAGTGAGAACATAGTTGTCTAAGGAATATAATAAATTAATTTAACAAACCTACTAAGTTATAACAGTAAACACTTATCTATCAATATTTTAATAATATACAATAAAAATTATCCTTTAGATTAGACGGTCCTATTTCATATATATATAATTTCAGGAATTGAGAGTGTAGATTAAAGAACTCAAAGAACTAAAAGAATGAGCTCGAAGACATACATAAAAAGGTTTTGTATTCCACCTTTCTTTTATTTCATTTTTTTAAAATTTTGTTATATAGCATCATCACCATTGATTATATTAATATTATGTAACTAATGAGTATGGAATGTTTTAACTTATTTCCTGTTTAGAATTATAGGTATACATTCAGTTGGAAGGGGCGTACTATCAAGAGAAGATTATACTATATAAAACTTACTACTACATGTAGATGATAGATTGAATGTAGATGATAGATTATTTTTAATTGTGAAATCTTATTATTCAGGGTATAATAACTATGATATGTACATGATAATATAACACATTTCATCGGTAATTTAAGTAATTTAAGGCGTACTCATTTCATCAGCAATTTAAGGCGTACTTTGCATGATAATAATTTGCTTATTGAATGTCCTGAAGATACAAATATTTAGTTGAATGAAATAAGGTGTAAACGGAATTAACTATAATATAATTATCAAATATTTTACACCCGTGATAACTAAAATAGGGTGTAATATACTATATTTCTACACTCTATTTAAAGAAAATAAGGTGTAAATTTGTTGATATTCATAGTAAGCGTTATCCATTTTACATCTTATTTTTATCAATTGAGTGTAAATTCATTTGATTTAAATGTATAGGTGTAATAATTTACACCCATTTTTTATTAAAAGGGTGTGATATACCCTCTAATTACACCCAAATTTTTATAAAAGGGGTGTGATATGCCCTGATAAATCATGACTTAGTCTATGATTGTGAAACTCACACATAACGCTCACCCTCCATCCAATACCACTTGGCGAAGACCTCAGACGGAAGAGACATTTCACTTTCATACTAGCGAGACCATCCTTCTTCGATAAATGACTATTTTCAGACTTTTTCCTTTTATAATTTCCTCCTCTCTCACAACCCATTATCAATTTATCCTTCCTTCCTCGCTTTCCAGTTGCATTATTAGAACAAATTGTGACAACTATAATATCATGCTTCTTTCTAATATTCTCTGCCCAAACTAATACGTCGGCTCGACTCTCAAAAATCTATCGATGAAAAACATAACAAGTTATAATAACACAAAACATGAAATCAAACGAAATAATAGTATGTTTAGGTATAATATATATTTTGTTTGTAGTGAAAATTGAGTGTAATCGCTACACGAGTCGATAGACGTTCCTGACGGTTCCGGAGCACAAATGACAAGCATTTTGAAGACTCTGTTCTGTTACCGGAAATTTCATGTAAAACTGAAATTCTCGGTATACCGGACATTTGGAATTCCCGGTATATGCGTGAAAATTGATATCGTTTTTCTTAAATTACCGGTATTTTTTACCGGTAACTTTGGAAATCCCGATATTAATTACCGGTAATTTGAAGTTATAACTACTGGAGATTTCGTTGGCGAAAAAATCCTACCGGAAATTTCAAAATTAACTATTAGAAATTTCGTTATTTTTCAAAAAGAATTTTTGGATTCAAAATATAATTTTTTATGTAAATAATATCAAAAGTGAAATGAGAATATGATTGAGTGTGGTAGGAAGATTCCTCCGACTTGTTAGAAGCCCAAACCCAAATAAGCCTCGTTCAGAATTCAAACTCCCGCCCCAAACACCAAAACAACCGTTAGATTCTTCCATTTCCTTCCTTTTGCTCAAATCATTATTCAAACTGTTCCATTACATTTCATTCACCTCTCACACTGATTCACATTTCTCACTTCTCTCTCTCTAGAAAACCACCGACGACACCACCTCCGTGTCAACCACCACACCTTCCACCATGGAAAAGCGACCTCTCCAAACCAGCAATGCCGCAAACATTCCTTCCAAAACAATCGAAGAAATGTACCAAAAGAAATCACAGCTCGAACACATTCTCCTCCGTCCCGATACCTACGTCGGTTCAATCGAAAAACACACGCAAAATCTCTGGGTTTACGAGAACGACGAAATGGTTCAGCGTTCCATTTCCTACGTACCAGGTCTTTACAAAATCTTTGACGAGATTCTCGTTAACGCCGCCGACAACAAACAAAGAGATCCATCTATGGATTCGCTCAAGGTTACCATTGATCCTGAAGGGAACACGGTTTCGGTTTACAATAACGGAGACGGTGTTCCGGTTGAAATTCATCAGGAAGAGAAGGTTTACGTTCCCGAGTTGATCTTCGGTAACCTTCTTACTAGCAGTAACTATGATGATAATGTCAAGAAAACTACTGGTGGTCGAAATGGTTATGGTGCTAAGCTCACCAATATTTTTTCAACTGAGTTCATCATTGAGACCGCTGATGGGCGTCGTCTGAAGAAGTATAAACAGGTAGTGATTTGTTTCTTGACTTTAGGGTTGAATTTGATTAATTATTTATTAATTTAGGGTTCTGCTAGGGTTTTTAACTGTTGGTTTTATGAATTGAAATTGAATTTGTAGGAATATTTGTTTCTAAATTATAATGAAGCTTGATTTTCCGTTACTTGAATTTCATCTTCCGAGTATATATAGTGATGATTTGGGTTGATTGGTTTTGTTATGAAGGTTTTCTCAAACAATATGGGGACAAAGTCTGAACCAGTGATAACCAAATGCAAAGCTAGTGAGAACTGGACCAAGGTGACCTTTAAGCCTGACTTGGAGAAGTTCAAAATGACCTATCTTGAAGAGGATGTCGTTGCTTTGATGAAAAAGCGTGTGTTGGACATGGCAGGATGTCTTGGAAAGACTGTTAAGGTTGAACTCAATGGAACAGTGATTCGTTTTAAGTCTTTTCGGGATTACGCTGATCTCTTTCTGAAATGTGCTGAGAAGTCTAAACCCACACCCCTGCCAAGGTTTGTTTCTACAGACACTTAGTTTGAGAACTCAATCTGTGCGCGTGTCGGTTTGTTTCCGTTGTATAACGTGATTTGGTTTTGGTTGTTGTTATTAGGATTCATGCCAAAGTGGGTGATAGGTGGGAGATTTGTGTGAGTCTAAGTGATGGCCAGTTTCAACAGGTGACTAGCAAACTGTTCAAGTATAGTAATTTGGACGTTTATTTATGTTAATATTTTGTCTTACACACTTCAATTTGTTCTTTTACAGGTCAGTTTTGTTAATTCCATTGCTACAATCAAGGGTGGGACTCATGTTGATTACATTACAAATCAAATTACTAGCTATGTAATGAATAAAGTAAATAAGAAAAAGAAGGATGCTAATGTGAAAGCTCACACAGTAAAGAATCATTTGTGGGTTTTTGTCAATGCTCTGATTGACAACCCTGCTTTTGATTCTCAAACTAAGGAGACACTTACAACTAGACAGGCTAGTTTTGGTTCTAAGTGTGATGTTCCAGAATCAATGCTTAAGGATGGTTAGTAATGCATCATTTGTTGTCTGTAATTGGATCAATTTGAGGTAATGTTTTTTACCCTCACATTTTGTAAATATACGCAGTTGAAAAATCTGGAATAGTGGACACCCTCTTGTCATGGGCAGATTTTAAACAAAGTAAAGATCTGAAAAAAACTGATGGAACTAAGACTCAGAGGATTCGTGGGATTGTAAAGCTTGAGGATGCCAATGATGCTGGTGGAAGGAACTCTGAGAAATGTACCTTGATATTGACGGAGGGTGATTCCGCTAAGGCTCTCGCGGTAAGTTGTTGTCTATTGTTTATTTATTATATATAGATTCATTTCAATGCATTTCAATTTTTGGTGTTTGCAAGAAAAAGGTTGAAGCATAGATTCATTGTAATTTAAAGTATGTCATGCCAAATCCCCAACATTTACAAATACTGAAGAGACTAAGAGAGTTTAACTTAATTTGATTTTTTCTTCTTTTGTGTATGAAGATGGCTGGGCTCTCTGTAGTGGGCCGAGACCACTATGGTGTGTTTCCATTGAGAGGAAAATTGCTCAATGTGCGGGAAGCTAGTAGCAAACAGATAATGGAAAATGAAGAAATTCAAAATATAAAGAAGATACTTGGGCTGCAGCAAAACAAAGAGTACACAAATGTGAAGTCTTTGAGATATGGTCATTTGATGATTATGGCTGATCAGGTGAGGGTTACTTACTCAAAGATTAAATAATATTTGATTTTATGCTTAGTTTCAATAGAATATGATGTGTTATAAAAGCTCAAATTTATGTGTGATCCAGGATCATGATGGCTCCCACATCAAAGGGCTTCTGATTAACTTCATTCATTCCTTTTGGCCATCACTGCTTAAGGTTCCATCTTTCATGGTTGAGTTCACTACTCCCGTTATAAGGGTTAGTAGATTAATGTTGCATGTTGTCTATTTTATTTGATAATGAAATCCTGAGTTGTAGATATTTTAAGTAAAAGACTCTTTTGGGTATTATATCCACATTTATCTTTCATTGCAGGCTTCTCATTCAAATGGTACAATATTATCATTTTATTCCATACCGGAATATGAAGCATGGAGAGAAAGATTGGGGAATAGTGCAGCTAGTTGGAAGATAAAATACTATAAGGTTTGTTGTTTTAACTTGTAAGCACAGGAAACTCCATATTATGTTTATAATTCTTCTTTCACTGTTTTACTTATTTTGTTTTTGGTGTTTATATAGGGGTTGGGTACAAGTACTCCCAAGGAAGGGAGAGAGTACTTTCAAGATCTTGATAAGCACAAAAAAGACTTCATTTGGGAAGATGATTTTGATGGAAATGCAATTGAGATGGCATTCAGCAAGAAAAAAGCTGAAGATAGGAAGATCTGGATGCGTAATTTCGAGGTGTGATTACCAAATAATTTGCTTACAAAAGCTTCCCCTTTTTGAATGTATGGTTATCATATATTTTACCATCTTCGTTGTTGCAGCCTGGCACCTGTCGTGATCATGAAGAGAAGCTTATTAACTACAAGGACTTCGTTAACAAAGAGCTTATATTGTTCTCAAGGGCAGATCTCCAAAGGTCCATTCCCTCAATGGTTGATGGTCTCAAACCTGGTCAAAGGAAGATTCTTTTCTGCTCATTTAAGAAAAAGTTGTTCAAAGAAATAAAAGTTGGTCAATTTATTGGTTATGTGTCTGAGCACTCTGCTTACCACCATGGTGAACAAAGTCTCGCAAGCACAATTATTGGAATGGCACAGGATTTTGTGGGCAGCAACAACATCAATCTTCTCAAACCAAATGGTCAATTTGGTACTCGAAACTTGGTGAGATAAACACGCATAAGCCTTTGTTGCAATATTCACCACTTTTCTTTTTTAAAATTGTACTTGATAATTTGCTTTTTCTAGGGTGGTAAAGACCATGCAAGTTCCAGATACATTTACACCGAGCTAAATACTGTTACTCGTTGTCTTTTTCATGAGGATGATGATAAACTTCTTGAGTACATGAATGAGGATGGGAAGTCCATTGAACCAAACTGGTATTTTGTTTTCTCCTTTAGAAACTTTCTTTCTAAACGCTATCTTGTTTGAAGTTATTAATTAATAACTACTAAGGAACATTATATACGCAGAACTGATTTAAATCCTGTTTGACATCACAGGTACATACCAATTATACCTTTGGTTCTTGTAAATGGTAGTGAGGGAATTGGGACAGGTTGGAGTTCTTACATTCCCAACTATAATCCACGAGAGATTATTGCCAATGTTAGACATTTGTTGAACGGTGAAGAAATGGTGCCAATGGATCCATGGTACAAAGGATTCAGAGGGACCATTGAGAAAAGTGCCAAGGAAGGAGGCTATATAGTCAATGGTGAAGTTGTTGAAATTGACGAACAGACTTTCAAAATCACAGAACTTCCAATACGGAAGTGGACTCAAGATTATAAGCAGTTCCTTGAATCCATAACTGATGGATCACCTAATGTCAAGGATCCTCTCATTGAGGTAACCTGACTTGAACATTACTCACCATATACACAAGCTTAATTTGTCTCTTATAATTTGAAAATTTTCTGGTTGCAGGATTTCAGGCAAAATGGAGATGATGCAATAATAGACATTGAAATCAAGATGAAGGCAGAAAAAATTGCTACAATCATACAAGAAGGATTGTTCAAGAAATTCAAACTGACCAGCACTATTAGCACAAGCAACATGCACCTTTTTGATGCAGAGGGAAAAATTAAGAAATTTGAGACTCCAGAACAAAGTATAACCTTTGTAATGAATAATCATTTTCAATCACCATATCTTACAATGTTTTTTGTACTAACTTTTTTTACCATTCCTATGCAGTTCTTGAAGAGTTCTATCCACTTCGGCTGGAGTATTACGAGAAGAGAAAGGTGAGTTTCTGTGGCAATGAGCCAGACATATATTTTATACCTATTTATTATTAGTATAAACTGAAATGCAAGCTGTGCATGCATGCAGAAATATATACTGGCCAACCTTCAACGACTCTTGTTGATTT